>OZ022510.1:49228258-50428258 GCA_963989385.1 Ctena decussata | reverse complement strand
ACATTTTGCTACTTTTAGTAACAGAGGCCAGCTTGCCTGGTCTTTATTTATTTACTTTTGAAACACCTCAATGCAAGAATCATTTTGCCACAAATTTCATCAAAATCCATCCAGGGGCTACTGAGATATTGCCAGTTTCATGTTTTGTGCTATTTTTAGTTACGGCAGATGGCGGCCATCTTGGATTGCCAAAATGCAAAAAATCGAAAAGCCTTCATGCAAGGACCATTTTGACACAAATTTGGTCCATTTCCATAGTAATTTTCCAATTTTCACATTTTGCTATTTTAAGTAACACAGGCCAACTTGACGTATCTATATTTGTTAATTTTTGAAACATCTCAAAGCAAGAATAATTTTGCCACAAATTTCATCTAAATCCATTCAGCGGTTACTGAGATATATTCATTTTCATGTTTTGTGCTATTTTTAGTAACGGCAGATGGCGGCCATCTTGGAATGCCAAAATGGAAAAAATCGAAAAAGCTTAATAAAAGGAACATTCTCACACAAAATTAGCCCAATTCCATTGACATTTTCTAATTTTCACATTTTTCTATTTTTAGTAACAGGGGCCAATATGACTGGTCTACAGTTAGATATTTTTGAAACATCTCAATGCAAGAATCATTTTGACACAAATTTCATCAAAATCCATTCAGCGGTTACTGAGATATTGTCATTTTCATGTTTTGTGCTATTTTTAGTAACAGCAGATGGTGGCCACCTTGGAATGCCAAATTGCAATTAATCGAAACGACTTCATGCAAGGAACATTCTGACACATAATTGGTCCAATTCCATTCAAGGGTTCTTGAGTAACTGTCATTTTTATGTTTGTGCTATTTTTAGTAACACCAGATGGCAGCCATCTTGGAATGCCAAATTGCAATTACTCGAAATGGCTTGATGCAAGGAACATTCTGACACAAAACTGGTCCAATTCCATTCAAGGGTTCTTGAGTAATTGTCATTTTTATGTTTGTGCTATTTTTAGTAACACCAGATGGCGGCCATCTTGGAATGCCGAATTGCAATTAATCGAAACGGCTTCATGCAAGGAACATTCTGACACAAAATTGGTCCAATTCCATTCAAGGGTTCTTGAGTAATTGTCAGTTTTATCTTTGTGCTATTTTTAGTAACGGCCCCCATGGTGGCCATCTTGGATAGTCAACTGGCACAAAATTGAAGTAATTCCATTCAAGAACCATTTTTGACCAAATCTGGTCAGAATTGGTTGCATTTTCTTGAGATATTGACATTTGAGCAAAATCGGTCTTGTAAACGCTAAGTAGGTCACTGTGACCTAATTCCGCTATAGATTTTTTTCATTTTTACAATTTTTAATACCAAGGCCCCATTTATGTTCCATGCAAACTTTCAACCAAATATACCAAACGGTTCTGGAGAAGAAGTTGATTTTGTTGTTTTTGCTATTTTTAGTAACGGCGGCCATCTTGGATTCTTGACCTGACCCAATTTTACAATTTTGAAACCCTGCAGTCTGGTCATGCTCCATGTGAAATTTGAGATCCATGGGTTCAGTCGTTTTAGAGAAGAAGTTGTTTGAAGTTGTTTAAATAGGTCCTTTTTTGACATTGGCATTTGAGCAAAATTACACTCATAAACAGAAAGTAGCTCACTGTGACAAAACTCCGCTACAGATTTTTTTCATTTTTACAATTTTGAATACCAAGGTTTTACTGATGTTCCATGCCAAAATTCAGACAAATATACCCAGTGGTTCTGGAGAAGAAGTTTATTTTGTTGTTTTTGCTATTTTTAGTAACGGCGGCCATCTTGGATTTTCAACCTGACCCAATTTTACAATTCTGAGACCCTGGAGTCAGGTCATGCTCCATGTGAAATTTGAGAACCATGGGACCAGTAGTTTTACAGAAGAAGATGTTTGAATATTTGTTTTTAGGTGTTGACGGACACATTGTGTGACGACGCACGACGCACGACGCACGACGCACGACGCACGCCGGACGCATTGGTATGACAATAGCTCACTATGGCCCTTCGGGCCAGGTGAGCTAAAAATGTCTTGTAAACAATGTACGGCGAAAAAGGTCAGAATGATGATAACGCATGCGACAGTCCTTTGGATGAAACGAATACACCAGTGATTAGTATACACCGGTAATAAGTGTACTCGCCATACATAAACTTGTCACTCTTATTTAACATTTTTTTATATTATGCCCTATGCTCATATTTCTGTAGCAGTAAATAGAAGTCAGTCAATGTTTTTACTAGTGCGTTGTAATATTTTAGTAGTATGAAATAAAATGTATGGAGATTGATGACTTACTTATCAAAAAACAAAGTCACTGCATTAAAGAAATGTAAGTTAAATCTTTCTTTAAAATCAGTGCCCACTGTAAGGGACTTTCTTCTGAGGTCCGTAGGTCAAACGTGAGTTTTGGCTCTTGAGGTCAGGACGTGGTAAAATTTTTTAAAATATAGTGCAGTTCAAAGGAATGGATTTGCTTAACTCAGATGTGTAAAAATTTCCTGGTTCAGTGAAAATTTTAGTTTTCAAATATAATTTTGAACCCAGGCCCTACAGTTTTATTAACGTATATTTTCAATTATCTTTCTAGTGAATTTCATTGTGGAATAAAAAAGTAACATTGCAATGAAAACAGAAATTTTTTAACATCTGGTGATTTGAACTGGGCTCTAGATATGGTACGAGCGATGGGAGGTCACATGATCAGCTGTTGACATAGACCCCGGCTAACTACGGAAATAGCAGATACAGAAGTAGGAGAATTGGGTATAGACAGACCCGACCAGTACGCGGACACTACCAGTACACGAACACTTTTGTGTTTGGCGTCAAATAAACTCTAAGATACTTTTTCGATTCAACTGACTTTGTGATATTTTTTCAATGCACCATTTCTTTATCGTTTTGTCATTCACGTTTACACTTACACAACACATTTACAAGTTTGCAGGGCTGGTGCAGACCTGTATCACGATCAATGCTTCAGTTTGACTGCGCCAAATGCACAAACAGGCAAAGTAAACAGCCATGTGTCAATATGAAATAAGAACAACCTTTTACGATGTGAATAAGTTTTTTGGTAACTACATGTATCAATAATTTAATTTAGTATTGCAGGGTATAAATGTCATCTCAGTTTTCTCAGATTCTAAGGTGTCCAGGTACTGGTATGATAAGCCAGTTTGATACAGCAAATAGCATGACCTCGTCACCTCAATAGCGTTACTTTGCGCAGATAATTTTTTTCACGTGTTCCTTTTGTCTATATCTAGCACAAGGATTTTCCTAAATTGCATGCCCATCTGGTAGTCTGGAACACGTTGGGAGTCTTAAACATTAGATAAAACACCATTAAAAGTGTCTGTGTACTGGTCAGGCCTGTCTATTCCTATTTTTATTCTGACATTTTCATTTTTATTGATATTGAGAGTTCATGAAAGTAAAAATGTAAATATCAGCATAAAAACATAAAATATGGACATCAGAATACCCAATATCTCCTGGTGAATGATTGTCCTTGGACGTATCACCAGTAAACAATTCTGATGGGACTTGAGTGCGTCGACACTGCGAAATAGAATGAGAAATCTGTTGGCATGACCCCTGGTCTAAGGTGTTGCAACGTGTGGCTTGGCTAACATCTGGATGGGTGATTTGTGTGGATTCAGGTTTACTATATGGTTGGAGGTTGTAAAATCGTGGGAGTTGTAAATTCGTGGGTGTTAGTAATTTGCATAATATTCATGCGCAAAAGAAGTTTCACTAAGTATTTATTCTCCCAACATTTAACCATGCATAAAGGTTTTATTTCATAACAAAAACAAATGCCTACAGCCTAAATAGGGAATAAAACTTTTTAAAAAGTTTGACCATTTCCTTTTATCCCTTCTTTTATTATTTCTTTTTTGGCATACCTGAAAAGCGGCCATTTTCTAATCTCGGATATCAGCCTGAGAAAACATTGCAATGACTACTGATTTTGTACCTTTTGGTGAGCAGTTTGTCCTAGTATGGTTGTCAAATCTTATTGCAAAATTGTTCTCTTATTTGATTATTATACCGGGGGTCCTTAGCTGCTTTTTCCTGAAAAAGAAAGTCTTATGTTTTGAGAGTACTTAGTGCCGAACCCAGGCTCGTATTTTTTCCAAAGAAAACAGTCTGTGCATACTGTTATTTGGTATTCAAGCGGATATAACCATACAATGATACAGTGAATTTCAACTCGTTCTGTTCAAGGGCTATGACGCTACAGTCAAAATGTTTTTGTTGTAGGAAAGTCAAGGTAGAGCTTTATGAATCCTGTTTAATTGGATGGGTATCTTCCTTTAATAATTAACAGCAGGTAAAGATTGGATTATTTATAATATATTTAAGACTAAAACGTTTCAAAAAGCATCTATGAAACAGAAAATAATGAACAAGTGACCTGACGTGGGTACGTCGATTTTTTATCATACGGCGGAACACATCCACGAATTTACAACCAATTGACATCTGGTATAAATAGATCACCCAATCACATGCGGATGAGTTTTCTAACATTAAAACGATAGTGCTTTGCATCGAAACTGTATCAGGTTATAATTCTGGTGTTGTGGTCTCATTATGTCATAAGAAAATACCAAGAAATTAATTGACATGTGACTGTCACGTGATTTACTTCTTATACCCACAATTATACCACCTTCAGGGATATTTTTGATTGATTTGGTGCTTAACGTCCACGGTAAACAACTATGGTCATGTCGGGACGGTCAGTTAACCCCACACTATTCCTGGGCAGGCTTAGACCTCCTAAGCGGTTAACCAGTACTAAGTGCACATACTTTCGCCAGTAACTGACAACTGCCCTTCTTGAATCAGCGGAAGGAGAAACGAAAGTATGTGGCCAGACAGGGTTTCGAACCAGGGATATTTAGTTTGGTTTGTTGTTTGACTGTTTGAAAATTTGACTGAGCCTAATCCGAGCCTTCTCAGACTGAAAAAGCCTATTTATAATTTTGATTGGCTGCTTATTGACGTCAGAGGAACGAAACTGGTGAAAACTCTAATATTGTATTTCCCACAGATGCCCTTGATTTCTGGATGAATTTCTATTGCGTATTTTGTTGCAGTTATATGTAAACTTTGCAATCCTATCAAAAAGTACCTATTGATGACTCGGCCAGGGATCAAGCTAGGGGGCGATTTGGGCGAAATTATCGCCCTAAGGGCCGAAATTTCGCCCTTAATTGGACTTAGGGAGAAGTGGGAGTCTCCCTAAAAAAAAAAATAATTTTTTTTTTTTTTTTTTGGTAGAATTTTCATCAAATCATTCCACAAACAAGCTGTTATGACAATTTACCCTATAAACCCATTGCAGCTTATTAATCTTTCAATTTAATGTTAATAGTATGCATAATAGCTATTTTTCTTTAAAGCTGAATGAAAAATGTCATAATCGCGCAATACCACTTCTCCCTTCACGGCTGTCACTTCTCCCTATTTCAGCTGGAGGGAGAAGTCACTTCTCCCTAAACTTTGAGTCTAGCTTGATCCCTGCTCAGCACAGTAATTCAATGTGATACCCTGTCTAAAAGCAGATAAATAATTTTTTTAGAGGGAGTCGAGATTTGTAACATATCTCCGCCATTATTGTTTTTGTTGACAGATTGTTGAGGTCAATCCGGTGTTTATAAATACTATCGGTCACTTTATCCGTTTCGTAGGTATGGTCATTTAGGTCCTAGTCGTAACGCGCTGGTTTGTACCAAAGACATTTTACTCCTTTCAACTCTGAGAGCCAGGGACTAATTTTTTATCCAAGTGCGAAACGCGAATTGTCCAAGCGCAAACCGTCCGGTGTACAGGTAAAAATATCCATTATTTCAACATCACATTTGATTTGTGATGTTGAAAAAATGGATATTTTTACCTGTACACCGGCATGCACAAAAACTGTCAAATCAAAACAAGGTCATCAACAAAAAGCGATATATTTCTTTACCTCATTAAGTTCGATCAAAGATTATTATGGTTCAAAATGGAATAATATGGTTCAAAATGGAATAAAATGTGACAAACACTGCAGAATGGTGCAAAAAGCCACTGTATATCTTTTTTGCGCAGGTAATTGATAAAACTAACCAAAATTAGAATTTTGCTTGGCCGATCCACCGATGGATCGGCTGAATTAGAGTTTTTAAGTGCAGTATCGCTCTGGCTGCAAGGGTCTCCAGCCAGAAAAGACTCGGGTAAGCCCTGTATCAACTTTCCTAAGCACAAAATGCGCCTAATTGTCCAACAACAATCTGGTACCTTCGACTAGTTAGCTAAAGCCATTTAAATAACTTTTCGGTGGACTCTTTATCATGGTTATTGCACAGTTAGTGCAATAAATCGTTTTTTCTTGCGTTCCATTCCTGCGTGCTGAGCTTTTCATTCAAAATGGCGATTAAGTCCAGCAAGCTTGGTTTCCTGCTCGAGAGGCACGCGCACACTGACACTATGTAGGATCGTTTTTTCGGGTAAAGACGGGTCGTTTCGGCCCAATTCCCTTTCGGCCCCAGGTCGTTTCGGACCAATTCCCTTTCTACCAGGTCGTTTCGGCCTGGGTCGTCGGCCTGATTTCCGGGGTGGGTCGGATTCGTTCCGCTGAGGTGCGGGGGAACGTCGATATGAGAATTGAAATACACACGCCCCAGCATCACAACCTTAGACAATATAGTATTATAGCTCTTATACAAATTTAAGAACAAGTCTGATGCGGAACCGCCAAGTCCACTTTTTGCTAAAGTTGACTGCTCATTTTAGCACAATTTCAACCTATTCTGCTACAGCTGACTGCTTAAGCCTGATATAATACCTAATCATAGCAGCTTTAATATTGACAGAAGCCATCTCTGCAGCAGATGCCATTGTAAACCTAAACTAAGTTGATTTTACCAGAAGCTTCACTGATTTCAAATCATCAATTTGGCACAAAGGTGCTGGTAGAATGGGAAATACTATTGATGTCCCTGAACAGTCTGGTCTTGGTCTACAGTGTTTGCCCAGACATTCCTGTCCCAATATTTAGTGAGGTGGTGCAAGTTTTACAGATCATTTTGAAACTTTATTTGCTTGTAAGACCACATTCACACCTGTGTTTTTATATCACCTTGGGTAAAAATCCAAGTATATGCATGTACATGGTAAATAGTAAAATGAATAAGATGAAGAGGGAATGATATCAGAATCCAATGATGTCTATGCAAAGAGATATATTGATAAGCATCAGTTCCGCAAAGCCATAAACTGCCATGGCGAAAGCCAGTCAACAAGTTCTTATAAATATTTTGAAAACTGTTTCTCAAGACCTTCAGTATTGCATATGTCCTTTATGCAAGGTCTTCTGAATAGCTGTCTTTAGGTCCAGTTTCCACAAATATCTAGTTTTAGTTAAGAAACCAGTTCAAATATTTCAACAGTAGAGTACTAGCATTGGAATCATGAAGTTCAGAATTTGGCCTTTTTAAGGAGTCATAGGATGCATGGCTTCTAAGTATGTATTTACGCACAATGAGCCAGGTAAGAGATTTTGAACAGTGCATTGATTGCACATGCATAGTATGCTAAATCAGACAGGTGTGACATCCCTTCTTCAGTGAATAAACCTTACCACCACTGAACTAGAAAGTGTAAACAGTTTTTAAAATTCGTAGAAGACCTATACTACGTTCTGTATTTCTAATTTAAAGAGTAACTACACTTCAGGAACTGACTAAATCAGATCCTAAACCCTATCCCCAACCTCAAAGGGAAAGATTGACAAAGACATCCCAACAAAAATAAATTACAAGTGATAAGCCGAGTCAGCAGCTCTTTCCCAAATAGGTGGCAACTCAGCTATCTTTATTGAACTAAATAATTTAGACCAACAGAAGGGTTAGGGGCGAGTCATTTATTGTCAGCTGGGGGGGGGGGGGGGGGGGGGGTTGGTACATTTGGGGGGGGGGGGTCGGAATTCTTTTTGGTGATGTACTGGGGGGGGGGGGTCGGAAATAAAAAAGCCTTGGAGCAGGGGGGAGGGGTCATATATTTTATTAGGCATTTTGGTGGGGTCAGAATTCTTCCATCAGTCTTCATTTTTGAAAATGTCTCAGCTTCTGGGGGGCGAAGCCCCCCCAGACCCGCCATCAATTATAAAATTGCAGACTCTTTTCTTTCAAACTCATAACAGTTACTTAAAACTTAAAAGACTTTCTGGAAATGACACTAACAAACTTGGGCTGCTTCATATCCAAAAACAAAGCTTTTCATTGATTTGCTAGAACAATATGAAAGTGTCTATAAAATCATGTCAAGTAGATGATTTTGTGCTCAATTAAATTAATGCCTGCATTTGTGATATCAGCTCTCCACGTGCCTTTTCATCAGCAAAAACACTGTGGCTTCTGGGGGCTGCGCCACCACCACCCAGAGGTCCAATTAATATTATTTACAGTTAGAATTATTAAGCATTCGACAAACATTCGATGGCCATTAGCAGAAGATAAAGTGCAAGAAATGCAGACAAAGTTTAAACAGACCATGATTATATGTAATTAACCTCTTAGAATAAGAAAATGTTCTTTGTGTTTCATACAGCTAGGTTCTGACTGAGGTCAGTCTGATATAAAATAGGTAATATGGTATGTGTGTGTGAAGGGTAGCGGCACTGGGGATAGGGGGAGAGGGGTCATAAAAATTTTTGTCACCTATCTTGGGGGGGGGGGGGGGGGGGGGGGTCGGAAAAATAATTCTGGTGAGACTGGGGGGGGGGGGGGGGGTCGGAAAAATTTTGGTGAACCATATGAAAATGTACCCGGCCCCCCTACCTGATAATAAATGACTCGTCCCTTACAACAGACTAGGCAAATTATACGAAAAACATTTAACAACTATTTTTACATATTTTCTATTTTTATTACAGAAGGGTTAAAATGAGAACACAATACATTAAACAGCACCGAACATAAAACAAATGCAACTGCAACGAAAGTACTGCCTTGGGACGGTCAGTAATAACTACTGGGGTCGTTTTGCCATTCTGTCTGTTTTGTGTATTGCCCGTGATCGTGTATGCAGTATGTCATTAAAAACATCGATAATACTTAAACCAGCAGTTTTCAAATGGTCGGCATATAGGAGAAAACGCGGTGACGTCATCGATAAGGATTTCCAAGGTATTCCCCATACTGGTTGGCAAAAAGTCGATAATCAATCACGCTCTATTGAACGTTTATTGGGTGATATTAAACTATGTAATTAATCATGCCGTGTATTTTGCGCATTATGATGCATATTTTTATATAAATGATAACGCTTAGAAATGTAGGTGTTTTAGTGTGAAATATTGTTCTATTCTCTCTCCTAATTCATTTAAATTGGTTCCACATGAAGTGCTTTTAGATGTACGTTTTAGCATGGACACTCTAAAATAACGTGTCTGTATCTGGTGTACATTTTGAAATTAGACCGGTTGTTTATTGTTTATAATGAATGTATCCGGTATTCAGCGGGTCTTTTGATAAGGAATATCTTTAAATATCATATTTCAAAGAACGCCGCGGGTTTCCTACAGTGACAATGTCATATTAACTTGTATAATATAATCACTGTTTTTTGCGGTGTGGCTAATTTAAATATCAAATAAAACTCGATTATTATAATCTGATATTTTAACATTAATATGCTTGCCCGCTTATACAATATAAAGAGCAAACAATGAGAGAGAGAGAGAGAGAGAGAGAGAGAGAGAGAATTTAGATGTCGAGCTCGGACTAAATACTATGGTAATTACTGCATTTCAAAACAGAGAAGATTCTCTGTTTATATATTATCCTTTACCGTTTTATCAAACCATTAGAGAGAGAGAGAGGGGGGAGACAGAGAGAGAAACAGACAGAGTGAATTTGTTGTTCAGATGTCATGAGCTCGGACTAAATAATGTGCTAATTACTGACAGAAGGTTCCGCGCTCTGCTTATACGTGTATATTATCCTTTACCGTTTTATACCATTCTCTTTTGAATCGCAGCAGGCCCGTCGCCGTGTAATAAAAACTGGTCCGGCGGAGGATAGCAGCGAGTGCCGAAGGCACGAGAGGGGAGAGCAGCACGAGAGGGGGATTTCCCCCTCTCGTTAGGGGGCTTCGGGGGAGCCCCCCCCCCCCCCCCCCCCCCCGAGAAAATTTTTGATTTATGGGTGTCTCTATGTGCGTTTTAAATGCATTTTTGGATGCGTTTGGGGCAAAATTTCAGTCGTTTTGGTCACGAAGTTTGGCTAGTTAAATACGTAAAAGAAAAAACGTAAAAGAAAAAACGTAAGACTCAAGAAGATCTGTAACAACTATTTCGACCCCTCTGCGAGTCTCATCAGGCGCTGGCATCAATTTCTGCGTTCGAGCAAAATTATGCTGATACAGATATAATGCCCACTATAGTTGTTTTATTTTTGTTTGTTTTATCTGCCGATAGGCCAACATACAGAGATGACAAAACGCGAGATCTTTTGATTCATCATAATGAAGCCACTGCCTACTGTCAAACCTAGACGGCTGAAAACTTCTCTGCTCCGGCTTTTTTTTACACCAAATGTTCGTTGTGGGAACCGAAAAGTCTTGGGCTGATTTGGAACAGGCGGCACTTGTATATCCATAATGGAATAACAACATTGACATGGAACTTTCGGTACAGTCTCAGGACTTAGAATGCTCATACATGTAAATTCAAAATGTTTTATACATACTTTGCCGCTCGACATGTTCTTTGACTTAGAATAATTAGAAAAATACATTGAGGGGATTGAAATTTTCTTCTGTTGCGCCGAGAAAAAACATGACGCTGTATTTTGTTTTCATACCATAGTTGGCATACCTATCTCCACAGGCAGCAGCGTGTGGTGGTAAATGGAGTTAAGTCGGATCTGGCCCCGGTTTTGTCGGGTGTCCCCCAGGGCACCGTGCTTGGACCAATGTTGTTCTCGTTATACATTAACGATATAACAGAAAATACTGTCTCGGAATTAAGACTTTTTGCTGACGACTGTGTTTGCTATCGTGAAATCAGAGATATTGAAGACACGGTGAAACTTCAGGAGCATATAGATCATTTAGGTTGTTGGGCAAGGAGTTGGGGCATGAGATTTCAACCTGTTAAATGCAATATAATGCAAATTACAAGGAAACGGATCAAGAAGATCACTGCTTCCTATACCTTAGAGGTCATTATAATAACTGCGGTGGTTTGCATGGTGTATGACTGCATGTTTTCACACCTCGGCCAGGTTTATTGATGACACTAGCAACGAGGGTCATTGATAATTACATTGATAAATTGCGGCACTTTTGATGATGCGATTCAATAAAATAAAAGGTCAGCACAAAGAAAAATCGGCTTCAAAGAAAAAAAGTGGTACAGCAGATAACATACTCGGCCAAAAAAAGTGGTCCGGCGCTCGCCGGACGTGCCGGACCGGCGACGACGGCCTTGCGCAGTCATGAATATAAATTCTTTTACTTATTTATATTTTACATTTTCTTATCCCTAAATCAGATCAATATGTTTTATTAATTTTGCATTACTTCTCGTTGGATACAAGTTTCTATATTTGATTGTCTTTCATTTTCTATTACCCGTGTTCTGTTTAATAATCACCTTGATTGTCGAAAAGGTTTAAAGGTTAAAATACTGATCTTTAGTACCTCCGATTTATTGTATTTTTATTTCATTTATTTATTTTCCTTTTTAGCCAAAGTTATTAAGAGAAATAGTCCTGTTCCGAAGCGAGTCAATGTATGTCGAGTAATTAAATAACTTTAAATAATATTAAATAACTCTTTTTTTTCCCCGCGCGACAAGCGATTAAAACAATATTTGCACTGGTTTAATCGGTTTCTATTTATTCGCAGCTTTCTAAACTATATTTTACGCATTTCAGAGGTTAATTTTCAGCAAAATCCCATAGAAGACCACTGTCTGTCGCTATCTTTTTGCCAACCGATCTACCCACGTGATCATCCGATGACGTCACTCCGGGGATTCCCGTTATCTCCTATACACACTGGTCTGGCATAAATGTCATCTCAGTTTTCTCAGATTCTAAGGTGTCCGGGTACTGGTATGATAAGCCAGTTTGATACAGCAAATAGCATGACCTCAATAGCGTTACTTTGCGCAGATAATTTTTTTCACGTGTTCCTTTTGTCTATATCTAGCACAAGGATTTTCCTAAATTGCATGCCCATCTGGTAGTCTGGAACACGTTGGAGTCTTAAACATTAGATAAAACACCATTAAAAGTGTCTGTGTACTGGTCAGGCCTGTCTGTTCCTATTTTTATTCTGACACTTTCATTTTTACTTTCATTTTTATTGATATTGAGAGTTCATGACAGTAAAAATGTAAATAGCAGCATAAAAACATAAAATATGGACATCAGAATACCCAATATCTCCTGGTGAATGACAACACAGGTAACGAAGACAACGTACATGAATCTTGCTTGTTCCGCTCATCTGGATAAGTTTGTTACAGAAGTATAGTATCACGGACCATCCGATCCCCGGCTCTTAAAATAGGAATCAAAAGTTTTACTGAATTCATATGCATATTCAAGAAATGCTTGAAAACAATATTTGGAATACAACGTCTATGCAACGAATCGGTAAAGAAACTTATTCAAGCACTGCATATATACTAGACGGAATCTCTTAAAAAATCTGGTCTGACTAAGAGGTATAACAAACTGCCGGGTCCGTAAGAATAATAGTTTGAAATTAATCTAAGAGATATGCGAAAAAAATCAAGTTTTATAGTATGTTGCTTTCGTTGCCTGTGATGAATGCCAGACCAGTGTGATATAAACCAAACTCATCTGCCGACTTCGCTGTTTTTAATTGATGAATGCATGTTTTTTTAATTCACCGTCTGTAAACGGGTTTGTTGTGTCAAACTTCATTAATCGTTTCAGTTCATGAATTAGTTCAATGTGTAATTCACTATGTGTTAAATAATCATCGTCAAAACACACATCCTGTTTTGGTATGGCTAGATCTTCACAGCAATTTGAATCAGCGGAAGGGGGAATGAAAGTAAGTGGCCGGACCGGGTATCGAACCCAGGACCTTTGGCTTACAAGTCATGCCCCCTACTGACTGCGCTACGCGGCCCGGGTGCACAAACAGAGTAGAGTGTAGATCCAAATTAGACTGCTGGTTGGAACAGTCTCATCAGGGTCTGTGCCGGCAGTTTTATTTGAAAGCATTTACTGGTTTTAAAGACAAGGTGTTTGATGGTATTTACGAGATACTATTTCTTATTTTTCATAAACGTGTATTGAAGTTCAGTTTCATGACAGTGTCTAATTAAAAAAATCAATTCAAGAAAACACAACATGTGTTATATGGAAAAATATCAGTATCATACAATTGCCATCAAACCATCCTTTTCTAGGCCTGTGCAATTTCAACAGTTACCTTCCTTTTTGAATAAAACTTACTAAATCATAGAAGACTTCTTATTTTATTTTGCATTAAATCCCTATATAATGACCAAATATATGATGACCAAGGGCAACACGCAAGTGATTCTGAAAAAACAACAACATTTTTTGGAAGCAACAAAAATACACAAATTCCTTCAATGACTTGTAATCATTACCAATTACCAGTTATACTCTATACCACAGGCTTGCCGGGCCGCATAGTGTAGTCGCTCGCGTCCATGACTTAAAAAACAGAGGCCTCGGGTTCGATACACGGTCCGGCCATTTACTTTTGTTTTCCCTTCCGCTGATTCAAGAAGGGCAGTTGTTAGTTACTGGCGAAAGTAAGTGCACTTTGTACTGGGTAACCGCTTAGGATGGTTGCTTGCCCAGGAATAGTGTGGTTTAATTAACTGACTGTCCTGACATTACCATACATGTAGTTGTTTACCGTGGACGTAAAACAATAACACAGCAGCAACAACAACAACCAATACTGATAACTGAGCTTAATGATGACAAAATACGTAAACTAGTAAGTTGAATATTTGTAGACGATCTATGGCAACTGTTTGAGAAGGAACTACCATTTTCATAATAACCTCCTCTCAGTGGTGGTCAGCCTTTAAATCTGTTCCAACAGAAACGAGGAGGCAAACAACCACAAAAGTTGTTTCCCCTTGTAATAATAGCCATTGTTGTGAACAGTAAAATTTTCTGCATACCAATTGTCACACATGAGGCTAGTAGGACGAACTACTTTCATTGTGTTCTTCAAGAGTCAAGAACCACTTACCATCTTACACGTAAGGAACTTGTAAAAGTACTGTTCCAATGTAAGATGTATTTTTCTCAACATGAAGACATGACGATCTGAAAATAAACATAACTTTGTCCCTGACCGAACGGTTCAGGGAATATAGCAATCAAATGTCCGTCCACCTGGCTCTGTCCTTATGTTAGTGCGTCCATTAACATTTTCTTGTCAACTGTGTTATTTGAATACCTTTTGGACTATTTTCATTACACTTCTTAGTTTCATAAAAATATACGAAACGCCAAATAAATCTTCCAATGTCTAAAATTTCTTATAACAATACATGACAGAATACCAAAATCCTTATTTTTAAATGCTTTTATGAAATATTTTTCATTAGCAGTAATGCTAAAATTGATCTTTTCACTGGAGGTTATCAGATTGTCAGAACAGCCGGAATGTAGCGTAACCTCATTGTTTACTACAGTTGTGGACGTTTTTAAATGAAGAAAGTGTCTTCAAGTAAGATACCATCTCCCAAGACCACAAACCATGAACCACAAAAGCCCGTAAACATTGAACTACATGTATTTCGAAGACAAAAAGCTAACTTATCAGCCTTTCCTTTTAAAAGGAAACTTTATTAGTTCTATATAGCAGTACAAGGTTGACAAAGTTTTGCCCGCCCGGGTTTTCCCAGTAGGGAAATCCCGGGTTTTCCAGTAGGGAAATCCCGGGTTTGTCCGGGCTGGGCTATACCCCCTAAAATTGGCTAAGTGGGAAGTACTGGGTATTATGTATGATTAGTGCCTTATTTTACCAAAAATGCTGTAAAATACATACTTCTTGTGTGTTATTACTTAAATTAATAGTTCAACTAGTTGCTAAATGCATTCTAGAAACATGTTATGATAACAGAAACTAATGTCAGTCACTGATTTAAAGGTAAAAACCTTTAAGAAAAGAGCCTAAACATCTATTTCACCACAACATTTAAGTCTATGGGTTTTAAGTCTTTCAATTTTAGAACTAACAACCATTGTGCAGCCTTTGCACTTCACATCCCCCACCCCATCTTCAGTAATATCATAAAGAAATCCATATAAGAGCCTTTGGTTTCATGTTGACTAATTCACAAGCAGAGACAAAGTGAAAAAGAAAATATTTTCTGTGAATTTCGGTTTTTGGTTTAAGACTGTTCACTCGCTGAGGCAAAATTTAGGATTCAATGTTGAGTTATACAGGTAAACAAGAATTTTTTACAGGTAATTATATAATCCCCTGCTTCAGATACACATTTCACAGGTAGCAAGTGAACAAATTGTTGTTTTTACATGTCTCACAGCTATAGGTGACAAACAGTGTGGCTTCAATAGAAGATGTTAAAGTTTTAACAAAGGAATCACTAAACAATGGCAAACTTATCATAAAAACCTTAGAATGCTAAATTCTAAGGTTTTTAAAAGTGTGTGCAACTATGGTTACGTACCGTTGAGCCACTTGGGTAACGTCGATACGGGAATTGAACAGAACAGAACAGAACTGTAAAGGGTGGGGGTGTTTCTTTTGGTGTAAATACTAAAATGTTCTGTGATTTTTATTCTGTAAGAGATTTGTAGAAAATGTGATCGTCTTTCTTCATTGCCATTTAACATATATCTTGCTAAAACTTCAAGAAAACATTGTCACAGTGGGTTCCAGTTTACAAAGTTTACAGATCGACATATTTCCAATATTGCCCAGTAAAACCCTGGTAAAATCCGGGTTTTCCCTGGGCCAGTAATTCCCACCTGGCTTGGCTTTACTCATGAACCCAGGTTTTTTGCCAACCTTGTAGCATTACCTGTTTTCACACTAAACTGAACTCTTTTCGCACCTTTTCCGCCATTTTCACACCTTTTCACAATTCAAAGCTCTTATCCCACTTCATACCTATCATCTTTAACACATTTGAGAAAACAGATGGTGTATTTCCTATCCCGCAAAAGGATAATGTACTTCCTTTACATCTACGAAACTATCATACAAATCGCCGATTCAAATTATCTTTTTTTTGCTCTTTGTGGGAAGAAATATCTTTTGCTGGAAGTAGGAAAATTCCCAGGAACTGACACAAATCGATCCCAGAACCCATCCAAGACACCATGTGGGAAAAGACAACACAAAATTAGTCACCACCAAAGACATCAACTCGAGTATTTAAGGTACTCAAGTTACTTGGAAACGAAAAGGACCCTGTTTCTGTTTCTGTTTCTGTTTCCGTAAATCCCGCCAGTAGAATGGCGCACCCAGGTCGTTGACCGGTAGATGTTTTACGTTGATTTGTTGATTTGTTGTTTCACATAAGTAGGTAAATCCAGGAATAGCAGCTATATACACACTATGTACAGACAGGTTAGACTTGTGGTGGCGGCCACATTGATAAATCGGGGATATGGTTTAATTGGACAAATTTCTGTATAGTTGCAACCTTTTTGCATGCATGGATTTTATTTACACTATGTACAAGAAACTTAATACTTGTGTGACGGTTAAGCCTAAAATGTTTACAGGGTAAATAGGACAAAAACCCGCCTTCCACTTATGTGATGAATTAACACCCAATACCAACTTGCACCTTATCAACCCAAATACTACCACTCCCAAGACGCAGAGAGTCTGGTCTATGAACCTTGGGGCGGCAGTGGGTGGGTGAATCAAAACGATAGCAAGTGGTAAAATTCTTCTGAATTTGAAGATGAAAAAACACTGGCTCGACTGAACAATGTCGAATAATGAAGATTGGCGCGTGAATGGATCAACCAATCGCACAACAGCTAAAATTAACATTGTGACGTAATGAAACGGAATTCCGTTCTAAATTAAGCACCTCTCAGACTGGTCTCCTGTTTAATTACCGGTTATGGAACATAACCCCCCAATTAAACTGGGATACTGATAATTGGGAAATATAAGTAATATCAACCACTGGTTAAAGCTATAAAAGTTTTTAATGTTTGCCGGATCTTGGATTTTATTTACACTATGTACAAGAAACTTAATACTTGTGTGACGGTTAAGCCTAAAATGTTTACAGGGTAAATAGGACAAAAACCCGCCAAACCGAAGGTCCGCCAAACAGAAACAACAAGGACAGCCCGCAGGGGGAAAGAAGGAGACCAGACTAAGGGGAGCTAATCACCACAACCCTGTGGTGAACCACATCTCAATCAAACAATTCACTGAATATAAATGAAATCCACTCAACCATGAACCACAGGCTAAACCTACCCGCGGTCGCGTCCAAGACATAGCCTGCGCAAATGGACTCGGTCTGCGGCAGGCAACTCGCCAGCCCTAGTCTCAATCGAGTGCATTTCAATTATCAATTTTCAGTAATAAAACGAACAAAAAGAAAATTCAAAGCATAAAAAAAAAAAAGAATCAAGAAAGCATCTGCATACCTGCAAACATGCGCTTGCTGAAAAGGCCATTCGGGCTGGAAGTTCATGGCAGAAATTGTGCTTACAGAGGACTCCCTCGTTCCCAGAAGGACCTGCTGTGTACATTGTACATTCTGAAGATCCCTATAGGAACACAGAAAGGAAAAACCTGTCGTGCCCGGCCTGCTAGTCTGTAGCTACCTGCTACCTATATTTAAACTAAAGCAAAGCAAAGCAAACAAGAGGGTATGCAAGCGACCTAAAGGCGCTGTTAAATAATCAACTAAATCAGCATGCAGGTACTTACATATTCCTGGGTTACACAGTAAAAACAGACACGATAAGGCTAATCACTGAAATAATTAAAACAAACATATGTACATAAACAATAAGAGCCTCATCAAGTTCTGCACAGAATGACAGGTCTTCGTAAACACTGAAGCTAGGGACATGCGAAAGCTTTGAGTCGCTCACAGCCACTGCTCCGACCCCCAACCACCCAGACGGCCCCAGTGCAACCATGAGATACTGACAACACTGCGCCTAACTCAAAGGGATAAGGTACTCCCTTAACAGTCAACAAATCCTGTGGGGAAAAATATGCCCCACGAAGGATCCTGTTAAAGTGACTGGGCCTAGGGAGGGAGGTAAAAGTGAGCGACCTGATGTCACTGCTTCAGCAGATGAGCAACGGTGTTGACGAAGAACTGACGTAGTCTCCGCGTACCATCAAGATTCAAATGCAGGCCCTGATCCTTAATAGCAAAGAGTTCACGGCGCGGCTCACAATTTCTAATAAAGGGCCTAAAAGTGTGCAGAAACTGAACTTTTCGCTGCTTGCACAGTTGTTTCAGTTTGCTGTTAACCAGCTTCACCTTATCCCCAGTGACCTGGTGGTCGACAGGCCGGGGTATTATGCTAGACATTAAAATTGAAGTATTGCTATTTTGTCGCACTACCTCGATGAGGTTATTAAAAGAACTGACTATTTCTCCAACACTTAACGAATGAATGTCATTAGTCCCTACATGTATGATAGAAAATTCTTTGTCCAATACCAAGTGTCTGTTTTGAAGTTTGTTAGCTAAACGACTAATGTTTATACCTGGAAAGGCACAAACTTCTGTATGCCGCACGTCTTTGACATACTTGGCTATGGAGTCAGAAACGATTTGGACTCTTATGCCCCGAGCTTCTGAAATAGAAGTTGAAACAGAATTAACATCTGAACATTTGGCACGGTACAGGTTTAACACACTGCACTCAGGAAGGAGGACTAAGTGGGTCGTGTAAATTACTCTCCATTATTTTGACTGCCATGCTTTCACTAACAGACAGCTTCTCATGAAAATCAAAAGCTAGATACCTCTTGTAACATTCCGAAAGCCAGTCACCATGGTGCTGAATCAAACTAGTGGGGACCCCAGCTTTAAATGCCCAAGTGCACCCCCCTCTCCTAAAACTATGCGACGAATAAAGGCTTGGATCCCTGCCTGTCTTAGCTATCAGTGATTTAATCCGCTCCTGCAACTGACTATATAAGAGAGGTTGCAAACTCCCTTTGCGTGGCTTAAAGCAGAATGCTGGTTCGCAACCTGCACCCGGTGTTAAGCTGACCATGTGTTTGAATGCATTTACAGGGCAGAGCCTCGAATCAGGGATAGCTGCCAACGGGACCTTGAGTAATCTGCTGCCAAACTGATTGGTCTTGGACCATTTGATCAGCACTACCAACATATAGTCAAAAACCTTTATTTCATGCCGTAACAACTGTTTTTCGGGATCAAAGTCTGCATAGGAAACCGGTACCATGTTTGACTTACGAGCCATTAAGAAGAACATAAATAAGAAAAGACACCAAAATGTAGCATCAATAGGTTTGGAAACGTCCAAGTGATTGGACATGTCCTTCAAAATCTGAGGAGTGATGGGAAGAGCCCTGTTTGGCATATGAGGACTTTTTCTATTCAAACCTCTGAAAACTAAGTTCAACTGATACAAGTTTTCCTGAGGATATTTAACATCTAACACCTGATGTAATGTCTTGACCCCAGAGACGTAATTCTTGATGGACTCAACAGACTTGAAGGACCTGCCAAGAAACTGGGCAAATAAACACAACGTATTTACAGTCGTAGGGATGGCCTTCACGCCATAAAAGTTACAAAATAAAAAGTATGCTTTCCACTGTGCTCTTAGGTTTCTGGAAGTGCCTGAGGAAAATGCAGCCCTCATAGAGTCTTTGACCTCCCTTTGCAAGGCATCCAGGGCAATTTCTGTAAAATTAAAGAAATAAAATAAATTACCAAAACTATTTCTGAGTAGCCTAAAATTCCTCTAGTTATCCGAATCAAGTTTACCGAAAAATAACGGTAAGTAACCAAGACTGTTACCAAGGGTTGACAAACCTGAACAACGGACTTTCCACGCGGACCCTATGCGCCACCTTTCCATTCAAGCTTTCCTTGAAAAGATCAGCCGACCTACTGTTCAAATGCCATCTAGATAAAATATCTGGCTGCCTGTTTTCTATTCCCTTGATGTGGCAGGCCCTCACTATGAATTCATTTAGAGCTGCAATGTAACACAATTCTCTTAAACAAGACTGGTGGAAGTCATCCCTTGAGAACCCTCGGTTTATTAAATTCACAGAAGAAAGGTTGTCACAGTAAATCAGCACCTTCTTACCCTTCAGCTTATGTCCCCAGACCTTCAGAGCTACCACAACTGTGAGCAACTCTAAGGCATTGATGTGCAAATGTTTTTCCATAATGAATTCAGGGAACTGTTCATGGAAATATGAAGACTGCATTATACCTCCACACCCAGTAGGACAAGCATCACATGCAAAAATTCCATCTGGCTCAGACCAATCCTCCAACAGCATCATGGAAACTCCATTATACTGGGGCAGGAAGGTTTTCCACCATAACAAATCCTTATAAATAAGGTTGGGGATGGGCTGAGCAAGAACACAACCATGAATTTCTCTCAACCAATTTAACAGCCTACAAATAAAAACCCTACTTGAGTGGACGCATGACACAATAAAGGACAGCTTGCCAATAAGCGATTGAAGCTCTTGCAACAAAGCAGAATCTTTTTTAAGCCATAGGTCTATGAGATCCAACGTTTCCCTTACCCTGTCAGGCGTGACACTCAGGGTCAAATCTTCCGTATTAAAATATACACCAATAAAAACCATTTCGGTGCAGGGCGGACATGCCTTTTCTTTTGATTCTTCCAGACCACATGACACGAGTAAGTTTCCCAACTCGGTGTAAGACTTGAAGGCCCTCTCAGGCCTGTCCGCTCCTGCAAAGTCGTCTAAATAGTTTACCACAGCTATGGACAACAATGTACACATAAATCTAACAGCATTGGTGACCCTTTGGCAGATAAAGGCGGCTGATCTCAAACCCATAGATAAGAATTTGTCAAAATAATATTTGCCTCCGAAATTGTAACCTAGTAAAGATACATCCCCCGGATCCACAGGAATTTGACGATAGGCCCTTTTCAAATCTCTCTTGAATAACAAACAATGTCTACCCTTTCCCTTAATAATTTCGACCAAGTCATCCACCCGAGGAAAGGTTAGACTGATCTTGGACCCCAGATAGAAATCCTTTGAAATGCCATCATTGACAGCAGAGCCCTTGGGGAAACTCAGGTCCAAAATCACTCTCCTCTCAGTGGAATCTTTCTTGTCAACCGTATTAAGTGGGGAGATGCAAACTTCTTGTTTGAAAGGAATGGTTACAAAAGGACCTAAGACAGCAAAATAACTTTTCTCTTTGTCAAGAAATCTTTGGACCTCAGCTGGAAATTCTCTGGCCCCCTTATGATTGGGTATCTGATTGGGTCTCTCATGTACCTTCCCTAAAAACCCTATGGGGAACCCAAATTCAAGAAACTCGCAGATCTGCTTATCATCATACTCTGAAAGCATGAATCTGAAAAAAGGAATGTTCAAATTAGTGCACAGAGGAACTCTACAAGTCTCAAAATTGTAAGAACCTGACTTCGCAACTTTGCTGTGTAAATTCAAAAACTGCTCATCGTCCAATTGCCTGCCCTGTACCCTAAGCGAATTTTGGATGAACTCCGAAGAACTATCTGAAAAAGTATTGGGACTAAAGGAATGTATTTTAACCTGACAAGAAGAAACTGATGGATCAGCCCCTTGCCTAACCAAATGCAGTGGATCAGCCCCCTGCCTAACCAAATGTAGTCACTTTTTACTATGCGGACAAGCAGCTGAGGATTCTGGATGCTCAAGCTTTGATTTATCTGCTCTATAACAGGCGCCACAGATGTGCCTTACCGTTCGCAAATGACCTTTTACACTCTTTTGATGGGACGAGGAACCGAACGTGCAACGCTGCCTGTTATAATCGGCACACCACCAAACCTGATCCTTATCTTTTAGGTAATCTTTTCTTGATGTGCTTTTGCTCTTGAGAGGGAACCTTGCCAGCATTGGGGTTTCGATCTCCACCGAATCATCGGCCCAAGTGCTCAAGCCAATTTCGATGCGCCTAACCCAGGCCGCATAAAATTTTAACAAAGCCTGCCATTCATAAATGCTGGCAAAGTACATCAATTTCTTCAAGAGCTTAAGCCTGCCGACTTTTTCTGACACCTCAATCCTCCTACTCATAATAATTTCAAGCTCGCCAGCAACAAAGGTTGTAGGCTCTAACGACATAAAAGACACTGAGTCAGAAACAAACTCAAACTGTAAGGCTGAATGTGGCCAAATCTGAGGAAACTTGACAGCATCTGCGGACTTCTTAAACAGGCCTGATTTCTTTGACCTCTTGCTTTGCTTCCCCTTGGATTTAGCTCCTAGTCCCAGATGCTGCTCATGCTCCTCAGCACTTGAGCCACTAGACTCTTCTGAATCTGAAGAACAAGAAGAAATTAACCCTAGTGAGCTCATTTGTCTATCTACCCCTTTATTCAGGCCAGAAAATTTTCGGAGCTCAGGTAAAGAAACCTCACTCTGAGGCTCTAAGAAAGAGTCACCCTTGCTTTCATCAATCTTAAGTTTCTGAGTCATTGGTTTTCGCGGATGTGTTTTGATAGCAAGCTCACCTTCCTCCTCCGCTTTCTGAAGCTGCTGCCCAGCAACAAAGAGTTCCTTTCTAAGACGCTCCAATTTCTGCGTGCGTTCCTTTCTTTCTTTGCGAAGGGAAGTCTCTTTAATTTGAGATTTAACCTGTTTAAGAGAGGTCTCTAATTTTGCTATTTCAAAGTCTAGCGCTGACAGCTCTGCGGTCCTGTTGAGAAGTGTTTCCGGGTCGTCCAGCTTCCCCGAAGCCGGATCTGCATCCGCCAGCTCCCCGCACAGCGTGACTGACTCTGCAAGCTGGCTAGCCACGGGATCAGTAATTTCCTGTGTTGGCAACAATTCAGACTGATCCTGAGGAATACCCTCGTTCATTTTTTTGTAGTTAACTGCCGGCTGACCCCTGCTAGAACGATCTTTAGGCCGGGCGCCGAGTCCGGTTTGAGCCATGAAAACAAGGCAGCTTCCCACAGAACTTGAAAACAGTTGAAAGACCAATAAACTAAGCGGCAACACTAGTCATCTACGAATCCTCCAACAGATAACGTTGAACCCAGTTAATATAGATCGTCAGATGATGAATCAAAACGATAGCAAGTGGTAAAATTCTTCTGAATTTGAAGATGAAAAAACACTGGCTCGACTGAACAATGTCGAATAATGAAGATTGGCGCGTGAATGGATCAACCAATCGCACAACAGCTAAAATTAACATTGTGACGTAATGAAACGGAATTCCGTTCTAAATTAAGCACCTCTCAGACTGGTCTCCTGTTTAATTACCGGTTATGGAACATAACCCCCCCATGCAACCGGAAACAGTACCTACGACTCAGAGCCTCCAGCTGCAACAAGACCTCCTCTGCAACACGGGCCCCCTGCAAGCTCATCAGGTTGTGACTATCTAGCAGAATCTTCACCAACTCCGTCCTTGAACCCGAGTTTTAAGTTTTCACACACATTTACCGTTTTGCACAGTGACATATGTACTGTATATAAGAACTGGGAACCAGTTTATCTGCATTGCCTCAGATTTTATCAATTTTTAGATTTCAGTTTGGACGACCTGTCATAACATTTTATGATAATTAAGACCCAATGTTCAAGTACTTCTGAGATATTTTCCCCGATCGCACAAAAGAGAAATATTTTTAAGCATTGAAACAATAAAACGTTAGGAAAAGATGTAGCATTTATTTTTTTTCTTTCAAAATTTCTTTCTCAATATTTCGTCCAAAACGGGTCGTGACCAAACTTAAATTCAATTCACCCTACAGGAAGTATCCGTTGAAATACTTTACCGTTACTCTTTTTCAGTTTGAAATAAAACAAAAATATCTGTTGTAATCTGTCTTTACCCATTCCATCTTGTAGTTATTTGATAAGCCAATTTGACATTCCTTTATATTTATACACTTCTATCCCATGATTTAGTCCGATTAAGGCAGGATGACAGATTTAAAGATTGCAGTTGTCTGTTCAAGTAACCAAAACAGAAGTATGGAGGCTCATAGCTTCTTAAGGTATGACAGTATGTTGTATTTAACCTCTGATGAAGAAAAGAAATGTCACCAAAAATCGAGCTTAAAAAGAATGAAATCACCCAGTTTATGGTCATTAAGACAAAACTGTTCTCTCTCTAAAACAACCATTTCGCATTTGGCAATTCTCCAAAACTTTAGCCTTCACCTTGACTTCAGTAAACATGTAGTGATCATGTACAGAACAGAACATGGTAAAGGTCTTGTATCTAGACCAGCAGCTATGACTTCTGTTTCAATTGTTCCTGGATAGCCCTTATTCAGTAGCAAGGTTTGTCTCATGTCTCTGCTATTGGCTGTTCCCTGCATGGCTATGGTGGTTTTACAGGGTATTTATCAGTTCCTTTACAACTGAAAACTACTGGCTATCTTCACAGAACAGTCCTTTGATCGATTAAAATTTAATCAGGAATCAGTTGTAAAAGAGGTCTAGGGAAAATTGAAGAAAATGTTTTTATCAAACGAGGAAAACCCTTGTTCTGTACATGGGACCATACCTGTTGGCTTCAAAGCTTTAATTACCAATTTTAACATTTAAGATTAATTGATTTTGATCACCGAATTAGCAGGAGACACATAAGATGTCCACTTATAAAAGATTTAGAAAGCCATCTCATGGTAAATTTGTGCTAATCAGCAAGTATGTCAACTTAATTAAAATACAAACCTCAAATTTTGAGGGTCAAGTAGACATAGTTTAATGCTTTGGTGGAGTCCGTGAAGCTACATAAAAATATAACAATGAAAGCAGCACTTATGAAAATATAAATTTGTTTTTCTACTTTCAGGAAAAAAGGCTTCGATGTACGGTCATTTGGAACAGGGAATCAAGTGAAATTGCCAGGGCCATCTCCAAGCATGCCAAATATATATGATTTTAGTACCACTTATGATGAAATGTACAAAGATTTGTTGAGAAAGGACTCAGAATTGTATCCGTTCTTTCAACTTCAATGTTGTGGTTGATTTAGTAGTAGACTCTCAGGCTGAAAAGCCAGAGAAAGAAATTCTGAGATGCATGTCTCGAGAGTTTAGAGTTTTGCATGTGTTACGTTACTGACCATTTCAGTTTCATAAAACATGCGAGGATATATATTGTGGTATGCTAAATCTCAGCAGGACAGGGGCAAAGTTGGAGAATGGAGATGACTTGAAATCCCGTCCCGACAGGTAGAGGGTTTGAATTATGTGGCTAGGATTTTGAGAAATATATCGACTTGGCTTTTATAAGTCTTCTTGCTGCTGTTTTTTTTCAGGGTTTGAAAAAGGTGAGATAACTCTCTGAATATTAATGATTGAAAGTGTTCACCTTGCATTTTGACCAGATTAGCCATATTAACCTATATATTTGTATATTTGGACAAAATTCAGAAATAAAAGCAACAGACTTCTCAGATTTGAAGCTGGAGAAGTAATAGAAATTGTGGAGCTGTTCAGTTACTTACATGGGTTAATACTGTTAATATGGGTGGGAATCGCAAGGTATGGCCAAATTGGATGAAGTATGATTAGTAAACATACATGCAAGCTTACATTTCATTTTGCTTGGTATTTAATTAGATTTAAAAAAAAAAGAAAAAAAAAAAAAAAGAAGAAAAAAAAGGCATATTGCACACCTTCGAGTAACACTGAACTTTAATCCTATATATAGTCCTGTCAGAGATTATAGTTAGTCAAGCTCACAGGTATGCATGTGCTTGTTTTATGCTTATTTTGATGATAAATACCTCAGGTGAATGCATACACTTTCAGGGGAAGTAACTGCCATTTTCAGTTTTGTCTCCCTTATCAAAAAAGGTCCGCTCTTAAAGGGAAGAATTTTGTCCCCCCCACCAGAGGTGCAGGAAGGCAAGTGATAGGGGAGGATTGGGTCATTCATTCATTGTTTAAGGTGCACTTTCTGTCGGCATGTTAGTTTCTTCTATGTACCCAGGGGTGTCAATCAGAGGCGGGAGGCGGGGAATATCCCCTTCTGCTCAGGCCTAATTCCCCGCCTATATTTTGGAAATCTATATTGGAATTATATGGAAAACATATAAAATCCCCCACCTACTTTGCTTCGACCACCAGGTGCCAAAAAAAGTTAATGAAACCCCTGTGTACCATATCATCTAAAGCAAGAACGGGTTTTCACTACTTTAAATGAGTACATCATTGGGAATCTGATTGGATTTTAATGACACTGACCTCATTTTCAAGGTCACAAATAGTCTTGGTTATATTGTCTTTAAAACATCTGTTGAACCACTGGATAGATTTCCACCAAATTTTGTTGGATATACCATTCATTTTGACAATCCAAAGAGTTAACTGAGTTTTGATGACATACTATTCTCAATTGCAAAGGACTACTACACGTATTAAATTTCTCAAAAAGGAGATATTTCTTCACCCATTCAGTGGATTTTAATCAGACTTGCATGGTTATAACATTGGGACAAAATGGGAGCCCCAGTAGCTCAGGTGCTGGCCTGCTGATCTAGCCGTCCTGGGTTCAAGACTTGCTGTAAGGGGAAAGCTTTTCAACTGTAAACAGGGTTCCTTTGCACTCAGCCTTTCATTATCACCTTCTCATTGTCCTGATATGACTGAAAGTCTGAAACACTGTTAAAAAGGAGGTAAAACCTGCAACCCCTGATTGGTAGTCTAGTTTGTAAGCCATTAGACCACTGCCACTCCAAAACAATCTTGTTTGCTCTTCTAGGAGCTAATTGCTTTTCTGTAAGAGTAGACTCATTTTGGAAAGGGAAGCAAACAGAAAGTTACATAAGTGGCTACTCTTCGTTAAAATGGTGCAAAAAAACTTTGAGGTGTACCCATACACAGAAAGACTTGGTGCCAGCGCTCAAAGAAAGAATGAAGGAATAACATGCATACACAAACAAAGCATTGACCAGAAACATAATATTTCACAGTTCATAGTAGAAAATAGGTTAAATTAAAGATGAAATCTTGCATTTTTTTATTGCTATCAGTTACTATAACACTGTCCAAAGTAAAGAGAGAAGCCAAGATGAGACATTTCACAGACATACAGTGTAGACCAACCATAGCTCAAATATATAAAGTGTAAGAATGCCTGTCTGTTGGAACAGCACATTAAAATTCTAAATATGGGGACCGATAGGTCTGATCAAACAGTGTAGACCCAGATGAGGAGCGGTCTTATCACGGTCTTCATTTCATTTGCATTTAGATGTATTACTGCATTGACAAACCAAACTATTCAATTTTTAGGACATTTATGGTAATTATACTAGGTGTCCCAATTTCAGAATTTTTAAAGGTATCCAGTCTCATCAGGGAATGCACAGTTTGCTTTTTATACACTGCCACGTGATGGTGGCGGGATATTGTTATACACTTGGTTGTGTGTGTTCATACTTCTGCACTTGGTTTCTGCTTTCTGTGGCAATTATAATTTGGTCCCTCCCAGAGTTGGTCTTCCCATTGTCTGAGAGCTTTATATGAAATCAAATAAAAAGCTATTCAAAATCAAATAGAGAGCAATTTTTGTTAAATTTTCAACAGACTATGGGATTATCAAAGTAATTAAAGCTTCTTGTGTGACCAAACCTGTGATCCATGGGCTATGTACACATATAAAGTCATGAAAAAATCTGTGTTAAATCACATTTGAAAGGATTATGCAAACAATTAACACGTGAATGGTCTTTCTGCTGCGTCTTTCAGATTTGTCCAACTTTATTTTACAAAGGAAACTTTTGTCACAAAAGTTCATGTGCATTTGTTTTTGACTGAGACTTAAAACTTATTTGACTGGTCAATGCATATTTTAACTGACAGTTCCTACAGGTCAAAGTAAAGCTCCATGTGGTAATCAAAAGCTTGTTGTTATTTGCTACATGTACTACCCCAGAGCTGTATAGAAATATTAATCGGCACAGAAAGAGATTTTTTCAAAGCTTTAAACAAACTTATCTCCAGTAGGGACTGAGAAATAATATAAGGGAAGCATATTCAAAAGTGAATAGTAGTGTGGAAATGCTCTTGTCCAGACAAAAGACTTGTCCAGACAAAAGTCTGTGCCAAGACTCAAATCCAAACCCATATAGGAACACAGCAATACCATAAAGTCAGTGAAGCGTAAAAAATAGGTTAAATTCAAGAGTGCTCTTGTCCAGCTGTAAGAACCCATATTGTTGAGAAATATATAATAAAGTCACTTTAGTGAAATATAAAAAAAATATTGATGAACCATAACATTTAGGTGAATATCAGATGTGGGTAGTGGCTCCAGATCCTGTCACCTAGATGTGTTTTCCAAAAACCATCAACCTAGCTCTGCAAAATTGAAACCAAGTATTATATAGTTACTGAACCATGAAATGCAAGTTACTTACTTACGTTTCTTACGTAGTAGACGTCATCCCAGGCCCAGAGACCTCTGTAGACGCATTCTGGTATGTGGTTCTGGTTATTGTTAAGTTAATGTCAGATGAGGGTCGTTGCTTTCAGATGCACAAATATGGATGCTAGTTGGGCCAAATACAGTCAGCCATAGTCTTAAAGTTACTTAGAAATGGATTTAAATGCAAAATCTGAACCTCTTGACTATGCACACGAGCACACAGATGGGGGTCTGCACCACAGGATGAAGCATAAGCTATCATTCACTTTCACAAAGGCTCACTAAAATTAAACGGCATTTGACTTAAAAAAGAAAAACAGAAAACTTAAAACTGAGAAAGAATATCCAAAAGCAAGAAAAGTTTTAGACAAAATTCTCCAGTAAGATATGGTTTGCAGATTTGGGGTATCACACTGTCATTTGGGTTATTGGATGCTTTTATGAACTCTTTAGCACCAAAAAGAAGACGAAATTTATGTCTGCAAAAATTAAAAAAAAAAGCCATATCCAAAACAATCCATATTGAGAATTCAAAGACTAGAGGGCAAACAGTGTAGATCTAGATGAGGCAGCTCATTAGGATCTACGCTGTTTGCAAATTATGCTATTTTCGTCACTGGTGCTTAAAGTGTTATGAAACCCATAAAATCAAATGTATGCTTGAAGCAAACTAGTCATACCCTGACAAGATTGTACATGTACACAGCCAGTTTGCATATGCCTTAAGGTGAGTGGGTACACTAGGCAGGGGAAGTAACTCTATTATTTTCAATTAAACTTCCCTTATTAACGTGTTAAACTCAAATTCTTTCCTTTAAGAGTAGGCCCCATTGTGGCAGAGCTACAGTTCATCATATAGGGAAGCAAACTGTGAGCTACAAAAGTTGTTCCCCTGTGTAATAATGGCACAAAAACTTGAAGGTATATCCATTACCTTAAAAGTGCCTTAAAAGGACGGTAACTTATGTTGAAGGAACTTGTGGTCCGACCCAGTTGCTTGACATATTAAGAGGCAATAAAATTTGTGTTAAAAAAAGTGCCTTACAAAAGTTGTTTCTTAATGGACCATTCTTTTATGAAATTTTCTTAGCTATGTTGAGATTCTAACAGGCAGGTCTTGGTCTACACTGACAGTGCAACTGATTTATGTCTTTTTCTGTGGCTGCATGTTAAATCCATTTTCTGAAAAACTTTTCTCTTTTGTTGCAGGTACTGACAACTAGACTGCCAGATCTATGGTGTTATGCAGTTAAGCTAGAAATAAATGTGATATGTACTGACTTCACTCTTGGAGCATTTTTCTTCAGTAGTTGGTCCAGAAAGATGCCCGGTGATGCCGAATGGTTGTCTCGACAAAAGGCTCTTGGCTGTTTCATATTCATCCAAAAATCAGCATTGTACACCTGATTTAATCGGTTTCATGTATACTCACTTGAAACCTAATGTCAGTGAAGCAGACATAGGTATTTTAAGTAGGGTTCACAAACCATTACAGCATATAGCAGACATAGGTATAAGATTTTATGTTTTTATAAAACTATAAAATCTCGTGTCGGTAAAGCTAGATATAGGTATTGCTAGTATAAACTTGAGTTCACATATATTTGACACAGCTTATGTATTCAGTTCTTTATATCTGTAAAGTCAAGACAGTGAACAGAACTTCTTTCAAAATCTGTAATCACTTTTCACAGAACTTTCAAAATCTGTAATCACTATTCACAGAACTTCTTTCAAAATCTGTAATCACTTTTCACAGAACTTCTTTCAAAATCTATCACTTTTCAACTTATTTCAAAATCTCTGATCAATTTTCACAGAACTTTTTTCAAAATCCATGAGCACTGCTGTATTTAATCCTCATAATGTGAACATGTGCACATTCAGGGGAAGCAATTTTGCCATTTTCATGTTTGCCTCCCTTTTTTGTGGGTTCAGTTATGAAAAGAATTTGCTCCCTTGAGAGCAAATTCTTAAAGAATAGCACCCATATTTAAAGTGAGAGGCAAAAAGTTGTCTTAAAAGTTCTCTCTTTGTATCAGTGGTGGAATGAAAAATGTAGAAGTGCACCCGTGCATCAAACTTTGAACCACTTTCAACATTCATGACCATAGCTGTTTACCATGGACGTTAAACAACAAATCAAATCAAATAAGGTTTCAACATTTGAGCCGCGACACAATAAAACCAACAAAGTGGCATGTGCACACAGGGAAAACAGATCAGTCTGGGCATCTGCCCAGTTTGATCAGAGCCTTCCCTGTCAGCATGGAGGTAGCTTTAGTAGACCCTTAGCTACCCTTTAAGCACATGGAAATCTGATTAGACTGGGCGGATTCCTAGGCTGATCTGAGTCTTTGCTGGGCACACTTGCCACTTTGTTGGTTCTGTTGTGGATCATTTTCATTTGGGAGCCCCGGTAGCTCAGTGGGTTAAGTGCTGGCCGACTGATCTAGCGGACCGGGTTGGAATCTCGCTTGAGGCGAGAATCTTTCCAACCGTAAACGGGGTGCCATTGCACACAGCCTTCATTATCAACCTCCCATCGTCCTGATATGATGGCAATACTGTTGAAAAGGACTTAAAATCACAAGTCATCCATCCATCATCATCATTTTCAATCTTCCAACCAACATCGTGTCAGACACATCTTGGGAAGAGGGAAGTATATGATAAAAATCGAAATTATTTTCTTTCAAGATGTACTAAAGTCAGGAATTTCTGGTAAAGAGGCCACCCAAATATGATTTTCCATGATAAATTTCAGTTTTTTTTTTTGGCTGCATGTAATAAGGAAATGTTACATAATGGCTTACAGTGCGGAAAAATGCTCTTAAGTGTCTTAAAGTGAATAACAATACAAAGGAGAGCAAAATAAAATCTTAAGAGCATTTAAACTGGGATCAAATGTGGCCTTGAGCTGTAATTGATAACTGGATTTTTGTCAAACTTGAAGCCCCAGTAGCTCAGTGGGTTAAGTGCTGGCCTACTGACCCAGTGGACCGGGTTCGCGCCCCGTTTGAGGCGAGAGTTTCTTACCGTAAACAGGGTTCCATTGCACACTGATAGCCTTAAATTATCACTGTCTCATTGTCCTGATATAACTGAAATACTGTTGAAAAGGACATAATGTTGCATGTCATCCATCATCATTGTCAAACTTCCTTTGATACAAGGTATTCAGGGGACTTTGCTGATATCTTTGAGGCAAAATTTTGCATAATGTGACAGTAATTATGTCCCCCCTCACACACACACACACACACACACACACACACACACACACACACACACACACACACACACACACACACAAGGTGAAGGGGGACATGTTGGTGTCTCAGTCAGCTTGTGCAATGGCTTACAAACTGTTGCAAAGTTATTTGGTGACCTTAACCTCATTTTCAAGGTCACACGAGGACTTACATATGTAAAAAAATTCTCTAAAATTGATACATGGCTTGAGCCTTTGGCTTGATTCCTACCAAATACCTGACAGATATACCTTTGGAACAATTTCAAGAGCTGATTATGTTTTGGTGACCTTGACACCATTTTCAAGGTCAAAAGCCAGGGTACGAATGGTATTTTTTTTTCTTCTAAAAATGAGAGATTTCTTGAACCAATGGATGGATATTCATCAGAGCTGCATGGATATATCACTGTTTTTGGTGACTTTGACCCGTTTACCAACGTCTTGGGCTTATATGTAGGATATATTCTGAACTAGTGAATGTTTTTTTTCCCAAACTTGCATAGATATATCATTTAGACAAGCTGAAGAGCTAGTTAGATTTGGGTGACCTTGACCTCATTTTCAAGGCCACAGACTTAAATATGTGAAAATTCCAGGAAAACTGAAATGTTTGTCAGTAGTGGCTGTAGTGTAGTGGATAACACTCCTGACTACAAATCTAGGGGTTGCAAGATTGATCCGGTCTTTCGGATGAGACTTTAAACCGAGGTCCTGTCTCCATATGACCTTGTTGTTGGTGGTACGTTTAACCAAGTTCACTCACCCTGAAATGTTTGTCTTTATTTCCACCAAACTGGCATATACCTTTGAATGGATTATCTGTAACCTCATGTAGACATCGTTGAGGCAAGCTTAAGAGCTGATCAGATTTTGATGACCTTGACCCTGTTTTATAGACACTTTTACACCAAGCTTACAGCATAATACCAACATTGCAAAGTTTAAGGCTAGTAAGACATGTGGGTGGGAATGCACTAGTGGGAGAGTTAGTAGGGATGAGAATGAGCTGGTGGGGGGTGGGAGGTGGACATCTGTTATTCTCTGAAAACATTTCTAGTATTGTATTCAAATGATACTTTCTTGAAGGATGGCTCATTCTTTTTGTATGTAGAACTGTTGATTATTTGCACAAGTTTGACAGTAGCCTAAAATTTTACTCTGCAACACATACTTTTTTCTGCTTTGTCGTTCTGATTTATCATAAAAAAGTGATTTTTTTTTTTATAAAAGAATTCTCTTCTGACTTTAGTGCATCCCTAATTTTCAGTAGAACATAACTCCTCTTTTCAGCAGTGTTTGTGAGGTGGCTCTAGGTTCTCATTAGGGAATGTTCTTGCAGAGAAATAAAGAATACAATTTTAGGATTAACACATAAAGCATCAAAAAAGAAAATAGTTGAATTTTAAAACAGCGTAGATCCAGATGAGGCAGCTCATAATGAGCTGCCTCATTTGGATCTGCACTGTTTATTCTCTCGTCCTTGAATTTTCAATATGGTACAGCTTGGGTGAAACCTTTTTTCAAATTTTGCAGAGGTAAATAGTGCTCCAGATAAGAAGGGGTAACAGGGATAATTAAAGGATAATTTTCCTTGTTTCCCATAAAAAACATACATTGTGACCACTCATTAGAACAGTCTCAATGAGACAGTTCTAATGAGGGGTCACATATATATTTTCAATGGGACATAAGCAAAATTATCTCAGAATTATCCCTGTTACCCCTTCTTATTTATGAGCTCTGGATTAAATTTTAAATGCTTATTTTGGGCTTTAAGGGTTAACAAATACATTTTCTTCTGGAGCTCATCCTGACAAAAATCACAATTTAAGGAGGTACTTCACCTTGGTAGTGTTGCATATGAGATTTGCTATGGGGTAACTGAAACAAAAAGTAATAACACACACAGACTCTTAAAAGCATACTTGAATAGTAGAGGAGAAATGCAGTTTTAGGACATTTCATGGATAACTGTATCTGGTGAATGTAAAAAGCAGCTCTTAAGAACAGTTTTAAAGCACATAATGCTGTAAAATAAAAGGAAAATTCTCGGTGAGTTACGTCACAAAGCATAAAAATTGAAAATACCATAGGAAACTGAATAGTTAATTTATAATAAGGAACTTTAGGGAATAGGGGTTTGACGTACTGAAATGTAGTTACAGGGCCAAAACTAGTAGTTCATTGTCACAGGACAGGGAAGGAATGACATTGCTTGTAGACCCGAAATCATTCAAAGAAGTTGAGGAAAGACATCACACAAACAAGGTATGTTTTCCACACTCAGTCACAGAACAAGTTGTAAATCTGGGCCTGGCTCTGCTAAGGAGTATTTTCAGACACATTATAAGCAAGACACTGCCATTTTTTGCTGAAAATATGTGAAGAGTTTTCAGTTTTCATAAAAAAATACTGGTACACTTGATTTCATTGTGCTATACTGACTGATTATATCCTTGACTATAGACTATTTTAAGCTAACAATGCTTTGAACAAATAGGTCTTGGTGTTTACAAGTAGTAGTACAAGTAGTACAAATGAAAACCTAAGATAAAACGCAAAGCTAAAAAGACGGGGCTCTAGAGGAATCATTGCTGCTATGGAAAATTGTCTTGACCAGTATGCTCGGGGTATAAACCAGTCTGCCAATTTTTGCTTCCAGCAGAGACTGTCCATGAACTCTTGCTTCGCGCAGGGACTACTGTCCTCGAAAAATGGCTTCCTGCCGAGACTGTCCGCGTGACTGCTTACTGCTGAGAGCCTCGGCAGGAAGCAGAATCAAGTGGACAGTCTCTGCAGGAAGCCATTTATCATGTACAGAAGTCTCGACAGGAAGCAAGAGATCGCGGACAGTCTCGGCGGAAGCCAAATATGATGTACAGTCTCTGCATGAAGCGAAAATTAGCGGAATCGATTATACCCTGTGGTATGTATCAAAAGCAGTAGAATGGGACAAGCAAAGCCAGCCAGTGTAAGATGTGTTTATCAAGCCCTGATTTTGAAGTAAGAAATATATTTGTAAAATGAAAAGGGATTTTGGACCTTTTCTGGACAGTAAATGCTTAAACTGAATTGCCGGCTGCATAAATCGATACCTTTTTCCAAATAGAGATTGTATCTTTGTGTATTGCTGTATGTCCATATGCTGAAGCACAGTATTGAAGAATACATCTACACATATGGATATCGTAGATCACAGTCACAGTTGGTCTCGACAGAACACAGTAAGTAGACTACACCCAGTGTTATTAAAGACCACATCCACAGTAAATCCTGACAAATAGTAGTATATGACAGGTGATAGCCACAGAACTGATGAACCATCACTATTGGGTAAGATAACACAGAACTGATGAACCATCATTATTGGGTAAGATAACCATATCACTTTTGACAAACCATCTACAGTAAGGCTCTGATAAACTGCTATACATACACATGCACACCTCAACCAGAATCCTGACAGACCTTTCTATAACAGGCATTGCTTGGCTAATAGACCACATCCACATTGTATGTTCATTTGCTGTATATAATGTAAATAGTCTGTGCGCTGATAAGCATCATCCGAAGTAACGTAAGGTGATCCGCTAACACAGGCAGACCACATCCAGAGCAAGTAGTGATGAATGACTCATCATATTCACAATCATCCTGGCAAAGATGTCATGACGTTCCACAGTATCATGCATGAGTTGTTTAACAGATTATGAATTTCTGTGTTTTGGCAGACCTTATCCACCGTGTTCTGAAGAACTGGTGTTTTAGATGTCATCCAAAGTAAGTCATAGTAGCCATATGGCTGACACACTTGCATGGTGTCATTATGAACCATATTTGTCAGCAGATGCATCTGTTTCATTTTCAGCCCATAGTAAATGGGTGACTTACAACTTTTTATATATATGGAGCGACTGTACGACCAAACCAAGTGATAGACTACTGATGACTGACAACCCCATACTGAAATAGTGTATCATGACTAAGATTACGTTCACAAGTGTATCATGACTAAGATTACGTTCACAATCGACTCGCTCTATGGAAAAGCTACATAGTCTGAAGAAATCACTAATTGCAGACACATGCACAGCCATCATAAATTATTGTAAAGGTACACTAGTACATGAACAGTAACTAGGGATAAATCATAACGCACGACCACATGTAATGACAATGAGTGAACTCTGGTTTAGCGTTCCACTACCAACAAGGTGATATGGAGACGGAACCTCGGTTTATAGTCTCATTCAAAGACCGGAGAAGCAGGGGATCGTTCTTGCAACCCCTGGATTGGTCGTCTGGAATGTTATCCACTACACTACAGCCGCTCCTACATGTAATGACAGACCACATATACTGTGACTGGTAATTTCAAATGACAGACAACAGGTACAGTAAAATATGAATCACTATGATGGACAACATACATAATAAGCTATAATGAGCCGTCATGACATACAACATGCAAAGTAAGCATGTGTCATGATCACAGACTGCATGCATATGTCACCATGAATATGTAATGACGGACGACGTGTACATCCATGTTATGACAGACTGCATGCTTAGTAAGTAATCATGAATCATTGTAACGAAGCCACATGCATATAACGTCATGACTCCATGGCCCAGTTCGAGCGCTAACTATCGAGACTATAGTTTGCTGTTCTTATAGCCATTCCTCCGCCCCTAAAAATGTTCAGCCAATCAGCGCTGTTGATACATAAATACTGGTTTCCGGTATCATTTTTATACTGGTATCCGGAAACCAGCAAACTGAAGTCCAACCAAAGGGAAAGCATGGTCGGACCAGATGTGCGCAATGAAGTAATGGAGGCTGTCACCTGGTTCGACCAGAGAGTTTTCACTAAACTAGGGTCCAACTATAGACAATATAGTTGGCGCTCTAACTCCGCCCATACTGACAGACCATAGATCACATGCATTATAAGTTGGTGTGTCTCACTGTAATGACAGACCATAGATGGCATGCATCATAAGTCATCATGAATCACTGTAATGAAAAATTGCATTCAAAGAATGTCACCTTGAAACTGTAATGACAGACTGCAAGCATAATAAGTAAGCGTATATCACTATTTACAGACCACATACAGAAGTCATCATGAATAATGACAGACCACATCCATAGTAAGTGATCATGAATCTGTAATCACAGAGCACATTCATAGAAAGTTATCAGGAATCACTGTTACGCCTGACTGCATGCAAATTAGGTTGTCATCAAAGTGTAATGACTCCCAATGCATAATAAGTCAGCATGTATCAATAATGACAGACGGCATGAATAATAAGCCTGCATGCATTACTGATATGACGGGCTGCATGTGTTTTAAGTCACCATGACTGGAAAGACAGACCATAGACTTCATGCATAATAAGTTGGTATATATCACTGTAATGACAGACCATAAACACTGGACTGACAAATTGCATACAAAGAAAGTCTCAATGAATCTGTTATAACAGACCCCAAGCATAGTAAGTCAGCATATATCACTAATGACAAAGCACATACCTTGTAAGCATCATGAACATCTGTCAAGACGAAAGCATGCAAAGTAAGACATCATGATTAATTATGTAATGACAGACATCATGCATAATGAAACAGCTGGTATCACTACTGACAGGCTACATGCATAGTAATCATCATGAATTTCTTTAGAAAGAATGCATGCAGAGTGAGTCATCATGGATCTTTAATGGCAGACTGTGGGCATGGTAAGTCAGCTTGTATCATTGTTATTACAAGCCACATACATAATAAGTTAGCATATACATACCTCTAATTACAAACAGCATGCAGAAGTCCTCATGAATAATGACGGACCATCATCCATAAGTGAGTATGAATTTGTAATCACAGAGCACATTCCTACAAAGTTATCAGGAATCACTGTTATGCCAGACTGCATGCAGAGTTGTCATTAAACAAATGACTCCCAAGGCATTATAAGTCAGCATGTGTCACTAATGACAGACAATATGTGTAATAAACCCACATGCATCGCTGATATGACCAACTGCATGCATAGAAAGTTGTCATGAATCCTGTAATGAGAGGCCACATGCATTTTAAGTAACCATGACTGTCTCTGTAATGACAGTCTATAGACCGCATGCAAAGTAAGTTGTTACGTATCACTGGAACGACAGATGATAGACAGCATGCATAATGTCATCATGAATACTGTAATGACAAGACAGCATGCAAAGTAAGTCATCTTGAATCACTGTAATGACAGACTGCAAGCATAATAAGTAAGCATATATCACTATTTACAGACCAGATGTAGAAGTCATCATGAATATTGACAGACCACATCCATAGTAAATGATCATGAATCTGTAATCACAGAGCACATTCATAGAAAGTTATCAGGAAGTCAGCATGTATCAATAATGACAGACGGCATGAATAATAAGCCTGCATGCATTACTGATATGACAGGCTGCATGCGTTTTAAGTCACCATGACTGGAAAGACAGACCATAGACTTCATGCATAATAAGTTGGTATGTATCACTGTAATGACAGACCATAAACACTGGACTGACAAATTGCATACAAAGAAAGTCTCAATGAATCTGTTATAACAGACCCCAAGCATAGTAAGTCAGCATATATCACTAATGACAAAGCACATACCTTGTAAGCATCATGAACATCTGTCAAGACGAAAGCATGCAAAGTAAGACATCATGATTAATTATGTAATGACAGACATCATGCATAATGAAACAGCTGGTATCACTACTGACAGGCTACATGCATAGTAATCATCATGAATTTCTTTAGAAAGACTGCATGCAGAGTGAGTCATCATGGATCTTTAATGACAGACTGTGGGCATGGTAAGTCAGCTTGTATCATTGTTATTACAAGCCACATACATAATAAGTTAGCATATACATACCTCTAATCACAAACCGCATGCAGAAGTCCTCATGAATAATGACGGACCATCATCCATAAGTGAGTATGAATTTGTAATCACAGAGCACATTCCTACAAAGTTATCAGGAATCACTGTTATGCCAGACTGCATGCAGAGTTGTCATTAAACAAATGACTCCCAAGGCATTATAAGTCAGCATGTGTCACTAATGACAGACAATATGTATAATAAACCCACATGCATCGCTGATATGACCAACTGCATGCATAGAAAGTTGTCATGAATCCTGTAATGAGAGGCCACATGCATTGTAAGTAACCATGACTGTCTCTGTAATGACAGTCTATAGACCGCATGCAAAGTAAGTTGTTACGTATCACTGGAACGACAGATCATAGACAGCATGCATGATGTCATCATGAATACTGTAATGACAAGACAGCATGCAAAGTAAGTCATCTTGAATCACTGTAATGACAGACTGCAAGCATAATAAGTAAGCATATATCACTATTTACAGACCAGATGTAGAAGTCATCATGAATATTGACAGACCACATCCATAGTAAGTGATCATGAATCTGTAATCACAGAGCACATTCATAGAAAGTTATCAGGAATCACTGTTACGCCTGACTGCATGCAAAGGAAGTTGTCATCAAAGTGTAATGACTCTCAATGCATAATAAGTCAGCATGTATCAGTAATGACAGACGGCATGAATAATAAGCCTGCATGCATTACTGATATGACGGGCTGCATGCGTTTTAAGTCACCATGACTGGAAAGACAGACCATAGACTTCATGCATAATAAGTTGGTATATATCACTGTAATGACAGACCATAAACACTGGACTGACAAATTGCATACAAAGAAAGTCTCAATGAATCTGTTATAACAGACCCCAAGCATAGTAAGTCAGCATATATCACTAATGACAAAGCACATACCTTGTAAGCATCATGAACATCTGTCAAGAAGAAAGCATGCAAAGTAAGACATCATGATTAATTATGTAATGACAGACATCATGCATAATGAAACAGCTGGTATCACTACTGACAGGCTACAGGCATAGTAATCATCATGAATTTCTTTAGAAAGACTGCATGCAGAGTGAGTCATCAATCATGGATCTTTAATGACAGACTGTGGGCATGGTAAGTCAGCTTGTATCATTGTTATTACAAGCCACATACATAATAAGTTAGCATATACATACCTCTAATTACAAACCGCATGCAGAAGTCCTCATGAATAATGACGGACCATCACCCATAAATGATCATGAATTTGTAATCACAGAGCACATTCCTACTAAGTTATCAGGAATCACTTTTATGCCAGACTGCATGCAGAGTTGTCATTAAACAAATGACTCCCAAGGCATTATAAGTCAGCATGTGTCACTAATGACAGACAATATGTATAATAAACCCACATGCATCGCTGATATGACCAACTGCATGCATAGAAAGTTGTCATGAATCCTGTAATGAGAGGCCACATGCATTTTAAGTTACCATGACTGTCTCTGTAATAACAGTCTATAGACCGCATGCAAAGTAAGTTGTTACGTATCACTGGAACAACAGATCATAGACAGCATGCATGATGTCATCATGAATACTGTAATGACAAGACAGCATGCAAAGTAAGTCATCTTGAATCACTGTAATGACAGACTGCAAGCATAATAAGTAAGCATATATCACTATTTACAGACCAGATGTAGAAGTCATCATGAATATTGACAGACCACATCCATAGTAAGTGATCATGAATCTGTAATCACAGAGCACATTCATAGAAAGTTATCAGGAACATCTGTCAAGACGAAAGCATTCAAAGTAAGACATCATGATTAATTATGTAATGACAGACATCATGCATAATGAAACAGCTGGTATCACTACTGACAGGCTACATGCATAGTAATCATCATGAATTTCTTTAGAAAGACTGCATGCAGAGTGAGTCATCATGAATCTTTAATGACAGACTGCATGTATAATAAGTTATCTTGATCATTTTAGTGACTTACAACCACATATGTAAGTCAGCATGTATCAGTATGCCAGATCATATATCATTAATGCAAGACCACCATGAATCTCTGTTATGACAGACCCCTGTATGATAAGTTAGCATGTATGTGATGACAAACCCTGTGTATAATAAGTCATTATGAATCTGTTATCGAGAGCACATGCAAAGCAAGTCATCATCAATCACTACGGACCACATGCATAGCAAGTCCTAGGGGTCACTGAAATCATGACAAACCACATTTTAAGCTATCATGAATCCTTAATGACAGACAACATGCCTACTGAGTCAACATGAATCTATGTCATGACAGACTGCATGCATATAGTAATTCATGATTCACATCCCTTAGGCCACATGCATAATAAGTCCGCATGTAACACTGTGATGATAGACCACATGCATTGTAAATCAACATGAATGGTTGTATTGACAGACTACATGCATAGTAAGTCCTGAAGCTGTAATAACAGACCACATGCATAATAAGTCATCATGTATCACTAATGACAGACCACATGCAAAATTAGTCAGCATGTATCGCCGTTATGTCAGACTGTATGCACAGTGAGTCATAATGAAGCACTTAAATGATTGACAGAATGCAACAATGATGACATGAATTACTGTAATGACAGGCCACTTGCAAAGTAAGTATGTCCTGAATCTGCAATGGAAGACCATATGCAAAGCTCTGGACCATATGCATAGTATGTCGTGATTCAGTGTATTGACAGACCATAGGCTTAGCACTGTTATGACAGACCATACGCATAGCAAGGTTTCATGAATCACTGTAAGATGCATACAAAGTCACCATTCACTGTAAGATGGGCCACATGCATTGTTAGTCAGTATGAAAGACTAATGAGACTACTAGCATGAAAAGTCATAATGAATCATTGTAATGGCAGAACTTGTGCATAGTTAGTCATCATGAATCACCTATTATGAACCACATGCATACAAGTAAATATACAGTAAAACCTGTCTTAATGGTCACCTTTATTAAGCAAGCAACTTGTATTAAGCAAGCATTTATTCAGTTCCTAAAGCAGGCAAATACATTGACATATACCTGTATTTTGCAAGCACCAGTCTTTAGCAAGCAGATTTTGATTATCCCTTAGGTGCTTGCTTAATACAGGTTGGACTGTAGTCTAAATGATTGTACCACATGTAATGACAGACCACATTCGTAGTAGGTGGTGATGAATTGTAAACTGTAATCACAACAGACCACATGCACATTCAGTAGTGATGTATGAATGTAATGACACACCCTGTTCACAGTATTGTTAAAATCATTATGAATCACTATGAATAACAATTCATGAATAGCAAGTTGGGCTGACCCATTTAGTGTACAGCCATATGCTAGTAAATGGTGATGATTCACTATAATGACAAAGCAGCTGGATAGTAAAGCTGAAGTTTGGCATGGAGCATCAGCTGGACCTTGGTATCCAAATTTATATAAAAATGAAAGTTTGTAGTGGAGTTTTGTCACACTGACCTACTTTCTGTTGACAAGTGCGATTTTGCTGAAATGACAGTGTCTAAAAACAACTTATTCAAACAACTTTAAACAGCTCATTCTCTAAAGCCCCTGCACCTATGATATTAATTTTTTAATGGAGCATGACCAGACTGCAGTGTTTCAGAATTAGAATATTGGGTCAGGTCGAGAACCTTAGCTGGTTGCAGTACTGAAAATAGGAAGTCATGATGTTGCACTAATGATAGAGCATATGCATAATACATAATGCATGTGGTCAGTAGACCCCATGCATAGAAAATCGGCATGAATAACTGTTATGACAGACTTACTGTTCTTATTAGTAAGTCATGGGATCACGGTAATGACAGATTGCATGCATAGTAAGTCTTAATGAATCTATAGTGAGAGAGCATATGCATAATAGGTCAGCATGACAAACTGCATGCATAATAGGCCTTCAAAATCACTGATTGCAGACCACATGTAGAATAAGTCAGCATGTATCAGTGTAATAACAGACTACATGCATAGTCAGTAATCATGAGTCACTGTAATGACAGACCCATATGCATAGTAAGTCGTCATGAATCACTGTAATGACGGACCACATGCACAGAAGTGATGATGAATTATGGTACTGATAGACCAAAAATATAGGTAGTTATGGTAATTCATTGTAATGACACCATACATACAGCAAGTCCTGGTGAATCACCATAATTACAGACCACATGCAGTACAAGTCAGCATGTATCACAGTATCAGAAGACCACTTGCAATGGAAGTCATCATGAATCACCTCAAATACAAACCGCATGCAAAGTAAGTCGTCATAAATCACTGTAATGTAATACCTTGTGCATAGTAAGCCCTCATGAATCACTGTCAGACAGACCACATGCATTGTTAGTCATAATGAATCACTAATGATAGACCACATGCATTAATTAGTCGGCATGAGGCACCGTTAGGACAGAATACATGCAGATTAAATCATAAATCAGTTTTACAAACTACATGCATAATAAGTCTGCATGAATTACTATAATATCAGACCCCATGCATAATAAGCGAGTCATCATGAGTCGCTGTTATTAGGTACCACATGCATAGGAGTAGTGATGAATCATGGTATTGACAGACCAAAGAATATAGCAAGTTATGATAAAAGGCCTTTTTAGCTCTACTGTACGAATGTACAGGAAGAGCTATTGCACTACCCCCGGCGTCGGCGTTGGCGTTAGCAAAATATTAAAAGTTTTACATTAAAGGTTTTTATCGTGATGGGCAAGGCGCTGTCAGGCGAGCTATCCTGTACCGCGGACAGGTCTGTTGATAGTGACAATAAATGATATAAATAAAATAAAAAAAGAAAATAATTGCCGATAAGGACAAAATCAGTGGATGTAGGTATTAACGATATCAACGGCACGCACAGTCACGGTTTTCTTATTTAAAAGATAAGCCTATTAATTCATTAGAACGATCTATGTGTACGAGTTGCGCTAGTTCCGCAGTTAACAGTTTCGGTAAAACCGAATAGCTACTACCAGGAGAGATTGCTAATGTCCTGCATACCTTACTCCAGGGTAGAGCACAGGAAAGTTGTTTTTGCATGTGCGATGCACAGAACGGTGGTCTATGGATACGAAAAATTCATAGCTGACGACTAGGCTAGTATGAAAGAACTAGATGTTCTTCTCACTTTCTCATAATAACATATACTTCAAAGCATTGTCGTTGCGTTTGTAGAGATCGACTGTTCTTGCTGGACTTTATTGGATATCACTTAAACGCCGTTTACTGAAAAAAAACTGTTTTCGAGTATAAAGTGAAAGTATCACGAGTTTTCAAAAACAAAGTGTAGAAAAACATTAAATACCTCATTCAAATATTAGAATGCAGTTGAAGACCCCGTTCTAACGCTTGTCTTCAACGTCGGATGAGACTTGGGCCTTTAGATAAGGACCTGTGGTAACATTTTATTTCTACGCCAGGCAGAGACAAACGCACTTATAAAACTCAACAAACAAATGAGCCGCGACACGAGAAACCAAGAAAGTGTTTCTGCGCCCAGCGTAGACTGATCAGACTGGGCGGATGCTGTCCTACACTGTCCTACCCTTTAAGCGCTTAGCGAAGAGTCTGACCAGACTGGGTGGATGCCCAGGCTAATTTGAGTCCGCGCTCCGATCAGCCTGGGCATCTGCCCAGTCTGATCAGATTCTTCACTGTCCTACCCATTAAGCGCTTAGCGAAGAGTCTCATCAGACTGGGTGGATGTGTAGGCGTGTTGACACGCGATGTTATCTTACTGAGATGTTGAAGCAGCAAAGAGCTTTTTTTGGCGAAACCAGTTCTGTGTCTGGGTAAAGTACGTCTTGAGGCATATGGAATTTAGAAAACTGCAATTTCCCAAACTAGCCTGTGCACATGCGCCATCTGGTCAGGACATGCACATTTCCTCCAAACAGTAGACATGACCTTATGTAAGGTCATCTGCTCATGCTCTGACCAGACTGTGTATAAGAGCGGATGGATGATGATACTCCGAATGTATATACAAGATGGCCGACGTACTGTACGCCACGATCACGTGAATATAACAGGTTTTAAAAGGAAAATAATCTCGAACTGGGTAGAAGCTCCGGTCGTCCGAGGCTGAATTGCAGTTATCCGTATTAATGTCCGTTCTCTAAAACAAGTTACTGTCAGCGTTTTACTTAGACAGTTCGAAAAATACAGTTCATTGTCAGCCAAAAATTACTGCTATAGAACTTGAAATGATGACACATTAATACGGTGTAACTGCACTTTAAGACAATAAAATTGGCACCATAAAACCTTAGATATATCTGATATTCTACTAGGGTTCGAGGTTTTCTTTCTATTTTTTTCCAAATATAAAACATTTACAGTTAAAACACGTGATCGCATCGTACGTTTGCTACCTTGATATAACTAACAAAACGTTTTTTTTTTTTGGAAAACACAGCTGGACAGGTCGTCTATGAACAAGTATGGTTTCCCAACCTATTTCGTCTAATACTGCAGTACAACAAAGAGTACCATAACATTTTAAGTCACCCAATTAAAGGAGGACCTGTTGATGTCATCCAACATTGACCGTTGTCGCCTATGTCGGCATTGGTATCCGCAGTTCAGTACGTTTGGACAACGCCCACGCCGGCACTGACATTCGCAGTTGGATATGAAGGTGTAGGCAAGTTATATCAAAGACATTTCTTTTTCTCTACTGATTTGTGCTTTATATATTCAGGACGATGCTCCTTCTGACCAACTTATTAGCTTGCACAAAATAACAGTATGGGTGGTTTTAGTTGTGTAATGGAAAGTTACAATACTTCTGATGAGGATCTAACACTGAGGACAACATACCTAACAAGCACGTGGTTCCAACGGTAAATAACAGAATTGGGCTGAGATTAATATCTCGATACCGGGTAAGAAAATAATATCAGGTTTTACAAAGCCGATTTTTAATGTAAATTTGACGGATGTGTGACATGAGAGTTACATGTTTTAAGGACACTGCAGTGAAGCGCCTCTAACGGGACTTGAACCCGCGATCCAAAGTCGGCTACTCGGCCACGTTGGCGCTTCTGTGAAAGTGGACGTGCCTTGTTAGTATGTCCTTGCCGCAAAATGCAGCTGCTAGGATACTCCGACAAAGGGACCAGCCCCTAACTACACCTCGTCAGAGTAGCGATTCACAAAACGGTGACATTTGTTACAGGTAAATGACGTAAGTACGGAATAAACTCACTTTTCAGCATTAAAATCGGCCTTGTAATACACCCGATACGCTTGAGACGCGACACGACAAAACCAACAAAGTGGCGTGTGCCCAGCTAAGACTGATCAACCGGGACATTTGTGCACTCTGATCAGTCTTTGATGTTGGCATGGAGGTAACTTGCACCCTAATATACTCTTGAAGCGCACAGCTTAGTCTGATGATCAGACTGGGCAGATACCCAAGCTGATCTGAATCTCTATTGGACGCACATGCCACTTCGTTGGCTTTGTCGTGTCTCGGCTCATCTGATTTTCTTCCTGTATCGAGAGTGTTTGCTTTCCAAGTCTGTTTTTACCGTAGAATCACATGCATATGACGTACCTGTGTACAGTCTGGGATGGTAGTAACGATCTCATTTGCCAGAAACGCTTCTCACAGATTAGTCGGAATGTTCACAGAGCTAAAGTCAGTCGCTGGTCCATTGAAAGCTTACTGCCGGGGCTATTGAGGGTTCGATACCCGGTCCGGCCACTTACTTTCATTTCCCCTTCCGCTGATTCAAAAAGGGCAGTTGCAGTTACTGGTGAAAGTAAGTGCACTTAGTACTGGTTAGCCGCTAAGGAGGTCTAAGCCTGCCCAGGAATAGTGTGGTTAGGTTAACTGACCGTCCCGACATGACCATAGCTGTGGACATAAAACAACACAACAACAACAAATTGAAAGCTTACTTCCGACGGTTAGTTAGAACGTCTGGAAAAAAATAATAAAAATAAACATCCAAAGCATACTGCCCATTTGTTATTTTGCGCGGTATAAGCTTTTCGCCCTAGTGTTGGAGCGGCGCCCAGCAGCATGTTTGATGGTGTAAAATTTAGAGCCCCTTTCCTACGAGAGGTCGGTAAGTGATCAGAAACATAATTTATATTTTGTTGTTTATATAAAAACGGCACAAGAAAACTAAAACCACGTCAGAATATTAGCCCACAAATATATTGAGTGAATAGTTTGTTCAGTCATTATACTGCAGCTCTGGTTTCGCTTCGAGTACTTTAAAAAAATAACCCTCATGGAAAGATACAGGATTTTAATAGACTTGGAATATCGTTCATGTGTACTGTCACGTCAGTAATATAGGCCAGAAATTCAACACCGAAATAGTTTTTAGTTTACATTAGCTCCTGATCGACGTCACGAAATGCATATATGTGATGGTGTCGGACATTTTGAGACATGTGGAGGGTGCGACGTTGAGTAGTGAAATGTGAAATTAAGTGACGTCATAAAATTGCATGTAAAGTTAATGGATTTCCGCGAATTGTAGTAGTAATTTCATATATTTCAATTTTCTTCATAACTCCGCTTTTTATTATACGCCCGTTTTGAAAAAAACCCGGACGTATTATGGCATGGCGCTGTCCGTCCGTCCGTCCGTCTGTCTGTCCGTCCGTCCGTCAACATTCTTGTGCGCACCATATCTCAGAAACCGTTTGAGATATCTTCATGAAATTTTGTAGGCATATATATTAGGACACGGTACAAAGTGTCGCGTATAGTAATGGTTGCTCCCCCTTTCTTAGTTTCAAAGTTATGCCCCTTTGATTATTTTTAACCCTACTAGTCTTGTGCGCGCCATAACTAGATAACCGTTCGGGATATCTTGATGAAACTTCATAGCAATGTGTATGAGGGTCTGATGATGTGTCGCGTATAACAATGGTTGCTCTCCCCTTCTTCGTTTTGGAGTTGCATCCCTTTGATTAGATTTTAGGGTATTTTTGTGTATACTGATCTTGTGCATTCAATAACTAAGTAACCATTTGGTATATCGTGATGAAACTTTATAGCGATGTGCATGATCACAAGCCGGTGTGTTGCATATAAGAATGGTTGTTCCCCCTTACTTAATTTTGGAGTAGCCTCCCTTTGCTTAGGTTTTTAGGCTAACCCATTCCCCCATAACTCCTTAACCCTTTGAAATATTTCAATGAAACTTTGTAGGAATGTGTATAATAATGGGGTAATGTATCTTGCGCATGAACCACAACTCTGGCTTACTTCCTGAATTATCTGCAGTTGTATCAATTTCCGTTTTACTCTGAATCTCTGAACCGTTTTACTTGGAAATATTTTAACAAAACTTTATGGTGATGTGTATATTGTCAAGGGAAAGTATTGCGACTAAGAGTTTATGAATTATCTCCCTTGTTTGACTTTGGCTTTCACAACTTCTGAGCTGCTTCACCCTGGAACCTGATTTTTGGTGTACTAATAGTATTTGATGTGTTGTTTTGATAACATTGCAGTCATTAATTACAGAGTTGTTTCCCCTGTTTTGTCTGCCTGTCCATCCTTCTATAAACAATCTTGTTCATTCTGTAACTCCTTCATGACACTGAAACGGGCGTATTATGCGCCGCTTGCGAATCTCTTGTTAGAATTTGAAAAGCGATGGCACAAACAAAAAGTCGAATCTGTGTGAATTGTGTGTGCTTTTGCAATAGGCCTTAGCGCTATGTATGCTTCTCAAAAAATCTATTCTGGAAGCACTAATAAATATGAAAATGTTAAAAACAAAATTACATGTCCGAGCCTGTCACTTAAAGTTAAACTACAACTAAAATGCAAGTTGACGTCATTTAGTTTTAGTCTAGATCATCACGCCGCTTCATTTAAGCTAACTCTTTGAAAATAACCAACTTTAGACATGGATACACCATCATATAAATCTTAAACACTCTCCAACTTCAGGCACGGAGAATACCTTTGATTAATATTCAACTTGCGAGTAGACACACATGTATCTTGGCCAAGCGTAGACCTTGAACAGAAGGGGAAAATTACACTCGTACAAATTGTTCATATCGCAAGGGCGCGACGAGCTTTATGAATACTCAGCACGGTTGGTTGTAATCCACTCGCATTGATATATGAGTAAATAACAGCAAATTCTCCCCAGTAAAACTAAACTTTTTCAGGAAAAAAAATGTCAAAAAAGATCAAGACATCATAGCGACATGAATCTTAGCGGAGTTACTGATCTAGCGGTTGCGTGTTTGAGCCCCGCCGGAGGTTGAGCCCCGCCGGAGTTCTTTCCATCGTAAACAGGGTTCCATTGCACACAGCCTTTCATTATCACCCGCCCATCGTCCTGATATGACTGAAATACTGTTGAAAAGGACGTAAAATCGCAAGCCATCCATCCATCATAGCGGAGTTTGGTTTCCATTCTTTTGGATTATTTTGGCTCGTGGCATTTTCTTACTGCATCAGGCATCTTGGTCATGATGATGCCCTTGCCTGATTTCTATCTCAGACCATTGGGGTTGAGTTGGCTCGGTGGGGACACCTGCGCTTATAAATTAATACATAGACGTCTCATACCTGATGTCAGCAGCAGCTCTGTCTCGCGGGATTACGTCAGTAAGTTTGGGTCGGGGAGGGCCGAGATCGGCCCATTGCCTGTTTTTTTTTCTCAAGCTTTTGAGGTTTATCGACTCTATAGAGATTAAATACAGAAATGCGCATCTGTCGCACTAAAATTGATATAGAAACGTTTATATGTAGACGGCAAGAAATACGCTGACAGACAGTTGGCATTCCAATGGGCACCAACTGCGCTCCCTTACTTGCCGACTTATTTCTTTACGGGTATGAGGCGGAGTTTATACAAGGGCTCTGAAAAGAAAGTAATAAACTCCTTGCACAGAAATTCAACTTCACCTACAGGTACATAGATGATGTTCTGTCTCTGAATAATCCAAAGATTCGGAGTATATTGGCCTCATCTATCCATGGGAACTTGAAATTAAAGATACCACAGAGTCCAGTTCATCTGCCCCATTCTTAGATTGTTACCTCTATTTTGACAATGGAAAGCTTGCTACTAGGCTTTATGACAAGAGGGACGACTTCAGATTTCCCATAGTTAACTTTCCATTTATGAGTAGTAATATCCCTTCGGCACCTGCATACGGAGTTTATGTTTCTCAACTAGTCCGCTATGCTAGGGCCTGTTTCAAATATCAAGACTTTGTTGAAAGAGGGAAGCTACTCGCTCAGAAACTGTTGAAGCAGGGTTATCATAAAGTAAGGCTTGTGTATACAGTTAAAAAATTTTATGGGAGATCCCATGACCTTGTTTATCCCTACAATGTAGCCGATTCTAAAATAATCTCCGATTGGATGGCCTCAGCCGAAGCTTAGTTCAGCTTTCAAATACCGGACTTCCATTTTCACTGACTTTTTCCACAGATACATAGATGTGACGGATATATTATTATTATTATTATTTTTTTTTACACAATATTTTAAGAGGGTGACATAATTAGCTGATAGCTATTCTACCTTATGGCCCTGTGTAACTAAATAAAATGTACATATATACATCATAAAATACAAGAGAAATAATGATTCAATGGCACAAAAATTAAGACATAAAAAGAGCGTATAAAACATTAAAGGTCATAGGATAAAAATCGATAAGACATGAATGTAAAATCCAGTGACTTTTAAAATACATTGAGTAACACAAACGAGGTTGCGCTAAACCGCAGACCCTGCAACTGTGCAGTGCAAAGACGTGCAGAGGAGCATGATCAGTGGTGCATGCTCAGTGGTGCAGGTGGCATGTGGCGGAAACCAATGTCCAAACAACATTCCCACCTGCACCAACAGATGCAAAACCAGCAGCACTGCACAGGGCGTGCACTGCACAGCGTTTACACAGGTCACTAAAATATACAGTGTGTACAGGCAGGAACAATTTAAAACTGTAAAATAGCTCTAATGCTTTTCTTAAAAACGTTTAGCGAACCAGCATTTCTAACAGTCTGAGGAAGAGCATTCCAAAGTTTGGGCGCTGAGCAGGAAAAAGATCCATCGTATAGGGCTGTTTCGGATTTTGGTATATATAAGGAACCATTATTCGACGATCTTAAGTTTAACGGGTGCATTAGTGACATCGGTTTCAACAGATTTGAAATATATTCTGGGGTCAAGTTGTTCAGTGCTCTGTAAGTAAGTACAGCTTTGTTGTATTTTAGTCTGTTTGAGACGGAAAGCCAGCCAAGCTGGTGGAACATGTGAGCGGATGGCGTATTAAGTTCTGCGTGTAGAATTATGCGAGCTGCCCGCTTTTGCAGTTTTGACAAACGATCTATATGAGTACCTATTATAATTATAATTATATAATTATAATAGGCAGGTGATGCTTACTACCCGTGGGCAACTGATCACACCTCTGTTTTGGGGTCCATGTCTGTGTATCTAAAATATACCGGAATTGACTATGTTTAAAAGACCTACGAGTTCGGACTTACGATTTGGGAACTGAAAAGTAAGACATCATTACGCGAAATCAAATACGGATTTAGTAACAGCACATAGAAACTTAAAAATGAGATTCTGTCGACGTTTTTCTGTTTCCTACTAAGAAAGGGCTCATTTACATAATTCCTACATATTTTTGAAGTGATAAATATTGCCGTGTCGAGGGTATTTTAGGATACCGGAATTCCTCTGTATATAGAATGGTCTTGTAGAAAAGAAGTTAAAACGAGGCTTACTGAGATTTTGATTGGTCAACGGTGTCACATGGTGCTAACAAGCTTTTGTACGTATCATTCAACAAAACTTTTAAACTAATCAGAAGAATCTAGAGTGCTCAGCATGTGGCGATATGGCGCCCATCTTGGAATTCGAATATAACATTAGGCGGGCAGTGATTTTTAGCTCACCTGGTCCGGAGGGCCATAGTGAGCTAATGACATACCAGTGCGTCCGTCGTGCGTCATCCGTCAACACTTGAAAACAAATATTCAAGCATCTTCTGTAAAACTACTGGCCTCATGGGTCTCAAATTTCACGTGGAGTATGACCTGACTTCAGGGTCTCAGAATTGTAAAATTGGGTCGGGTGGAATATCCAAGATGGTCGCCGTCACTTAAAATAGCAAAAACAACAAAGTCAACTTCTTCTCCAGAACCACTGGGTATATTTGTCTGAATTTTGGCGTGGAATACCAGTGAAACCTTGGTATTCAAAATTGTAAAAATGAAAAAAAAAAAAAAAATCATAGCGGAGTTTTGTCGCAGTGACCTACTTTCTGTTTACGAGTGTAATTTTGCTCAAATGCCAATGTCAAAACACGACTTATTCAAACAACTTCCTCTCTATTAAGACCACTAATTTAAAACCCACGAGTCTCAAATTTCACATGGAACATGACCAGTCTGCAGGGTTTCAAAATTATAAAATTGGGTCAGGTCGAGAATCCAAGACGGCCGCCGTTACTAAAAATAGCAAAAAAACAACAAAATCAACTTCTTTTCCAGAAATGTGAAAATGAGAAAATCTCTGTTGAATTGGACCAATTTTGTATCCGAATGGTCCCGTGGCAAAATAGCCAGGTGAGCAATATCAGGCCCATTTGGGCCTCTTGTTTTTTTCTAATCTTTTAGTGCATATGTTGACGTTTATATTGTAAACAAGCAAACGCCTTCGAAGATCAAAGCCACATATATTTCGACATAACTAAATTAAGCAGTCTGACTTAATATTTATTACTTAGGAGCCCCCGTTAACTCAGTGGGTTAAGCGCAGGCCAGCTGACCAAGCGGTCCCAGGTTTGATTCCTGAAGGAGGCGGAAATGTTTTCAACCGAAAATGAGGTTTCATTGTACACAGTTTTTCATTATCACCATCGCATCGTCCTGATATGACTGAAATACTTTCAAGAATATTTACTCCGGCAGAGTTCGTGAAATTTAGTGTCAGAAAAAAATGCATTTGGTTTAAACTAAATGTATACACCAAAGGAGGGGTGTCTATAAGGCTGTTTTCATGGCCACTACCGATTTTCTTTAAACTTTGTAAACTCAGACTGCTATGTGTTGGCTGTAATGTCATGCAATATTAAATCATTTGGTGAATGCTTCTTTGGTGTGTTCAAGATGAAAGTGGGTGGGGTAATTCTGAATCGAAGAGGGTTCTGTTATAAAAATGCTAATATTTTTATTGCTACTTAGAACTGGAAGTCTACCATTTCATGGCTCCTTATGTAATGCCAGATATAACAAATGATTATAATACTTTTGTGAAATTTCTGCATGCAGTGCGTTTATACTCACTTGTATGACATACCTAAATTTTAGCCTTTTTTATTCTCCAACTTTACGCAAAACCACAACAGCTTTTTACACTCAAAGCTATTCGAACGATATTTTGCAATTATACAGTCTATTAGATGGTTGTTCCAAAATTATGCCGATAATTTTCTACAATGAATATTTTCTGAGTTATCCCCCTTTAAAACCGCTTCTTTTATTTATTTTTTTTTCAAAATTATTACCCAGATTTTATACCCCGCCGCATGTTAGTGGCGGGATATTTATACCCTCGTCATAAGAAGTATGTCAGGGGGTATATAGTTTTTGTCATTCCATCTGTTCGTCAGTTCGCCCGTCCGTCAACTTTACGTCAAAGTTTTGCGTTAAACCTTTTGTGATGCTCATATTTCTTTAACCTTATATCAGATTCTCTTCATATTTACTTTGTTATATCTCTGTAGCTTTACCTTTGATCTGAAATATCAAGGCAGCTGGGTCAGGCCCCTGGGAGGAGGTCAGGGGTCAATAATCATGACTCAGGCATTTTCATTATGTCAAAGTTTTGTGTTATCCCTTTTCTAATCGTTCATATTTCTGTAACCACAGGTCAGATTCTTTTCATATTTGGTCCATGATATCTCTTGAGTATTACCTTTGATGTGAAGAGTCTTTGCGCCTGGTTCAGGCCCCGGGGTGGGGCCAAGGGTCAATAATTACGACTAACGCCTTTGCATTATGTCAAGTTTTGGGTTAAACCATTTTGATTGCATATATCTATGTAAATGCATTGCAATATCTTGCATATTGTATTCATGATATCTCTATAGCATTGCTTTTGATAGGGACTTCAGGGTCAGCCTCAGGGATGGGGCCAGAGGTCAATAACTAGGACTCAGCCATTTGTATTTTTGCTTGCTCTGATATATTTTAATGGAGTCTATTGATGCATGACTAATTTTATTTTATACTAGTTTACTTTACATGGATGCTGCTGCTACCCTAAGATCGAGTCACAGACTTTGAATTTGTTCCATTTCCATTTATTTTTTGTGTTAAAAGTTTGCTTTCATTAGGCGGTTGCACTGGTCGGGGGTATACGTGAGCACCTGCTCACTTGCTCTAGTTTGTTTTCTGCTGTTTGTATTTCTGTTCATCTGTTGTACGTACATTTGTCTGCCTGTCTGTTTGTCCGTATGTCAGTCTGTTTATTTTGTGAGACTTCGTTTCCTTTCGATACCTTGAGTATTTTTAATGGATTTTCTTCAAATTTGGCATGTGCATTTGTCTTGGGTCTTTACAAGCTGCAAAATACGTTACTTAGAGTATGTGTAATAAGAAGAGACACTGGAAAGAACATGATACAATTCTGAGACAATAAGCAAAGACATTTGACAGAGGGCATTAGTTTTATTTTATTTAAAATATTACGAAGTCTCACTGATAGACAGACTGACATACAGACAAACAGACAGGCAGATAAATGTACGTACAACAGATGAACAGAAATACATACAGCAGAAAACAAACTAGAGCATGTAAGCAGGGGCTCACGTATACCCCCGACCAGTGCCGCCGTCAAATGAAAGCAACATTTTAACACAAAAGTTAAATGCAAAATTAATGTTAATGGAACAAATTCAAAGTCTGTGACCTTGACCTTAGGTCAGCAGCAGCATCCATGTAAACGGTAAACTAGTATAAAATAAAATTAGTCATGCATCACTAGACTTCATTTAAATATTTCAGAACAAGCCAAAAATACAACAAATAACTGAGTCCTAGTTATTGACCCCTGGCCCCACCCATGAGCCTGACCCTGAAGTCCCTGTCAAAAGCAATGCTATAGAGATATCATGAATAAAATATGGAAGATCGTTTGCAATGCATTTACAGAGATACATGCATTTAAAAAAAGTTTAACCCAAAACTTTGACATAATGAAAAGGCAAATGTCCTAATTTTTGACCCCTGGTCCCACCCAGGGGCCTGACCCAGGGGCAAAGACTCTTCACATCAAAGGTAATGTTCATGAGATATCATGAACCAAATATGAAAAGAATCTGATCTGTGGTTATAGAAATATGAACAATTAAAAAAGGTTTAACACAAAACCTTGATATAATGAAAATGCCTAAGTCATAATTATTGACCCCTGACCTCCTCCCAGGGGCCTGACCCAGGTGCCTTGAAATTTCAGATCAAAGGTAAAGCTATAGAGATATAACAAAGTACATATGAAGAGAATCTGATATAAGGTTAAATAAATGAGCATCCACAAAAGGTTTAACGCAAAACTTTGACGTAAAGTTGACGAACGGACGGACGGACGGACGAACAGACGGAACGACGAAAACTATATACCCCCTGACATACTTCGCATGTCGGGGTATAAATATCCCGCCACTAACATGTGGCGGGATATAAAATCTGATTAATAATTTTCAAAAAAAAAAAAAAAAAAAAAAAAGAAGCGGTTTTAAGGGGAGATTACTCAGAAAATATTCATTGTAGAAAATTATCGGCATAATTTTGGAACAACCATCTAATATACTGTATAACTGCAAAATACCATTGGAATAGCTTTGAGTGTAAAAAGATGTTGTGGTTTTGCGTAAAGTTGGAGAATAAAAAAGGCTAAAATTTAGATATGTCATACAAGTGAGTATAAACGCACTGCATGCAGAAATTTCACAAAAGTATTATAATCAGTTGTTATATCTGGCATTGCATAAAAAGTCATGAAATGGTAATCTTCCAGTTCTAAGTAGCAATAAAAATATTAGCCTTTTTGTAACAGAACGCTCTTCGGTTCAGAATTACCCCACCCACTTTCATCTTGTACACACCAAAGAAACCTTCACCAAATGATTTGATATTGCATGACATTTCGGTCAACACATAGTAGTCTGAGTTTACAAAGTTTAAAGAAAATCGGTAGTGGCCATGAAATCAGCCTTATAGACACCCCTCCTTTCACGAACTCTGGTTCTCTATAACGGATGCGTGGCCTCCAGAACACTGTCCCTTCTGGAGGTAATACATCTGTTATCCTTTCGATGACCGTAAAAAGGGAAAAAGGGGATGGGGTCATTGTTTTACCCTAAATTTAATTACCTATCTGATGGGCGAAATCGAAAGTGCAATCGATAGGGGAGATAATGAGCTATTCAGTCATAATACTTGTTTTTTTTGGTGACGCCAGGGGTCACCCTTATGCGCGTGGACCTTTTTTGTCGATTTTCTGCAGAATTTTTCCTCTTTTTTTCCCTTCAAATCTTACTTTTAATAGCGCATTTATACTTATTTTCGTTTTAGCCCTGCTTGTTTGGTAAGCTCAGTAAGGCTTTTGAAAGAAGACAACGTTAAAGACGATTTTCAGGACTTGATTTTTCAAGTTTTATTTTCGGAATTTGAAAGCTTGTGCCCTCCCAGTATGTGTTTTAGGACTGATACTAAGAGCATGCACGGTACTGGCATAAATGCTTGAATATACAGTCGTTTGACCCGTTTCGACGCACTTTTAATAGATCGTGTGGTACACTATAAATTCTCAGTCATTCTTTGATTTCTCTGAACCAGAAAATGTCTAAAAGCCTCCTTTCTAAGACATGTTCTTTTCGTGCAGAAATTAAAGTGTCCTCAAAAATGTTACGATAACCTAATGTGGTCTTTTAGCCTATTCCGACGGACTTTTTCAATTTTCAATTTTGGCGCACCAGTATATTATTTACCATACCGTGAATGTAACACCTCGGGTCCGAAATAGTGAACTGTTTGGTTATTACTAACCCGGTGAAAGATAAGTTTATGCAAAAAGCAGCCGTTTGATATCACGATAATTCGAAATAACAAATGATAGATAACTATATACCGAAAAATTAACTCAGTCATTCAGTGAATCCGAAAACGTAATGTTGGACATTATTGCCATGAATTCAGTGATAACATCATTTCCAAATAAAACCACTAAATAACCACTGTTAGGTTAACTGGCAATTTCGCCCTCGTATAAAGAGCTGACCAATCAGATTCAATTTTGGTTGTCGGCCATTACGCGCTTCGATAAGCAGCTGGAAATCAGCTAAAGCTACAGTTCGTACGGTTCGAGGCATGGTAACTCTAGCACGGTCACATTATATTATTTTAGTCCATACTGCTGGTGTTCATTTGCAAATGTATCTGCTATAGGACAAGCGATAGCTCGAAGTGAATCGGCCTAAATGTTCTTTGACTTAAAAGTCGCATCGAATACACTGGGTACGTTGGAAATACAATTCCGTGAAAGCTCAATATTTATCCTCCGGAACTGGCTAAATAGGCTAATGGGTATAAATTAAGTAAAACAATCAATTTCATTTGCCTTTTAGCATTTATCAGCAGAGATCCGTTATAGAATGTGGAATCGACCTACATATTTTTTACCACATGTCTGTTAACACAGATATTGTCCTGACCATTTTTCATAATTGGTCTGAAAACACGTTCCCATTGTCAAGCTAAATATGTATTGTTTACCAGTTTTAAACCCAGTTCTCAGTACGAACCCTTCACTACATATGGCTTTGATCAATAGGTTTTGACAAGGCTGCCCATATGTTTTTCTGAAACTGCCGGTGATCAAGTCGAAATGCTTCAAATCAGGCGAGTGCGTCGGAATTGGTCAATTAACCGTATGAGGCGAGGGTCGTTCAAAAAGTCATTGTCATCCGTTACGCAAAAATACGCTACGGCTGTTGAAGCCAGGTGAAATTCACTGGAAACTATTACACAGCCAAGGTAAGTGTTCATATCGTAAATTTTGCAGTTGACCTTTTATTTCATCGTGTGTATAGGCAAGCAACATAAAAATCAAGTATGGCTAAGAGTTTTTCTATGTTTCTTACTCCTCTGCTAACAGCTAAGTCGACGACTTGGATTGGAAAAGTAACTGGTTAGAACGCATGTGAATATTTCATTTAACGTTTAATCGAGAGGGCGTGCTTTGTATAACGGCAACTACATATCCCGGCTTTTATTTGGTCAGTATCTGCCTCTTTTCAACAGATGCATATCTTAAAACTTTACGAATGCACTTCAGTTTTCTTTTTTTTTTTTTTATGAAATTTTCAGGATAGCACCAGCAGAGACGGATCATTCGTATTCTATTTGGGTTATGATCGATCCCTTTTTGCCAGAGTTATGAACCTTTATCTGTAAATTTGTGGTCAATTCTTGTGACCGCAACTCCTTCAGTTTTCAGCCGATTTTCTTTAATCAGAATATTTTATCGGAGTCATGTTTGAACCCGTTGTTCCAGAGTTTCAGCACTTGAACAGTCCAGCAGTACAAATCTTGTGGCGCAACTTGGGTGAGGTGGGGGTGGGGCAAGGGGGGGGGGGGGCAGGGTTGTACTTTTCTGGCAGAGTTACTGCCCTTGATCAGTTCCAGTGACATAAATCTTGTGGCTGCAACTCCTCCTTCAGTTTTCAGTCGATATTCAGGAAACTAGAATACAATGACCACCATTTGAAGTGATATGTATTTAATTAACCCGTTAATGCCTAGCGTCCCAAAAATGGGTTATAGCCAAACAGTGCAGAACCAGATCAGACGCCGCAAAACGCGGCGTCTGATCAGGGTCTACACTTTTTGCATACGACAAATGGGTATTTTCCCTCAAAATGAAACAAAATATCGACAAATAAACTAAACTTAACACGCCATTATCGCTGATAGATAGCATTAAATACTGATCTATTGCATACGGGACTGCTGGGTAAGCTTGTACTACATTGTTTACCATTACGTCACCAGGTCATGTGTTTTTCTTGATTGGTCCATTCAAAGTTGTATCAAATCTAGGTCATGGCGCGTCATGGCTACTCTTCAATGACCTGATGCTTTGAAACATGTTTTTGTCAAGAGAACGGTATAATATCACATGTAATATTTATATTAGACCCAAGTAATGATATTATTACAAACACTAGATATCAGTTGGTTTGTTTTGCATTCATTTACATGTTTTTTACGCTTGCTATTTCGCGAAGGAATACAGATGAGTAAACAAATAGGCGTATTAATTTTTATCCTCACGAGGATAGTGATGAGTAAAGTAAGGCAGTCAATCTTCGAAGAATATGACGTACGCAAGGCAACGCCTAACACCCCCACGGTAGGGAAACAAGATCCGTGGTACCTACCATTTGTGTACTACGTCATTAGATTGTGCTCCATTTCGGAGGGAACAATTTTCCGGCAGAGAGGTAAATTCTTTTTATTGACGTGTTTTGCTGAACTAACAGTTATGGCAGTATATCATCATATGCGGCTGTAAGTCCGATTTACGTCGCTATTGTCTCTTTATATAGGGTGTGCCTGTTGTTTCTGATTTCATTCGTGAAAATGTTTCGAAAACTGGTATGGTCCCTCCCACGGACGGCGACGATTTTGCTCAGAAAGTCGGCTCTATTTTCAACAGACATTTTAGTATCAGAATTAGCTGTGGTTAAAATACTCAAATCCACTCACTTTCATCCCGATTTCATTGAATCTGTCTGGCTAGTTTTGCAATGACAAGCCATGTTTGCAGACTGGTAGCTACCACGGATAAAAAAAATCGGCAAGTAAATCATGGTAGCTTCCACGGACACATCGTTAAAAGTAAGATGACCCTATTTTTCCGCTATCTTGGTTTCATTTAAATATGCCATTGACGTGAAAGCGGGGATGTAAGTGCCACAGATGCACAAAATACTTAATGTGGCTACAACTGGACTATCTTGATGAAATTTATAATATTTTAGCGCTCTTGCTTTGTTGTATTTAAAAGTAGGTTTATCGTGGTGAAAAATAGGCGCATGAAAACGAAGTCGATTCGACAGTCCTTCTTTAATACAGAAGATCAAATTAAGAATAGACCCTGTACTCAAAGATCGGCCGATATAATTAAAATAGAGCGGAAACTAACGAAAGCCTATAGTAAAGTTAACAAAAATGATAATAAAAATACAAATGTGCACAAATACAAATATGTTTCTTGTACTGAGTACTCTAACTCAGGCGTAAGCAATATATTGTGTTACAGTATTACAGCAGAGTAGCTGGAAAAGCCGCACTTAAAATTAGAGGTATATGCGAAATCAAGGCAAACAGACACTTAAGGTCATAAATATATATACATGAAACTAGTGTCCAACTGTCGTCTGTGAGCGTAGCAGAACTGACGCCTGCGCAGTAGTCTTATACTGGAAATTGCTATGTGCCTTACCTATAAGCGTAGCTGTACCGTAAGCTTAGGTAAGGTTTCTACCAGACTAAAATATGCATCATCCATTTTGAAACACATTGTCCGTGGAACCTACCATCATTTTTGTATAGAACATGTCCGTGGTAGCTACCACGCGGCAAAAATGCCACTTTTCTGGCGAAGAAAGGATTATTTATCAAGTAAAGCGGAAAAATATTAGTAAGTTTTTATATTGGATTAATCCATGGTGATACCTGATTCCGAAGTATATTGTTACGGGCACGAAAAGGGTTTTGTAACGCTCAAAACCTTTGCGATCCGTGGTAGGGACCTTCTGATTTATCGGTACAAGTTCATGAATCCTCGCAAAAACCACAACAACTTATGACAAAATTTAGGTATTGACGAAATCTAGAATGAAGACCGCATATGACGGTATGCATGCTAAAGTTGCCTGTTGGGTAATGTTAAAGAACGAAAACAACTTACCTGTTTGCCGGTGAAATGGTTCGTTCGAAAACTAGCACGAGCTTGACTACGTTATCAAATCTTGGGCAGTTTGATAGCTACCACGGACTTTGTTTCCCTACCGTAACCCCTTAAATGATAAATAGACTTGTCCAATATATACAGATAGAAGAGTCCACTAGGCACTAATGGGTTAATCAGGTCGTGATTGGGCCATTTCTCTCCGATCTACATCCCTTTATCTGTTCAGCAATGCAGCAGTGCAAAACTTGTTGCTGCAACTCCTTTAGTTTTCAATTGATTTTCATGAAACATTCAAGAATTTGTTCCCATTACCTGAAATGGATAATATTTTATCGGGATCATGATATGCTTTGTTCTGCCAAAGTTACAGCCCTTGATCGGTCTGTTTATGTAAATCTTGTGAAAGCAATATTTCCACCAGTATTCATGCGATTTTACTTTGACATTTAATTTTGCTGTTCTCACCACCATTTCAAGGTAAAATGATTTGAAAACGCATCAAACTATCAAACTGTCAAATTCTGGTTATTTCAGAAGTAAAACATTTCACCGTAAAAACATGAAATCTGTACTGTCTTCATGAAATCATCTGTATAATACGGAAGTTTTCAGATTGCGTAAATCTTCATTTGCGCATTGAATTGTTACGAACTTTTGCAAATGCAAAGTCGATTGTGCTGCATGTAAAATACAAGAAATATGTTCATTTGTTCGTCCTAATTCATGCCAGAAGAATCGAAACTTGCATTAGACTTAATTCTATGGGAAATGATGCTGGTCAATACATATTATTACTGACAGGTCGGGGCAGGTAAACTGATCTGTCATTACGGCATTTAGTTCCATAAAAGGTGCCTTTTCAAACAATTGGGAGGTCAGAACGTGCATCTTATCAGAGCGTATACTATTTGTATAAGAAACATGAGATAGGTATTCCAGAGAATCGGAAATGGACTCGTCTAAAAGTGTATATGTCGCCTATTACACTGTTAAAATCGCGCTTAGCTATAAACACATGTGGTTACATGTTTAGGTGTAACATGTTTAGGAATATGTCATATAGCTAAACGTGTACGCCTTTTCTATTATTTTCTCGGACAAAGTCTGCTAAACACGTTTTATTCTGTTACGCGTTTTGGATGAATCCATTCTCTCTTTTCCCCGTTGAAGAACGTAAAAAAGAGACGAAAATGTTGACAGAGGAAATTTTCAAAATAAAAGGTAAATTTAACCAGGTTTGTACATGTTTAATTTCTAAACATAAACCTAAACATGTTGCAAATTGAACATGTTACGATTTAAACACATAAAAAATCGAACTGATTTTTTTGCATTGATTCTAAACACATGTTTTACAGTGTATAGCTGCAGTGTTGTTCTGAAAGAATGGAAAAGAAATGAGGATATCGCAACTGAACAGGTTTGAGTTGGTCTTTTATCACGATTTGAGTACGAAAAAAATAATCATTTACCGAACGATTATCGAACGGCTATTGGTATTTTGCGGAACGGAACGGAACATAGACTTCTGACTTTTTACGGAATAAAACGGAATGTTGATTTATAAGACTGACATGGGAAGTTGTCATTGCGCTTTATTCCGTAAAACGATATGCAAATTTAGCAACCAATTTTAGCGGTTCCGTTCAGTTCCGTTCCGCAAAATACCAATAGCCCAATCGAACGTCTGTAGCTCGGCTATAGTCGCGTTAGGGCACGAGCTAAAACCAACAAACATCCGGATGACAGGTTTTGATCAGTCTGTGAAGTAGCTGTTTGGTATTTTGCAGAGCGGAACGGAACAGCTACTAATCTCTATCCTCCCATTTATACATCCACCCCCTGGGTTCTCATATTAGTAACTATTGAGTATTATAATAAAATTGGCTTCTATTTGCATATATTTTTACGGAATAAAGCGCGGTGACAACCTCCCTTGTCAATAATGCGATTTATTCCGCAGATTTTCTCTGTTCCATTCCGTTCCGCAAAATACCAATAGCCAGCGCAGTTATATAAAAAAAAACAGTCGCAAAACGGTCGCTAAATTTGATTGGATGATTCTTCTTGGACAGGTGTATAAATATGATTGTGCGTATCTTTGAATTGTCACCAACCCTTCCCCGATACGCCAGTTATTGTAATGTGTTGGTTTAATTTGACTGTCATTCAAATAAATGACAAAATTTATTTCCGTCGTATGACCAATTAGTGAAAGAAAGTTCCTTAACTAGACTGTCAGATACACACAGAATGGAATATTACACATGTTAGACAGAAACAGACGAATCAAGCCAAAGCCAGAAAGATTTCAGTCATGTGAAGAAAAGTTTGACGTCGTCGTATCGTGTGAAGAAAGAGTCTATGATCAGGTTATAGAAGGTAATATGCTTTGTGCCTCTACGTTAATTCACCAGGCCCGGATTCAAACCACAACTAGCTGGCGGGGCTCTCTCTGGACAACTGGTGGGGCTCAGGGCTTGAAGAAAGAGGCCATAATCAGGGTTCCAAATAGAATAGAGTATTCGATGTAAAATTAAGATAATATCATACTTACCTTAAAATATATGTTATGGCATCTCATTGGAATCTCCTCGGCGAGGCGATTCCAATGAGATGTCGCAACATATATATTAATCTAGCCATACGGAATATCATCGCAAATTATCATCAGGTGCTCCTTAATACCTGCATTCCTATATTGGACTCTGAGCCCCAGGTGCTGGGGCTTAAGCCCCAAAGCCCACTCCCCTGGATCATGGGCTGCTTCACTTCCGTTATTTCAGATAAGGTTTCAAAAGTTGTTCAGCTATGATTAAGTTGGCTGGGTGCAGCAACTCTGCTATTACCTCCTTTGTCTTTTTAGTAGGGGCGAGCTCTTACAGGAAGGAAATTGCTGCCTAAGGATGTAATTACAGTCTTTTCGTTTTCGAGAAAACCATATTTTGAAAGGACTTCTCGGCAGGCACATAACGTCGAAATACAATGGTACTTACGTCGTACGTCGCATCGACGTTAGTATGACGTTATTTCTACGTCATGTGCCCGCCGGGATAAATTTATTTGTGCAGATCTGAAAGCAAACAAGAAGTCACAAAAGTTGTTTCCTTTCATGAAATTTCAGAATAAAAAAAACAACAACAAAAAACAGAGTCATACCTTCAGTCTTATTTAGAGTATGGTTCATCCGCTGGTACAGTTGTTCTCAGATTGAATATTGGACCTTCAGGAAGACAAAAACATAGTTCAGCTTAAACTATACCACCGTTACTAGTCTAGACTTTTGCACTCAACATGATATTTTATGCTAGAAGTGTGAGCTTTTCTGAACAAATCTTTCAATGTCATTTGTAAGTCTAAGCCCTTTTATGGTAAGATAGTCTTCCTTGATTACAGTCAAGTTAAAATTACAATTGAACCGCGACACGACATAACCAGCAAAGTGGTATGTGCGCCCAGCATGACTCAGGTCAGCCTGGGCATCTGCCCAGTCTGACCAGAGTCTTTGCTGTCGGCATGGCGATAGCTTAGAACCTTAGCTACCCTTTATGCGCATATCAAAGACTCTGATCAGACTTGGCGGATGCCCAAGCTAATCTGAATATTCGCTTGGCGTACATTAACCATATGGCTGATATCATTGAAACTTTGGTTTGGGCATTAGCCCTCTGTGTTTGCCGAGAAAAGTATCCACATAAACCCAGCTTTTTCAAGACGTATGCAATTTGCTTTCGAAAATTCACGGCCAGTTAAAGGTCCAGTTACATGTATTGCCTTTGCTAACTGCGCAGGCTCTGACCATTCCCCGAGGTTATATTTTTTATGCTCAACTCAGCTGAGCATGAAATTTTACCTGCTACTAAATAGCAAATTACTGATAAGTGCAGTTGTTCTCTTGCTCAGTTGAGCTGAGCATGCAATTTTCTCTGCTTATGAGTATGAAAATGCCAATATTTTCTCTGCTTATGAATATGAAAATGCCACCCCTAGTTGGCATTTTCATATTTATCAGCAGAGGAAACTTCATGCTCGGCTGAGTTGAGCTCGAAAAAAGCTTTATTACCTCGGGGCCAGACTGCGCATGTATGCAGTCTGGCCTGGGCATGCGCATTTTGCAGTATACATGTATGCAGTCTGGTGTGGGCATGCACATTTTGCAATATGCACTATGGCATTTCTCATTTCTTTTTCAGATTTAGAAAGCCGTGATAAAGACGGCACTCCAGTCCACGTTATAAATATAGACATACAAGATAACCATGAAGAAGCTACGATTGGAGCATTTATCATCTGTGATCTAATTACAACTGTAAGAACTCTGTCTGTTTGTCTGTCTGTCGTGTCTGTTTATCTGTCTGTCGTGTCTGTTTGTCTGTCTGTCGTGTCTGTTTGTCCGTCTGTCGCTTCCTCTGTGTTTATGCAAATCACGGTGTAGGCGTGTGCTAGAGCCACAAATTACGGAGAAGTCATAAGTAAAAACAAGTTCGGACTTTCTCTGTCTATGACTCTCTTTCTGTGTTTTTCTCTCCCATTTTCTCTGTCTCTTTCTACATGCATTACAAAGTAGACGTGAACAAACACAATCACATAGAAGCCACGTTTGGATTCCTGTCTTGCCTGCCTGTCTGTCTGTCTGTCCTCTGTACGCATCCGGCCCGATATAGACTGAAATACTGTCTCAAAGGGCCGTTAAACCGAAAACAATCAATCTGTACGCATCACGAATAGACGTTAACTTCAACCGCAATTACATAGAAGTCAAGATCGAAAGACACGTTTGAAGCGAGTGTCTCTCTCTCTTTCTCCACTCTGCCTGTTTATCTCTCTTTCCATCTCTGCGCGCATTACAAAGTAGACGATAATCAGACAAATTCAGACTTCCTCTCTCTCATTCTTTCTCCCCCCCCCCCTCTTTTCATTGCTCATCATCTATAGGACGGCACTTAAAGGTTTGAAATTGTTTCGAAATGGCATCTTTGGCAATCTCCCCTGTTCGAAGGCCACTTTTATTTATTGTAGGATATAATAAAGTATACCTGTCACCCTATGAAATGTAGTCGTTCGTATCTTGAACGCAGATCGCAGATGTCTTAGTAGTAGTAGAATTTCAATTCTCATATCGACATTGCCCCCGCACCTCAGCGTAACGAATCATTAGCCGCAGTAACGGGGCTCCGATCGAGCGTCCATTGTACAGCAGATGTCTTAGATATGAATTTTATTTTCATATATGAACCGCGACACGAGAAAAGCAACAATGTGATTGTGCGCCCAGCGCAGACTCAGATCATCCTGGGCATCCGCCCAGCCTGATCAGAGTCTTCGCTGTCCGCATGGCGGTAGCTTAGACCCTCAGCTACTTTTTGAGCACTTAACAAAGAGTCTGGTCAAACTGGGCGCACAACCATATTGTTAGTTTTGTCGTGTCGCGGCTCATATATATTTTTTTGTTTGTTTCAGCTTGCGGACTGTGTCGACTTTGATAACGAAATAGACGAAATAGTTCAAGAATTCGAACACAAGTCAAATAGGACAATTCTTCATACCGTAGCATTTTGCTGACATCGGCCAGCACCGAGGAATATGGAAAACTCAACTGGCAAAGGAAAATGGATTCAAGACGTTTTGATTTGGCTTCATTTGTGGCTATATCCGTCTAGCTGGCATTTTCTAAATAGATATTTCATCGCATCAGAAAAATCATACAGCGGTGATGTTTTCATTGTCTGTAAAACGCACGCTAATTATCATTTACACGTGTGTGCATGTGTCATCAGTCATTAGCCCATGCGGTAAACAATTTTGAAATAACGGCGAATCAGCGTGGCGTTGTTTCAAAGTCGCGTGCTTACTTGGATATGTGGAATCATATAAAATGTCAGTGTATTATGTCATCGAGTTTGTGAAAGAACATGAGACGAGTATAAAGTGCCCCGGTGGCACTCAGAGACGAGAGGGAGTATAGACCTCGGACCAAGTATCAGTGAGCTTATTGCACTAGTTCCAGAAAGCCAAAGCACCAGCGCGGCGCAGAGAACAGCAGGAGTTAGCACCTAACCTACACTTTCGGAAACAGAATCATCTATTTCCATTATATATGAACTATATAGTTTATTCAGTCTTTGAAAACGACGAGCAGGAACAGGCAGATATTAGGTCTGCACTGTTCGTAAACCCTGCGGTACATTTTGACCTATATGTCATGGTCTGCTGACTTCGTCATATTTGTCGTCAACAATTACGTCAGCCATAGCATTTAGTCCATTTCTTTAAGACAGTTAGGTATGTAGTCATCAACCTTGCTTCAAGTAGTACGCATCCTTCCTAAGATAGGCTTCAACACTGCTGTCCCACTTTTGTGACATTGACATATATTTGACACGCATATGACCAGTGTGATTTCTTCTGTGTGTTAAAGGTAGGTTCCTGGACTAGCGATAACAATTATGTCCACAAAATAATTTCGTCTTTTTCTGATCAGTATTGAATTCTCATATTTTTCTGAATTTGTTGCTACTGAGAAACTCGTCAGATGTTGAAGAAAATAGTCGTTTTCCCTTTTGGTTTATTTTTTTGTTGGAATTCACTAAGTTTATTAAGTCTATAAGTGGGCGATTTCTGATGCCATTCTCCAAAGGTCAATTTTCCCTTGCTGTGAGCTCTCCTAGAGGTCCTGGCAGGGCGGATAGGTTAAAACTATCCCAAATTGCAATGCAGCATGACGTCAGCCATATTATCTATTTTCGGCGCGATCTAAAAATAGCGCTAACTGGTGTGCGAAGCAGAGATAGGAAATCCCTTGCAAAACAACTTTTCTTATATTTTTTTGATTTACACTTTTTAGTGAAACTTATTCATTCCCTTTTACAAGTGCTTTCCAACAACTTGGATGAACGATCTTCAAAATTATGATGCATTCCAAAGTACAGGAACCTACCTTTAACCGTAGAAAGTAGCTCCACTTCTACTCAACTCTAACAATGGCGGTCTTCAACCCCAGCTTATAATTCTTCCTAACTATGCTTTCTAACATGCAGTGCCATTTAATGGCATTGGCCTAAATTTCAGGACTTACAGCAGGCAGTCATTTTTTGTTGGGTCAACCCTACCGTTAAACTCTATTTGAGCCTCGACACAACAAAGTGGTTGTGCACCCAGCATCCTCCCAGTTTGACCAGACTCTTCGTTAAGTGCTCAAAGGGTAGCTAAGGGTCTAAGCTACCTCCATGCGGACAGCGAAGACTCTGATCAGACTGGGCGGATGCCCAGGCTGATCTGAGTCTGCACTGGGCGCACAGTCACTTTGTTGGTTTTCTCGTGTCGCGGCTCAATTATCTGGTTAACAATAAGACCAAAATCATCAAGTCTGCCATGTACTGTTACCTAATATGAAATCCAATACCATGATACTATATAAAGACCTCACCACTTTTCCTCTTCTGTTGGTTTTGTAAAGTATGTCTACCATAGGTTAAGTTCATTTCTCTAAATTTTTTAAATACTAACCTAACCTAAAATATTTTAAAGTAATTAACCCTTTGCCAGTTGTCCGTTAAAAGAGATGGGTGGTCGGGTTGGGGGATTATGCTGGGTGAAACTTGTAGTAGTGGCGCACCTGGGAGACGGCTCAATATAGACTGAAATACTGTCACAAAGAGCCGTTAAACCCAAAGCAATCAACCAATTATCCTTTAAAAAGAGACTTTGGCAAACAAGGTAACCCTGCGCAGATGCTGCAGAAAGCGGAGTCTCAGCAGCGCCTGCAATCTTGCGAAATTAAGAATCGCTGATTCAGAAAACTATGTAATTTATATAAACCAGACCCCTATTTCTGGAAATGAACCCATCTACACAATGAGACGAAGAGTTCACCAGGCATTAATGGGTTAAAAATATGTAAAAAATCTTTGAACCATTTGCTCCTACTCTTGTGGGGAGTCCCAGTAGCTCAGTAGGTTAAGCGCTGGCCTGCTGATCTAGCAGATCTGGGTTCGATCCCCGCTTGAGGCGAGAATCTTTTAAATGTAGTTCTATTGCTCATAGCATTTCATTATCACCCGCTGATCGCCCTAATATGACCGAAATACTGTTGGAAAGGACGTAAAATTGCAAGTCATCAATCCATCCTACTGTTGTGGAAGTGCGAGGCAAGTGCAACTTAGTGCTAACCCTTTTTAGACTGGAAACTCATTTTGGGGACATATGCAAACAGTGCAGTCCCAGTTCAGACGCCGCAGAACGCGGCGTCTGATCAGGGTCTACACTGCTTACAAGAATGGTAATGTAATATATACTAAAACTGAAAACATTTGCTAGAACCCTAAAATTAGAAATGGACTCACCCAAATGATAAGGATGGACAAGTCCACCAGTCAATAAAAGGATTAGCAAAATTCCCTGCGAATTCTTGTCATATTTCAGGTGTCTTATTTGGCTGAAATTGTGCCGACGTGCGAGGTCTGATTATGACTGAGTGGTGTTATGATGTTTTAGAATTTGAGAACTTATATTTGGTGTTTAATATCTCGACAGTATGAATGTATTTATAAAGATTTTGGCGATACAAGTGGGCATTTTCGTGATAAAAATGTCGAGACATATTTCGTGTTTGTGTCTTTTTCAGTAGAAGTTTTGTGTTTTTCAAGGTAATACTATATGATTGATTATCTGGCATGAAAGGGAATTGTGGGCCATATGCGAACAACAGGCACTCAGATCAGCAGCGCATTTGTAAATAAGTAAGTAATGGATTTTAAGGTAGCTGGGCACTGTAAAGCACACAGGGCTACCTCGGATATATTCGGATTAGTTTGATCCCACATTGGTGCCTTCAAAACGATGCTAGACTCACGTCGAGCCATCACATTTTGCCCAGATCGTACAGTGAAGTGTTCAACGGTCTGTTTGATACAGAAATTTAGAAGAGTCCGTCAAAAGTAAGCTGCCAGCGTCAATTTCGATCATTGCAAAATGTCACAGGCTCCAGTGTTAAGTCGCAGTACTAAGCTACAAGATAAAATACCACTCAATGTCGAAAGAGCGGGTGTTCTCCTTGTCGTGGCGGTGGTAAGACACATGACTTACCACATAACCACATGGCGCTGCCCTCTTGCATAAAGTTAATGTGGTCTGGCCCGTCTTCCTCAAGAGCAGCTTATTTGTAGAAACAAAAGAACTATAATTGAGCCTCGACATGAGAAATCCAACAAAGTGGGTGTGCGCCCAGTGCAGACTCAGATCAGCCTGGGCGTCCGCCCAGTCTGATCAAAGTCTTCGCTGTCCGCATGGAGGTAGCTTAGACCCTTTGCTACCCTTTTAGCGCTTAACGAAGTCTGAACAGACCGAGCGGATGTCCAGGCTGATCTGAGTCTGCGCTTGGCGCACAACCACATTGTTGGTTTTCTCGTGTCGCGGCTCATATATAGATTCCTCGGGATTTACAGATGTTTCTACGAATATCTGATCAAATCGCAAATGCGCAGGCTGATATGAGTCTCTCACACATGTCATAAAGTACCTCTTCATGCTCTGTTGCTCATATAATGAATAACAATTAAGCGGCGACACGAGAAAACCAACAATGTGGTTATGCGCCCAGCGCAGACTCAGATCAGCCTGGGCATCCGCCCAGTCCGATCTGACTCATTGCTAAGCGCTTAAAGGGTAGCTAAGGGTCTAAGCTACCTTCATGCGGACAGTGAAGACTCTGATCAGACTGAGCGGATGCCCAGGCTGATCTGAGTCTGCGCTGGGCGCGCAACCACATTGTTCGTTTTGTCGTGTCGCGGCTCAATTATTTTATCCTCCGACATGACAAAAACCAACAAAGCAGCATGTTCGCCCAGCTTAGACGCTTATCAGCCTGGGCATCCACCCAGTGTGATGAGAGTCTTTGTTGTCGGCAAGGAGGAAGCTTAGAACCTTAGCTACCTATAAAGCGCACTCTGATCCGGCTGTACGGATGCTCAGGCTACTCTGAGTCTTCGGTTGGCGCACATGCCATTTTGTTGCTCATTTGGTCGTGTAAGATACGTGTATAATACCAGTGTCTATTCTAGAGAGAGGGGTGGGGGGATTCACCCATATTTCTGACAATTCCTCCCTAATTTTTAGCAGAAGGGGGGATTACTTTCTTTATTTTATTCATAAAAATAGATTTAAATGATATCTAAAAGCATTGTATGTACTCACTGATACTAAATTATAGCTAAAGTACTAGGTACAATTGTTTTTTATGTAGTTTAAGCCAAATTTTAGAGTTACAAGTGTGAGTGATACTTTTTCTCTGTCGAAAATCCCCCCTATTTTTGCAATCCTAGAATAGACACTGTGTATATAATGATGCGCTGTAGTTTTTGTCACCCGTACATATATTTGTATCAGTCCCTGGATCTGTTTAATAACTCATTCATCATCATGGTGCTTAGTTGCGATAAATGACCAAGGCCGGTTTAGCTTCACGAGGTCGTTAGCTGAGGATTCTTTACCTCTTCTGTTACAAATTTAGTTAAAAATGGTACTGATTCTGCGTACGTTTGAAATTTTAACGTCTCGTTAACTACTGTCGTCGTTAGTTTTGAACAACTGGATCCAGATTCACTGACATATTTTCTGTTCCCCTCAGCTCACAAAGCTTCCGCCGAGACTGTCCGCGAACTCTTGCTTCCTGCAGGCACTACTGTCCTCGGAAAATGGCTTCCTGCCGAGACTGTCCGCGTGATTCTGCTTCCTGCCGAGAGCCTCGGCAGGAAGCAGAATCACGCGGACAGTCTCCGCAGGAAGCCATTTATCATGTATAGAAGTCTCGGCAGGAAGCAAGAGTTCGCGGACAGTCTCGGCGGAAGCCAAATATGATGTACAGTCTCTGCAGGAAGCGAAAATTGGCGGAATCGATTATACTCTGTGAATAACAACTAAACCCTTTCGGACATGGTTTTAACCCTTAGACTGCTAAGCGCGACTATAGTCGTGCTCGAGGGGTAGGTCACTTTGAGAGCATGTCAGGCACACTAGACATCAAGTACTCCCCATCATTTGCGGTTGTCCTATGCAGGAGGGAATCTGCTTTCTACTAGAGCAGGGTTTTACCCACCTTATTGATTTGTTGACCTTTTAAACTCGGAGAAAACGTCAAAAATTTATGATATTTTCAACATCAGCTTTTCAGGTGGCTACCCCTACTTATTTGATCCCGATTTTCTGACAACTAGACTTCATCCTTCCAAACTTTCTCTCTTGATAAATATTCAGCAATAACACCGGCCCTCAGACAAGCAATTACTTTTGTCATGCAAAGCATATCACTGGCGCTAATATCTTGTACTTTTTTTTTTTTTTTTTTAAGTGTCTACGTCGGGTCCCGGTGTTATCATGTGACACCCAAATATGGCAGGTCACGTGACTTTGGTAACTTCCGGAAAATGGCAGCTCACACATCGGCCATATTGAGTGAAAATTTCAAAAAGCAAATCGACCAGAGTGTGTGCAAGTTATGGCCTCTGAGATACCCCTACCCCCATTTTAGGGCCAGGTGAATTATTTTTTCAGCAGTCTACTCGTATCCGAGTAGTTCTCGTCATTTTTTACTAACAAATTCCTGTTTTCTCCCAAACAAGCAGGTTTTCTTCCAGTTTGCGGTAGTTATGTATTGTGTACCTAATATCTCTGGTTTTGACACACACGTCATGAATTTATTTATAGAAACGAACCTCAGGGAGCGATCATTATTTGATATGCTGTCACGCACAGACAACGTCACATCCAGAAGCAGTTCTCGTCATGTTGCTTTTGAGCTCGATTTTAAAATAAATATAAAACCCATTTTGCTGTTGTTCCTATATTATGATTTTAACATCTTATTCATGTAACAAACTCCGTTCGTATGCCGAATGCGCTCAATATTTAATGAGGTCACAGCAGACGAAAACAAACACAAAACTGAGACGAAGAGTTTGTCTTGTTCACGAGGCTGCTGAAAACGATAAATGATGACTGAGTCAGGTTTGCTATTTTAATATTTTTGTGTTTTTCCTGCAAAGTTGACTTACATTCGGAATTTGTTTGCAAAGTAGACACAATATTGGAAAACCTGACCCAATTAAGAGAGGTCAGCACGTGGCTTGAACGTGCTCACGTGAATGCCCCTGACGTAATCACGCGACTTTGCGAATCCAAAAGAGAAAAAAGCGGCATTTATATATACACAGCTCGATATTTTGATGAGTTTTTGCACTAGTTTGACCAAATGTATCATAAACTTAGGATTAAGGCAGCTGAAGTGAAGAAAACATACGCGAAAAACTCGTTGTAAGCTGAATGACGAGAACTACTAGCTGACGAGATCTACTCGGATACGAGTAAGGGTTAAAACTTCATAGAAGTATTCAACTCGAATACAAGATGACTAATGACACGCATAAAAATAGACAACTGTTGCAAATTCGGATCTTGAGTTATCTCCCCATGATCAGTTTTCTTGTTTGGGCTTTTACTCTTTTGTTTGTGAGTAAAAATTCATGAAACCTCAAGTTTTGTTTGTCTTTCACAACTGATGAAAATTCTAGCTTACCTGCTTCATGAGTTATCTGCTCTTAATCAACTTTGGTCTGTAGGATCATGTATGCCTTGTAGCTACTAATTCCTTAGGGATATACCAAGCGGACACACGGCGTTAAAATGACGTCACATTGACGTAGATGCGAAGTCATCACGTCATATCGACGTCAGTATGACGTCATTTTGACATGTGCCTGCTGGGTAAGTACATGCATGAGGCACCATAAATTTCATCTTAATTGGACTATATGCCTTGAATAAGACTAATAACCTTTGGACTGTTAATTTTGAGAGTTATGCCCTTGGCAAAATTTCTTGTTCGGGGCTGTTAGTCTCTAGCTATGTGGAATATTTTGATGAAACAGAACAGTTATAAGCGACTTAATTAATTGAATTTTATACTAGTATATAAAAAGACAACTCTTGAGCGAGACTTTGGCCATTCATTGCTTTTTTTGTTTGTTTGATTTTAATAAAAAAGCAAAATCGAGGATGGTCTTTCACATGGGATCAGTCGTTTCCAATAGTCATAGTTCATCAGTCATTTTAGCGAGTTATTGTTGTCATCCTGACGTCGATGTAAGCGTTGGCGCGGGCGTGGGGATGGTCGTAACACTAAAGTTTTACGACAAACTTTTTTATGTGATGGGCAAGGGGCTGTCATATGAGCTATCCTGTGCACGGACATGTCTTGTTTTGTTCTGTATTTGGTGTATTTGGTAGTAGTCGACGGCTTTGATGTCTGTCTGTTTGCCTATCTGTCTGTCTGTCCATCGATGTAATCAGCAGAAGTTTTGTTTTCATGTGCCGGAGGATCTGGTATGGAGATGTACATGGGCTTGTTTTGTATCGGTGATACATCTAAATCAATATTGGAGCCGTAACACGACAAAACCATAAAATTGGCATATTTGCCCAGCGAAGACTCGGATCAGTCTGGGTATCCACCTAGTCAGATCAAAGTCTTCGATGTGCACTTAAAGGATAGCCAAGGGTCTAAGCTAGCTTCATGCGGACAGTGAAGACTCTGATCAGACTGGGCGGCAGCCAAGGCTGATCTGAGTCTTTGCAGGGCGCACATGCCATTTTGTTGGTTTTTCATGTCGCGGCTCAAATTAGTGAAAAAGAGCAATAGTTTTTCATTGAGACATAGCTATAACTTCCTGTGTTCGAATTCCAACCAGGAAACTAAATGATACTTAGTTTCCTGTATGAATAAAGCGTAGTGACATTTGACTTTTATTGTTTATGAAGGCAATGAAAAAAAAGAATGAATTATTGTAAAATAAATTGTCTGGTTTAAGACAATTTTGTTTTGGATCCACGAATTTCTTAGTATGCAATGGCATACAGTGTTTGTCCTCGCATTCTGGATGAATGTATGACTTGCGATTTTACGTCCTTTTCAACAGTATTTCAGACACATCAGGACGATGGGAGAGTGATATTGCATGGCTGTGTGCAATGGAACCCCTTTTTGCGGTAGGAAAGATTCTTGCCTCAAGCGGGACTCGAACCCGGGCATGCTAGCTCAGTAGGCAAGTGCTTGACCCACTGAGCTACCGGGGATCCTTGCAATCTGGAAATGGCTTTATCATGGCAGTTTGGAGGATAAAGCTCAGTACCTATTTGACAACTATAAGGATAATTATGTGTAATAGGTAAACATTCAGGGGAAAGAACTCTGTCACTTTCATTTTGTCTCACTTCTCAAAGGGGATCAATTCTTAAAAAAAGAATTATCTCATCTTGGATTAAAACTATTGCCTTTAACAGTAGGCCTGCATTTGGAAAGGATTTGGCATCAAGGGAAGACTCTCTCTGTTTGCTCCCCTTGATGTGAGATGTATCTTGCGAGAAGGGAGACAAATGCTTTCTTTTTTGGAGGTGTACCCAAACACCCCAGTCAGTCACATAAAGTCTTAATACCGTATTAATCCTAATAAACATTCGTGCTCTAATAAACGACCCCTGGCTCTTTTCTAAAATAAACTGTTATAGTAACTTCATGAATTCCTGTTTGGTTTTCTGAACGAGGTAGCTTTTTACATGGGATCTGCTCTTAAAGGAAATAATTTGTTCCTAGACATAGAAGCGAATTCTTTCCTTTCAGAGTTGATCCCTACTCTAAAAGGAAAGAATTCTTTCCTTCAAGAGTAGATCCCAATGTAGAAGAGCTGTGTTGACCAGGAAGTGAAGCAAATTCTTTTCTGTAAGAGTTGACTGTATTGAGAATGGAGGCCATATGAAAATGGAGGACTTGCCCTTGAAGGCATGTCCATTCACAATTAAAGAGAAAAATGCTTTCAGAGAGCAAATCGTATCATTTAAGAATTGGTTCCACTGGCAAACGGAACATGCTTATAGGGACGCAAATTGAATTTCCCATAAAAATGTTTCCAATCATGGCGGTGTAACAGTATTTCTCAGAAACAAACAAACGACACTTAAGATGGATGGGTACACCTTTAGGGGAAGTAACTACCATTTTTTTGTGTCCCCCACCCCCACCACCACGTCATTTTCAATTGGCCTGGGGCATTCGTAATACAGTTCCACCACTATCCGTCCGTCCAACCCGTCCATTCGTACAAAAAATTGGTTTCTGTTCGTTATTTTTGAAGAGATTAGCGTAGTGGATTTTTTTTTTATTATACCCCCGCAAACTGTGTTTGAAGGGGGTATACTGTTTTCACGTTGTCCTTCCGTCCGTCCGCAACTTTTGGTCCGATTTGTTTCAGATTTTGTCCATGGATGCAGCATGTGAAAAGAGTTGATACATATTTTTCAGTTTTTTTTTGCGGATGGGTTTTAATGCTGAGTTATGCCCCTGTTTGTTAGCGCCACTTTTCCTAGACCGCATGACCGATGTTCTTGAAATTAAGTATGTGAACTCATACTGGTATGAAGATGTGCATTAAGGTTTCCATTTTGAAATCTGACCCCTCTTTTCAGAGTAATGCACCTTTTAGATATTTTTGGCCCTAAATTTGTTTTTTTTTTAGTCGGTTTTGCTTTGATGTTATTCAGATTTGGTTCATAGATGCATCATAAGAAAATAGTTGACACGTGTTTCCCGGTTTTGCCCGGAAGTGTTGTCCTGCTGAGTTATGCCCCTTTGTATTTTTCCTAGAAAAAGTTTGTTATCGCAACTCCTCCTAGCTGGTTTGACGGATTTTCTTGAAATTAAATATGTGAAGACATATTGGTATGAAGCTGTTCATTAGGGTTTCCATTTTGAAATCTGACCCCTCTTTTCTGAGATATGCCCCTTTTTGATATTTTTGGCCCTATTTTAGGGTTTTGCCTTTTTGCTCCGATTTGTTTGAAATTTTGTTCATGGATGCAGCATTAGAAAATAGTTGATACGTATTTCTCAGTTTTTCCTGGAAGGGTTTTATTGTGGAGTTATGTCCCTTGGTATTGTTCGTAGAAAAAGTTTGTTATCGCAACTCCTCCTAGATGGTTTGATGGATTTTCTTGAAATTAAATATGTGAACACATATTGGTATGAAGATGTGAATTTGGGCTTTGATTTTAAATTCTGCCCCTTTTTGATATTTTTGGCCCTATTTTATAGGGATTTTGCCATTTGTGAATCAATTTCATTCAAATTTGGTTCCTAGATGCAGCATAAGAAAAGAGCTATTGTTCAGTTTTTCCGGAAAGGTTTTCCTCCTGAGTTATGTCCCTTTGTAGTTTTCATAAGAAAAGTTTGTTATCGCTACTCCTCCAAGACCATTTGACGGATTTTCTTGAAATTAAGTAGGTGAACACATACTGGTATGAAGATGTGCATTAAGGTTTTGATTAAAAAATTTGACCGTTTTTGCATGAGTATTGCCCCTTTATTTTATATGTTTTGCCCTATCTTGAAGGTTTTTTCGGCAATTTTCACTTCCATTTTTTCAGATTCGGTGCATAGATACTGGAGAAGGAATGAGTTGGCACATATTGTTCAGTTTTTCTCAAAAAGGTTTTCCAGCTTTGGTATGCCCCTTTGTAGTCTTCAAATACAAAGTTTGTTGTTTCTACTTCTCCTAAACCTTTTGACTGATATTAAGTTTGTGCGCACATATTGGTATATAGATGTGCACTTGTAGTTGTCATAACGTGTAAATGTAAAACTTAGATAACTCACTGTTAAAGGCGGGAGGTATTTATTTAGTAAGCCGTGCTTACTGCCACTTCTAGTTTAATACACATGTATATAATCAGAATATATAGGCCAAGTTAGATTAAGGGTAAAATCGAGCCATTTTTAGCTCCCCTGAGCCAAGGGCTCCGGGGCAGGATATAGGATGGTAGTTTCTGTCGTCCGTCACCAGTTTCAAAGGACTCCTCTGAAACTACTGGGCCAGTTCCAATTAAATTTCATGCAGCCTCCAGGCAAAGGGGGCATTATATTCTGATGATACTGACAAGGCTAATTTACTCAATATTTTCTTCAGAAACCAAACACTATTAAACGAAAGTAATGCAATCCTACCAAGAATTAATAAATATGTTTCAGAAGATGTCATTTTTTGTTCCTTAGGTATAACCCCCTCTGAAATCGAGCTAGGCCTTACCTCATTACCTGTAGGCAAAGCTATCGGGCCAGATGGAATAAACAACCCGGCGAATTTTACGAGGAATCGCGCATGAATTTTCCGTCCTTTTCTGCTCTTTAGTCAATCTGTCTCTACAACTAGGTATGATCCCGGATATTTGGAAGGTCTCTCATGTTTGCCCTATCTACAAGAAAGATGATCCCTCTTCAGTTTCTAATTACCGTCCAATATCTCTTTTAAACGCATTAGATAAAGTAACAGAACGAGTCGTATTTAAACATTTATACAATCACTTCAGAGACAACAATATACTTACACCACTACAGTCTGGGTTTATCCCTAAGGACTCAAAAATAACCAACTTACATTTCTTTATGACAAATGTTGTCAAGCTCTTGATAACGGCAATGAGGTCAGGGTCGTATTTTGCGACATTAGCAAAGCTTTTGACCGTGTTTGGAATGCCGGTGTTCTTTGTAGGCTTGAAGCAGTGGGTGTCTCCGGTAGTTTACTTTCATGGTTTAGTAGATATCTCTCCAACAGAAGACAACGAGTAACTTTACCTGGTGTTTATTCAGATTGGAAACAAATTAAGGCAGATGTTCCTCAAGGCTCTATATTAGGCCCCCTTCTTTTTCTTCTATATATAAACGACATTGTTAACGACATTGGTTCACATATTCGCCTTTTTGCTGATGACACTAGTTTATATATAGTTGTTAAGAATCCTGATGATGCGGCTGAACTTTTAAATGCAGATCTTGGGAAAATTAGAACTTCGGCTGAACAGTGGCTAGTGACCTTTAATCCTCCTAAAACAGAATCTATGTTGATATTTAGAAAAATAATTATACTAGTGCATCCCCCTATCTTTATGAGTAACCAACATATTACAGAAGTAAAGTTTCATAAACACCTGGGCATATTCCTGTCTAACGACTGCACATGGCATAAACATATCGATTATATAATAGAAAATAAACATAGAAAAGGATTAATGGCATGCGTAGGCTTATTATTTGTAATCTTAGTTGTTTCCAACTATGGTTTGAGGGCTGGATATGGATTTTGATTGTTTCAGTTCCTGGTCTTTGCATACTTTTTACTTTTAAGTTTCAAATAGACAGAAAATCTCTGGAAAAAATATACATAAGTTTTATCAGGCCGATTCTTGAGCATGGAAACGAAGTTTGGGCTATTTTTACACAATACGAAAAAGATGAACTTGAACAGATTCAGGTAGAAGCAGCGAGAATAGCAACTGGTGCAACGAAATTAATATTCCATAATAATTTATATCGCGAAATAGGATGGGAGGCTCTCGATGCAAGGCGGAATAAACAAAAATTGATGCTATTTTGTAGAATGTACTATAGTTTGAGCCCCCCTTATCTTTCAACCTTAGTTCCCCCCACTTGTTGACCAAAGTTCTGGATATAACTTAAGAAATGCTAATGACCTTCAAACAATTGACGCACGTACCACACAGTATTTTAATTCATTTCTTTCCTCAACTGTAAGAGACTGGAACAATTTACCGTCTGAAATAAAAAAACATCTGCCACTGCTATAACATTTAAGTTTAGTCTAAACAAAAGCAACCTAATTGTCCCTAAGCACCTTTACACTGGAGAACGGCGGCTACAGATATTGCATACTCGTCTCAGAACAAAATGTAGTTCACTGAATTATGATATCTTTCTAAGACGCCTGAAAGATTAACCACTTTGTCGACGTTGTGACCTCAAAAATGCACAACATTTTCAACTGCATTGTACTATTTATGAAATAGATCAGCTCTAGCAGTGAATTGTTGAGTAATAATTCACTGTTTGGAGGTCAGTTGTAAAGTAAATCATATCACGAGCGCGGAGCGCGAGTGATATATCTACTTACAACTGACCGATAAACAGTGAATTATTACTCAACAATTCAATGCTAGAGTTGAACTATTTCCATTCTAACGTTTAAAAAACGCTGAAAAAGTATTCTTTTCATTCAAATTCTCCTAACCTTTCTGCCAGCGCGTTCATGCTCCCGCCAGTATTCTTAACTGCATCTAAGGTAAATGTACGTTTTTATTGCGATTTTAGAAAGAAAAAGAGACGTTACACAGTCTAACGTCTCAAAACGTCACAAAATTACGTCAGTAATGCAAGTGACGTCAGCAATTGGACTCACGCGCTCCGAGACAGTGAATTGTTGTAGAATAAAACACGGAAACTTTCCATTGCTTCTATAGGCGCACTGTGTTAGAATTACCAACAACAAGGGATCACACTTATACAAACCATCTCACAACACTGTCAGATCTCTTCCGAACTGCTCATATCTGGGGACACTTCTTTACCGCTGAAGATTAATACAGTTGACCCTCTTTACAATGACGGCATCTGTTCCCAAAAATTTGACGTTAAACTGAATTTGCTGTTGTAAAGAATGCAAAGTTAGAACAATTTAGCCATTCCCTGCTAATCAAAATGACGTTATAAAGAATTTTGCTGTTGTAATGAGTGCCGTTGTAAATTGTTTGTTGGGATGTCTTTGTCAATCTTTCCCTTTGATGTTGGGGATAGGGTTTGGGATCTGATTCAGTCAGTTCCTGAAGTGTAGTTACTCTTTAAATTTGACTGTAAATTGGTATTTGAAGCAGTTCAGAAATATATCCAAGATACAGAACGATTTTAAATTAAGCTCAGCTGACGCCATCTCATACTCTAATCGCGTGTTAAAAACTAGATGCATTTACCTTCTCCAATTCCAAAGTTAATAATACAAGTGTACATATTAAGTTATGTCTTTTCTACTTTCTACTTTACTAAAGCCAGTGCTCTCTAGGAATCAGCGGCTTAAATCCAACCCCGGGGAAACACCTCATGCTCTCGCTCTTGCTCCAAACGTTATCTTTTTGTTTTGAGCAATTTCTGAAATCGTTTAAGTATTTTTTATTTATTTCATTTTATTTTTTTTTTTTTTATTATTTTTTATTTTTGTCTTTGTTCATGTCTCAGATATTATTTACTCGATTTTTGTTTTGCATAAGACTTGATTGCTTTATTGTCTTTCTTTTTTTCTTACTTTTTGGTTTAGATTATCAAATGTTTGTTTATATTCACCCTTTATTGGTCGCTGATTGATTATAGATCTGAATTTATATCGCCACTCATTTGTCTCAGAGTTTATATGTAACAAGGAGAGGAACTAAATAAGCAGTGCCTGCTTCCGTTCCCATCCTTCAACTTATTCAAAGTATATATCTGTGTCATGTATGTAAATAAAGAAGCGAATAAATATGTTTAAACCACTAGTAAAATTTAGCTTGGTCGAGAGTCCAAGATGGCCGCGGTTACTAAAAACTAGCAAAAACAATAAAAATACTTTTTCCGGAGCCACTTGCTCTGTCTGGCTGCAATTTGCACGGAGACTTTATTGGGATATTGGTTTTCAAAATTATCAAAACGAAAAAAGACTGTACTGAAATTAGGTCTCAATGACCTACTTTCCGTTTAAGCGGCAATTTCGCCGAAACACCAGTATCTCAAGAGGAGCAGTGTCTAATAGGCTGTTTTCATGGCCACGACCGATTTTCTTTTAAACTTTGTAAACTAAAAGTTATATGTGTTGGCTGTAATGGCATGCAATATTAGATCAAGTGGTGAAGGTTTCTTTGTTGTGTACACGATGAAAGTGGATGGGGTAATTCTGACCCGAAGAGGGTTCTGTTAAGAGATTGCTCATATGTTTGTTTTTTACTACTTAGAACTAGAAGTCTACCATTTCATGACTTCTTATGCAATGCCAGATATAACAAATGATATAATACTTTTGTGAAATTTCCTCATGCAATGTGTTTATATTCACTTGTATGACATACATAAATTTTTAGCCTTTTTTATTCTTCAACATTACGCAAACCACAACAGTTTTTTACACTCAAAGCTACACCAATTTGTTGCAGTTATACAGTATATTAGATGGTTGTTCCAAAATTATGCCGATAATTTTCTGCAAAGAATATATTCTGAGTTATCTCCCCTTAAAATCGTTTTTTTTTAATTATTACTCAGTTTTTTACACATAAGTGGCGGGGTGTGATATTTCCAAGCTGGCTGTCCTTTGTGTTTTTCTATCTGACCATATGTCTCTCTGTCTAGCTGTCTGTCTGTCCATCTGTTTGTCTGTCCTTTCATCCTAGAACACTTCGTTTCCCTTTGATAATTTGAGTATTTTTGATGTTTTCTATTTTAAACTTGGTATGTGCATTTGTCTTGGGAATAGCTCGCTAGGGATTGTTAGTGAGCGAATTTTGATATCTTCTAACAGAATTATTGCCCTTGGCAATGTCTAAAACGTGGAATTATCTGAGCCGTGACACGACTAAACCAACAATGTGGTTGTCCGCCTGGTGCAGACTCAGATCAGCCTTGGAATCAAACCAGTCTGAGCAGACTCTTCGCTAAGCGCTTAAAGGGTAGCTAAGGGTCTAAGCTAACACCATGCGGACAGTGAAGACTCTAACCAGACTGGGCTGATCTGAGTATGCGCTGGCCGCACAACCACTTTCAAATTGTTGGTTTTGTCGTGTCGCGGCTCATCTACCCTGACACAATGATTAGTACAAAATACTTGTATCAAATCATGAAAAAAAAATTCCTAAAAAAAATCAGAACTGAAAAGGCTATTTATAAAATATATAAAAACTGCCCCTGTCCCAGAGTTATATGCATATATGAAATCATGAAAAACATCTGTTAAAGGTTTGCAGTGACGGGATTTATGCAGTCATTTACATTGCTTTTAAATATTTCCTATTTCTCCAAATTTGGCCCATTTAAATACAGTCATCAAGCTATGAAATCTTAATGATTCTAACTAAATTCTATGCTTTTTAAATTATTTATTGCTTTGAAGCATTCGAAAATAAAAAGTACTAATTATTCATATAATCTTATTTTATGAATACGTTACGTTACTCTCAACCGACTTTATCACTTATCATTTTCAGATCATGGCTCTAATCTTATTGTTTGTTCTCCTCTTCTCTCCACTTGTATGCCTAGAATTTATAGCAGATATGACATGAACTTGTGCCCTTTGGGGTCTTGTTTAAAACTGCAGAGAATCAATAACTCATTTCAGAGGATTTGCATGGAATGAGAACCTGCTTTAAGAAAGTCATCGTCTTTAGATTCTTTATTTTATACTGACAATTTTCTTCTAAATGTTCATCTGTTAGTGTATGCTTGCTTTAGCTGTTAAAACTAATGCCCACTGTCAAATGCCTATGCTTAGTCTCTCAGAATTGTATCATGTTTTTTTTCCATTGTGTCTTATTATACATATTCTAAGTAACGTGTTTTGCAGCTTGTGAAGACCCAAGACCAGTGCACATGCCAAGTTTAAAGAAAATCCATAAAATACTCAAGTTATCGAAAGGAAACAGTCTCACGGATAGACAGACTGACATACAGACATACAGACAGGCAGATGAATGAACGTACACCAGATGAACAGAAAGACAACAGCAGAAAACAAAAAAATACCGCTATTAACATGTAGTGGGGTATAAAATTTGAGTAATAATTTTGCAAAACTAAAAGAAACGGATTTAAGGGGATATAACTCAGAATATATTCATTGTAGAAAATTATCGGCATAATTTTGGAACAACCATCTAATATACTGTATAACTGCAAAATATCGTTGGCATAGCTTTGAGTGTAAAAAGCTGTTGTGGTTTTGCGTAAAGTTGGAGAATAAAGAAGGCTAAAATTTAGGTATGTCAAACAAGTATAAACACTTTGCATGTAGAAATTTCACAAAAGTATTATAATCATGTTATATCCAGCATTGCATAAGAGGTCATGAAATGGTAGACTTCTAGTTCTGAGTAGCAATAAGGATATTAGCATTTTCTTAACAGAACCCTCTTCGGGTCAGAATTACCCCACCCACTTTCATCGTGTACACAACAAAGAAACCTTCACCACTTGATCTAATATTGCATGACATTACAGCCAACACATATAACTTTTAGTTTACAAAGTTTAAAAGAAAATCGGTCTTGGCCATGAAAACAGCCTTATAAACACTGCTCCTTTAATCAGGATTATTCGTAAATATATTTTTGCAAATTTATACGAATGGACGTCTGTGTCATTACTAAGACAAGCAGAATATGAAAATGAAAATATCTCAAGAACCTATAAATAAACTGATTTGGACCACCTTTTTGTCAGAATGATCCTTGCATGAGGCTAATTCATTTTTTCGCAAATTGACCATACAAGATTGTCGCCATTCACTGTTACTTAAAACAGCAAAAAAATTGAAACAGACAATATCTCAAGACCAAAGATGCAACAAAATGATGCCTAAATTGAGTGCTTAATACGAAAGCGCAAAGCAGATGCGACATAACATTCCGTGGATTTCTTGTTTCCTTTACTATTTGACAATAAAGCCGCTTTATATGCGTTTGCAGTTGCACTGAATTATGTGAGTCGCCATAAAAGATTACGGGTAGATAATATCGACTTACAGGAAAGTATATCTGCGAAAAGTCTGAATATCTTTTTAACCTTTATGACTTTAAAATCTTAACTTGAACTAAAAATGTTGAATGATGGAGAGACGGATTAAATATTTTGTTGTTAGTGTCTATGCTGTATAATCATTTCATCAGAACACGTATTTTAAGTCCTCCATTCAAAACAAACACATGAGCCCCATTATCTCAGTTGCTTAAGCGCCGACCTTCTAAGCTAGCAATACGGGTTGAAATTCCGCTGGAAGCGGAAATCGTTTCCATAAACAGGCTACCACAGCACAAAGCCTTTCATCGTCACCTTTCCATCGGCACGAAATGACTAAAATATTGTTGAAAAAACAGAACAACTACGTTATCCGTCAAGGCATCAACACATACAAATCATATGATTTAGCGGCACGTTTCTTCACAGTTATGCTCGCTTTTAAAATGTCTTAGTCTTGTGAAGAGTCAGAATTCTTTTGTAACAATATTTCTCTTTGCCTCTTTGTTTGAATTCTATGTCTAAACGTCACAGAAGTTGTATGATGGAAAGACAAACATCTTCCCAATCGCGCTGAAGCCTAACTTGACCATCTTCAAAATTGAATCCTATTCGAGTAAAATGCCTGAATATTTCCTTTGTAACTGCATTCATCTCTCCCTCGTCCACCTCTTCCTTCACTATGATAATTATTGGTTTATGCATGAGACGAGATTGTTCAATTTCTAGTTTACAGTAATCACTCTTGCAATAGTTTTGTGACATGACAACAACTACCACAGCACAGTCCTGAAGACAGGTAATTATCTCAGAAAAGATACTGCGACCCAGTCTAAAGTATCTGTCACCCACACAAACTAAATCTCTGTCAGTACCAGCTATTCTCTGTAGATGGTCCTGAAATATAAATAGTATTTGTATTACAAATCATGGGTAAGACGTGCGAGGTTCTTAGTAATAGTCGTGCTAAATATAATTGTGAATATTTTAGCGAATCCTCCCTTATCTTGCAACATTTGTTTACGATATTTTACCAATGATTTAATATAAAACCTGTCTCCTGTTATCGTCTATAAGAGCATAGGCTCATATTAGATTTAAGTAGGACCGATACTGTTTGTTATTCTGTGGCATGGCTGTGATTCAATGCCGGATATTAAAACATTTTCATGCTTTGGTTGATACTAGTTATTTCAGTAATTTTGGTGCAGATGCTTGAAATGCACTACATTGAATTTGTAAAAAACAGATGTTCACGTCTTACGTATAATTTGTTCTTATTGTCAGGATATGTGCTTTTTGTAAGACTGTTTTGGTGGTTGGATTTGCTCGGTTGAACAACTAAGTATCTGATGAACTAAGGCAGTGCGAAGGGCGAGGGTTGGTCGACCACAAACTGGTTAAGCTCCCCAGTAATTTCGTTACTGGCCGTCCCAAGGCAGAAGTTCTGGTTTGGTTCTTCTTGATTGTTTATGTGTTGTTAGTTGCCATGTCTGTTATTGATACGAGCCGCGACACGAGAAAACCAACAATGTGGTTGTGCGCCCAACGCAGACTCAGATCAACCTGGACATCCGCCTAGTTTGATCAGACTCTTCGCTAAGTGCTTAAAGGGTAGTTAAGAGTCTATCTCCATGCGGACAGCGAAGACTCTGATCAGACTGGGCGGATGCCCAGGCTGATCTGAGTCTGCGCTTGGCGCATAACCTCTTTGTTGGTTTTCTCGCGTCGCGGCTCATATATTGTTTGTGATGTTCAGGATAGCCCGTTGAACACCTACATGGGAAAGGACTGCTCACATGGCTGCATCTGTTGTTGTCCTTGGTGGTGACTAATTTTGTGTTGTCTCTTTCCCATATGGTGTCTTGGGTTGGATCTGAGATTGAATCATGTCAGTTCCAGAGAATTTTGCTCCTTAGTTTTAGCATCCACAAACCGTTGTTGCAAGCAAAGACTTTTAAGAGTACTTATATGCAGACTGACTCAAATCCTCGTTATACTCAAATTAAATAGGCTCTCTTAGGTGAGACTTTCTCGGACTGTGGCTTGTTTTTGCATATGTCATTACTAGTCAATTATTATTTTTATTTAATTTTACTACAGTTGGTTTCGAGGGCTGTGTGACGGCTATGGATATACCTTCTGGTCCTTTGGGAGCATTTAGTTTACTCATAGTGACCTTGAAAATAGAGTTTTACTTAAGCCGGAGCTAAGTGGTGTGGCTGGTGGTGAACATTTCTTAACTAGTCATCCACACATTCAATTAAAGAGAAAGAATTTTGCGATTTTCATTTTTCGTGAACTCATGGCTATAATTGATCTGAAGTTTCAGAACTTATCATATTATCATACAGAGACTTGATCATAAAATCCACATCGGGTAATATAGGAATATGTGGTCGACTGCGAATCGGGAGGTCGTTGGTTCGATCCACCATTCTGATGAATAAAGTTGCGTTCATCTTGTAAACACACTCAGTCAGACCGAGGATTCTGTTTTGCTTTCTTCGTTTACTGTTTTTGGACATTTCTTGCTTTCAAAATGTTTAACTTTTCAAAACATATTGTCTTCACTGCGACTTGTACTGAGTGTCATGTGGCGACCGCACTTTTTCATAGTGCAAATTATAATTATTCAGGTTCATGTATTCAGGTCCTTTGGAATTATTCGACTCATTAGGTTATTTTGATGTTATGCTTAAGCTTGTGCTGGAAGGCGTGAACAATTTTGCACATTATTCTGACTGGTTTTATACGGACTCATGCAAACTGTCTGCCATTTTCATATCTTTGTGCACTCCTTGTTTCCAAACGATGTAATTAATCACTGCAGTTGGAGTTACATTCGGCGTGGCGTCGTAACCTTCCCCGTTCTATTTTCGTTTCTTTGCTACATTTTTTGAATCCAAAGATCGTAACTTTGTAGCTCATATTTATCTTATTTAAGATGGTATAAAGTGCTTCGTGGGGGCCGTGAAACGTCTTCGCGTACTTTATCATAGTGCAGACTGTCCTTTGGAATCATTTGGTTCATTTAGTCAATTTGCCTAAATTGGTGCTAGAGGGCGTGACCAGAGTTACACATTTCTTTACTGGTCAGCAACACTCTTAATTATACATTTTTACAAAGTCTGATAGTTGCGTTGCTGTGGTTAATTCTGTGCTTACTAAAGATCTATCTATTCTGACCATACGGAGCTATCGGGATTGCTATACATCCGAGGACGTCAATCGTGGCTATTTTTAATGTATGAATATTATCGTTGTCTCTTACCTTAAGCGGATTTAGGACATTTGGTATAACAAATTCAGTGTCATCACTTGAGAAGGACACAAAAACAGGAAAACGGAGTCCGATCTTGTCATCATGAAGAAGTCCAACTCGATCCTCAAGCCTCTGATAAAACTTCTTTTTTCTGTATCGTTTAACAACGTAGACAATTACCAGAACTAGTAAAGTGGCTGTTGTTGTTGGTATCACTGATGATAATAAAAGTTTCCTCAGTTTACGTTTCGGTCGTTCACAGTCATCTTTAGCCGCTTCAATTGCTTTACTATTCATTTCTATCTCCTCCCCATCAGCTTTACAGTGATACTGATGCCTCGTAGCTGTAAATATGGGTGAGTCTACAAACCATTTAATAAACTGCAGTGAATCACACTCACATAAAAATGGGTTCAAACGAAGATCAATGAGAAATTTAGATGATGAATCTTGTCTTGTGTTATTATTTCGACGTTGATGCCTTTCATACAAATAATCCAAAGCCCGTCTAGAGGCCTCATCGAGATGCTGAATTGAATTGTTTCGCATATCGAGGAGATCCACATTTATCAGGCGCGAAACATTAAATGTTATTTGTTTAATGAGGTTGCTGGAAATATCGATTCGCTTCAAATAGACGTTAGAACCAAATGTTGCTGATGGTAAGTATCTTAGTCCGTTATCATTTAGGCTTATTTCCTCTAGATATGAATTATTTTGAAATAAGTCCGAAAATGTTCCATCAAACAAATGGGTTTGCGAAAGTTTATTTTTAGACAAGTCGATTTTCATTAAATACTTGAAACTTTTAAGTATGTTAGCTCCGATGGATTCAATTCTGTTATCAGAGATATCGATATACTGTAACTGGTCAAGTAAATTAACTATTTGCCCATCCATTGCCGGTATATTATAACCACTAAGGCGAATCTCTTTCCAATTAAAACTTACAGGCGGCAAGCCTATCACAGAACAGTTTTGGAAAGAAAAGTATTGGACATTGAAGGGTACACGACTTAAATTGAGCATAGCTAAATATTGAAAAAACTGATAGCCACCAAGAATCCGCAATGGTAAATGTAAGGTAGTATTTATGCAAGAAATATTATGGGGTATATTGTGCGAAATACTGAATGCATTTAGATCTAAGTTGCGCAAAGACCTACATGTCCTTACAAGAAAATGAGATTTTTTACCTAGACTGGAGCGTGATAGGTTCAGCGTTTTCAAAGTATCACAAATGCCATCAAAACTTGTATAGTTGACTGATACAGGTGTGTTGCTTAGATCAATTTCTGTGATGTCTTTATCTGAAAGGGCATCTATTAGATTCTGCGATAACTCAATGCCGTCATGTAATTGGCCAGTATTTGATAAAATCAGTTTCTTAAGATTTACAATATTGGTTTTAACAGACAGTAAAATAACGAGGTCCTTTGTACCGAGCCGATTACATCCCGAAAAATCCAAAATTGAAACATTTTGCAGCCCATGAAGGGAATTGTTATTGACAATAATGTAATTTTCAGTATATAGTTTTAGTACTTGTATCTGTGTCAAACACATGAACACATAGTTTTCTAAGAAAAACACTTCTGAGCCAGTGTCTTCAATAGACAGCTTTGTTATATTATACCATGATACATTGCAGAATATACCCGGCGAAAGAAATGTGGAATTAAACAAAGATAATAATAGTTCGTTGACATTATTTGGCACCGTTTTTGGAATAGCATTTTCACATCGCATTATTGTTCCATCACATGTACATCTGTCAGGACATCCTTGGAGAGAACTGCCATCCGCAAACATCCATAAGGAAAGTGCTGATGTAACTAATAACACAATGGCTGAAGGCATCATTTTCTGAAAGATAAGCACGGAGACATAGCTGAGCCGGGACACGAGAAAACCAACAAAGTGGTTGTGCGCCTAGCGCAGACTCAGATCAGCCTGGGCATCCGCTCAGTCTGATCAAAGTCTTCCCTGGCCGCATGATGCTAGCTTAGACCCTTAGCTAACCTTTAAGCGCTAAGCGATGAGTCTGATTAGACTGGGTAGACGCCCAGGTAGATCTGAGTCTGCGCTGGGCGCAAAACCACATTGTTGGCTTTCTCGTGTCGCAGCTCAGTTGTTTTCAGTATATGGAAACATATTCCATGATGTCAAGCATTTATTCTTATGTCGCAAACAAGCCAATATTTATAAATTACGAGGGCACTGCAAAAAAAAAAAAAAATAAATAAATAAATAAATAAATAAATAATAAAAAAAAAATCTGTAGTTTTCTATTGGGCATATCTAAAAATTTTACGTTGCACTTAAACACTGTTTACAACAGATTGCATTACCCGTTTATTTATTTTTTAACTGCTTTTAAATGACCGAGATATTTCATTTTGTTTTATATACAGTCATGATTGAGCCACGACACCAAAAAACCAACAAAGTGCATGTGCGCCGTGCGAAGACTCAGATCAGCCTGAGCATTCTCTAAGTCTGATCAGAGTCCTCATTGAGCTCTAAAAGTGTAGCTAAGGGTGAAAGCTACCTCAATACCGACAGCAAATACTCTAATCAGACTGTACGGATGCTGAGGTTGATCTGAGTCTATTCACTTTGTTTGTTTTTGTCGTGTCGCGGCTCATATACTGATCAGTTTTTTTTATGCCCCCGTGACGATAGTCAGGGGGCATTAAGATTTGCCCCTGTCTGTCTGTCCGTCTGTCCGTCCGTCTGTCTGTTCGTCACGCTTTATAGTATAGAGTTTGTGTAATCAACTCCTCCCACAGTTTTCAATGGATCTTTTTCAAACTTTGCATACATGTTATGGACAATTTGAAGATGTGCATGTGGATTTTTGATGGAGTTAAAATTAATTTTGACAGAATTTCGGCCTTTTGAACTTAGTCATTTTAAGCAAATTTTTGTATTGTAGGGTAAAGAGTTTGTGTAATCAACTCCTCCCACAGTTTTTAATGGATCTTTTTCAAACTTTGCATACGTGTTTAGGACATATTGAAGATGTGCATGTGGGTTTTTGTTGGACCTAGAATTAATTTTGACAGAATTACGGCCTTTTGAACTTAGTCATTTTAAGCAAATTTTTGCATTGTAGGGTATAGGGTTTGTGTAATCAACTCCTCTCACAGTTTTCAATGTATCTTTTTCAAACCTTGCATACATGCTGTGAATGTATTGAAGATGTGCATGTGGGTTTTTGTAGGACCTAGAATTAATTTTTACAGAATTACGGCCTTTTGAACTTAGTCATTCTAGGGAATTTTTGCATTGTATAGTATGGAGTTTGTGTTATCACTTTGCTCCACAGTTTTCAATGGATCTTTTTCAAATCTTGTCTACATATTGTAGACATATTTGAAGATATGCATGAGGCATTTTGATAGATCTAGACTTAATTTTGACAGAATCACAGCCTTTTTAACTTAGTCATTTTGGGCAATTTTTTACATGGTAGGGTATGTTTTCAATGGATTCTTTGTAGTTGCTTTATGGATATACACGTCATGTGACAGGCGCTGCACGGGGGCATCATTAGTGTCTTACAGACACAATTTTCTAGTTCTGAAATGCTGTACTATGCAAAGCAAATATTTTCTGAACTGTGTAATATATTATGGACCTCAGTCCATTTCCATGTGCACAATATTTAGGTCGGCGAAAGCTTTTAAAATAGAAAATGTTCGGTTAAAGACAATGCCCGCCCTTGTAGGCATAATAACTATTACTAAGGCAAACATCGCTGCTGTGAAGGCTGAGGTAGAGCAGGATGCACGATTCTAGGAAGAAAATGACTGGTACTACTGGTATATCGGAAGAGTTGTACCACCTAGTTTGCTCCATAACGAGCCCAAGAAGCAGCGCCTAAAAAGCGCACAGGAAGTTCTGAAAGTATACAAATATTGTAAAAAGGCGGGTTATTTCAATCTGCTAACAAGTGATGTCACTCAAGTACACATGTTTGAAACACAGAGAAGGGCTGAGAACAAGAAATGGAAACGAAAAGATGAAGCGCGTTCATATAATACCAAAACTACAATCATTACAAAGAAGATGCTGTACGCTATTTTTTAATTTCATTGGACCAGTCTTTCTGGTGACATGCTTCTTTCATTACTCAGACAATGGGCGCTTGGTAACTTCGGAGAGCAGGTAAATTTGGACAGTTACATTGTTTCCTTCATGTGTCAGTTGTTTGGAATTAAAACAAAATTAATTGAGCAAACAGTGAAAATCCTGATGAGACGGTTCATGATGAGCCGTCTCATCTAGATTTTCACTGTTTGCAATGGCATGTCCAAATTTACCCGCTGTCAGAAGTTACCCGACTTTACCCTATATAAGAACGTATGTCTCACGGCATTATACCAGCTGTAGTGAAGATAAAGTAAAATAAAGGAAGATCCTCCAAAACCAAAGAACAAATTAAAGAAACCAAAATAACAGAGTCTCCGTATAATCGGCAATGTCAGGCAAAACTTAATAGCAAATGCACATGACGCTGTCCATTTTTTGGAGGTGGAAGAACATATTTGAGCAGCGACACGAGAAAACCAGCAAAGTGTTTGAGCGCCCTGCGCAGAATTAGATCAGCCTGGGCATCCGCCCAGTCAGATCAGAGTCTTAGCTGTCCGCATAGAGGTAGCTTAGACGCATAGCTACCCTATAAGCGCTTTGCGAAGGGTCTGAACAATTCTTTTTAAATATTTATTATTTCGTTTTTTTATTTTTATTTGATTTTATCAACTTTCGTTTGTCTGTCATGATTGAAACAGTATGAAAGAAGGATAAAACAATAAATTGCTGTTGTTTTATTGTGCAAAACATGACCGGAAATCGGAGAACGTTGTTTGTCACCCGACGTAGGCGGAGGGGGACTATAGAAATGACCCTCGTCCGTCCGTGTGTCAGTCCGTCCGTCCATCCGTCCGTCCGTCCGTCCGTCCGAAATCTTGTCCCCGCAACTCCTCCTACGTCCTTCATCGGATTGATTTGAAATTTTACAGATTGTATTCTTATGATATGAAGATGTGCATATGGTTTTTGATTTTTGTTTCGGCCATTTTTGATGGAGTCACGGCCCTTGCTGACTCAGACCTTGTCCCCGCAACTTCTGCCACATCTTTTATCAGATTGACTTGAAATTTTGCAGAATGTGTCATCATGATCTGAAGATGTGCATGTGATTTTGGAATTTCAATTGCCCTATATTTTACAAAGTTATGGCCCTTTGTCGTTTTTGGCAATTTTCCAACTTTTGAACCGTTTGACCGAGAGAGCTGAAATTTAGTATGCTATTAGCATTTGGTAAATTGAGTATTCTGATTATTGTTAGGATATGCTAAATTTATTAGTGACAGAGTTATTCCCCTTTCATAGATAATAGACATTCACTTAAAGGTAAAAGGATAACTCAAGAACTATTCATATTAATGGGCTGAATCTTCATAAATGCATTGTTCATTTTTCATCAGATTCATATTAGGAGGATTATGGCCCTTGTTATTTTGTTATTGGGTATATGGTCTTGATGTTTAGGCATTCTGTAAGGGCCTAAAGTTTCAGTAACCTGATTTTACACACATACGCCCAGTCCTGAACTTAAGTATTTTATAACCTCATAGAGGCCCAGTAATTGGGTATATGTCTTTGCTTATGCTTCAATTATTATTTCCTTACCAGATTCTGTTGTACACATATTTTCTGGTTTTGGCCATACAGTTACTCTGAAACGGAATAAAGGGCTGCAGTTTGTGACACATTTCAAACGTCGGGTGACACTTGGCCGATGGCCTTTTATTTCTCCGAGATTTGCAATGTTTACAAAGGAACACTCAAGGTAAAAGCCATAGGGTTACGTTTTTGTTGTTGTTTTTCCTACGTGTTACCTATAGGCGGGCTGTGCGCTGGACCCTTCGGGGCCAGCCGACGTTGCTTCGCAACGTCGGGCTATGCCCGTTTAACCCTTATGGAGAAGAATAAGAAATTGTTACAAGCATTAAATTGAAGAGCAAGGCTACAAGTTTTATACATCTAATTTCGACCATTCAGCATTCGATAATAATGGCGCTGTAGTAAAAGTTTACGTAATATTTGGACAACCCTCGTACATACCCAAGGATATACTTTAATATCCCTTAGAACACTAAGTAATTCGTTTTAAATGAGTAGCGTAAACTGAGATTAAACTACAACAACTGTTAGACAACAAGAGCTGTCGCCTGACAGCATAGCTCGCCTGAATTGGTGCTTGCCCATCACACAGCCGCTCTGGTGGTGTGGACTATGCATAAAACTTAAGGCAAGCATGGCCAAAATGAAAACACATTTATAAACACAAGCTATCTCAGAAATAAGTCTTGAAATAAAATTAAAAAAAATAAAAATAAAATGAAATTTCAAAGTCCACGAGCTTATTGTTAAAAAAACTGAGGGGTAGGGGAGAGGGGAGGGGGCTAGGATGTATCAAAACCCTGAACCATTATCTAACATCAGTCCAAGTATTAGAATCAACTGAGGCCGTGGCACTGTGAAATAATTTGATACTGAGTCCATCATCTTGGCACTGTGAAATAATGTCTTCATAAATCTCAAACTTTTACCAAAATCTTTAAGACAAAATTCTAAGTCGATGACCTTGACTTGAAGGCCATCCAGTGGGGTAAGTATAAAGTGTTTTGTAAAAACTCAATAAAGTGTCTAACATCAGTTCAATTATAAACTAAATCTCTGCAAAGCATTATGAATCAGTATGCAATTACAAAACTTTAATAAAGACCAACATTTCCTAAGTCCCTGACCTTGTCATCAAGGTCACTGAGAAGGGTTTGGGTAGTTCACTGTAGATCTAACTACAGTGCAAATATGAAAAGAATTCATCTATTGGTTCAGGAGATATGTGTCTTTCAAAAAAAAAACAACTTTAAACAAAACATCCAATCAATAAAAAGACGATTTTCTAAGTTCATGACCTTGACATCAAGGTCACTGAGGGGAGTGGGGGTAGTACATCCGAAAACTTTAGACCAATATCTAACTTCAGTGCAAGTATCAAAGGAAACCGTCCATAGGTTAAGGAGATATTGGACTTTATAAAACTTTAACCAAAACATCCAGTCCAAAAAACTCCCAATTTTCTAAGTCCATGACCTTGATATCAAGGTCACTGAGTGGGGTGAGGGTGGTACCCTGTTAAAGTTTAGACCAATATCTAACTACAGTGCAAGTATCAAAAGAATCAATCAATGGGTTAAGGAGATATAGGTCTTTCAAAAACTTTAACGAAAACATCCAATTCCAACGCCGAGGCGGACGCGGACGCCGAACCGTGGTGACAACAATAGCTCTTCCTGAACTCTCGTTCAGGCGAGCTAAAATACTTTTGTCGTATATATTGCAATGAGAGCCCTTATTTAAAACGGGCACACCCTGTCTTGTGCGGAAACAAACATGTTAAAGCTAAACCTACCGTTTAATAGCCGTTTAAAAACTAAACTAATGACATTGAAGTAAAAATCCACATAATCAGCCAAACCGGACGCTTTCATTTATGAGCGAACTTTGAAAAGTAGAGAATTTATCTTTAATTTATAATCAGCTTGTTCAGTCGTTGACAACATCATAAAAGACGACTCTTTTTGTAATAAACTTTAATATGTTGATCATTGCGGACACAAGTTACACAAATATCAGATAGTCCTGTCCTTAAAACATAAATTACAATTTTATATGGTTGTAAATTGTTTAAATAATATGTTAGCTCGCCAGGTACCCTAAACCTACAATCATTGGAGTTTGCAGGAACCCTTTCTCACTCTATGTCTGTATTCTTCCTCTAAAAGGCCGTGATACACTCAACTGTAGATTTGTAGTCTGGATCTAAGCTATAACACGTTTTATCATATGACGTCGCATCTGAGAGTGTAATAAAGCCATGCAATAAAAACGATAATCCACTAGTGGATTAAATATGCAAATTATGTCGTAACTATATGTAGGTAATTTACTATGATGTTGCATCGTATTAAGGTCAAGAATACGTAAATGACACATACATAGATTTTTTTTAAATTTTGTACAGGATTGCTTTTTCATCTGTTTCATAGAGGATCTTACATAAGTGCTCATGTATTATTGAATTTATTAAACGAGTTGGGGAAAAAGATAAGATGCGAGGCTTTGCCGAGCATCTTATCGGTTTTCTCCAACGAGTTTAATAAATTCAATAATACAGAAGCACGAATGCAAGATTCTATTTATCATATGACACTAAAATAGCGTTTTATTAGCAAAATTTGCACCAACAACGTCACGATTTCGCCATTAGAAAACGCGACGTTTTAATGGACGTCAACGTATAACGGTACAACGTAATTTGCATATTTAATCCACTAGTGGATTATCGTTTTTAATGCATGGCTTTATTACACTCTCAGATGCGACGTCATATGATAAATCAAATTGTGCAATAAAAAAGATAGGTCACCGAGTTCGTTTAGTCGCTAGATCAGATTGAAAAACGTGAAATTTTTAGGCCGTTTCCATTGACTGCAATGGAAATGCGATGAAAAAACTCAGATTTTAACACTTATAAGTACATAGCTTGTTTACCACTACATAGATTTTTTTCAAAAACTGATATTTTTTGTCACAGGATCTGTAAATTAAAATGAGGTAAAGAAAATCCTTGACTACCGAGTTCGTTTTTATCCCCCGACCGAAAGGTTCGGGGGATATAGCGATGAGCCTGGCGTCCGTCCGTCCGTCCGTCCGTCCGTCCGTCCGTAAACACTTTCTTGTCCGCTCTATATCTTGAATACCCTTTGGAATATTTTCATGATACTTCACAGTTATGTAGAACAGGTCATGACGATGTGTCGCGTACAAGAATGGTAACTCTTGCTATTGTACTTTTTTAATTATCTCCCCTTTGGTGATTTTTTGGCAGATTCGTGTCCGCTCTGTAACTTGAATACCCTTTGGAATATTTTCATGATACTTCACAGAAATGTAGAACAGGTCATGACGATGTGTCGCGAACAAGAATGACAACTCTTGCTTTCTTACTTTTTGAGTTATTTCCCCTTGATCATTTTAGGTAGGATTTTGTGTCCGCTCTATAACTTGAATACCTTTTGAAATATTTTCATGATACTTCACAGATATGTAGAACAGGTCATGACAGTGTGTCGCGAACAAGAATGACAACTCCTGCTTTCTTACTGTTTGAGTTATTTCCCCTTGATGGTTTTAGGTCTGATTTCGTGTCCGCTCTATAACTTGAATACCTTTTGGAGTATTTTCATGATACTTCACAGATATGTAGAGCAGGTCATGATGATGTGTCGCGAATAAGAATGACAACTCTTGCTTTCTTACTTTTGGAGTTATTTCCCTTTGATGATTTTAGGTGTCTGATCCATAGCTTGAATACCTTTTGAAATATTTTCATGATACTTCACAGATATGCAGAACAAGTCATGACAATTTGTCTCATACATGAATGATAACTCTTGCTTTTAGACTCAGTGAATTATTTTCCTTTGGTAGTTTGAGCTGCTGTTTGAGTCTCTGCTCCATAACTGTATAACCCTGGCCAGCTCCAGAATTTGAATAACCGTGTACCTTTTAGAATATGGATGATCATGCTGTGATATCTTATCAGTGTTCCTAACTCTCTCTTACCCCTCCACATTCCCGTGACCCCTCCCGCACCCCCCCCACCCCCCCAAAAAAATATTTTTTTTTCCAGATTTGGATTCTTTGTCCAAATTCACTTACTAGAGAGCTCAAAATTAGATTTGTAGGGCTTGTACTTTAGAAGTAATTCACACATTTTGAAAGTTGAATGTATCGTATGCTATACATTTGTGTATATGGTGGCTGTTTGAGATATTACCTCTTTTTAGCAGTCAAGCATACTGTTTTAGTCTGAGTGTTAGATAATCATGCATCTGTTAACAGTTAATGTCAATCAGAAGCATAAAAGAACGACAATATATTACTAATATGTGTTTTGAAGTGCACCCTTTTTACCAAGGCCCATGGGGGTCTTCGGTCGGGGGATTTGCCATCTCCTCTGATGGCTATTTTTTCAAGTAGCGCTTGATAAGCAAACATTGGTATCTATAAATTTACGCCTGTCGTTGATGTCATTTATAAGCGACGTTACAGTCGTTTACGGGCGACGTTATACGACATGCTAAGACCATTATGAGAATACGGAAAGATGACGACTAATAAAGATTCCATTTTCTATCTATCTATCTTCCTTTACGTCTTAACCCCCGAGGGGGACGTCAGACGGGTTCCGGCGAACCAAGTGCTGAAGGGGGTTAGCTGAAACAAAAGTATAGGAAAGTGTGTGAGATGAGTTTGTACAGTGCGATAAAGAGTGTTAGTATAGTTAAAAGATAAAAACAGAAGTTGGTGTTTAGGGAGAGACATGGATCACCTGGCAGACAGCACCTCTGAACTGCGCCAAGGTGGGAAGGACCGGTATGAAGGGTGGGAGGGCATTCCAATGGATGATAGTCCTAGGGGAAAATGTGAACCTGTAGTAGTCTTTATAAGTGGGGATTTGCCGATTTTTCAGACTTTCGTAAACAAAATTGATAAAACAAGTGAAAACAAACTTCTAACAGTAATATGGTTACTGCAGCCGATACGAAATGAGCAGAAAAAGGAAAAGCCCTATGAGTAACCCCAAATTCCTCTTAAAAACTGCGTTACCCTAACATGGTAAGACGAAATCACAAAATGCGCCATTCGATGATAACATGGGTCTTTGAGGCATGTACGGTCAGCGGAACCTCAGATCAGTCTGCGCACCCGCCTAAACTGGCCAGAGCCTTTGTTGTCCTCTGGTACAATGATTCCGTGAGGACAAGAAGGGCAGTTGTCAGTTACTGGTTAAAGTAAACGCACTCAGTACTGGTTAACCGCATAGGAGGTCTAAGCCTGCCAAGGAATAGTGTGGTTAGGTTAACTGACCGTCCCGACATGACTATAGCTGTTTACCGTGGACGTTAAACAATAACACAATACTGTTCCGTAAGGAACAGCGAAGAGATTCATAAGACTGCACATATGCATTGGCTGATCTGTATGCATGTATATTTACTGACGGCTCGTGTTTTTTCGGTGTGGCTCATAGTAGTCAGATGAAATTGACTTTTTACGTCTTTGTGGACAGTATTTCAGTCATATCGAGATGATGGTAGGATGATATTGAAAAGTTACACGCGAAATTCCACCGTCGGCGAGATAGGTAAAGGTAAAGGCTTCGTGTAGCCTAGTAGCCGTAGGGGCGGTGTGGGTAAGAGGCCCTCTGCATCTTTAACAAAGCCATACAACACTTGGAAGAAATATTGTATCATTCGTTTTGTGAGCAAAATGAAAGGTTCGAAATCCAGAAAGGATATGTATATTAAAATCGCAAAAAGCGGCATTAAAAGCTCTAAAACTATTTACTTGGTTTATTAATTATTTCGGATGCGCAATCCCACCGGCGGCAAGGAAGCGTGATTAGAGACGTTCGGTTATTACTCAGACGGTTGCGGGTTCGAATACTGGTTCAGCCAGCCAGCGACTGGAAAAAAGTCTCTTTGTCAGGCTAGCAGTAAATGGGTAACTTTTTCGAATCAGGGAAGGATAGCGCAGCGAAAGGAGAGAGATGGGCTTTGCCTTTCATATGTGTATCTGAAAAATCTTGTGAGCCCTGAAAGTAGGGAGGGAACATGTATTATGGCCAGCCTTAAATTGTTACACGCACGTAACTATGTCTGTCTGTCTGTCTGTCTGTCTGTCTCTAATTAATTTTGTACGAATACATAAAGTTTATGTTGATGAAATAGCTTCATAAATACAGGGGGGAAAGAACATTGCAATTTCAGCAGAGGCATTGAATGAACAATGACAACAACTCCATTTTTCCCATGTGTGACGTTATTATTGAATGTCCGATGGGGGCCGCCATATTGAAAATAACATTGACTAGGAAGTATTTCGTGACGTAACGTCCTTCGCGACGCACGTAATTAATTGCGCCTTAATGAGAACTGAGGCACTGCACAGACCAAACACCTTTATCTAGCAAATGCATAGGAGGCGAGGTTCTTAGTATCTATCTATCTATCTCTTCATACAGCATACACCCTCAAATGAGTATTACGTGCCGGGTTCCCGCATCATGCGATTAAAGTAGGGAATAAAAACAAAGCGGACAGTGAGGAAATGAGTAAAAGTATCAGCACTCACTCTCATAAATTACAGACTTAGAAACTCTATGCTAAAATTATTGGTCAAATGATGATCGATACTGCTCCACATTTTATACTCATGTCAAGCATCAACCCAGTTGTTGAGGTCAATGGTCAAGATTAGAACTTTGTCATCATCATGGGCAAGCCCCACCCGCACCTACTGCAAGCATAGAAGGCCCTTGCCCTACAATGTTCCAAATCAGTAGGACGCCCGGGCACTGTAAGTTGCACACAGCAGCATCGCACCACCCGACCACCCCCTTTTATATTTGTTTTATAGATTTTTAAAACCTAATAGTCGCTTCGGCAAGGCTTTAGTCATAAGGCTCCTTATGTTGCGTTCCGTTCCGCTACACTAAACTAAACTACACCGAGTTTAGCTTTTGAAAAAGCTTGAGAGGTTATACCTTAGCAATGAATCTATAGGAAGCAAGTGGTAAAGTAGAAAACTGGCAGCAATACGGGTTAGTTTTATTGTATTCTTTGACTTTGTTGAAGCTATTGATAAGTGGCGACTTTGACAGTTTTTTCTTTATTAAAATTGCTGCCCAGTAAGACCCTGCAGCATGGTGCGCCAAGTGTAGAAGTACCGGGAAATAGTGGGACCCGTACTAAGGCAAAAGGAAACGGCGTGCGGCATACAATCGAGTACGAATTCCTAACTTAATATGGTTATCCCCGAGGATAACCCAATAAAGCAGTGAAACGGCGATAGAAAACCGGTAGCAGCTTTAAAGGGCCATTTTGGTTAGGGTAAAGTCGGGTCATTTCAGACAGCAGGTAAATTCGGACAGTGACATTTTTTCCCTTATATGTCAGTTGTTTGGAATTAAAACAGAAATAATTGGGCAAACAGTATCTGGATTTTCACTGTTTGGTATGTCCGAATTTACCTGCTGTCCGAATTTACCCCACTTGATCATAATCTAACATGAATTGTGGATCTTGATATGTGATTAGTATACTGGTAAAGAAGGGCTGACATCTTCATGTTGCTGCGCACACAGTGTCAAGGTTACAGCCTTGTCTGTTGCTTGGTTATTTCGGGATTCAACTGATTGTTTTCTTTTGCTCCAGTATTCAGTGGCGCTCTTGACACCCCGTACCAAGGCGGTACTTCTGTTGTGGTTCCTCAATCTCACGTGTTGTTTTGTCTGCTTGTCTATGGTCTCTAGCAGTGTGGTCACCTAAACAGCCGCCCATTCTGGGGCCGTATTCAGAAAGCCACTAAGTCGTTGCTATGCGGTTGCTAAGAAAGGAGATTCCCTGCAACTATGAAATTTGGTCTGGAGGAACAGTCTATGTAAGACTGTTCCTCCAGACCAAATTGCATAGTTGTAGGGAATCTCCTTCAAAGAAATTTAGCCTTAGCAACAGCGTAGCAACCACTTAAGTCGTTTTATGAATACGGCCCCTGCTTTCTGTTTTGTTTAGTTTTCTAATCTAAAATAGAAATAGGTAAAAAATAGATATTGCTGTTGTTTTTTTTAATTAGGGTAGCTGACTGACCACCTGTTTGGGAAAGAGCTGCTCATTCGGTTTACCGTGCATGTCTTTTGTGAACTTTTGCCAATTTGTGTGTCTGTGCTTCTTTCGTTTTTGGTTTTGAGGGTGGGATGTGGGCTTTGATTGTATTAATTCCTGAGCATTGCTTGTCTTTTTTTACTTTGCAGATTTCATTAATTGAATTTTAGGTTTTGCATTAAGTATTTTTCATATACCCTTATTTGAAAGAATTTTAAAAAGATACATTCTGATGTGTGACTAGGTTGACAAATGCCTCAGTCTGTTCGATTATTTGTCCAGTGATGTGTCCGTCGTCTTTAGAATTAAAGAATGCCTTAAATTCGATTTCATTAGGTGGTAGGACTGGACGGGGGTATACGTAACCCCCTGCTCGTGCTCGAGTTTGTTTTAACTGAAGCCTTTTGTTGATATATAGAAAGGGCAATAAATTGTCTGTGTTTGATCTCAACTAGGAAATTAAATATTTTTTACTTTCCTGTAGGCGGCGTTCGACTGCTATTGTTATTGGGGCAATAAACGTAAAATAAAACTAAAATTAGTTTTGAATAAATTACCTCTTTGAGAAAATTTCTCATTTGAATTCACAAATTTTATATGACAATTTCGCTATCAATTTCAGTCTGCAAAGGCCCACAGTTTACAGGAATTGAAAGAGAAATCGCTTTACCATGGTAACGCAAGGGCCACAGACTCCTTGTTGTCTGAAGGTAAATGGGCACTTGTTCAGGGCAGGGAACTGTCATTTTCATTTTTTATTTTTTAAATTGAATGACGCCCCCAAAGAATAAAATTTGCTCCAATGGCTTTATAGTCCATAGAAGTAAATAAAAAATAACATTGATTGATTGATTGGTTTGGGTTTAATGGCCCTTTGATACAGTATTTCAGTCTATATCGAGCCGACTCCCAGAGAGAGGGAGAGAGAAAAGGGAAAGGATAGGCGAGAGAAAAAAATGCAAATACAGTAGGCTCTTGTCCCACTATTTGATATGATTTTTAACATAGAAGATAACTAAAACGCAGCGGGGGGGGGGGGGGGCGGGGGGGGGGGTGAATAGTCTTGAAGCAAAGAACCAGCCACCTCTTCATCTAACAATTGCTTCTGTGCGTTGGGAGACAAATATTTCCCTCGGATGCGTATCCATACATCTTATGTGGAAGTAAGCAGGCGACAGTAAAATACTTTGATAGTGAACATTGTTCAACTGTCCAACTGAAATAGTGTGAAAAAGCCTTTGGCATGTGCTACCGGCAGATTTATACTAAACTCAGTTTTTTTGCAAGCTGTTCAAACTCTTTCATGTTTTCAGTTTATAGATTTTCTGGGATCCATAGCTTGTCTATGCGAAAATATGCGATGCAGACAATAAGGAATGGCATGATTCTTTACTGTCTGCACAAACTGTAAGTACCTTTTATATGACGCCGTTTATTTGTACAGTTTGCTTTTAGCAAAAACATAAAATATGTTCGCTTTACTGTATAAAGTTTAGTTCTACATTTATGCTACAGTTAAGTTTAGTCACGTTTCTGTATATTGATGGAGGCTGCCATGGTTTTTTGTTGTTTTTGTTTGACAACTAGGATTATGTTCACATGGTTTCAGTATGGTTGCAGTATACTCATGCGTAGAAACCTTTGGTCCAAGACAAGATGGCCAACATCCATGTAACATCTGTTGTTTTAGCATAACCGCAAGCAAGCAACGGCTGTCAAATAAAAAGAAATACAACAGCTTATCTTTCGATCAGTTGGCGTAGAAAATACACTCAGGTATAGAATATTTCAAAATACAACAAGTCTTGTTTTCGTTAAATATTTATATATAAAAAACTAAAAACAAAAAAAAACAAAAAACAACAAACAAACAGATGAAATCGTATACTTTTTATATTAATATTATGTAGTCGGCTAGAAGGACGGAAACATGCAATCAGACCCGTAGGAACTTGTGTTGGGTTAAACCCCGTGCCATGCCACACACACTTGATTCCTTTTGGGAACGGAGGTCAAATTGATCGTGGCAGATTCGTGTCCCTTGAAAGTTTATACATTCATTCATACATTGAAGCAGTTACTAGTCTACTATCCATTCATCTTAAAGGCAAACATGCTTACAAAGAGAAAATTATATGCTGATAGGCAAGCAAGAACTATCTCCCTGGTAACGGGGATGGTTGGGTGTTGAGACGGTGCTGGATGAAACTTCCAGTGCGTTCTACTAAATTGGATAATAGTAGGGCAAGGGCCTACTGTGCTTGCAGTAGGTGCAGGTAGGGGTTGTTTGGACACACACGGTCATCTTTTGTATAAACTATGATGGGCCCGAATGCCCGATGCTACATACCAAGTTTCAAGGTCATAAGCCTTTTGGTTCTGCAGAAGATTTTCGAAGGTTTTTACCATATAGGGGCGTGGCGGCCATCTTGGTCATGTGACCCGGATACCTCAACAGTCTCTTGTTCCCTCAACCTAGGAAAGCTCAATATGAAATTTGACTTCAATCGGCCTAGTGGTTTCAGAGGAGGAGATGATTGAAAATCTTGACGACGGAAGGGCTGACAAAATGATATTGACCTTTAGTGACATAATATCTTCAGCTGTTCATTTAGTTGACCATATATTCCAAATATTGTACCTTAGACGTAAACAGTTTCTGAGAAATCCACTGTTTAGGCGTATTCCCATATAAAAGCCTTAGGTTCCAAAGTTGAGCCTGTCATAAATTAGGTCAAGGTCACGACACGGTCATCATTTGTACAAATTGTGATGGACCGAATGCTCGTTGCTACATACCAAGTTTTATGGTCATAGGCATTTTGGTTCTGGAGAAGAAAACTTTTGAAGGGACTTTACCATATATGGGCGTGGCGGCCATCTTGGTCATGTGACCCAGACCCGCGGCATTATCGCTGATAGGTAGCATTAAAATACCGACCTATCGCATACGGGACTGCTGGGTAAGCCGGTACTACATAGTGTACCATTACGTCACCAGGTCATGTGTTTTGCTTGATTGGTCCATTCAAAGTTGTATCAAATGTAGGTCATGACGCGTCATGATTACTCTTCAGCGTTGTTATGCGTTGAATAATGTTTTTGTCACACAGAGCAGTATAATATCACATGTAATATTTATATTAGACTCAAGTAACAATCTAATTACAAACACTAAATATCACATGGTTCGTTTTGCTTTCATTTATATGTTTTTTTGCTTGCTATTTCGCGAAGGAATACAGATGAGTAAACAAATAGGCGTATTCATTTTTATCATCTCGAGGATAGTGATGAGTAAAATAAGGCAGTCAATCTTCGTAGAATATGACTTACGCAAGGCAATGAGACCCGCGGGATAAACTTTCGTTCCCCCACCCCACTGAGACTCCATATGAAATTTGACTTCAATCGGCCTGGTGGTTTCAGAGAAGAAGATGATTGAAAATCTTGACGACGGATAGACCGACGGAATGACCTTGACCTTTAGTGACATAATATCTTCGTTTACTGATTTAGCTGACAATGTATGCCAAGTATTGTACCTTAGACTTAAACAGTTTCTGAGAAATCCACTGTTTAAGCGTTTTCCCATATAAAAGCCTAACATACCAAAGTGTCATAAATTAGGTCAAGGTCACCGCAAGGTCATCATTTGTACAAACTATGATGGGCCCGAATGACCGATGCTACATACCAAGTTTCAAGGTCATAGAGGCCTTTTGGTTCTGGAGAAGAAGATTTTTAAAGGGTTTTACCATATATGGGCGTGGCGGCCATCTTGGTCATGTGACCCAGATACCCGGAACAAATTTTCCTTCCTCCGACCTAGGTAGGCTCCATATGAAATATGGCTTCAAAAGGCCCAGTGGTTTCAAAGAAGAAGATGTTTGAAAATGTTGATGACGGACGGAAGACCGACGGACGGACGACGGATGTCTGGCTATACTATAAGCTCACCTATGAGCCTAAAGGCTCAGGTGAGCTAAAACACACACTATTTTTTGGTGAAAATATGGATGATGAATCACTTTTAAACACGGGCATACATGTACTTATTAATTTAAATTGAGATCGATCGTGTTTATTTAGCGTTATAATATAGTTTTTTTCATTCCGTTAATCGGAAACATTTTTGTCTTCTGGACGGCGTTAAATTAAAGCGCCGATCAGTATATCATATGGGCCGATTTTTTTTTACGAAGGCGCGGATTTTGTTTTATATAATTTGCGCATTTCATAAGGGTTTAGGTTACATGTATTTTATTCACGATTAGATAAGCACTTATAGCTTCCGTTAGCCAGCTGTTTAATTCAACGTCTGTTAACCCCTGCTCACTTTTAACTTGGCCATGGTACCATCTTTTCTTCGTGCCTTTTGCAAAGTGTGCTTGTGCATCTCCAAGATCAGTTGGAACGCAGACTCATCACATTTGAGTAATTTATTTTCTGAGCGGTCGTCTACGCACAAAGAAATCCCTTTTTTCGCCGGAAAAATGGCGGCAAATTTTGAACAGACACTGTCCCAAAATAATGCTCGTTTGATAGGATATGCAGTCATAGTTTTCCAACGGACCAGATCAGAAAGAAATTTGATGTTTTGTTATTGAAATCATACGCATATCGGTACCTCAATGCGGTTTGCACACCCAAAACAACGATCACAGTTTGACAACCGTTTTTCAGAAAAGTAAAACCCTACGACAGTACCCCCAAAGTTATTTTGCAAAGAAAATTGTCCCACAAACCAAATTAGATGCCATTATAACTGAGCCGTAGTTCATACATTCGACCGTCTTTTAGCCAGGTATATCTTCGGGAGAAAGTCTATTTTCGTTGAAAATCGATAATGAAGTTGGTCATTTTTACGTATACATGGCACGTGCGTTTGTCAACACACAGACATTTTTCAGATGGATCGACTTGAGGGGACCAACTGTTTCTTCATTTATGGTATAGTAAAGCTTGTAATCATTTAGCATACTGTGGATTTATTAAGATTTTGCGTTAGTCTGTCTGCCTGCGATTTTTTGGGCTTCTGAATTTAGGCTACACGCCGAGAACGAGAGAAAGCAAAACAAACACACTGGTCAACCACAAAGTTTGACAAACGAAAAAGCCACAAGACAAGTCGCCCCACCTTCAGGTGACAACTCGCCCCAGATTCTGAGAAAACTCCCCCAGACAACTTCCCCCAAGATAACGCGCCCCACATCCTGAGAACACTCGCCCTTCTAAAGAATTCTGTCCCGGACGACGTCACCCCCTCCCCCCCCCCCCCCACACACAAAAACACACGTACCATTTCAGAAGTCATCCAACAAAAAGTACAAGAGACAGCTTGCCCTTCCTCATAAATCTGCCAAAACCCTGTCCCGCTAGGTGTTAAGGGACCGACCATTTGATATTCTTGTGGGGGAGGGGGGGGGGGGGGGGGAGTGGGGTGGGGGAGGGGGACTGGTATATTTTTCGAACTTTGGAAGAAAAATATGCAAGTAAAAAATAAATTAGCTCATAAGGGGATTTCAAAAATTAATCTGGCCTCAAAAATCAGTGAAAAAAAAATAACCTGGCTCCACCCAAAATTTCCAAAAAAAAAGAGTCTGGACCCTGCACTTTTGGTGGGAAGATAGCAACTCCCTACCTACCCACCAAAATTCACCTTACCCCTGAGTCCTCCCCCCCCCGCCAATAATAATAAAAAAAAGATGGCCACTTGGGACACCCTAGATCTATTTTTATGCCCCCGCCACGAAGTGGGGAGGGGCATATGGTTTTGCCCTTGTCCGTACGTACGTACGTACGTCCGTCACACTTTGTAGTACTGTTCTTGTCTCCGCAACTCCTCCTACAGTATTCGATGCAGGGAGCTGAAACTTGGAACACAGTTCAGACATGCATTGAACATGTGCATAAAGGAAACATAACTTTGATTAAGATTTTTATTGCAGAATTATGTCCCCTTGAATAATAACCATATTTTGACCATATTTCACATCTGAGTACTGTTCTTGTCTCCGCAACTCCTCCTACAGTATTTAATATAGGGAGTTGAAACTTGCAACACAGTTCAGACATGCATTGAACATGTGCATAAAGGAAACAGAACTTTGATTAAGGTCTTGGTGGCAGAATTATGTCCCCTTGAATAATATACATATTATAACCATATTTCACATTTGAGTACTGTTCTTGTCTCCGCAACTCCTCCTACAGTATTTAATGTAGGGAGTTGAAACTTGCAACACAGTTCAGACATGCATTGAACATGTGCATAAAGGAAACAGAACTTTGATTAAGGTCTTTATTGCAGAATTATGTCCCCTTGAATAACATAAATATTTTGACCATATTTCACATTTGTAGTACTGTTCTTGTCTCTGCAACTCCTCCAATTGTATTTGATGTAGGGATTTGAAACTTGTAACACAGCTCAGACATGCATTGAACATGTGCATAAAGGAAACAAAACTTTAATCCAGGTCATTATGGCAGAATTACATCCCCTTGAATGACATGCATATTTTGACCATATTTCACACTTTGTAGTACTGTTCTTGTCTCTGCAACTCCTCCAATAGTATTTGTTGTAGGGATTTGAAACTTGCAACACAATTCAGACATGCATTGAACATGTGCATAAAGGAAACAGAACTTTCAGTCAGGTCTTTATTGCAGAATTATGTCCCCTTGAATAACATACATATTTTGACCATATTTCCATAGCTTAAATACAATCTCACCTTTTATCGTTGCTCTAGCGGCCTCATTTATTAACAGTTTTTGGTATTACATCACAGCTTGGGTATGACAGTACCTCGAACAACTTTGCGTTTCAGGTTTGTAGGATGAAGGTCAAGGTCACAGTTGCTATTTTCAGAAAAACTAGGGCATTGCTCCAGCGCTTTAAGTTATAAATAGATTTTGATGTAACTTCACATAAATGTTAAGTATAACAATATCTTGAATAAATTACTGTTTCAGCACCGCAGGTCTAAGGTCAAGGTCACAGTTGCTATTTTTAGAAAAAAAACTTTATCATTCTTCTACTCCTCTATTCATTGACAATTTTTAATGTAACTTCACTCGAATGTTTAGTGTGACAATATCTTGGACAAGTTCGTGATCCAGAATTTCAGGGTAAAGGTCAAGCTCATATTTGCTATTTTAGAAAATATGCTGTCAACCCTCTGGAATGATTTTGGCATAACTTGACACAAATATTTAGCTTGACAATATCTGGGACAAATTTACGTTTCATCATTGTAGGTCCAAGGTCAAGGTCACAGATGCTATTATAGGTACATGTAAATCTTTGTCATGGTTCTAGCGCCTTTATTTATTAACTGATTTTGATAGAACTTCACACATATATTAAGTATGACAATATCCTGGACAAGTAAACCTTTCAGGGTTGTAGTTCCAAGGTCAAGGTCACAGTTGTTATTTTTAAGAAAAAATCAGTCATCCCTCTAGCACCTTTATTTATTGACAGATTTTGATGTAACTTCACACAAATATGTTTTAACACATTACTTTTCTAGTGAGGCATATGGCGGGGGCATTCATCACCTTGAGTGATTGTCTAGTTTTATTTAACGGAACATTTACCGTGATCAACCTGCATAGTAAGACAAACAGGTCTGAACAAGCAGTGTAGACCCAGGAGCAGTCTGATCTGGGTCAGCAACTTTTCCTTAATACCTGCAGATTTTGGGTACACCATTTGTGGGTGATTTAGATATGTTCAAAATGTAGGATGCTGTTATCTTAGTATTATGGGTAATTACTGTAACTGTGTGTGACATTTTATGTAGAACTATTATTTGTTTTTGTTGTTTTCATAGTTTGCAGGGATTAAAAAGAAAGCCTACCTACCTAAGTACTCTCCAAAAACCCTAGTTAATAGGCAACTGCAAACAAAATACTTTTTATGCTTGGCCTGTGGCTGAGATGGGAGGAGGGGAAAGGGGCATGAAGAAATACATATTCTATAGAATTAAATACCAAAAGTTATGTTTTAGCTTAAATCTCATATAGAAAATTAAAAGGCTCATATTGAAGTTATATCAATAGAAATGATACCATAAACTGAAAAATAAAAAACATTTTTATATTTCCTGATTAATTTAATCCAACTTAAATGTTTGCAGCTTCTGACCAAAGCAAAGAAACTTGTAATTACTAATCAGTTAATAGTTAACAGAGAGAAAAGCTTGATGACAGACATTAAATGATGAGTCATGACTGTAAAGGGATGCAGTTTAGTGCAGTTGAATGAGAGGTAGCCCCTTCCTGTCTATCCCCACCCCCAAACACACACACACACCAACCTATTAAAAAGCATTTTCACAGAGGATTTTATTGGCCAAATATTTAGGACTTTATTATGCTAGCAAGCTTTTTTATATCATTATAAGTGCACAAAATAATGAATGGGGCATACCCTGCTAACTGCTGGACCCTGCACTTTATGTGGAATGTTGCATAATGCTGTTTGTCCTTCTACAAGTCAAGACTATGTTAGAATGAAAACAATTACACAGTTCCACCATAAATGTTGCACCAGCATCAATGGGCTTCATATTAACACCTGTTGTGCTCTCTCAGTAGAAGCACTTCAGCAAGAGCATAGATGGTTCTATTAATGGATCACAACAAATGTTTTTATGACTGAATAAGACAGAATTCCCAGAATTGCTATCATGCTCCAGCTGAGTCTTTGTATAATCATTATCATAAAACCATCACTTGTGGAAATATCTCCAGATTTTTTTTCTTATTATGTACATATGTTATAATTTATTTTGGATATTTATTTATACTTATAGGGAAAACACTGAAGGGCAATGTCAGACTGCATGTGAATATGATAATTTGATCAGAGCTTTATACATTTAGAATACCTATATTGTACTAATTTGTTCATTTGAAATTTGTGTTAAATTTTAAATTTTGATCAAAAGCAACTGTGATGAGACACCACAACATACAAATGTACATTTGACTTGAAGAGAAATCATATAGAATAACTCCACTTTGGCTCACTAGATATTGGCCTATTATTTTTCTTGTTTAATCATGTATATATCTTACCATTATTCAACTTAGAGAATAGATTACCAAGTCCTGAACCTTTGCCACATATTTAATCAAGTTTTCTGGTTTGCTGGACAGCTGTGCTTTTTATTTTTTTTTTGTGAGTGTGACTCAGAATCATATTAGAGAACACATCTCATTGAACTAAAATTTTGAGAAATTCTCCATTCTCAATGAAAAGTTAAGGTACCATTCATTATAAATTATATAATTTTTGCATGAGATTTGCCCCTACTGATAGATTTCCATGAGATTTTTGGCAACAGTTAGAGCAAATCCCTCAAAAGATCACCGAGTATATAAACATACTGTGGCATTTTAATTTATGAACCAAGGGCATTGCAGAGCTGACAGCCCCCACCCCCACCTGATGAGCTAGTATTTGACAAACCTGGCATTTCATAAAAAATATGTATTTTATTAAATCTCTGGTTTCTTCTTAGGAAGAATCAATAAATGCTTGTTAGTAGTTTACACTCTTAAAAAGGGGATAAACAACTAACAAGTAAATATAAATGTTGTAACCCCTCATTAGAACTCCGCATTAAGGTAGTTCCTCAGAGGGCCAAAACCTATGTTATAAAAATGCATACTGCAATTTTAATGCTCAAAAGCTCATTTAACAGTACATATGCTGCTTCTCAATGTTGGCTGAAATTATATGGAGTGTAAAGGAGTGTATAAGTATGTATGGCCAAGTCATTTTCAAGCTTACAGTTGAAACAAAATCTTCATTACTGCAATTGTCCTACCACTTTCACCATCTGACAGTGTGTCGAAATAGCTGGGAAAATCAAGTAGTACTGACCCTGATTAGACTGCTGTTTTGATAGTAGTCTAACCCAGGTGTACACTACCTTTATTAATCAAGGATTTTAGTCATAGATGTTTTGCAAGTATTTGTTATGGCTAAACATCTATTATATTGTTGGGGGGGGGGGGGGGGGGGGTAGAGGGGCCTTAAGTTGGGTAGGGTGATCATGTGAGTTGCAGGAGAGGCTTTGAAATATTGGCACGTTCAGGATTAATTGGATGGCAAAATTATTTTTTCTAGCAGTCCCTCTGATTTTGACCACAATGTACCGGTCTTAATAACTTATAAGCAAGTAAATGCGAAGGCTGAAACAGTTCAGACGCAGTTCTGTAATTGCGTCACAACTGTCATAAATCGATCGATTTGTTTACAGTATGGTGTAGGCTACTGATCAGAATTCTTTTCCCAATCATTCTGAAGAAAGTACAGAAAAAAATATTGTTGTATGTTGAATTACAAGATGCGTTCCTCTTCGTGTGTCGGATTTCAGGATTCAAGAACATTTCGGTAATGTTTAAATTTATTACAGATTATTTTGTTGTCTATCGATCAGGTTAAAAATCCGCCATTAATTTGAGAAAATGAAATAGGGTACCTAAACATTATTTTGCAAAGGAAATTGTCCCACACACCGAATTACTTAATTTTTATAATGGAGAAAGGGCAGACACCATGGTTTTTAATGGCATATGTCCGCCGACGGGAGAAAGTCGATTTATTTTGAAAATTGCTGTTGAAGTTGGCGGATAAGAGTCGTCTTTACATGATCACGTAAAACGTTCGATTGCAGAATATCTCGGTGTTTAGCTCTGCTCTTAAAGGCATAGAGAATTAAATTAAGATGTAAGGAATAAAACCATATCTTATTTTCGGCTTTGTGTAGTTTGATTCGCCGACTAAGCATCACTGAAATTGCGACAGGTTCGTCGATTGGATCTGAGTCTCAGAAATTTAGAATGTTTTTTTCGTTGCTATCTGTATAAAAATATCACTCCGCCATGGATACGCGTTCCCACTGATGTATCTCCTGTTTTCAGTACAGCGACCGTTCTATAGACATCACATGTATAACACTTTTCTGTCCTTTACAAGTCTAAAAAATTTGAAATACCATTGATCAAATTTAGATATAAAAACATCGTTTAAACGATAAAATGGTCTTGCGTGTATACCACAGATTAAAATAACCATCAAATAGCACAGCAGAACACAAGTAACTAGAGTAATTATGGGATAAATGAACCATAAGCGCACCGAGCGTTGGATGAAAATATCTGCCGCACTTTTGAAACAACGGCACGAAATGGTTTCCGCGCTTTTGGTACACGCCCCGTCTTGATGGCTGTTAGCATCAACCGATGGCAAGTATCGGCTTATTAGTGTCACGCTAAAGCGTAAAAACTGTATACCTGCGTGCGGGGTCGGGCATTTATTTGTTCAGACATTTTAGTGAACACTTTTAATGCTGGGTGCTTTAAAATATTGTCATTGCGGTGTATTCTATTATAAGTGGATCAGCATTAATAAGTTTTGTAACATTTGGATTGTCCCTATCTCCCATTTTGGTTCATGGGCCAGAATATTGGTAAACAATGTTCAAAATACTGATATCTTGAATTAGGTATTTGGTTTACTTCTTCTAAATTCTATAGAAGAAGCTGCATCTAGCAAACCGATCCAAAGTTGCTAGTTCTATGAATATACTCAGGACTAGCACTTCTTATGGATCATACCACAATCCAGTTCCACATTACAATGCCAACATATCATAGCGCGGTAACACAACTCGTGTACGAAAAGAAGATTGTATAAAACAACATAGAATTCAATGATCTGAGAATAATTAATTGTTTGAGAAAATCTGGTGTTTCTCAGTTAAAAAAAATTCAATTTGTAATAATTATCATTGAAAAATTGACGGAGCATGTCATACACTGTTTGCCTTGATCGAATACCAAGGGTATCATAAATCTGTTACCATAGAAACTAAGAGTTCATACTGATGTCAAAGTAACGTCATCAAGACGCCATTTGCCAAGGTACATGTACTAAGCACAGCACAATAGTTGGTAAATCCATGGTTGCTATGATTATTGGAACAACCAAATAATATTGGTGGGCAACAGCGTAAATTCGTTGTTTATTACAGCCGTTGGCATATATGAATGAAATAATTCGAATGTATACAATTAATCGAATAGATGGATGACTTGTGATTTAACGTCCTTTTCAACATTATTTCAGTCATATCAGGATGAGATGATATTATGTTGTGAATTAAAATTGGACAATAGTACAGTTTTCCGGCCAAAGAGGATATTTAGCAAACTTTGAAAATACATGTGCAGAAAAAAGAGAAGAAGTTTTATTTTTTTAAGTTGTTCCGACGACTTAATAACTTGTTCGGACGACATAACATCTTGGTGGAACAACTAAATATCTTGTTTGCACAAAATAATTAACTTGTTCCGACAACTTAATGTCTCGTTCGGACGACTTAATAACTCATTCGGACAACTGTTCGCGAAAGATAAACAACTCATTCCGACAACTCTATACCTGGTTCGGACGACTTAATATCTTGTTCACACAAGATAATTAACTCGTTCCGACAACATAAGTTAATCAGCAACGAACACAAAACAAATGCAACCGCAACGAAAATACAGCCTTGGGACGGACTGTAATAATTACTTGTGGGACGGACAATAATAATTACTTGGTGATTTAAATCGGGTTTACGGAGCCCCTACCTTTACCTGCACCCTCCGCTGCGGTTTACACAATTAAGTTTATTGTTCGGCTCGTATGTAGGTTACATTTGCTGAGGTCAATGCTAATTAAAGGACAACGCATCAAATATATTAAGAAAGAAGTAGAACACTAGATTTTGGAGATGCAGCGGCAGTCTGAAAACTTTCTGATCATTCCTTGTAGCTTGTTTTAAATTGAATTCTCTCAAGCTTGCAGATAACTAAACCAGGCATAAAGTTGCCAACTTCGATTGTATACTTCAGAGTTACTTGCCCTTGAGTGGAGAAAATGCCCATTTTTGAGCCACGACACGAGACAACCAACAATGTGATGTGCGCCCAGCGCAAACTCCGATCAGCCTAGGCATCCGCCCAGTCTGATCAGAGTCTTAACTGTCCGCATGGAGGTAACTCAGTCCCTTAGCTACCCTTTAAGCACTTAGCGAAAAGTCTGACCAGACATGGCAGATGTCCATGCTGATCTGAGTCTGGACAGGGCGCACAACCACATTGTTGGTTTTCTCGTGTCGCGGCTCATTGACATTGTCTGGAGCACAGCAACATTCGGATCTTTTTTTCAAACTCACAGATAACCCAGACATTCATTAAGTCTCGGAATTGTTTGATATTCGGCCAATTAGGACTATATAGTTGTTAGTAACCTACCCTTGTGTAGTAAAAATTTCCCCTTAAACTTATAATGAAGAAGTTTTTGTCTGGGAAAGTATCCGTCTGTATCGTTTTTCGAAACTTTTTCAAACTTGCTGGCTACCAGGTCATAAATTCTAAGAGGAGTTCTAAAACCGGCTAATTTGGACCATTCAAATTGCAGTTACTCATCTTTGAGTGACAAGTAAGTCCTTTTCCTACCTCCCCGACGACAGTCAGCGGGCATTAAAAGTGCGTTGCTCTTATCTGTCTGTTCGTCCGTCTGTTTGTCCACCTGTCCGTTCTTCACACTTTTTGGCTTAGAGTTATGTAATCAACTTCCCCTACAGATTTCAATGGATAATTTTCAAACCTTGTATACTTGCTTTGGACATAATGAAGATGTGTATGTGGAGTTTTAATGGAGAGAAAGTTAATTTGGACATAATAACTGCATTTTTTAAACTGAGTCATTTTTGGTATCTCTTTCATTGTAAGGGTATGGAGTTTGTGTAATCAAATCCTCCAACAGTTTTAATTGGATGTTTTTCAAACCTTGTATACTTGTTGTGGATAAAAAGAAAATGTGCATATGGTTTTAATGCTCCCCGAAGGGTGATCATATAGTTGCCGCTTTGTCCGTCCGTCTGTCCTTCCGTCCGTCACACTTTGTCCTGAGCATATCTCTGAAAGTATAAGGGGGAACTAAATGAAATTTCACACATTGATAGAGGACAACGAGGGGAAGTGCAGTGCACAGGAACCGTAACCCTGTCACATGAATTTACGAAGTTAGCTCTCTTTCCAGTTTTTTCAATATTTTGCTTGTCTGAAGCATATCTTTGAAAGTATAAAGGGGAAATAAATGAAACTTCACACATTGATAGAGGACAATGAGGGAAAGTGCAGTGCACAAAAAACGTAACCCTGTCACAAGTATTTACGAAGTAAGCTCCCTTTCCAGTTTTTTTAATATCTTACTTGTCCGGAACATATCTCTTAAAGTATAAGGGGAAATTAAATGAAACTTCACAAAATGATAGAGAACAATAAGAGAAAGTGCAGAGCATAAGAACCATAACCCTGTCACAAGTATTTACGAAGCTAGCTCCCTTTCCACGTTTTTCAATATTTTGCTTCTCCGGAGCATATCTCTCATACTATAAGGGGGAACTAAATGAAACTTGCCCATAAAAGAACAATTCAAAATGGTGGGCTGCAGCAACAATAAAGCAATGTAGTACTGAAAGAAAAAAAAAGCTTCTTGATAAAGGCTATCATTAGCCGAAACGTTGAAAGGCTTGTGAGGAACTGTGAAAATAAATATGTAACAAAGATTGTGCGATTATAAGATAAATGAAACTTCACACATTGATATAGGACAAATAGAGGAAGTGCAGTGCACAAGAACCATAACCCTGTTACAAGTATTTACAAATTAAAATTAGCTCCCTTTCCAGTTTTTTCAAAATTAAGCTTGTCCGGTGCATATCTGCAAAAGCGTTAAAGGGAAATAAATGAAACTTCATACATTGAAAGAGGGCAATAAGAGAAAGTGCAGAGCGCAGAAACCATAATAATATGTATTAACAGGGTTAGCTCCTTTACTATTGTTTCATTATTTAGCATGTCTACAGCATATCTCTGAAAGTATATAAGGGAACTAAATTGAAACTTTACACACTAATAGAGGGCAATACATAAAAATGCATGACAGAATAACCATAACCCTACCATAAATAATTACAGAGTTAGCTCCCTACTTGATTTTTGCTTTATTTTGCTTGTATGGAGCATATCTTAGGAAGTATTGAAGGAAACTAAACGAAATTTCACACATTGATAGAGGGTAATAAAAGGAAGTGCGGAGCTTAAGAACTATAACCCTACCTTTAGTAATTACGGAGTTAGCTGCCTTCCGAATTCTTTCAGTTATTTAGCTTGTCCGGAGTATATCTGTGTACATATTTAAGAGAACATGAATGAAACTTTACACACAAATAGAGGGCAAATGACAAGAAGTGCAGAGCAGAAGAACCATAACTGTATCCCAAGTTCTTTTGGAGTTACTTCCCTTCTTATTTTTTCTCAGTTGTATGCATGTCTAGAGCATTGCTCTAAAGGTATTTAAGAGAATTATTTTTTCCATTTTAAATTGTATTTAATTTACACAGAAAATCACTCCTTCACCAGGATACTTATTCTCCTATTCCAAGCCTTCGGGGGGGGGGGGGCATCCATAAGTTCTACCGATTTTCTTGTTTGATGTAGTAGAAATCAGTTTCAAATTGATGGAATTACGGCCTGTTAAACTTAGTCATTTGGGCAGCTTCTTACATTTATTTACATGTATGGTTTGGAGTTTGTGTAATCTTTTAAAACTGTGTACACATGTTGGGGGCAGAATGAAAATGTGCATGTGGAATTTTGATAAAGATGAAATTAATTTTGATAGAACTACAGCCTTCTTAACTAAGTAATGTTGGGTAGTTTTCTGCATTTTAGAATACAAGATAGTGTAATTGTCAATTTGAGTCATTGTAGATAGTATTTGTGCTTAATAGATGCTTGTGCATGTGGCTTTTTGATAAAGATAAATCTAATTTTGATAGAATTACGGCCTTTTGAACTCAGTAATTTTGGCAAGTTTTCTGCATTTTAGAATATACAGGTAGAGTATTTGTCAGCTGAGTCATTGTAGATAGTGTTGTGCTTAATAGGTGCTTTAGGGAGGTACACTGTCCTGTGAAAGGCGCTGCACGGGGGTATCGTTCTTGTCTTTCAGACACAATGACACAATTTTCTGGTTTAATGTGTGTTACGCAGAAGGTTTTACACACGCTCGACACGGGTGTAGAGCCTTATGCGTCGCCAGGACGGCGGAGGGTGACTTCCGGTTAAAGGGTTATCTACCAGTGTATTTCACTAACAAGGAAACTCTAACAACGTTAGAATTTTTTGAAGTTTATATATATATAATGTAAATTCTATATACAACAATACCATTTACAACTGTCACAATTACAATAATATACAACACATATCAGTTCATGTCGCTGGCCCAAGTAAGGTGTTTGTTTCAAATCTGTAATCGATTTGCGTACAATACGCAAATAGATTACCGTCTGACGTCAACACCGTACTCGGCTCAGCGCCATGAACTAAAGGAAAACACAAAGAACAAAAAAAACGTTAGTTTGAGCTCATACGAAAAAACAAGGCCTTATGTTGGTAGACTTCACTTTGTCGTTCCCTGGATCATGTCATGGGCCAGTCCATATATCATGAGGAACACCAACTTATATTAACACGTGTACGATTATATACTGGTCGCTCCCTGGATCGTACCAGAGACCAGTCTAAATATAATATGACACACTTTAGTGGACGAACACTGTCCCACTTTCACCTCTGCAGTAATTACATCGATTTTGCCAATATTTTGTGCTTCCCGCCTCTGCTAGGAATACATGCACAAAGGCGTTGTAACTGCTCTACCCGGGTTGGTATTAACCTGGAGACGTATATCGAATCTCCAGGTGAGACGTGGCTCTAAGCCCTAACAGCTGACTGCCGGACTTGATGTGCCTAAAAATAACGAACTTACACTTAATACATTGTAACTACATAATAACAATACGTAAGACTTGGGCCTGTCTTGGAAATACCATACAACGCCCTCGGCGAATGCCGAGCATAACGTGCACACGCCAGCCATGTCACTAGACACGACTCGCGCTCACGATGTAAAGCTAAAAGTGTGGTTACCACTTCCGCCAATGAAGAAACGTAGATCCTACCACGCATGTGCGTCGAAGGATCTGACGTCAAACATTGTCAAGAAGTATACTGACGTCAACAGGCATTACCATGACATACCCCACATAAAACATGAATAATCTAAACAATGACCTATTTACATTAAATTGATTGACCAAAATCTAACTCGCATATGTATTAATTCATTTCTTTAAACTAAGCGTAATACCATTTGCCATAGAATATAATAGCTGAATAAGCGTTTCTCACACATTTGGAATAATAACGTTTGATCTGACATCATGACATCAATGATGTTATACCATATGACGCCGTCTAATGAAGGCAAATCAAACGCATGATGACCAAATGTTACCATTATAACTTATGGAAAAAACTCTTAATGCGGTGCATGCTATGGCGTCAATTGACGTCACGAGTATATAAATTAGTTCTATTACAAATCAATCTACTTCTATAGGCCACGTATACGTGAAACTAATATAAAAGTGCTGACGTCGCAATAACATGATGCAACTGACTTCATATGAATAACATGAATGCAACTGACGTCACATGAATAACATGAATGCAATTGACGTCACTGGACGTCAAATAGATGCACACCATTGCAACCAACATCAGTGATATAAACTATCTCCGTAATTTACAAAACTTCCTAATATACAAATACCATGCGCAGCATGGTCAGTATAAACAAAATTGGTCGACATATGCACAGCCTGATCACTGTCAACAAAATCAAATCAGTTGACACATATAATCATACCATATCAATCAGAAGTCACATTTTCCATTCTTAGCCAAACTATTCTAAATAAATATAATAAAATCTTACCGTTCTGGTCTAAACTCAGAATCTGGGCACACAACAATATAACATCCTCAGTATAAGAATTAAACAGCCACGTCTAACTTTTCAATAAAAGATAGGCGTATAAATAGTATGCGTCTCACATTTAAATCATGGGACTCGAATATAAGCGTGCAGGTATTCACATTAAAATCATGCAACACGCTGTCCACAATCAAAAGACTCGTGCAGGTATTCACCTTAAAATCATGCAATACGCTGTCCACGAGAGGTATTCACAAACAACCCATGCATAACGTAGTCACAATTTCCGTAAACGTTTTATTACCACAGTTGCCCTAAAAACTGTAGCCCTACTGATTGAAAGGATTAAACTAATTCGACGACAAAGTCGACGATCGGATCCATTTCGTAACATAGGTTTCCCCTTAGGGAGAAAAAAACATAACAATGTTTCTTTTCTGATATAGTACGAAATGCGATCGAATCGTAGGCTATGTCAAAACTGGAAAACTAGCTATATACACAACAACGGTGCGATGCATAACGTGGCCAAACTATGTACTAATGTAGTCCGCCCCCAAATTATCCTGGCCGCGGATAGCAACGATCCTGAATCTGTACGGCTGTAATTTCATGGCCCAACGCATGATTCGGGGATTGAGCACCTTAGCTGTCTGCATATAGGACAAAGGTTTGTGGTCGGTTTCAAGTAGGAACTCCGCCCCATACAGGTACTTACGAAATTTCTCAACACCCCAGATTATGCCCAAACATTTCTTTTCAATTACAGAGTAGTTCCTTTCCCGAGGTAACAATTTCTTGCTAGCATAAGCAATCGGCAAACGACCTTCACCTTCGAATTCCTGAAGCAAAATAGCTCCAAGACCAACGTCTGAAGCGTCTGTTCGGAGTACAAACGGGTTACCTTCTTGAAAAACAGGTAAGCGAAGAATAGGACTAGACGTGAGCCTACTCTTCAGGGTTTGAAATGCCCTTTCATGCTGATCTTGCCAATCTTTGATAGAATTAGGTCTATCCCGTTTAGTTAAATCAGTCAGAGGAGAAGCTATGGATGAGAAATTTGGGATGAAACGACGGTAAAACCCAGCTAATCCCAGAAAAGATTTAATTTGTCTTTTCGTACATGGACGAGGAGCATCTCTGATAGCCTGTATCTTGTCCTCTTGCGGTCGTACCGTCTGTCCGACGATATTGTGACCAAGGCACTCGATACTGCCATATCCGATCATGCATTTAGATGGTTTTGCCGTCAATTTGGTCGACCTGAGCCGATCTAACACTTGACGTAATGACGTCACATGATCCTTCCATGTTTCGGTAAATATCCACATGTCATCAACAAAGCTGTCAACATTTGGGAGATTGGACAATATGATTCTCATTAACCTACAAAATGAGCCTCCCGAATCGACCAAACCGAAGGGCATAGTTTTAAACTGGAATAAACCCTTAGGCGTTTCAAATGCTGTCAAAGGTTTAGACCTTTCAGTAAGACTGACTTGCCAATAACCCTTACTCAGGCCCATCTTTGTAAAGAATCTATGTCCCGACATTTTATTGATAACCTCCTCCATATTTGGCATAGGTTCTGCATCGAATTCCGTCACTTTGTTAAGCTTCCGGAAGTCGATACAGAATCTAACTGACCCGTCTTTCTTCGGAACTAGGACAACAGGAGATGAATACGGTGAAATCGACGGCTCGATTACCCCTAAATCTAACATATCCTGTATCTCCGTCTCCATGACGTTACGCGTCTTATACGGGATAGAATAACCTTTCGTCCGTATGGGTTCTGACGTGAGTAGTTTGATATCGTGCTGTATTTGATCAGTTCGACCGGGTAAACTTGATAGTACATCCGGGTACTGTTTAATCAACGCTTCAACCTCCATACGTTGTTCTGACGTTAACGTATCTGAAATACTGACGTCATTATAAGTTTCCGGTTCTTTAGCTGTCGGAAAAGCACAATCATCAAGAGAAAATTCATCACTTCCATCGTCATCAACCGACTCTGTAGTCTCAGTCGACAATAAACAATGTGACGGCACACTACGACGTTCGACATACTGTTTCAGCATATTAGCATGATATGTACTCACGACACCATTGACGTCGATTTTATAGTCCATTCTATTCACCACCTCTACTACTTCATATGGACCCTTCCACTGCAATAACAGTTTATTACTGTCAGTTGGCAGTAATAACAGTACTTTATCTCCCACGTTAAATTTACGCGACCTAGCGCGTTTGTCATAATAAGCCTTTTGCTTTACTTGTACTTTCCGTAAATTATCATGTGCTAACTTACACGTCTGCTCTAACCGTTCTCTCAACTCAATTACGTACTGGTACGTAGGCAGAACCTGCTCATCCTGTACCTCTTCAGACCATAATTCACGTAATATTGCCATAGGGTCCTTAACGTTACGTCCGTATAGTAATTCGAACGGAGAAAACCCTAATGACTCCTGCGGAACCTCCCTTATTGCAAACAGTAGTGCTGGGAGATATTTATCCCAGTCTTTTGGACGTTCTGCGCACATCCTACGTAGCATTTGCTTCAACGTTGCGTGAAAACGCTCTACAAGACCGTTACAAATAGGATGATACGGCGTCGTGGTTAACTGCTGGAGTGATAACAGCCTGCTTACTTCTTTCATTACTTCAGCAGTAAACTGACTTCCGCAATCTGTTAACATTTCATCAGGTATGCCAACTCTACTAAACATCTCAACTAACGCTTCGGCTACGCGTTCTGTCTCAATGCCGGGTAACGCTACCGCCTCGGGATATCTCGTCGCATAGTCTATCATTGTTAAAATATAGCGGGATTTCCTGTCAGAACGAGGTTCTATCGGTCCGACTATATCAACCGCGACTCGTTTAAATGGTGTGTCAATCTGTGGCAACTTTCCTAAAGGTACCTTAGTGACACGACCTTTTTGAATAGTCCTTTGACATATGTCACAAGATTTACAAAACCTTGCCATATCACCACAAACTCCAGGCCAAAAGAACTCAGTTAACACTCTATCCATAGTTTTCTTTATGCCCAAATGACCTGACATCAAGGTTTCGTGCGCCAATCTTAACACCTTTTCACGAAAAACTTCAGGGATAATAAGTTGCAAAGTGACCTTGTTTCCCTTAGTAAACTGCCTATACAATAAATCTTTCTTTCGGATAAACTTAGTTTCACCCCGGTTCAATCCACGACTAATAGTCACATTCCCAGATTCCACTCTTTGCCTTATGCCATTCAATTTAGGGTCAACAACTTGGGCCTGCTTCAATGCCTCCTTATCACTAGCAATAATTTGATCAGGAACTTTAAGTTTCTTATAGACCTCTTCACCTTGCTTAGCTTGTGACCTAGTCACTGCCGCCATTGCAAAATGGGACATATCGGGAAGTTTTGACCAGTCAATATTTCCAATAACCAGGTCATACAATGTATCTTCCATGCACAATGCCTCAGTTTTTCCTGTGAAAAATGGACAATCTTTGTCAACCATTGCTAAGGGATACCTTTGGGTAGATTCATCAATCAAAGTTACATCAGATTCTCTACCAAGTAACTGATCATTAGAAACCAGGTTTCTACGAACAACACACCCAGTACAACCTGTGTCCCTTAAAACTACAACAGTCTTACCATTAACCGTACCCTGCGCTGTTGGTAATCGCGACCTTAAAAAGTAACAGACACCTTCCCTATCCATGTTATTATCGATTAATGGATTTTCTTCCTTACTCTTATAGAAACCTTCAATTTCATGAGACCTATTCATTGTAGTTTTACAAAAGCTCATTTGATGTCCGCCACCCCGACCACGTCCGCGGGAATAACCCCGACCACGGCCACGATCTGAATTACTACCCTTCGTCTGCACAGTATCGCTCTTACTCTGTGATCTTTGTGTCTCATCTTTCGGTGCATAACTACTCCCCTTACTTCCGCTATATCCGCTTGCACTTGCACCAACCTCCGCACTATATGCTTGCTTCCTTTCGGGATTCTTAAAACATTTATATGTTAAATGTCCCTTACCACAAATACTACATTTTATCTCTGGCTTCGCACTCGGCTTATTATCAGATCTACTCTGAGTTACGCCCTTACTATCACGCTGCCCCTTATTAACACAAGCGTAGACACCGCCACGTGCTTCTGCGAATAAATCTGCTTCCCTAGCCATCTCACCTAGATTCGTGAATGTTTTCGGTTTCAAATGAACATATAGTTCTTTACTACAGGATTCTAAAAACTGATCTCTAGCGAAAAAATCGCAAACAGCTTCGTAAGACTGGTCTACTTTCGCCATTTTTAACCATTTATTAAGATACGACCTAAGTCTACTACTAAACTGAATAAACGTTTCGGACTTTTCAGGCCTATCATAGCGAAATTTCTTCCTAAATCCGCGTTCAGTCATATCGAAATTCTTTAACAACGCATCTTTCAACTTGTCATAATCTGCTGCATCATCTACAGACAATCTATCATAAACATCAAGCGCGCGACCTTTAAGTAATGCACTTAAATATGCAGCCCAAACGTTTTTATCCCATTTGTTCGCCGTCGCGTATTTCTCAAACCTTGATAAGTAACTATCCATCTTGTCCTTACTTTCATCAAAATACGGTAATTTGGGATCTCGCGCATGCGCTAACTTTTCAGCCTTCTGTTTTTCTAATTCAACTCTAAACGTTACCTTCTGCAACTCTATCTGATTCTTTAACTCGCGTTGCTGCAATTCAAAACTGTATTTCAACTTTTCTAACTCAACTTCGCTCGATAACTTCGCTTCCTTATCGCTTTCGACTTGAGACAACCTAGCTTCCCTATCTTTCTCCGCTTGCCGCTCTATACTTTCAATCCGCGCCATCTCGATTTCCCTATCCGCCGCAATCTTAGCTAGTTCTACTTCCCTATCCTTTTCTGCTTGCACAATCCTCTCTTTCTCCGCCGCGACCCTCTCTATATCAAGTTCCCTTACCGCGTGCCTTTCTGCCCTCTCAGTCTCTTGCTGCTGCTTTACAAATTCCTGTAAAGCCTGCCCCTCATAACCTAACTCCTTTCCCGTCTTAACTAACTGATCCATGCCGCTTAACGTAATGCTCACATTAACCTAACTGAAACCGACGTTCACTTAAAGTCACACACGTTAACTAAAACGTTAACAATAATAATAACAAACTAATCCAACTAAAACGTTGATTAATTAGTATACTCGCGATCTAGACGTAGCTATTAAAGTTACGTTCATAACAGACCGGAAATGACGTCATAAACTGACGTTGACTTTGCCGAGAATTACTTTTCACTTTCAAATGACACAATTAGATGACGTAAATAACCCACATTACAATTACGCCCAACTTGATCTAGTGGATCGGATATACAAACGTAACGTATGTAACGCAACGTATTAACACTGACACGACAACTGTACGTTCTACATTACAAAACCTTATAAGATACCAACGGTAAATCAAACTTAAGAATCTGCTATTAGGTTTAATTCATCGTAACGATATTATATAACGTTACGGGTGACCTACGTTACTAAATCAGGACACAAAATTGACCTCAGTAACGGTTACGACACAACGTACAAACGTTTAAATTAATAAACTATCAGATTGTCATGCAACAGCAGTGCCAAGGTACTCAAATGGACCTTAAAATTAAATATGTATCATCCGTGCCAAGACAATTCAGGTCTATATTTCCCCACTCAGATATGCAACCAGTTACATTTTATCACAAATTAATGCATGGGCTATCGCACTTCATCACGCAGGGAATAAGGATAGTTGACCTTAATTGAGTGTAGGTTAAATTTACAAAGAATTTAGTGGCAAAATTTCTCCCCTAAAATTCACAGCCTTACGTCACCTTAGAAAAGAACAATCAGAAAGTCAATAAAAAAAATGTCTGACAAAATTGTGCCTAGATTCTATATATATTGTCAATGTCTTACTCTGGCAGATATTAACCGGAAATCAAATCCCGTTACTTCATGACACCATGTTACGCAGAAGGTTTTACACACGCTCGACACGGGTGTAGAGCCTTATGCGTCGCCAGGACGGCGGAGGGTGACTTCCGGTTAAAGGGTTATCTACCAGTGTATTTCACTAACAAGGAAACTCTAACAACGTTAGAATTTTTTGAAGTTTATATATATATAATGTAAATTCTATATACAACAATACCATTTACAACTGTCACAATTACAATAATATACAACACATATCAGTTCATGTCGCTGGCCCAAGTAAGGTGTTTGTTTCAAATCTGTAATCGATTTGCGTACAATACGCAAATAGATTACCGTCTGACGTCAACACCGTACTCGGCTCAGCGCCATGAACTAAAGGAAAACACAAAGAACAAAAAAAACGTTAGTTTGAGCTCATACGAAAAAACAAGGCCTTATGTTGGTAGACTTCACTTTGTCGTTCCCTGGATCATGTCATGGGCCAGTCCATATATCATGAGGAACACCAACTTATATTAACACGTGTACGATTATATACTGGTCGCTCCCTGGATCGTACCAGAGACCAGTCTAAATATAATATGACACACTTTAGTGGACGAACACTGTCCCACTTTCACCTCTGCAGTAATTACATCGATTTTGCCAATATTTTGTGCTTCCAGCCTCTGCTAGGAATACATGCACAAGGGCGTTGTAACTGCTCTACCCGGGTTGGTATTAACCTGGAGACGTATATCGAATCTCCAGGTGAGACGTGGCTCATAGCCCTAACAGCTGACTGCCGGACTTGATGTGCCTAAAAATAACGAACTTACACTTAATACATTGTAACTACATAATAACAATACGTAAGACTTGGGCCTGTCTTGGAAATACCATACAACGCCCTCGGCGAATGCCGAGCATAACGTGCACACGCCAGCCATGTCACTAGACACGACTCGCGCTCACGATGTAAAGCTAAAAGTGTGGTTACCACTTCCGCCAATGAAGAAACGTAGATCCTACCACGCATGTGCGTCGAAGGATCTGACGTCAAACATTGTCAAGAAGTATACTGACGTCAACAGGCATTACCATGACATACCCCACATAAAACATGAATAATCTAAACAATGACCTATTTACATTAAATTGATTGACCAAAATCTAACTCGCATATGTATTAATTCATTTCTTTAAACTAAGCGTAATACCATTTGCCATAGAATATAATAGCTGAATAAGCGTTTCTCACACATTTGGGATCATAACGTTTGATCTGACATCATGACATCAATGATGTTATACCATATGACGCCGTCTAATGAAGGCAAATCAAACGCATGATGACCAAAGGTTACCATTATAACTTATGGAAAAAACCCTTAATGCGGTGCATGCTATGGCGTCAATTGACGTCACGAGTATATAAATTAGTTCCATTACAAATCAATCTACTTCTATAGGCCACGTATACGTGAAACTAATATAAAAGTGCTGACGTCGCAATAACATAATGCAACTGACTTCATATGAATAACATGAATGCAACTGACGTCACATGAATAACATGAATGCAATTGACGTCACTGGACGTCAAATAGATGCACACCATTGCAACCAACATCAGTGATATAAACTATCTCCGTAATTTACAAAACTTCCTAATATACAAATACCATGTGCAGCATGGTCAGTATAAACAAAATTGGTCGACATATGCACAGCCTGATCACTGTCAACAAAATCAAATCAGTTGACACATATAATCATACCATATCAATCAGAAGTCACATTTTCCATTCTTAGCCAAACTATTCTAAATAAATATAATAAAATCTTACCGTTCTGGTCTAAACTCAGAATCTGGGCACACAACAATATAACATCCTCAGTATAAGAATTAAACAGCCACTTCTAACTTTTCAATAAAAGATAGGCGTATAAATAGTATGCGTCTCACATTTAAATCATGGGACTCGAATATAAGCGTGCAGGTATTCACATTAAAATCATGCAACACGCTGTCCACAATCAAAAGACTCGTGCAGGTATTCACCTTAAAATCATGCAATACGCTGTCCACGAGAGGTATTCACAAACAACCCATGCATAACGTAGTCACAATTTCCGTAAACGTTTTATTACCACAGTTGCCCTAAAAACTGTAGCCCTACTGATTGAAAGGATTAAAATAATTCGACGACAAAGTCGACGATCGGATCCATTTCGTAACAATGTGATATGTCGAGGCTTAGTGAAATGTTAATAACATTTAGAGGATATTTCAATGTTCGATGAAATTATTCGAACTTTTAATCAAGTTTTACCCAGAACGAAAAAGTCGTAGTATTTTGGCAGCATATCATAATGTATGTCCATTGTAGAGCTTTAAATACTTTAGTTACCTTTTTAATTTCCTGTTTTATGAAAAAATACGTATCTACATACTTTTTTTTCTTAATTTTTGTTAACACAGTATGCCTTAAAAATAGAAGGAACAATCCACAAACCGGTTGAACCCTCCACCCCCATCCCTCCCCCACCCCACATTTTTCATTGATTGCCGCCCAAGATGGCACTTCTGTTTTGGTTCTTCTTGGTTTGGCTGTTATGATATATGGTTTGTTATGTTAAGGCTAGCTCTGGCATTAAAAATTGAAAATAGGTAAAAACAGATGTTTAAGGTTTGCTGGGGTTGGTGCTTTTTGATGCGTCGGCGGTGGTTGTTTTTGTTGGGTTCAACATAAAACATACAACATTAAAATACAACTGTTTCTACTGTGAGTTATAGTGACGACTGAGTCCACAATCAGATTGAGGACCGCTCACTTAATCTAAGTGAACAATATGTCTGAAGCTAGAGCTTGATTGCCAAAACAAAACCTACAGTAAACACAGGAAAATTAAAAAAAAGTAACTAGATAAACACAGTCGCAATCACGGCTGACTCTCCACAATCACATAAACTGTTGATGGGATCTCCACAAACACAAATATAAAAACTCGAAATGGTCTATACAAGCTTTGAGCTTTCTACCAAATCATTTTCATGAAAATTGTACTTTGAATGTACTAAATGCAGATTATTGAATAAAATATTGTTTAAACCAAATATAAAAACTGCTGGAGTCTGGAGTCCCCACAATCACAAAGATAGCTGGACTCTACGCCAGACTTTCGTCGACACAGCACATACTCCTCACTATAAATCGATACTAAACTTGTCGATACCAGGCCTACGTCGACATTTTAAACTTTATTCGGCTCCTCTGGCTTACAAATATTGTTAGCTTATTCTATTTGTGTCCTCTCTCAGAGGTTTTGATCCCCTTCAGCTCTCTTGCCTGGAGATAGTAAAACATATTGCTTTAGAAGCAGCCATCGATCTGGTTCCTTGTGTAGCTCAGGCACTTGCTGACTTGTCAGCAATGTACACCGACATAGGATACCCCAAACTCGGAACCTGCCAGATAACAAGCACACATGTGACAAATCTCAGGCAAACAATTAGCCTCTTAGAACGATACAGCTCACACGAAATACAAACGTCAAAACAACGTTACCACTGTGACGTTGTGTCAACGTTGATCCCAGTGCATAATCGAAATTACAGTTGACCTTACAATTGTGACATGGTTTACACGTTATTTCAACGTTGTCCCCCCCCAAAAAAAAAAAACAATAGAAACAATAAAGAATAATCAACCAAACTCTTATTTCATAACTTGCCACTTGCCCCCGACAATTTACGATACCTATCACTAAAATTACATGACATAATGATTCTTAGAAATCAAGAATGCTTAATAAGCGAGTAGTCAACGTGATGGAAACGTCAATTTGACGTCGATGCAACGTTGATATATAAAATAACTAGAACTAATCTGATACTTACATAAAAACTACATTGATATCACTCAAAAATAACGTAGATACACCGTAAACGGCATACCGACGTAGACAGAACAATATGATATACTCGTAGGAGTATTTCATGTCTTATCCTTAATCAAAACCTTAATCAGTTCCTGACAATCAAGAGCAGCCTGCGCAACTTGGAAAAGTTAAATACTCAGATTATTTAACCATGAAATGAGATTACATCCTGATAGTCTCACTTCATTGAAAGACGGTTGAAAAATGGCTATCCATCGGGGCGGCGTTTGTATAAGCATACAGAGAATTCGGTTACAGGCAGAAAATCCGTGGAAATATAAACATAACTTTATTAAATTTAGTGCGACAGACGCAAGTTTCTGTATTGAACTTCTTCAGTTTCGCTAGACGTTTGAAAGAAATTGATGGGCAGGTCTATTAAGAATAATCATAAACTACATCTCACGAGATCGCCTTATAACCGTACCAACCGAAAACATAAGTTCCCAAAACGAAGTTTCTTACGCCAAGAAATGGCTTTTATGACAATGTAGTCTAAGATTCGTCTAAAAAACAGATATCAGATAAAGAAAGAATTTTACCAATAGCAACTAATCCTCAATCAGCAAGTAGAAATAAATCTGCCCATATCTGTTGCGTCTGCATATCACACAATCATTTCTACTTATAAAAGGCTGTATGAAGGAAAGGCTTATCTGTAAATTGTATAAATGAGCCGCGACACGAGAAAACCAACAATGTGGTTGTGCGCCCAGCGCAGACTCAGATCAGCCTGGGCATCCGCCTAGTCTTATTAGATTCTTCGCTAAGCGCTTAAAGGGTAGCTAAGTGTCTAAGCTACCTTCATGCGGACAGCGAAGACTCTGATCAGACTGGGCGGATGCCCAGGCTGATCTGAGTCTGGGCTGGGCGCACAACCTCATTGTTGGTTTTGTCGTGTCGTGGCTCAAATATGTCTTTCGAAAATTATATAGTCCACCTGGTTTCTATTTCGATCTTTCTATTCAATCTTACAAGAAATATGATTTGGATCCAGTAAAACGTGCGTAAGCTCCTAACCCCCATCTCCTCCACCACCCTTTGTAATATAGAACTGACAGTTTCACGGCCGTACTTCTCATGTAGTTTCTCCTCAATGCTACATGTTCATGGTGTTGCAAGTCTATTGTCTCTACCAATATGATCACATGAATCGCTGCCCATTCTGCTTTCTGTTTCGTTTTGTTTTGTAATTTAAAATAGAAATGGGTAAAAATAGATGTTGCTTCTGTATTCTATCAGGGTAACTGAATGACCACCTGTTTGGGAAAGTGCTTTTTTTTCAGTTTGCCATGTTCGTCTTTCGTGAACGTTTGTCACTTTGTGTGTGTGCTTCGTTCACTTTTGGTTTTGAGGGAGGGATGTGGGCTTTAATTGCATAACCCGCTGGTTTGCACTATAATCACTGTGTGAGTCCGTCCGTCCGTCCATTATCAGTCAGCGAAACGCTCATAACTCTTGAATCGCATTCTATATTTTGATAAAATTTTGCATACATTCCTTCTGGCACCAGAAACTGATTATTCTACATTCACTACGGTTTTTGCACATTACCATCAGTTGATTGTATTGATAATTCATTGCCAATATTTTGACTAATTAAATCTAGGACCCTTTTCTTGTGGAATTAATATTTTTGTCTTAAATGCTTGAGTTTCTCTAAATCTACATATCTAAAATCTAAAACAAAATCAGAGAAGCTGAATGATTGACAGACAAACATCTTCCCAATCACGCTGAAGTTTAACCTGTCCATCTTCAAAAATGAATCCTATTCGAGTAAAATGTCTGAATATTTCCTTTGTAACAGCATTCATTTCTCCCTCGTCAACCTCTTCTTTCATTATGATAATTATTGGTTTACGCATGAGGCGAGATTGTTCTATTTCCAGGTTACAGTAATCACTCTTGCAATAATTTTTTGACATGACAACTACTACCATAGCACAGTCTTGGAGACAGGTAATTATCTCGGAAAAGATACTGCGACCCAATCTAAAGTGTCTGTCGCCCACACAAACTAAATCTCTGTCAGTACCAGCTATTCTCTGAAGATGATCCTGAAATAGAAATAGAGGTGTGTCATTCAAAAATAAATGAGTCGGACGTACGAGGTACCTGCACTATCATAGGTTTATGATTTCTATCAAGAGTTTTAAAATCCCTGTCATAGGTGTCAGAATCTGACATTTAAAACTTGTGAGTTAACTTTCAAACATAATGTGGCTGTCACACAGTGACGTATAGCATCAGCGTATGCCGACGTATGAGAAATTTAGTAAACACGCTTGTGTACGTTGAATAAGTTAGGGGTACGTTATGAACAAGTTACGAGTACGCTCAAATACGTTGGTATAAGTTGTTGTACGTCGAATGCGGCCCAAAATTTTGTGCATGCATAAAATTTTCAACTTACGCCGACGTATTGTTTATAAGTTAGTCATAAGTTTGGTGTACGCAACAGGTAAGTTATGCGTACGTTCATGCACGCAACTTATAAGTTAATCATACGTTGACATACGTCGGCAGCCAGCAGGGTCATTGTGGAGCGTACGCGTAACTTATAGGTAACGTACCTGTAACTTATACCGAGCGTATCCAGAACGTATCCAACCTATGCCTGACGACCTTAGAACGTATTCAACGTATCACGAACGCACTGAGCGTATTTAGGTAACATATCCGCCAGCGACCAGGCCTTCAGCTATATATATTGGATACAGATCAGCAATTCATCACTTTTAAATAAGGAATCTTCTTGGACCGCTTCTGCTTGTCGTTTTGGGGCTTGAGAGGGGGTTAATACTTCAGATGCCACCACAGCTGCTGCAGATGCCGCCACGGATACCACAAAAGAGGCATTGGAGTCTGCGCGAGAGGGAGGTTGGCTACCATCGTAGGCACGGCAGTCGGGTGATGATTGGGACGACGGTAGGCATGCAGGTGGTCAGCTACTACCTGCAAAGTTCTCTAATTTTCGTTCTTTAGGCATGTCCATCGATCAACGTCCACTACAATAAAAAGAGTTGTAGAGAGCCGTCGCTTTACATCTGATCGTCGAAGCACGCTCCAACACGCTATACATAAGGTCGGCGTAAGTTAGACTAACGTTGTGCATGCGTTCGGCATAAGACGAGAACGCTACAGATACGCTGGAAACACGCTGTTATACGCTTGTATAAGTTATGTATAGCTAGGGATAAGTTGTGAATAAGTTATTTATACGTTTCAATACGCTATGTGTGCGTTCCAAAACCGGCTGCTGTTTGATGTTTTAATTTATCGCCAGCGTATGCCTGCGTATTGGATAAATTTTTCATACGTTGGCATACGTTGTCTGAAACGTTGTAGTGTGACAGGGCCTTAAGTTTGGACAAAATTATGAATTCCAGGTGCACAATAAGTCTACAAACACAGGTTTATAACTCTCAGTCATGGGTTTTGAGTTCAAACACAGGTTTTAAATTTACTATCACAGGTTTTCAGAAACCTATGATAGAGATTTTTAAAACCCATGATAGAAAACCATAAACCTATGATAGTTTTTTTTAAACGTAGGTTTAAGTAATAACCCGTGTTTCTAATTTACAAACCTATGTTTGTAGACTTATTGTGCACTAAGCAAGCATTATTTGTTTCACTCATAGGTCGGAAGATTATGTCATAGGTTTTAGAATGTCTTTTTTAAACCAATGATAGAGCTTTAAACACCTATGTTAGAACTTTAAAAACCTATGTTAGAACTTTTCAAACCTATGTTTCAGAATTTCAAACCTGGGTTAGAAGCTCAAACATAGGTTTGTAATTTTCAAAGCTATGCTTGTAGACTTATTATGCACTTGGCTTGCCATACTGCACGTAATAAATTAACATAACTAAATAGTAATAGACAATTCCAATTTAATCGGATTCGGATACGTATTATGAATTGAGCTAAAAGAATATTCTTTGGGGGATTTTCTTAAAGATATAAATTAGTGCGTACCGCTAGGTACATACACATAAAACAACTGCGAGTGCTCACTTTGTGGAACAGGCCTTCAAGCGGACACATGACATCAAAATGAAATAGTACTGACGTCGATGCGCCGTGATGAATCCCCACCGACGTCAGTATGACATCATTTCAAGTAAATGTGCCTGTGGGTTCACTTTAAAATGGTAGGGCCCAGCGGGCACATAAAGTCGAAATGACGATACACTGACTTCCTTACGTCTCATCAACGTCAGTACGACGCTCTTACGACGTCATGTGCCTGTTGGGGTTGTTATTCTAAAATCTATTCATGCATTTGCATAAACGTCCTGCGTGTGTTGTCACAAATGTGAAAGCGGTGATATATTATATCACCAGATAAAAAGGGTTGAGGTTGCCCATAGCCTAGTAGCCGTAGGGGCTGTTGAGGTAAGACGCCCACTGTGACTTGGGCACAGCACATGAAAGGCGGAACATATCCCTCTCCTTTCGCCGCCTCATCTTTTCCCGCTTCGGAGCAGATACCCATTTACTGCTTGGTTGACAAAGAGTTTTCCAGTCGTCGGATGGAGAAGCACGAGCTCGATTGCACGACCTTCCAGCGCCTTTCTATACCATAACCGAGCGTCTCTAACCACTCGACCACGGCGCCTCTCGCGACGAAATAACCCTTCAAAGTTCCATTTCTGCAATTGTATGCTATATGGCCAGTCTATAGAAGGGTTGCAACGGACCCCGAGCAGGGACATCCGGTACCCGGGTCGGACTACTCGACCCGTATTTGGCTTCCGCAGAAGAAGGGTGGTGGGGAAGGGGAGTAGGGGTCCTTCAAATTAGGGATTCAAGGTTGGAAGTCTCCGGTAGAGGCTGAGGGGGCAAAGTCTGCACGTCCCCGCCCCCTCCCTCTTCCTGCGGACGGAAAACTGGCATGAGTTGTGTCTGATTCCAAATGTTATACTTTCCCCATTTAGAAAAAGCTTAATACGAATAAAAATATATTATGATTACAGATACTTACCCAGTAGTGGCCCCAAAATTACGTGCAAGTTTTCATTCAGCGAGAGATGTTTTCTTTTAATTGGACAAGATAGTTACATTTAATGGCGTGAAGTTCACAATATCATAATTCGCATAATGAAAACTTGATAACAGGTATATGGAATAGTAAATATTACATATAGCTTATATGTGGGATGCTCGATGACAAAATGGCTCGGGCGATATTCAAACTAGGCTCATATGCAGTCTGCGGTATTAAATGATTAATCCTATTTTACTGCCAGCTCACAAATAACACTCCAGCCTAGGAAAATACGATTATTTTCACATGCAACCACTTCCCTATTGTGTTCTGTTATTATTTTTATCCCATTTCTCTTGCAAGGTCGTTGAACAATTTCTTTCCGTCTAACCCTGTTTCCAGGTGTTCTAATTGTGCCCGTCCATTCTTTAGAATTGTCTTCCAACCTCTTCTTTTGTTTGCGACTTCTTATTTCTTCCCATTTCTTTGAGCCTTAAAGGATCGTCTTAGCTAAGCCAGAAGACAACTGAGATGTGGCCAAGACCACTAGAGTGTCCATTGCTTGACTATTATTAAGAAGTCGCCATGTTAACCAATGGCTGCTTGGATCTGTCTGTGAACAGACTCATTAGCTCCTTGTCCTTATACAAGATCTTCAGAAATCTTCGGTAGCATCTCACCTCAAAAGCAACCGTTTATTTCTATAACCCTGCAGCCACGGGCCGCGTTTTATAGGCACAAAAAGGTAGATATGACAAGGAAGTGCTTCACTTTCACCTATGACCTAGACAAATAGTTGTTATCTCTCCAAATTTCCTTCAGCTTTGTTTGGGTTACAGTGACGTGCAATCTTTGAGAGAACCTCTGGCCCGGAGCTCATGTAAGACAACCGCTCCAAGGCTTTGAATTTTCGTTTAGAAGCACCAAGAATTCTGCTAAAGCTGGTGCTATGTGGCACGGCCAATGGTGCCCATTTTGTTAATGGTCATGAACAGACTAAATTAAACCGAGTCAGCTATTTTCATTTCTTAAGTGTATTCATTGCTTGTAAAATATCTTTTAAGAAAATATTATATACATGTATTGTCATACAGAGACTCGACACTTAAATCCAGGTCGAGTATTTCCAGAGTTAGTGTGTTCGACTGCGAATCGAAATTTTGAAAAAGTAGATCCAAAGCTGCCATGAATAAATCCTTTTGATCTCATGAACAGACTCAATCAGATCGAGTCTTTTATGGTAGAGCTCTGTCACGATAAAACCTGCAACGTAGCATGTGCGCCCAGCGAAGAAATCAGGCTGGCCATACACTCAGTCAGATCGGAGTCTTCCCTGTCGGCATGGAGGTAGCTTAGACCCTCTAGCTACCTTTTAAGCGCATAATAAAGACTCTGATCAGACTGGGCGAATGCCCAGGCTGAGCTGTCTTCGCTAGGCGCAGATGCTGCTTTGTTGGTTTTGTCATGTCGCCGGTCAAAGGTTTCTTTGGGACATTACTTGCTTTCGAAGGATTTAAATTTTCAGAACATAATTTGATGTTAAATGTCGAGTAGCAGCCGTAAACTGCTTGCATTTCGTCGCAGTGTAGATTATTTTTTTTCAGATGTGTTACGTTCATTTAATGTCATTTTTGAAAAGTTCTGCTTCGGTCGGGGTTAGAGGATGTGACTAAATATGCCATTTCAATACTTGGTATGGCTCAGTCAAAACTAATATGCTATTTTTATTTCTTTGGAATAATACGGAAGCGTCCTAGTGACAGGATAAAAAATATTTATCTCATACGTAGGAGATAGGAAGTCCTACGTAGGACTTAGTAATTCCTACGTAGGAGTTGGTAACTCCTACGTAGGACATACTAACTCCTACGTAGGACTTAGTAACTCCTATGTAGGACTTAGTAACTCCTACGCAGGACTTACTCAATCCTACGTAGGGGTTAATAAGTAATAACTTAGTAACTCCTACGTAGGACTTAGTAACACCTATGTAGGACTTACTTACTCCTACGTAAGACTTAGTTACCCCTACGTAGGACTATGTAACTCCTACGTAGGACTTACTAACTCCTACGTAGGACTTACTAACTCCCACGTAGGACTTAGTAACTCTTATGTAGGACTTAGTAACTCCTACGTATGTCTTAGTAACTCCTACGTAGGACTTAGTAACTCCTACGTAGGACTTAGTAACACCTATGTAGGACTTACTTACTCCTACGTAGGACTTAGTTACCCCTACGTAGGACTATGTAACTCCTACGTAGGACTTACTAACTCCCACGTAGGACTTGTTACTCTTATGTAGGACATAGTAACTCCTATGTAGGTCTTAGTAACTCCTACGTAGGACTAAGTAACTCCTACGTAGGACTAACCAACTCCTACGTAGGTCTTAGTAACTCCTACGTAGGACTTAGTAACTCCTACGTAGGAATTTATAAGTCCTACGTAGGAGTATGTAACTGCTACGTAGGACTTAGTAACTCCTACGTAGGAGTGAGTAAGTCCTACGTAGGATTTACAAACTCCTACGTATGAGATAATAAGTCCTACGTAGGAGTTACTATCTCCTACGTAGGACTTAGCTGTTTCATACGTAAGAGATATTTATCTTGTATTTTATGTGTATCTGTGCTCAAATTACTGCCTGCTTCAAGTAATGTTATTTGTATAACAAAATTCATAAATTCGAAACGTATTATTTATTAATCTGCATCTCAATTACGGGAAAACTTTATTGTGGTTATCTCCATTCTAATGCACCTTTGATTATGTTTTGGATAACGCTTTCAAGTATCTGATAAAATTAAGTCACAATTATATTGTTACATATGGCCACAGTCTTATTTTCTATCAATAGATAATAAAAAGTTACCTTTACTATTCATCATAAACACAGTGTCCGAACTCACTGTACCATCTCTTCCGGTTTTCATAGCGTTGAATCGAGAGTACAAAGTTCGCTTATAACCAGTAGTCGGAATTCGTTATGTTTTGTGATTTTAATCGGAATCTGCTGCGTCATTTATAAATATTCAGCTTGAAAAATGTAAAGCGGTAAGTTTAATATAATTTGCTCTTCGGTCTTTTACTTTGTTATCCTATACAATGAAAACCTCGTGGCCGTCACAGAAATTTTATTCCGAACAGCTTAAGGGTTCATCACAATGTGTAGTGGGTGGGGTACGTTGAAAAATGTGAGTTACATTTTTTTAAAAAATAACTGGGTCTGTCACAAAGCTTTCAAACCTTCAAGGTTACATACCACCTGAACATCATTCTAGGGTATAACATGTACAATAAAAGCAATTATGAAGAAAACTAACATATCTGAGACTTGGCTATCCCAAGGACGCCCAAAGTCCATGTGGATGAAAATATTCTACCCAAAAATAATTACCCCGATAAAATCTCCAAACACCCTTCTACAATCTCCCAGAATGAATATTGCATAGAAACAAATAACAAATACAAAAATCAATTCAACAGACACCCACTACCTGAAAAAAAATCTGAAATATCCACCATGTTTTAGTCACAAAATAGTTCCAAAATAAAGGTATGGTGGACATTATATGCAATAAAATAAATCTTGGGGAGATACTTACAGACCATGAAAGTAAGAACATGCTTTGAGTAATAAACTGTTTCCAGCCCAACTGTTTTGGAGAGCTATAAATATTATTCTCCTATCTCTTCCCTCCATTCCCCCACGGTCTCCCCCTCCATAACACACACAAATACAAAAGTTAACGGCTGTAGTGTAGTGGATAACACTCCGGACTACCAATCCAGGGGTCGCAAGTTCGATCCCCCGCTTCTCCGGTCTTTCGGATGAGACTTTAAACCGAGGTCCCATCTCCATATGACCTCGTTGTTGGTGGGACGTTAAACCCGAGTTCACTCACTCACTCACTCACAAAAGTTAGCAGTTAGTGAAGATAATGAAAGGTGAATACTCGCAAATCAACCCAATTAAAAACAAAACAAGGCAAAAACAATACGCCTCTTCAATTTTGAAGAAGAGAAAAAATATTGTATTTTTGAAACTTTCTTCTCCCTCACTGGTATTGAGTTTGATGCAAAAAATTGAACAAAGGGCTTAAAACTGCCAAATTTGAGGGTCTCTGAAAATAATAATACACGCAAACAAACGTGGGAAAAAACAGTAACTGAGTAATCTTATAATTAAATCACCATGCATGCCCCAACTAAGACAGTATTCAACGACACACATTTTAGAGACACCTCACCTACAAATTTGAAGAATTTTCATCGATACAATTGATAACAGTTTATGATGAAGACTTCGATTTTAGCCTTCAAATTCTGTAACCATTAAAAAAAGTGGAGATGTAAAATTATTTCAGGGCTCCAGATAAGGTGTTTTTTGAGAGATAATTCTCAGATACTTTTTCTATTTTTCTTATCTCTTAACCAAAAATATGTTATGATCCCTCATTAGAACTGTCTCAGTGAGGCAGTTCTAATTAGGGGTCAGAACTTATATTTCATGCAGAAGTATCAGAAATTATCTCTAATTATCCCTGTAACCTCCTCTTATCTGGATCACTGTGCAAAAAATCTAATGTAAAAGTCTACTACTTTGTACCTATAGTGCACAGTTACAATATTTTTCTTCCAAAAAATGAACTTCACAAAAAGATCTTTCTTTATTTTTTATTTACTTTTTTTGCACAAAGTTCACATGAAATGAACTGAAATCAAGTATAAAATGAATAATTCACTCACAAGGAAATGTACGAATGGCTAATTTTACTTTAAACAACAGACAAATTTCTAGTGGTGGAAATGTAATAATAATTGCAGGGTTGATGGTATCTCCCCTGGCACAGCACTGTCACAAAAGAGAGCTGAATCAGAGAAAGTGCCAAAATTTTAGGCCGCTGACACTAATGATGATGCCATAAAAGCAATACTTATGTCTCGCTTCTGATAGCCGCAGGTGAGACAATAAAATAGAATCTCTCTGTAAATCTCAGTTAAGCTTTCTCACTTTCTGTAAGGGCTTCTGTCCTATCCTGTTTGTTGTCGGACATGTAGCATGTGGGATAAAATTTAAAGAACATTTAAAGTCCATCATCTCTTTTCTTTCAAACTTTAACTAATTTAAGTTAAATACAGAAACGCGCATCTGTCGCACTAAAATTGGTATGGATACGTTTCTATTAAAAGGATGGATATGCCAGTGAATGTTCAAACGATTCTTGAACACGTTAGCAAAGGCTACCGAAACAACAGTCTGGCAATGTGTTCCAAATGTCAACAATATGAACTTCTGTAACTAACAGGAATGGCCTCTGGTTACCTGATATGATGATAATGTGAAAAATTTATCACTGTCACCTTTTTTCTGTTCCATGCAAAATCTTGAAATAAAAGATGTGTCCGTGAACTGCTGTCCCGAAACATTGGTTTTTCTGCATCTTCTTTTCCTTATTAATTTCAAATAAATTTGCACTGATGTGTCCACAACACCAGTATATATTCAAAAATTTAGGACACAGCTAAGCCAAAATAGTTACTGCTGTGACTTGTCCTAGAAACCACAACTTAATTTTTTATCTCATAAACATCTGTTCATTGTATGAATGTGCCACCATACTCTCTAACATTCCAAACAGCTTGCCCAACACGTGCTTCGGCAGTTTCACGTAAACACGTGTCATTAAAATGTGTAAATTGAGGGTGAGGTTGGGCCTGTAAAATCGATTTAAGCCCCCCAGTAATTCATTACTGACCGTTCCAAGGCGGTAGTTCTGTTGTGGTTCTCTGTTGCCTGTTTTTGGTGTCAGAGTTTCTGTGATGTTTTACCTTATGTATGTTCTTATTATTTTTGGTTCGGTTTGGGTTGCTGAGTGGCCACCTTTTGGGAACAAGCTGCTCACTCGGTTGGCCATATGTTCTCTGTATCTTGATTATTTGTAATCTTAGTTGTTTCCAACTATGGTTTGAGGGCTGGATTTGGATTTTGATTGTTTCAGTTCCTGGTCTTTGCATACTTTTTACTTTTATAGCTATAAACACCCTTAATCAACGTAACATAATCGGAGATTGTTTTCATCCGATAGAGAACAGTTGTCTGTGTTTTTATTCAGCAATACTTGAACCGATTACCGTTTTCTTCGTAATATATTGGCGAAAAATTAAGTTTGCATATTTGTTTATGTTTTGCAAAGTAAAATCGGAAAGGCCTAACAACTCTTCTGGAAAACGATGCGACATGAAATATAGTTACCCACCTTATTTCATTATTTATAACACAGACTGTTTTGCTTGAAAACACGGAATAGTCCTTCGATAAGCGCTATAGTAATTAACTATATTTCATATCTTTTTAATCATCTGAATTCGATTATTTATTGTTTCTCGAAGAGTTACTCAAGATAGCAAGATTAGTCTCCCATGCAGCATCTAAATGCCGAGAATGCAAATGAAAAGCCGGGACCCGATTCCGGTACCACAGTTGCATCAGTAAATTTAAGCGGATTAAAACACCCAATGTTATGATATAATGATCATACAGCTTTTTCCTAAATATAAATTCATAAATTTCAAACCTATTTAGATACTGTATTGTGAATTTATGCTTAATTTTGGGAACTCTGAACATGTACTGGAGCACAATTTTCATCTGAACATGTACTGGAGCACAATTTTCATCATTGATATTATCTATCTATCTATCTATCTATCTATCTATCTATCTATCTATCTATCTATCTATCTATCTATCTATCTATCTATCTATCTATCTATCTATCTATCTATCTATCTATCTATCTATCTATCTATCTATCTATCTATCTATCTATCTCTCTATCTATCTATCTATCTATCTATCTATCTATCTATCTATCTATCTATCTATCTATCTATCTATCTATCTAGTTATACTGCAACACCCCCTCGCGAGGATTACGTGCAGGATGATTACGCGCCGTGAAGAAAAAAAAAGTGAGATGAATAGATGAGTCTAAAAAGTGCAAAAAGGAGGTGAAGAAAGATGATAGGGTTAAAACTGTTAACAGAAGTGAGATATTAAAATCAGGTTAAAAACAGGTCTGTTGTATTTATGGCATCTGGTGGTCAAGAGACCTGACTGCCACACTGAACTGAGTCAGTTTAGGCAGCAGAACAACATCAGCTGGTAGTCGATTCCATTGCACAACAGCCAGGGGGAAGAACGAGTATTTATAGAAATTTGCTTGAGTGTGAATTTGCAGTAATGTGAAGGGGTGGCTGTGACGTGTCATTCTTGTAGGATGTGTAAAATACGATGGTAGAGGCACGGCAACAATATTGTGCAGAATTTTGTAAAACATGCAAAGACGAGCATCTGCTCTCCTCTGCTCCAGAGACCTCCAACCAAGGCTAGACTGCATAGCAGTGACACTGTCATAGGGAGAATAGTTATTCAAAGTCCAGCGGATAGCTCTACGCTGTATCATTTCGATTTTGTGAATATTTGACTGTGTATATGGACTCCACACTGTAGAGGCATATTCTAGCTGAGGGCGCACTATGGTTTTGTATGCCGCTTCGCGGACACCGGGATGTTTGGTTTTAATGTTACGTTTGATAAAGCCGAGTGATTTATTGGCATTTGAGCAAGTTCTATTAATGTGACTGTTAAAGTTGAGATTGGTGGATAAGTCGACACCAAGATACCTGGCAGAAGGGACACTTTCCAAAACCTGGTTATGCATTATGTATGGGGTCTTTGTGGGAGTTCTTGCCCTTGTTATGTGCAAAACTTGGCACTTACTAGGATTGAACTCCATGTCCCACTGATGTTCCCATTGCTGGAGTTCATTGAGGTCCTTCTGGAGGAAAGTTGTGTCTTCGGGATGGTTTATGGTCAGGTATACCGCAGTGGCATCTGCGAACAGGCGTACTTGGGACTGCACATTATCGGGCAGGTCATTTATATATAATAAAAATAAAATTGGGCCTAAGACAGACCCCTGCGGTACACCTGATGAGACTGGAACCTCATCTGAACACTCACATTCCAAGACGACTCTCTGGCTCCTACCAACAAGGAAGGACTGGATCCAGTGGAGAGTTTTACCATTAACCCCGTGTATTTGCAATTTATGGAGTAACTTCAGATGATTTACCTTGTCAAACGCCTTACTAAAATCAAGCAGAATAAGATCTGTCTGTTTTCCTTCTGTCAGGGATCTAGTAAGGTCTTCAACAAGCTGAATCAACTGAGTTTCACAGGATCTGCGTTCTCGAAAGCCATGCTGCAAGTCGTAGAGAATGTTGTGGTTTTCAAGGTGTCTGGTTAAGTTGGAAGCAATAATATGCCCCATTGATTTTCATAAAATGCAGGTCAGAGAGATAGGTCGGTAGTTGGCCGGGTTACCTTTATCTCCTTTCTTAAAGAGTGGGGTGACTAGTGCCTGCTTCCATTCAAGTGGTACAGTACCAGTGTTTAGGGATAACCGGAAGATAGCTGTAACTATAGGAGCTATTTCATTTGCCAATTCCTTTAGAACTACAGGCTTTATGGCATCCGGGCCAGCTGCCTTAGAAGAGTTTAAACCTGTCAAGAGTTTGAGGACACCACTGACTTGTATATCAATGTCTGGCATTGCTGTTACTTTGCACTGAAGGGGTGTGGGTATGAACAAGTTCAGGCCAGACTGGACACCACTAAGCAGGCCCCCTGAGACAGCTTGTCAAGATCCAGTGCAGACCTGGAGGAAAACACTGATTTAAATTGCCGATTAAGTGAGTTGGCCTTGTCAACATTAGAACTAAATACGGACTCACCTTCTTTAAGAGGACCAATGCCCTGGGAGTCTTGTTTTGAGTTTTTCAGGAGGCTGAAAAGTCTTTTACGTGAAAAATTGGACTTACCAGTATCTGGGGGGTCATCTGATGGATTGTTTAAGCCTAAACTTTCCTCTAAATAATTATCATGTGAGGTTTTAATTTTGTGTTTCACAGCATGTTTAGATTTAAGAAACTGCTTCCTGCTTTCCACAGACTTAGATTTTCTGGCTTTCTGATACAATTTATCCCTTCTTCTAATTTCTCGCCGGATACTATTAGTAATCCACGGGAGATGCTTTTTTGACCCGACAAGTTTAGAAGGGATAAATTTATTTATTCCTGCATGTATGATGTTTTTGAATTCAGTCCAGGCTTGTCTCATTATTTTTTTCTTTGACACGGAGACAAGATTCAAAGACCGGGCACTGTTACATGACAATGAACAAGATAGACTTAGGCTGTTAAATTTATGCAAACTATATTGTTGTGAGGTTGGTACCGGGAAATTGGTTCCGGATTTTGGTGTATGGTCCGGGGTTTTACCAACCCCGCGAAATGCGCAAGAATAAATTGTTAAGCGGCTCGTGTGTTCTTGTGAGAATCAAAACAATGCAGAAACTTATCCACGACCTTACAGATTTTACTGCTACAATTTCAACATCTGTGCTTTGATCGTCCATATCATGCACATGTTTGCATTTAGAATAGTACTTGCTTTTAACTGATACAGTCATGCAGTGTACAATACTTGCTTTGGTGAGAAAGGATACTGAAAGTTTTTGTTTACAATTTTAATGAATGAAAAAATGGCGACCTCAGTGACTTCATGATACACGAGGCCAACATTGAAGGGGTTTCTTAAAAAGTAGACAGTTGAAGGCTTTGCAACTGTGGGAGATTGTAGTTCATGCTTGACACTTTTAACATGCCGAAATAGTTTTATGCCACTATCTCTGGTTTATGAGTTCTGATGGAAGTCCTGGCCACCTTGTATTTTTCCTCTAATTTCTCATTTTAAATGTTATATTTAAAGTTCCTCTTAATATATATTGCTAACACATAGAAATTACATTTGGGATAGGCAAAACTTCATATTTCACAAGTATAAGTAAAAAAATTTCAAAGTATGTTTTCAGACCATTCCCCACCCACTTGGTGGTGTGATGAACCCTTAATTTAACACGAGTTTGTGTCGTGCAAAACCTAGCTATTATCCTATTACCAAAACTAACAAACTGTAGATTGATAACGCCTTCCGTTTATTTTAAAGATGTTTATAAAACATGTAAGAAAACGCTCAAAAAGGATTTAGAAACATGTAAGAAAAGGCTCAAAATGGTTGTAGAATCATGCCAAGGGCAATTTGAATACTGTACCGTTTACATCCACCCATACACGACATTGCACAGGACAATAAAGTAAAAGACTGAAGAGCAAATTATATTAAACTTACCTCTTTACATTTCCGAAGCTGAATAACTATAAATGACGCAGCAAATCCCGGATAAAATCTCAAAACATAATGATTTCCGACTACTGGTTATAAGCGAATGTTTGTACTCTCGATACGACGCTATGAAAACCGAAAGAGCTGGTACAGGGCGTTCGGATACTGTGATCTTCTCAATAGCGAGGTTACCGATGCATGGTGAATATATTAAGAAATACTTGATCAAATCGCTTTCATGTAACAGCGTAAATTTATCCAGATTTGTATCAATGCAAACAGCTTTATTGTTATATATTGTGAAAAGTGAATATTTGTTCCGCGGATTATGCAGCCCACTGAACGAATATTTCTTGTCTTGTCTGAGATCAATAATACTATTGAGCTGCAACACAAGAAAACCAACAATTTGTAGTTGTACGCCCAGTGCAGACTCAGATCAGCGTAGGCATCCGCTCAGCCTGATCAGAGTCTTCGCTGTCCGCGTGGAGAAGGCTTAGACCCTTAGCTACCCTTAATGCGCTTAGTGAAGGTTCTGATGCCTGGGCGAATCTGAGACTGCGCTGCTTGCACAACCGCTTTGTTGGTTTTCTCGTGTCGCAGCTCAATTAACGTTATTGTGACGTTGTTAAAGACTGGCCACACGTCCTAGAGTAACAGGTTTTGAAGCAGATAAATAACAGTAAAGAAAACAGATAGGCAATGATCAGGAATTAATACAATCGAATCCCACATTCTGCCCTAAAACCAATAAGGAAAGAAGCACACACACACACACACACACACACACACACACACACACACACACACACACACACACACACACACACACACACACACGCACGCACGCACGCACGCACGCACGCACACACACACGGAAAAATTAATTGCGACAAATTCACGAACTACCACATTTACAACATTTACACTAACTCTCCGAATGTAGGTGACTCAAGACAAGCTACTAATCTGTCTAAGATCTATGCATTCCGGATCTGGATGTGTCAAACAACGTTCAAACAACGTCATATCGACGTCGATGCAAAGTGATTATGTTGCAAACATATTTATATGACGTATTTTCAACGTTATACGTCTGCTGAGTACATACTGTAGCAGTTTCTGGCTTTCTTATGACTCTTTCTTTCTGTTATATTATCTCCTACGTAGGAGATAGTAAGTCCTACGTAGGAGTTACTAACTCCTACATAGGACTTATCATCTCCTACGTAGGACTTAGTAAGTCTTACGTAGGACTTAGTAAGACCTACGTATGAGTTAGTAAGTCCCACATAGGACTTATTATCTCCTACGTAGGTGTTAGTAAGTCCTACGTAGGACTTATTATCTCCTACGTAAATGTTAGTAAGTCCTATGTTGGACTTATTATCTCCTACGTAGGTGTTAGAAAGTCCTACGTAGGACTTAGTAAGTCCTACGTAGGAGATAGTAAGGCCTACGTAGGACTTATTATCTCCTACGAAGGAGTTAGTAAGTCCTACGTAGGACTTACTATCTCCTACGTAGGACTTACTAAGTCCTACGTAGGAGTTAGTAAGTCCTACGTAGGACTTATTATCTCCAACGTAGGAGCTAGTAAGTCCCACACAGGAGTTAATAAGTCCTACGTAGGGGTTAGTAGGTCCTACGTAGGAGTTAATAAGTCCTACGTAGGACTTCCTATCTCCTACGTAGGACTTAGTAAGTCCTACGTAGGAGTTACCAAGTCCTTCGTAGGACTTCCTATCTCCTACGTATTAGATAAATATATTTTTAACCTGTCACGAGGACGCTTCCATAGTATAAGCCTTATTCTGAACGGACCTTAATTTACATTATCTTCCGTGCAGCTGGTATAAAGTGCCGTAAAACAACTGTTAAAATGAGCCGCGACACAAGAAAACCAACGATGTGGTTTTGCGCCAGCACAGACTCAGATCAGCCTGGGCATCCGCCTGGTCCGCTTAGACTTTTTCGCTTAGCGCTTAAATGGTAGATGAGGGGCTAAGCTACCAGCATGCAGACAGCGAAGACTCTGATCAGACTGGGCGGATGCCCAGGCTGATCCGAGTCTGCGCTGGGCGCACAACAACACTGTTGGTTTTGTCGTGTCGCGGCTCAACTCTTGTTCCCACGTGTCATTAGCGTTTCTTTGGTATATATCTTGTTTACGAAAGAGGAAATGTTTTCAAACCTATATATCTGAAACGGCTTCTCATACTGCATAGAGACGATAATATATTGTTAAGTCTATGTGGATCACTTGGTTCATTAAAAGGCATTTACAAATGAGCCGCGACGCGAGAAAACCAACAATGTGGTTGTGCGCCCAGCGCAGATTCAGATCAGCCTGGGCATCCGCCCAGTCTGATAAGACTCTCGCTTTGCGCTTAAAGGGTAGCTAAGGGTCTAAGCTACCTCCATGCGGACAGCGAAGATTCTGATCAGACTGGGCGGATGCCCAGGCTGATCTGAGTCTGCGCTGGGCGCACAACCACATTGTTGGTTTTCTCGCGTCGCGGCTGAAACAGATTTCTCTTAAGCTAGTGCACATTTCGTTATCGGTCATGATCACACTCAATCAAACTGAGTCTGCTATTTTCGTATCGTCGGTGTATTCCGTGCTTCAAAACGATCTACCTATTCTGTGACTGATCATATAAAATTAACCAGGCTATAGCTTTGTATCAGGGACCGTACAACCTGACTACTCTTAATGAAAGAATATTAAATGTTGTATCTTACCTTAAGGGGATTAAGGACATTTGGTATAACGAATTCACTGTCATCACTTGAATACGACACGAAAACAGGAAAACGGAATCCGATCTTATCATCGTGAAGAAGTCCAACTTGATCCTCTAGCCTCTGATAAAATTTCTTTTTTCTGTATCGTTTCACAACGCAGATAATTACCAGTGCTAGTAATGAAGCTGTTGTCGATGGTATAACTGATGATATTAATAGTTTTCTCAGTTTACGTTTCGGTCGTTCACAGTCGTCTTCAGCCGCCTCAACTGCTTTACTGTTCATTTCTATCTCCTGCCCCTCAGATTTACAGTGATATTGATGCCGTGTAGCTGCAAATATGGGTGAGTCTTCAAACCATTTAACAAACCGCAGTGAATCACACTCACATGAAAATGGATTAGAACGAAGATCAACTAAAACTGTAGATGCTTTAGTTTGTTTTATATGATTTTTGCGATGTTGATGTATCTCATATAAAGTATCCAAAGATTCCCTTGAGGACTCATCGAGACGATTAATTGAATTGTTTCGCATATCGAGGATATCCAGGTTTATCAGGCGCGAAACATTAAATGTTATTTGTTGAATGAGGTTGCTAGAAATATCTATTCGCTTTAAACAGAGGTTAGACGCAAACGTTTTTAATGGTAAGTATGGTAGTCCATTATCATTAAGGCTGATTTCCTCTAAACGTGAATTATTTTGAAATAAGTCAGAAAATGTTTCATCAAACAAACTGGTTTGCGAAAGTTTATTTTTAGACAAGTCGAGTTTGTTTAAATACTGGAAACTGCTAAATAAGTTAGGACCAATTGTTTCAATTTTGTTATCAGATAAGTCAATATATTTTAATTGGTCAAGTAATAAGTCTACTTTCACATCCAGTGCCGGTATATTATATCCACTCAGGTGAATCTCTTTCCAGTTTAATCCAACGGACAATCCAAATACAGAACAGTTTATGAAATAAAGGGATTCGGCATGAAAGGTGATACGACTGAAGTCGAGTGTGTTTAAATGCTGAAAAAGCTGAAATTTTCTTGATGGCAAGTGTAAAACGTTATCTATGCAGGAAACATTGTGAGGAATATTGTGCGATATAGTTAATGCATTCAAGTCTAAGTTCCTCAAAGATCTACATTCTTTGTTTAAAAGTAAATGCGACTTGCTAGGCATTAAGGAGTTCGACAGATTTAACGTTTTTAAAGTGTCACAAATGCCGTCCAAATCTGGATTGTAAGCATATAGCAGAGTGTTAGTCAGATCTATTTCTGCAATAGGTTTGTCTGCAAGGACATCTATTAAATCCTGCGACAATTCAGTGCCTTCTAAGATTTTACCAGTATTAGATAATATTAATTTCTTCAGATTTGCAACATTGGTTTTTACAGACAATAATATAACGAGCTCCCGAGTACGGAGCCGCGCACATCCCGAAAAATCCAAAACTGTAACTTTGTTCAGTCCGTAGAATGCATTGTTAGTGGCAATTAAATGAGTTGTAGTATGTAGTTTAAGAACCTGAATCTGATTTAAGCACATGAACATATAGTTGTTGAAGTAAAAATCGCTTGAGCCGGTTTCACGAATGGACAGCTTGATTACACCATCCCATGAAACATCACAGAATATCTTCGGTGAAAGAAATGAAGAATTGAACAATGACAATGTTATTTCATTGACATACTTTGGAACGGCTCTTGGGATAACATTTTCACATGTCATGCGTACTGTGTCACATGTACAATTTTCAGGGCACCATGGGAGAGCACTGCTACCCGCACACGTCCAAAGTAGAAGAAAGCAAGAAACCCATCTCATAGAGACTGTAGCCTTCATTTCTGAAAGACAAACACACAAATTAAGTAATTCTCAGTGAATATTGAGCATATCTGCTTGTTTGTTTGCAAACTTAACCTTCTAAATATTGCATAACTTTATATATTAGTATATTGAACACATGTATAAACCTTGATTTTTATGGAAATGCGGTAATAAATAATATAATATATTTCCGCAATAAAATGCGCTGTTGAAATCAAGAATATCAGAATGAACCAAATCTTTTGGCCAAACTGTGTATAATTCAACGCCAGTAAAGCTGTCATTCTGGGAGGAAAATAATCTTTAAAATCATTTTATGATTTCAACAACAAGACATCTGCTCGCGAGTTTTCAAAAATAACATGAAGTAAAGTAAGTATCGCAGAAAGTAAGCATAATTTATTGAATAATCGTGACTCGAGCATATAAGAATCAAGAGGGCCATTAGGCCCTGAATTGCTCACCTAAGTAAATAGGCCAAACATCAAACTGGGATCATCATTTGAACAAACCTGATGGTTTAAAACAATCTATTATATATGAGAGACATTGGTTTAAAGTAAAGGTGACCTTGACCTCTATTGCTGAAATATGTCCATGTACTCGTTTATTTCACAGTATAGACTTCTGCACCAAAATTTTCTGCAAGTTCATGAGCCCATATATTTAAGAATTTTCCCAAATAAATGCACCAGAAAGCCAATTTGACCCTGCCATAAAAATGTGAAGGTCATCCTAAAGTCATCATTTGAATAATCTAGGGCCAAATCTTTAAAACTTTCCATGAAATCTTATGTTCTAGCATTAACTCATATTTGACTGCCGTAAATAAAGGTCAAGGTCAACCCAATGTCATCATTTGAATAATCTTGGTAGTACTCAAGTACCTGATTCTACATACCAAGTTTCAAAGCCATCGGTCAAATGATTCTGGAAAAGACGATTATAGGGTTTTACCAAACATGGGAATAGTGGCCATGTTTCATGTGATCTTGACCAAGTTAAACAAATTTTCTTTTCCTCAGCCCCTTGAGGCTCTAAATGAAATCTAGGTACAATAGTGTTTGAGGAGATGTTTGAAATTGTTAAAATATGACAAATTGGGGTCAAAGGTCAAACCAAGGTTATCATTTTAACAACCTTGGTAGCACTTGAGAACTTGATAATACACACCAAGTTTCAAGTCCATCGGATCATTAGTTCTGGAGGGAAATATTTTTAAATGTTTTATCATATATGGGCATGCCAGCCATGTTAGTCATGCGACCCTGAACGTTTGAACAAAGGACCTGGTATGATAAGGGCCGTTTCTGGCCCCCATTCAAATTCTCTTAAAAATGCATGGTTTCTATTGCTTATTATTTGTGCGTATGGGAACAAGCAAAAATAATATGTTTCATGTTTGTTAATTCTCAGAATAACATGATTTCTGACATGCCTACGTTGTTTCAATAAAATGAAGGAAAATTGCGAGAAAACTTGAGTTTAATACATATTCCTTTCAAGAAATAAGTCATTTACAATAACTTTTGAAAGCTCTTAACAACAGGCTTTTGATGAACTGCTTATATGTAAGATTGCACCGCTAATTACCTGTACACTGCACAAGGCCTCTCTAGGTTCCCCACCCACTCAAGTTTGCAAGTCCAGATACGCTAACCAAAAAATTCCAACAGATCAAAATGAAATGTATACCAGATTATTCCTTGTGTTCTAACTAAGAAAATGAATACCCACAACATATGTTTATTTTGTCTATGAGCGGAGATATAGGCGTTTTTATGTTTAGAACGCTGGGAAAATGTTCCAAACGCTGCCAGTTTGGTAACAAAAAGTTAAAAATAAACATTGAGCCCGGTCTCCAGCACATTTAATATTTTCATGGCATGTAAATATATTCAAATTTTATCTGTATACAAAATATTAAATGTGCTGGAGGCCGGGCTCATATATTTTGAAAGCCACAAAGGCTACCAAATTTGTCATTTTCGTCAGAATCCGCTGGGGGTATGGGTATGTTCAGTGCAAATATCACAAATATTTTGTGCAAGAACTGGTTAATTTTGTGTTTGCTGTTACATTCAAGGTTTGAACTCTCATATGAATACATTTTTATTATGGAAATAAGACTTTTGAAAAATGAGTTTTCTGGGGGCCAAATATGGGCCTTATCATACCAGGTCCTTTTTGTTCCCTCAACCTCTGGAAGTTGTATATGAAATCTGGCTAAAATTGGTACTGTGACTTTTGAGGAGCAGTTTGAGATTGTAGAAATTGGAATGACCTAGGTCAGAGTGTAAAGAATGACCTTAACCAACCTCTTGTACTAATAAATCTTCATGTACTCATCAAGGTGACTGTCTATTCCAATTTCTAGGCCAAAATCTTCAACAGTTTTGAAGACATCTTATGTTCTAGCATTTCCATATAAAAACACCAAAAAGCAAAATTTACCTTAGCGTACAAGGGTCAAGGACAACCCAAGGTCTTAATTTAAAATTCTTGGTAGTACTTGTGTACCCAATGCTACATACCAAGTTTCTCGACCATCGGCCTGTTTGTTCTAGAGAAGAAGATTTTAAAATGTCTTTTAACATATATCGGCGTGGTGGTCATGTTGGTCATGAGACGCAGGCCATTTTAATACTATTTTGTCCCTACGACCCTGGAAGCTATATATGAAATTGACAATTGACTTAAGTGATTTCAGAGAAGTCATTTGGAATTGTGGACTATTTCGAACTTAAAAGTGTAAGTGCATTGTATAACCTAACCGTCATGGTACCATGTTGTCCAAAACTAAAGGTTTCATGTGGGCAGATGGATCGCATTAGCCTGGGAGGGTAATAAGAACTACATGTAGAAGGGTAGGTGCAATCGTTAGCCTTGGTTGGCAGTCCACCTAGGAACTCATTGCTAGGTCTGCGGACAAAACATGCTAAAGAACACCTGTGAAAACAGCATCACTGGTTTGAAGACTTCCTAGAAGAAGTCAACGGCCAGTATAGAGCACCAACATGAGTTCAACAGTCGTGTGTTACCTGCTAGACCCGAGCTAGCCTTGCTGAGCTTGGTACAACATCTAGATTTCAGAGATCACTGTTGATTAGGATAGGCCTAATCAGCTTGGTCATTTCTGTTTGTTGTATTATATTTAGTGGCTTGCTTGGAGACACCAAGTAGCCACTTCCACTTCCATAGGTCTCCCAAGCCTAGGGGTCAATTTGGGTTGGTGTAGACTCAACATCAAAGAGTGAACGTCTTCCTAGAAGAGGTCAACTCCCGGAGTGGAATAACACTTTTAGCCAACCGACACGTGCTCATGACCAAGGCAAGCCATATAATTTTCTGCGAATTCGGTTGTGGTCAACATAATCAGCCTGAAGAAGTATGGTCTCCGCCAGGTTGACTTTTGCCCAAGTAACATCTTGGAAGTCAGACCCAAGGATACTTTTTATTGTTGTGGTATTGTTTAAGGTCCGCAGTAAACAGCTATGGTCATGTCGGTACGGTCAGTTAACCTAACCATACTGTTCCAGAGCAGGCTTAGACCAGTACTCAATGCACTTACTTTCACCAGTTACTGACAACTGCCCTTCACAATTCAGCGGAAGGGGAAATGAAAGTTAGTGGCCGGATCGAGTATCAAACCCGGGACCTCTGGTTTATAAGTCAGACGCGCTACCGACTGCGCTACGCGGCCCGCCCCCTCCAATGATACTTAAATACTGGGTCTGTAGTGGCCAAGTTCAACCATGATCACGCCTACTGTTTGACGTTAGTAAGTACATGTAGTTGATAAGTGGTTATCATTTTAACAACCTTGGTAGCACTTGAGTACTTGATAATACACACCAAGTTTCAAGTCAATCGGATCATTAGTTCTGGAGGGAAATATTTTTAAATGTTTTATCATATATGGGCATGCCAGCCATGTTAGTCATGCGACCCTGAACGTTTGAACAAATATTTGTTCCCTCAACCCCTGGAAGTTGTATATGAAATCTGGCTAAAATTGGCACTGTGACTTTTAAGGAGCTGTTTGAGATTGTAGAAATTGGAATGATCTAGGTCAGAGTGTAAAGAATGACCTTAACCTCTTGTACTAATAAATCTTCATGTACTCATAAAGGTGACTGTATATTCCAATTTCTAGGCCAAAATCTTCAACAGTTTTGAAGACATCTTATGTTCTAGCATTTCCATATAAAAACACCAAAAATCAAAATTCACCTTAGCGTAAAAAAGGTCAAGGACAGCCCAAGGTCTTAATATAAAAACTCTTGGTAGTACTTGTGTACCCAATGCTACATACCAAGTTTCTCGACCATCGGCCTGTTTGTTCTAGAGAAGAAGATTTTAAAATGTCTTTTAACATATATCGGCGTGGTGGTCATGTTGGTCGTGTGACGCAGGTCATTTTAATACTAGGGAGGTTAAGATTTAGAACTTGTACGCGTACGGCTACTGGTAGCTACACGTACACGTACAAGTTCTAATTATAGTTATTAAAGGTTAAGATAAATGTAACTTGTACGTGTACGTGTAACCAAAATAAATGCGGCGCATTATTTTTGATGGTCGAAGTAATTATAGAAAAAGCTACCTGCATGACTTTTCGTCCGTGTGTACGTTTGTAAGTTAACATTATCTCCTCTGTACCAAATGTTTCGGTCGGGTTTTGTCGAATCTTAACATTCTAATTATTTTGGTGTCAAAAAGAAAGCGTACAGGCCCGTCGACCAATATCAGACCCGGTGACCATCTTATATACACCACATTTTTTTCTAATAACTGCACTGTTACGAAGTCCCATAGGTTTTGTGGGAAAAGACCTGGCATCTGGCTGCCAGGCCTTTCACCACAAAAAGTACGGGATATTACTTTAAAGGGCTACTGTACTGTTTTTCAACCTGCATTGAAATCACTGGAAATAACTGGTATTGTTTTGTCTATAAGAATGTCGAAAACTGCAAGGAAAAATTCCAATTGGTTAAAAAGTTATAAGCAATTTAAATTTTAATTAGTTGAAAAATATGCAAGGACTCTTATGACGTCATTTGAGTCATTCATTTAATTTAAATTAAAAAAAATATATATTTTGAAAACATTTTTTATACTTTTTTCCCCTAAAATAGATTTAGTGAGACAAGTTACATCATCTCATGAAAAAAGTTTTAATATTTTGGATCAGAATATGATAATAATAACTGGAATCAAATTCACATTATGCAAGTAAAGCTGTAGAAATGAAAAAGTGGGCGGGGCTTAAAATCTAATTTGCATAAACTTTAATTGTCAATAATTACAGTTTGGGTAGGTTTTTTTCGACGGGGTTTTCAGCTATCTGTTTCTCTCATAAATATCTGTTAACTGGAAATATTTCTGGAAATAGTGAAGAAACAGTGCAGTAGCCCTTTAAGGTTTTGATGTGGAACGCGACTGCATTGCGTAAAAACCTTGCTTTAAATCCGCATTCAAATTTTTACACCCTCAATATTTCTATTAACTTTTAAATTTCTCACAAAAGATTATATCCTAGGCATGATAATAATTGCTTATATTTACATTCTTGGTGTATTTACCACCCTCACTGTAAACATTGGTGTATCTTATTTACGCTTCACTGATTTTCAAGTGAACGCTTTAAATCATTTTTCAGATATATGTTCACAACTTCGATACCATAAAATAAAATGTACATTTACAAATTCAATCCGAAAAATGAATTCAAAGTACACGTTTATTAAGCTAAGTGTAAACGCCACTCAAGAAGTAGTCAACGTCTAGAATTTACTTCTAACTGGTAGAGAGTATGCAATTTTTGATGACGTATGCACAGAAATCATCGCTAGACGTACACGTACACGTTAAAAATCTTAACCTACCGCTACTATTTCGTCCCTACGACCCTGGAAGCTATATATGAAATTTGGTAACAATTGACTTAAGTGATTTCAGAGAAGTCATTTGAAATTGTGGACGTACGAAAGACGACGACGGACGACGAAGCCTACCTATATTATAAGCTCATCCTAAACCTCTGACTCAGGTGCTCATGTTGGTCATGTGACGCAGACCAATTAAATACTAATTCGTTCCAACAAGCCCTGGAGGCTAAATATGAAATTTGGTAACAATTGGCTGTGTGATTTCAGAGAAGTCATTCGAAATTGTGGGTGGACGACGCCTCTGACTCAGGTGAGCTAAAAAGCTAGGCAGCACTTCATGATGGACTAGCTTCTTAAGGAATCATGTAATGTAATGTAATCAAGCTTGTACCATTACAAATATTGCCGTTTAATTATTTTCGGTCGAACTAACAGTTTTTGGACACATTATATTTGAAAAGAGGAATGCATGGCTCTGTCTCTTGAACGGCCATGATTTTCGTAATAACACAGCTTGAATAGTTTTGACAGAGGGTCAGCAAGGTGTCTTTCTGTCAAGCTATTTGTAAGCTAGTGGAGCATGAAAAGAATGTTTCTTTTTTAAATTTTCATCATACATCTATAAGGACACCTTGCAGAAGGCCTGGTGGACATATTTCAAATTAAGGTGAGATTCCTAGAGGTGTGCCTTTATTGTCAGGATTTATAAAGAAAGCACAAAATGGCTGTTGGCAGCTGATTGCAAGTATTTATATAATTCGTTCTAAAGAGCATAGATATTGATCACATGCTACAATACGTAATAGTTGACAGCAATTCTAACTTGGATCATCCATTCCTTAGTAAAACAACTGTGTAGAGAAGCCTGAAATTTAAGTTTTAGTGGGGAATGGAATAGATGTTTACCAGGCGGTCCTAGAGAGGCGCCGTAGTCGAGTGGTTAGAGTGGCTCGGTTATTGTGCAGCAAGTCACCGGAAGGTCGTGAGTTCGCGGCTCACCGTCGCCATCCGATAACTGGAAAACTCTCTTTGTCAACCCAGCAGTAAATGGGTACCTTTTTTCGAATCAGGGAAGGATAAGGCAGCGAAAGGAGAGAGATGGGCTCCGCCTTTCATCAGCTGTGCCCAAGATACAGTGGGTCTCTTACTCCAGCTGTCTCTACGGCTATTAGGCCATGGGAATCCTTTCCTTTCGACTTTACCAGGCGCTCCTACCGTTGTTATTCCGCTTTGCTAAATATGTCTGTTGACATGGTTGAGCTGTCTTATTTTGATTCCAATTTGATGGACTATATGGTTTTACTGTTTCGGATAAGCTGATCCGTTCTTTTTTTCTTTTTGATAGAGGCTTAGCATTCCTTTTACTTATCATCTGTTCCCCATCCGTATCCTCCATTTAAAACAAAATAAAACTGAGGGTCCTGTATCACCCCTGTGGTGTCGTCGCTGCTGGCCGTTCCGGAGCTGTTCTTTGGTTGTGGTCGCTCTTTGTTTGGCGCTATGTGTTTGCTGTTGCGGACAATTCATACTATTCCCTTTCCTGCTAAACTCGAGCTAGCTCAGCTACATTCTCAAACGCTGTCACAATGTTGTGCATTCTTATTATATATAGCATACACTTAAAGGAGTAGGTTCATGAAGGGTCAAAATCGGCTCTCTCTCAGAACTTGATGAAATTTGAGTATATCGTATATTGATGTTTCGAGTGACTGAAAATGATTTTGTTTAAAGTCTGACGTCTCAAATATTCATTTGTGGCGTCTTAAACGGACCCTACCCCACGTGACGTATTTGATGATTTTCATAATGTTAACAACGTTGTCAGCTTGTCCTGAACGCTTTTTGTTTGCAGTGCTACAACTTTGTGCCTAGGTATATTAGATGTGACTGTATTTTTCTCCGGGAGCTCTTACGCACCCGTAAATCTTTCCTTTGGTCCTCGGGTTTAGCCTGTATGATTTTAGGGATTCTGACGGCTTTGACCGCGCCTTCTGTTGGACACTGGGCCGTAGGTGACAAGTATGCAACTGGTGTAACACATATTAGGAAGTTCAGAGGTAGGGAGAACATCTCAATTGGAGCCTGGAATGTGAGGACTCTGAGACCAGCTGGGAAGCTTGAGAAGCTGACACATGCAATGGACAGGTATCACTGGAACATACTGGGGCTCTGTGAGATGCGCTGGAAAAAACTTTGGTGAGATGTCAACAGATGACAGACACAAGGTTTATTTCCGTGGCGAAGAGGACAAACATGAGTGAGTATGGGGTTGTGCATAAGGACATGGTGAGTACTGTCTTGGGATGCCGACCAGGCTCCAGCAGACTGATTTCAATTCGCCTGAGGGCAGCTTCTTTCAACATCACCATCATACAGTTTTATGCACCAACATCTGAGCATGGCGACAATGAGGTAGAACACTTCTACCAGCAACTCCAGGAAATTATAGACCAAACACCTAAGAAGGACATTCTGGTTTTACAAGGGGATTGGAATGCTAAAGTTGGGAAGGATGCACAGGCAGACTGGGAAAACGTTTGTGGACCCTACTGCAATGTCGAGACAAATGAGAGAGGTCTCAGACTTCTAGAGTTTGCAACCTGTAATAGCCGAGTACTGACCAACACCCTTGGCCCTCACAAACCATCACGAAGATGGACATGGCACAGTCCAAATGGGAAACACCACAATCAAATTTATTACATCTTGGTGAGGAAGCGCTTCCGATCAGGCGTCAACATCCATAGGACAAGAAGTTTACATAGGAAGTGACCATGACCTGGTGATGAATGACCTTCCGAGTTCGCCTGAAGAAAGCTAGAAAGCCAACCCAGCAAAGACTAAAGTTTGATTTTGAAAAGCTAAGGGACTCAGATGTGGCATGCACTTTTCAAGCAACAATAGGTGTGAAATTTGCACCCCTCATTGGTCTGAGGGATGATGACATGTACATAGATACCATGATTACCACCTACAATACAGTAGTGACTGAGGCAGCCAGTGAGATACTTGGGAAGGAACGTCGCAGGAAAAAGCTCTGGGTCACCAGAGATGTTTCTACCTCTGTGATGAGAGGAGAAAATTGAAGAAGAGATATGAAGCAGGAGGAGCAGAAGGATACAGGGAAGCAAACAAGAGGATTAAAAAGGCAGTGAAGAAAGCAAAGGAGGACTGGATAGCTAGTCAGTGCGAGGAGATTGAAACTTGCTTGAGCAAAAACAACAGCAAGAAAGCATACCAACTAGTGAAGGATCTAACTTCAGAGAAACAGGATAGATCCACAACTATCCAGGACAAGTCTGGGAAATGCCTTACAGAGGAACAAGAGATTCTCAGCAGATGGACAGAATATTGCTCAGAACTATACAACCATGAGACTCACGGTGACAATGCGGTTCTGGACTGCAATGAGCCCACAGAAGTAGACCAACAACCGATCCTTCGTAAGGGTTGAGATTGCAGTAGCAGCACTAAAGAAGGGGAAATCTGCCGGAGTTAATAATATACCAGCAGACGTTGTTGAAGCTGGCGGGGAGACCATGATTGATGTTTTAACAGATATTTGTAACATGATCTGGAGAACAGGAGAATGGCCTACCCCGTGGAATCAGTCGCTGATTATTATGCTCCCTAAAAAGGCAACCTACAGCTCTGCCAGAACTACAGAACCATCAGCCTCATCAGTCATTCAAGCAAAGTCATGCTGATAGTCATCTTGAACAGGCTTATACCACAAGCCGAGGAGATAATTGCTGAGGAACAGACTGGGTTCCCAGCAGGAAGGAACACCACAGAACAGACATTCAACCTTAGAATCCTGTGTGAAAAGTATCTCCAACATCAGCAGAATCTGTACCATGTCTTCATTGATTTACAAAAAGACTTTGACAGGGTATGGCATGCAGCCTTATGGGCCACCACGTGAAAGTACAATATCAGTGCAAATCTAGTTTGCACCATTGAGCAGCTATACGAAAAGGCTACAAGTGCAGTCCTGATAAATGGCAGCACAGGAGAATGGTTCAAAACAACAGTTGGAGTAAGACAAGGATATCTTCCGTCACCCACCCTCTTCAACATTTTTCTCGAACGGATCATGTCTAATGCTCTAGAAGAACATGAAGGAAAGGTTAGCATAGGCGGCAGAAACATTACCAATCCGCGGTTTGCCGATGACATAGACGCTCAAGCTGAGGAAGAGCAGGAGCTAGAACTCTAGTTGAAAGTCTCGCCCAAACCTGCACAAGGTATAAGATGGAGATCAGTGCTGAGAAGACCAAACTGATGACGAACAGCGCAGATGGCATCCAGAGGGAGATCAAGGTAAAAGAGCAGAAGCTGGATACCGTAAGCAGCTTCAAATACCTTGGAGTAGTTGTCTCAGATGATGGCTCAAAGCAGGAGGAATTCTCAAGCTTTGCACAAACCACTTCCGCTCTTACCAAACTGAAACCAATTTGGAGAGATAACAACATATCTTTTGGATCAAAGGTGACACTTATGCGCTCCCTTGTCATTTCCATATGTCTGTATGCCTGTGAATCCTGGACCTTGACAGCAGAATAGAATAGAATAGAATAGACAGCTTTGACTATTTATGTGAGACAAGACGCGATAAATCCTCTCTTCTGACATAACTGAAATCGGCCTGCAAAAAAAAAAATCCCTGCAGTCTGATCTTAGTCTTCCCCAGCACTGAAGACTATCATCAGAGTCTATGGCTGCACAGTCGCATAGACGGGACGTTTTCTCATTACGCGGACCCTTGACTCCGAGTCTGCATTATCATAGAGGATATTTCTTAAGTTCTTGATGGTAAAATAACAGTAATAATGTGTTATGTGTCTTATAGCTAAGCCAGACCACAATTAGAATTGCTCCTACCGAAGACTCAGATCAGCCTTTGTGTCCATGGGCTAATCAGAATTTTAACTGTCGGCCAGTGAAAGCCAAGCTTGGATCAGTGCCTACTTAGAGCCTCTAGTGAATTCAATGAGCACATAAGACATGTTGTAAGTTCTGTTGATCGCAAGCTCAGTATATTCATGCGGGTAACGAGGGCGCTTAAGACACTGAGAGTTTGATCAAACATACTGTGTCCCGGAGTTATTTTATGTACTGATTCCACTTTGTTCTTATGCCACCAAGGCCGACGGCCGATTCCCACAGCACCGCATTTTGGCGGTAGCGACTTGTCCCCCTTAGCTCATGTTTTTAGACTAATCAGGAAATCCGCTGCTTAACACATTTGTCCCACAACTTTGCATAGTTGTTTTAAAACAGTGATGAATTGTTTCAATCTCGACCCTCTACTCGTTTTGGTAATTGTTCGTGGCGCAGTGGGAACTTCGATTTACGATAAGGCCATTGGCCAAGGCCAGGTAAGGAACAAAGTGGGCCCGTTTCAAAAATGCTTGGTCGTTTATATAGTTACCCTACAAAATTGATTAAACGGAGCTATTTGTAAAAAAAAACACAAAAAAAACCGTCCCAGTTCAAACTGCTGAACCCATCCTCGAGCTGAGAGTAGGCTGATTAATCTCTTTTGTCTCTAAAATGCATCAGAATTCTTAAAGATTCGGTGTTTGCGTTGACTTCTTTTGTTTTCATTTTTACTGGATTCTTTACAGACGGATTTAGTTATTGACGATATGGTACAATGACGTCTCAAAATGTTATTAAACATTTAGAGGCTGAACAGAATTTTTGTCTAATAGATCTACATTATCATGCTCCTATATCACCGAAGATTACACTGAAGATAAAATATACGGGGCCCTGTCTGCATTTTCCCAAAAATTAATGAAGGCACTGTCTGCATTTTTCCAAACATTAATGCGTACAAGGTTTGAACACTGAGTCCAGCGTGTATGCGTAAGAACAGTTTAACATTTTTCAAGATTATCAAGATTTTGTAAATTCTTCGATTTATTTTTTATTTGTTATGATATCCAAAAGCAGTAAGAACCTCTACAGACAGTCAGACGAAATAGCAGGCCTTAAGCTATATGGTATGTTTATGTGAGTGTGCCTGCATATATGGTACAGAACAACTATCAACTATCACAGTCTTTTCTTTCTTCCCTGGTCTTACAGGGTTATTTCATTTGTTTTAATTTTCCATAATCTACTAGAATTCTCTACTTGATATCAGATGCCGTTACTTATTTGACGTCACCAGGTTGTGTGTTTGATGTCAGAAAAAGGCCGTGGCGTTAATAAACCGACGTTACTTTCACATAACGTTTTCACGTTTTCTCGTTGTCTGCACATATTAACAACTAGGCTGCAGGCGGCGGGGATGTGGGACTGTGAAAGACAGAATATTGTTGGGAAATAAAAACCATTATAAAGGGGCGTCAGTGGGCCGAATGGTGTGGAGCATTTGCATTGTGATTACGGACCTTTCACTAAGTGTGGGTTCGAGTCCAGTTCGAGTCATTAACGGATATGAGAAAGATAAGTTCTGCTTGAGGAGGGTCATGTGGTGCGTCAGTTTTGGCATGCCGTAAAAGTCAGGTACAGTTACTGCGAGATGGGCGTTTCATGAAGGCTAACATAATAATATTTTGGCATTTAAATTGCCAAACGTTTGTTCCTGTGCATTTTAAAATAATAAAAGTATAATACCTAAAAAACAAGTATAGTACAAACTCTAAGGACCATAGAAAAACCGCTCTGAACAAAAAATGTGCATCAGACTTCACCCCAGAAGACTCGCGCCTACCGGCCTACAATATAAATACCCGTAGGCTAGATGAATTTCTATGTTTTACCCACCTAAAACTCTGGACTAATATTGATTACATATTTTGTGTATAGATTTAACATTATTTGGTCTCTCTAACAGGGGCGTGGTCAGCGTCTAGAAAATAACATCGTTTTTTCCCGCCGCTTATGATGTTACGTATTTGCTGGGTAAGCGGATATTTTCCAAGTAAATTGTTTTTGTCATATCGAGTCCAACCTTGTAACATTTTCTCCTTTTGTCACATGATTTGCCATCTTCAGCATTGATTGTTGAAAAACCGTGATGTTACAAGGTTGGGATCTATATAAATTATTTGGTCAAACACACGAAAAAGCGCGAAAATCGCAAAACTGTGTTATCCCAGGCTACTTTATGTCCCTCGGATAGGTTTGAAAAGCCGTAGTGTCACAATTCGTATATTTATAAAAAAATCTATGTTCGACCGTATTAAAAGTAACAACAATTTAATGATCTGACATGTTTGAAATTTTATGATTTTAGGGCCTTCGTGAACATACTCCTCCAACTGAGACATACTACAGAACAGGATTCGATACGTTACAAGTAGGCGTCAAAAGGTCCAGGTCACATGACCATCATAGCCCCCATGCCCATATATGATAAAAACCTTTAAAAATCTTCTTCTCCTAAGAACCAATAGACCGATTGCCTTGAAACTTGGTATGTAGCATTGGGTACTCAAGTACTATCAAGATTGTTAAAAATGATGACCCTTGGTTGACCAAGACTATTTTACGGCAAGGTCAAATATGGGAAAATGCTAGAACATAAGATTTCATGGAAAGTTTTGAAGATTTAGGCTATAAGATATATAAATAGAGTCATATTAATGAGTATATCCAGATTCATGAGTACAATAGATCAATGTCGTTCTTTGACCCTGAATGCTCATAGTTTGATAGTTTTAAACTTATTCTTTAAAGCCACTGAGCAAATTGTAACCAAAACTCATATAGAGCTTTTAGGTGTTGAGGGGTCGAAACATTCCTCAAATGGTCTGGTTTATATGATCGAAATGGTCGCCATGCCCATATATGCCATAAATCTTCTTCTCCAGAACCAATTGACCAGTACTATCAAGATTGTTCAAATTATGACCTTGGGTTGACCTTAACCTTTTTTACGGCAAGGTCAAATATGTAAAAATGCTAGAACATAAGATTTCATGGAAAGTTTTGAAGATTTTGGCCTAAAAATGGTATATACAGTCGTCTTAATGAGGTCATGAAGAATATTGAGTACAAGAGGTCAAGGTCATTCTTTGATCTTTGATCTAGATCTCTCATATTTCAAACATTTCCATAAAAGGCAAAGGACCAATTGTAAACACATTTCACATAGAGCCTCCCGGGGTTGATTGAACAAAATATTGTTCAAACGGTCCAGGTCACATGACCAACATGGCCGCCATACCCATTTATGGGTATAAGTTTTTAATATTTTTCTTCACCAGAACCAATACACCAGTGGCCTTGAAACTTGGTAAGTAGCATGAAGTTCGACAGTACTTCCAAGACTGTTCAAATAATGACCTTATGTTAAAATGCTAAAAACAAAAGATTTCATGGACAATTTTGAAGAGTTTGGCCAAAACATAGTGTATATATGGTTGTCTAAATGAGTACATGAAGATTTATGAGTACAAGAGGTCTTGGTCATTTTTTGACCTTTGACCAAATACTCATATTTTGGCAATTTCAGACATAGGATAAAATTGCTCAGGTGAGCGATTCAGGGACTCATGGTCCTCTTTTTAAAGTCTCCATAGTCCTATCAGCGGTTAAAACGCCTAAACTCAAATCATTGAAAAAAGCGATTCAACCTTCGCGTTTGGTGATAAAATGTGGGTTGGTGTGCATATATTGAGTCATATAACTGGCAAAAGGTAGGGAAAAATAACAAACCACTCCACAAAAAACGATTTCCTGTTCTGGTTTCCCATCTAGCAATTTTATATAAACATAGGCGGGATAGTGATTGGGACTCCATGCCTGTACATTGTATTTTTACCATTTTATAAAATCGAAAGTAGGTCATATTAGTTGCCAACTAAAATGACCCAAATAAGTTTTCAAACCCTTTTTATGTGAAACTCAAGGGTGTTTATTTTTTTAAAGCTGGCTTATCACGGTCATTTACAATGACGAAGCTATAGTGAGAAGCTTGCAGCGATACATCATGATGAAATTTTTCATGCTGATAGAGCAATGGGGCCTTTAATGTTGGAGCTACCCCGTGCTGTCCCAGATATGACACAGAAACAAATTAACATTTCTAGACTACAAATAGTTACACCTTTATTGTCATTTTTTATGATTTTGATGATATCAATCAGACTGATAACCAAAGACCTCTTCCTTTAAGCAGTTTGAACGATTTTACAAGTTTGACAGTTTTTTATTTGCATCGATACCGTACAAAAGTATTCTGACATAGTTTGTATGTCTTCGTTTAACAGTAGCAGGGACTATATTAATGTTAAACCTTATAGTTACTTTACAACAATCAGTTAGGGGATAACTGTACTCAAAATTGTTATTTGGGGACTCCGAGGTAAATCGTCGGTTTTATGGTCGGAAATTTCGTTTTACGGCGACGCGTTAGCGGAGCCGTAAAACGCAATTTGCGACCATAAAACCGACGATTTACCTCCCCAAATGACAATTTTCGGTACTGTAATCCCCATTCTAATGCACTTGATCATATTTTGCCTTCTAAAGTCGTCGACTTTGCATCCACAGCAAGCGCTTTCAGCTGCGTAAAACCATACGTCAGCCAATGAGAAGCGACGTTTCTTAATGACGTCGGGTTTGCGACAGTATATCGCAGAATATACTGTCGCAAATTTTTGACGTTATCCAATCAGACGTCGCGTTATATTTGTAAGTGCATTAGAATGCAGTGTTGCACGAAGCATGTGTAGTCCTAAATGAAACAATTAGAAAGTACCTTAGTACCATGAGAAACCTGGCTATTATAATTTCAGGTATTGTGGGATGTCTGGTTTCAATTTAGGGCACTTTGAAAATAATGTTCTCCTAAAGACGGTGCCAGAGTCCTGACTTGCAAATAATCTAACTTTTCAAAATATGTAGAACATGTTAGTATGCTTAATATTTTATAGCTTCGATGACACATCTCACTGGTTATCTAGTGTTCAAGGGCAACCGTACAACACTTGTACGAATAGTCTTACCCGGTCATCGTATCATAAATAAAGGATATGGATGCTATATGTTAGAATAGCCAAAGACAAAGTAACCAGTAGATATAAAAAAAGTAAAAAAAAAACAAAAACATTTAAACGAGACAACAGAGACAACAGAAACATAAACAAATAAACACAAAGAAACGGCACAAACAGCAGCTCATCAAACAATGGTAGAACCACTGTGGAACCACAACTGCTAAATGCACACATTTCCGACTAGAACTGAGCCGCGACACGACAAGACCATCAAAGTGGCATGTGCACCCATGGAAAACTAAGATGAGCCTTTGTATCCTCCCAATCTGATCAGAGTCTTTGTTGTGCGTTTAAAGGGTAGCTAAAGGTCTAAGCTATCCCCATTCGAACAGCGAAGACTATGATCAGACTGGACGGATCTGAGTGTTTACTTTGCCCACAGCTCACTTTGTGTTTTGTCGAGTCGCGTCGGCTCAACTTATAGATTAAGCTACTGCAAAAAAGTTAGCCAAAATATAACAACGGCATTCATCGCACATGCGTTAAGCTTATTTATGCATAATATTTACTTTGGAGAAAAAAAGCTGGCCTTTTTTTTTTTTTTTTTTTTAAAGTTTAAAGTTTTGCATATGGAACATATTGAATCAAATCCCATGTCCCGCCCTCAAACCAAAACGGAATGTAAGGATTATATGAGCCGCGACACGACAAAACCAACGGAGTGGTTGTGCACCCAGCGCAGACTCAGATCAGCCTTGGCATCCGCCCAGTCTGATCAGAGTCTTTGCTGTCCGCATGAGAGTAGTTAAGGCAGCGCTCATATACATAAATTGACAGCAGTTCAAGACAGGCATGCAAGATAAACAGACTGAACAGCTCAGTACAAATATTACTGAGGGTTTGGGCTGGGGGTGGGGGCGGGGGATTAAACTAGTTTCCCGGGGTTCCAACCCCGCACTCAGCTTCTGCATTGATTCTAAACATATAAATAAGCTGTTTAGTCCGCGTGAACGTTAACTTTCCTAACCCGTCGTTGAGTCATTACCGCGAAAAATTCATGGATTAAAACCCATATACCTATATAATGTATTATAAATGAGGGCTCGTTATATGGTTTATAGTCTTCAGAAACTAGGAAAGCGCGTCTCTCGTTACAGGCAAGGAAAGACAAACCATCCCTTTTCAAAGTACGTCGAATTAAATCCAAAAGTTTTCGATGATTAAATTATGAGGCAAAGTGAAACCGTGTGTAGAAAATCGTAAGTTCACAAAGTGGTCACAGGGAATTCTTCCGACTTCAGTTTATTAGCGCACCTGAGCCATCGGCTCCTGGGGAGCTTTTAGGATGGTAAGGCTTCGTTGACCGTCCGTCCACAATTTCAAACGACTTCTTCTCTGAAACCGCTAAGCCGATTGTAACCAAATTTCATAGGTAGCCTCCTTGGGATTTTTGAATTAAAATATGTTCAAACGGTCCTGGTCACATGATCAACATGGCCGCCATGCTCATATATGGTAAAAACCAAAAAAAAAATCTTCTTCTCAAGAACCAATAGGCGGATGGCCTAAAAACTTGATATGTAGCATTGGGTACGCAAGTACTACCAAGATTGTTCAAATTATGACCTTGGGTTGACCTTGACCTTTTTTACGGTAAGGTCAAATTTGCTTCCTTGTGCTTTTATATGGGAAACTTTTAGACCATGAGATTTCTTGGAAACTGTTGAAGATTGGTATCTACAGTCAGCTTAATAATTACATGAAGATTTATGAGTACAAGAGGTCAAGGTCATTATTAAAGTTTGACCTTTGACCCAGTACTCTCATATTTTACCAATTTCAAACATTCTCCTCAAAAGCCACTGGGCCAATTGAAACCAAATTTCATTAAGAGCCTTCAGGGGTTAAGGAAACAAAATTCAGTCATACAGTCCAGGTCAAATGACCAACATGGCCTCCACGCCCATATATAGTTAAAACCTTTAAAAACCATCTTCTCAAGAACCAATAGACCGATGGCCTTGAAATTTGGAACGTAGCATTAAGTACTCAAGTACTATCAAGATTGTTCAAATTATGACCTTGGGTTGACCTTGACCTTTTTTACGGTAAGGTCAAATATTGGAAGCTGCTAGAACATACAATTTCATGGATAGTTTTGAAGATTTAGGCCTACAAATTGGTATATACAGTCATCTTAATGAGTACATGAAGATTTGTAAGTACAAGAGGTCAATGTAGTTCTTTGACCAAGAACTCTCATATTTTGACAATTTCAAACAATCTTCTAAAAACCCACTGGGCCAATTGTAACCAAATTTCATATAGAGCCTCCAGGGGTTGAGGGAATGAAAAATTTTCTAACGGTCAAAATCACATGACCAACATGGCGGCCACGCCTATAAATAGTAAAACCTTTGAAAATCTGTTTATCCAGAGCCAGACCGATGATCTTGAAACCTGGTATGTAGCATTGGGTATTCCAGTACTATTGGGAGTGTTCAAAATGATGACATTGGCTTGATCTTGACTATTTTACGGCAAGGTCAAGTATGAGAAAATGCTAAAACATAAGATTTCGTGGGAAGTTTTGAAGATTTAGGCCTAAAAATTTGTATATACTGTTATCTTAATGAGTACATGAAGATTAATAAGTACAATAGGTCAGGGTCATTCTTTGACTTTTGACCCAGAACTCTCTCCTTTTGACAATATCAAACAGTCTCCTCAGAAGTCACTGGGCCAATTGAAACCAAATATCATATAGAGCCTCCAGGGGTTGAGGGAATGAAATTTGTTCTAACATCCAGGTCACATGACCAACATGGCATCCATGCCCATATATGGTAAAACTCTTTAAAAAACTTCTTCTCCAGAACCAATTGACCGATGGCCTTGAAACTTGGTATGTAACATTGGGTACTGGCGTACTTATCAAGATTGTTCAAAATGATGGCATTGGGTTGACCTTGACCTTTTTACGGCGAGGTCAAATGTCGGGAAATGCTAGAACATAAGACTTCATGGGCAGTTTTGAAGATTTTGGCCTAAAAATTGGTATATACAGTCGTCTTAATGAGGTCTTGAAGAATTGTGAGTACAAGAGGTCAAGGTCATTCTTTTATCTTTGATCCAGATCTCTCATATTTTGACATTTTCAAATATTTCCTCAAAAGAAAGGGCCAGTTGTAAAAATACTTCATATAGAACCTCCAGGGATTGATTGACCAAAATTGTTCAAACGGTCCGGGTCACATTACCAACATGGCTGTCATACCCATTTATGGTATAAACCTTTGATATTTTTCTTTTCCACAACCACAACGCCTATGGCCTTGAAACTTGGTTAGTAACATGGAATACTAGAGTACTACCAAGACTGTTCAAATGCTGACCTTGGGTTTACATTGACCTTTTTTGTGACATGGTTTAATATGGGAAAATGCTAGAACATAAAATTTCATTTAAAGTTTTGAAGATTTTGGCCAAAAATGGTATGTATGGTTGTCTTAATGAGTACATGAAGAATTATGAGTACAAGAGGTCATAGTCATTCTTTGAAATTTGACCCAAGACTCATATTTTGACAATTTCAGACATAAAAAAGCCACATTACCAATTGCTCAGGTGAGCGATTCAGGGCCACAAGGCTCTCTTGTTTATAACCTCTTCCCAATTTTTAATAGACCAAAAGAACTTTTACCTGACTTTTCTTAATCATTGCCACTGTACCTTATGGCATGATATTTGACTGCAGTAAGGTAAGCAGTACATAATTTAGAGAGTTCAGTAGCACGTGTAGTTCAAGACCCTGAGTTAGCAATAAATCGTGCATTATACAGTCCTTTGTGAAACGCAGGTAGCCATTACATCGTAGGCAGTCTGTCTTGGCTTTGCTTTATATGTACAGAAAACTTTAGAATTCTGTTCTGCAAATGTCTTTGTGGGCCCTGATCAAGTAATACATAGAGGATCTTACATGAGTGCTCATGTATTATTGAATTTATTAAACGAGTTGGGGAAAGAGATAAGATGCGAGGCTCTGCCGAGCATCTTATCGTTTTCACCAACGAGTTTAATAAACTCAATAATACAGGAGCACGAATGCAAGATTATATTTATCATATGACACTAAAATCGCAATTTATTAGCAAATTTTGCATTTAAACGTCACGATTTCGACATTAGAAAACCCGACGTTTTATGGACGTCAACGCATAACGTTACGGCGCAATTTGCATATTTAATCCACTAGTGGCTTATCGTTTTTAATGCATGGCTTTATTACACTATCAGATGCGACGTCATATGATAAATTGAGTTATTGAAATAATCTTGGCAAAGATATATAGTAGACCCTTTATTATGCTTAGTTTGGTGTCCATAGAAACACATATCGTTGTATGTGCATAGTATTATATTAAGACAAAACTTACAAAGAAGTTTAGCCACTGCGCATTAAATGTCAGATAGTTAAATTTTTGCTTTTGTAGTTTTGTGTCACTGGGGCAGACTTAAATATAATACGAGGCAGAGAAACAAAAAAGCAGTTCATACTAATTTGTCATATATTATCAGTGAAAACCAATACACATAAAATATAGCGTTAAAATGAGAAGCGTCACAATCAGCCTCTTGTGGGACTTATAAGCAAACTTATTAAGCTAGTTTGAAATAGAGGATCTTACATGAGTGCTCGTGTATTATTGAATTTATTAAACGAGTTGGGGAAATAGATAAGATGCGAGGCTCTGCCGAGCATCTTATCGTTTTCACCAACGAGTTTAATAAATTCAATAATACAGGAGCACGAATGCAAGATTCTATTTATCATATGACACTGAAATCGCATTTTATTAGCAAATTTTGCACTAAAACGTCACGATTTCGCCATAAGAAAACGTGACGTTTTATGGACGACAACGCATATTGTTACGGCGTAATTTGCATTTTTAATCCACTAGTGGATTATCGAATTTAATGCATGGCTTTATTACACTCTCAGATGCGACGTCATATGATAAATATATGTAATCCAAACTTACTGTTTGATATCCGTTTAAAAAGACTTCAAATGAAACCTACCTCCCATTTTGACAGCCAAATGTAATCCTTTGATCTACAATCAAACTTTGAGTGGTACGGGGAATGTTTTAAAATTTAAAACTTATTTGTGCAGTCGTCTACAACATCAGTCATGCATATCGTTCAAAATAGTGCAATGATGCACATCAACGGTATCATCAAAACCGTCGATAATTTAAACTTGGATGTTTATTCGCATCGAAGCCGAGTAATAGCAATCAAACAACGAGTTGTTTACCGCCGCAGGCAAACAAACTTGTGTTGGTTGCCTTACGATATAACGCGTATTTCTGCTCTATTCTATTCTGTCCAGTACCACCAAGGTTTCGACTTTGTTCTGTCACTGAATTTCCGGTCAAGTTTTTCCATAGGAGAAATGAGACGCTGGCATTTTACTGGACACAAAAAAAAAATCTTCAGAAAAAAAAAATTCTATTGTTCTTTTAAGTAAACTTTGTACTAATTTCCTGTTTATATTATAGAAATTGACATTTTGCTAAGTAAATTATTTCTACCGACCCTAAATACCATAGACTCATATGCTCGGAAAATAAAACAATAAATACATTCCTGTTTATTTCTCCCGGCAACACGATAATGGCATATGAAAAATAATCTTATAATGGCGGAAACCGATAGAGCTTAATAACCATTAAAAAACACCTTTCAATCCCGCCACTCGACCCATTATCCAATCTACTCGCCGTGCAAGTGCATATTTATCAAAACAAAATGCTCATACTTTGAAAGGCAATCGTTTTCAGACCTCGAAAATATTCCTCTGCCATCCGACAATTAATGATTGTCGAAATCCCGGTGTATTATTTTAACATCAACACTATTTGATATTGTATAAGTGCTGAACATTGTATAGAAATCTGTGTCACGATATGTCATGATGACGTTCTGATCTGTTATGTGTTATGTAGGGTCAAAACAGGTACATTCGGACAGTGCGGTGTTCTCGGACCCTTTTGGTAGCTGGTGAGGATGTAAAAAATAAAACAGGCGGGCAATATCCCTTCAAGCTTGTTTTGCCATTTCGTCTCAAAATAAAATAAAAAAAATATAAAAAAAGAAAATGGCCCCACCTTTGGACACGCTTTTTGGTGTCTGATTCTTCCTTTTTTAAACAAAATAGGATGATGATTATAATATTAATACCAAAAATGATAGGGTGCTCTTGATTTGTCGGGGAGAAAAATTGGCGCAAAAGGAAAGAAAATAATTTGGCCTGAAAAGAAGAAGAAAAGTAAATCTTCATGTATTCTACCTACTGCTACTTATTAAAGAGCATGTACATATAAACCTACTGACTGTATACTCTCTATAATGCGATGTTTATTGCCTATTGTGCACTTGGGGGTGGTCATGGTCGGGCGATGGTGCTGGGACATTGTTCATGCGTTCTACTAATTTGGATAATAGTAGGGCAAAGGTCTACTGTGCATGCATGAACTGCGGGTGGTTGTTTGATTTTTTTTGTTTGGTATGTCTGGTCTGTCAAACCTTTTTTTCTTTCTTCCTCTCTCGGGGAGACAGCTCGATATAGCCTGAAAAACTGTTCAAAACAACCGTTAAACCCAAACCAATCAACCGACCATTGTGTACTTCTGTTTAATGGCTACTGCTTCCTGTCTTCTGTTCACTGCGACAGTGATTACATGCACAAACTTCAAAGTAAATATTATGCATAAATGAGCCGCGACACAACAAAACCACGCCAAGCGCAGACTCAGATCAGCCTTGGCATCCGCACAGTCTGATTAGAGTTTTCGCTGTCCACATGGAGATAGCTCAGACCCTTAGCAACCCTCAGAGCACTAAACGAAGCGCCTTGTCAAGCTGGGTGGATGGCTAGACTGATCTGAGTCTGCGTTGGGCGCACAACCACATTGTTGGTTTTGTCGTGTCGCGGCTCAAATATGTTTTACGCGTTGTTTTGCGTTGAATAGCGGATGTTATATTTTGGCTAACTTTTTGCAGAAGCTTGAATCTATAAATTGCGCCGCGACTCGACAAAACCAACAAAGTGGACTGTATGCAAAGCGAACTATCAGATCAGCTGGGCACCCGCACAGTCTGATTATAGTTTTCGCTGTCTTCCGGAGTTGATAATACTAGTATAGCAGTAGAACTTGTTCCAGCTGGCGGGGAGACCGTTTTTGATGTTTTAACAAATATTTGATACAAGATCTGGAGAAAAGGAGATGATATCAAAGGTTACTGAACATTTTGTACAAGGACTACACAACCAATGTGGCAATTCTCAGTAGTTCCAAGCAGCCACTGGAGAATAAGATGAACTCCTGCCCATGGTCAAGAAATGGAAACTAAGGTGGTTTGGTCACATCTCAAGGTCTTCTTGTTTAGCAAAGACGATTCTACAGGGCACAGTGAAAGGAAAAGGAAGTAGACAGAAGTAGAGGTGGGAAGACAGTATTAAAGAATAGATAGCGTTGGACTTTGCCAGTTCAACAAGAGCAGTTGAAAACAGGACAAGGCGCAAAGGGATTGTTGGGAAGTCACCTGTGGTAACCCAACGACCTTGCAAGGTTAATGGATAGAATAGAATAGAATAGTTCACGTTTGTATTAGCCGTGCGTATGTAAGTTTTGCAAACTTAAACTATGTTGGTTTTAAGAAGCAAGTATAAACTAGTACAGGTATCACTAAATTGTTAATAAGATCCATGAGCTTTGTGGCTATTATCCCCATTGGCTACTATCAAATGCACACCTGGTAATGGGCATTTTCAGATTTACGAGCTCCGGTAGCTCAGTAGGTTTAGGGCTGCTTAATGATCTAGCCGTCCCGGGTTCGAGTCCCGCTACTTTGCCGCTAGAGGCGAGAAACTTTCTAACCATGAACGGGGTTCCATTGCACACGGGATTCCATTATCATTTTCTTATCGTCCTGATATGACTGAAATATTTTAAAAAGGACGTAAATTCACAAGTCATCCACCCAACTTTACCGTTTCTGCTTAATAAGAAATTGGCTGTTTGATATCCAGTGATGAGGGCTGTCATTGCGGTTTTAAGCATTCGTTTATGACCATTTAATTAAACCTGACATGCAGTTACGTTATATGCAGCAGACGCTACAGACGAGGTCCTGATTATAAACCGTTACTCTACTGAGTGTATGACACTGCAGCAGACATGTTTATTGGATTCTTTTTAAAGAAACAACTTGTTCTTTCCCCAGCTACATGTATACAGCTGCCTGCTTTGTTTCTGTTTCATTTTGTGGTTAAAAATAGAAAAAAGGTAAAATAGAGGTACTGTATGTTTAATTAATTGTGTCTACTATGTTGGTACATCCAGCCCAATACAGTAGACAAGATGAATTAAATATCAAAGATGTACTGTTCCGTTTTGTTGTTTGGTTTTTTTTTCGATGTCTTGGGTGGGTTGCACTTGGTAATTGTGGCTATATTTCAAATAAGAAACTCAAATCAATTTCATAACTTTCGTTGTCGTCATATGTTCACCAAATAATATTTTAATTCCACATTAGGATTTAATAACCTGTGATAAAAACACTGGTTTAATTTAAAGCTTCTGAAAGGCATTACATACAAATAAAGTGGATGAAAACTTTGCCAAATGCATTTTCATGGGTGTAAATGACAGCGTTTACCATCAGGGCAAAGTGTGTTTCTCTCTCTCTCTCTCTCTCTCTCTCTCTCTCTCTCTCTCTCTCTCTGGGGAATGGTCCGATAAAAACTGAAATACTGTCTAAAAGGCCGTTAAACCCCAACCAACCAACCGACACACATTTTCAGATAACAGACTGGGTACATAATAATGTAAGTCCAGATCGCATGGTGTCCAGAGAATGTAATGTTAAACGCAAATCATGTACTAATTATGATATATTTAGAGATAGAACTTTATTAATGTCAAATTTGATTACTTCAGAAATACTGAATCACCCTTTACTTGCTGTAAATACATTTGGCTTACGTTATCTTAAACGCTGAAAGCTCAAAGTACCCTCTTATACATTGGTCGAGTCGGGTAACTCCGGACAGCGGGTAAATTCGGACAAACTCGTTGCAAACAGTGAAAATCCAGATGAAACGGCTAATAATAGGCAATCTCATCAGGATTTTCACTGTTTGCCCAATTAATTTTGTTTGTATTTAAAACAACTGACATATAAAGGAAACAATATCACTGCCCGAATTTACCTGCTGTCCGAAGTTACCCGACTCTACCCTAATTTTCTTTTTAGATAAAATGACAGTAAAACATGAAGATGTACCCATACACTTAAGGTCCACTTTCCCATGAGTCTGGTCATGTATAAATTGAGAAAAATGCACAGCAAAACACATCATGGACGGACACTCGGCGCCAGGTGTGTGCAGTTATGGTTACGTATCGTTGAGCCACTTGGGGAACGTCGTTACGAGAATAGAAAAAGAACAGAACAGAGCAAAACACATACCTCCAGCGGAAATCGGAAGAGGACATATCCGCAAAGTGCTGGGCTGGGTGGACAGTGGGAGTGGTGTGCAACAGCGCATAACAAGCCAGCCACGTGAAGCGAAGATCCTCTACGTTGTGGCCGTAACCAGGTCGTTGTGCGAGTGAAAGCCTTCTTTGATGAGTTACCTGTCACTTCCCGTGATGATTTTAGGGACGGAAGAAAGGACAGTTGCGGTGCCGGTTGGTGCGTCCATGCTATCGTTCCGCTGAGCCAACTGACGGGCTTTGGATAAACAACAAAGCAAAACACAGACAGCCTAATCCTGCACACCTCAGCCTACACATCTACGTTTCCAGTTTCGTTTCAAGCGAAAATGTATTGGGTGCCGTTTTACGATATATTCCCTATTTATTGACATCCATAATTCAAATTATGGATAACCATTATTCAAATTATAGTTATCCATAAATCAGGGTGAATATTGGATATCCATAATTCAAATTGAAGATATCTAAAAATCGAATAATGGATTTCCATAAATCAAATTATGGATATCCGTGAATCGATTTATGGATATCCATAATTCGATTTATGGATATCCATGTTTCGAATTAATGACAACCATAATTCGAATTATGGATATCAATAGATAATTATTGATATCCATCAACAAATATATCCTGGGTTCTTGTGAATTCGTTAGTGTAAGAAAACTCAAGTGGTAATATCTGCTGATATAAAAGATCTCATTTCTTTTATTCGTCTGTTATTTTCTTGCCTATATTTGCTTTTAAATACAACAGCATTTTAATTGTTTATCATTGCAAGAAGCTGACAAAAACTTTGGCAAAATGGAGGTCACTGACCTTTGTGACCTATGTACTACGTAATCAGTTTCCGTGAGTTATACTGTGCATAAAAAATAAGGCACCACAAGTGACAGAACTTTGAAAAAAACTCTAAAAACTGGAAGAACAATTATAAAAGAATATATTTACAGTCAGGTAAGTGTGTATTTGGCTTGCTGTGTATCTTCTGTCCCTCACTTCCATGTCAACTCATATTGAAACAAAATATTATAGCCATGGTATGTAGATGTTTGGATAGAAGGGCCTCTTGTTCAAAAGGAACATTTGAGAAGGGCCACACTTCACAGTGTCAAGTTGTCAACATTTGTTTTACCCTTGACTGTATCTTGTAGAGTGTTAGCCGGCACTCAAAAATGTTTAGCAGCTCTGTTTACAGGAAGCTTTTCTTCAAATATGAGACATGGTAGCTTAGTGGTTGGTGCACTTGCCTCTGATGCCTCTGAGGTACAGAGTTTGAACATTGGTAGTGGCGTTGGATTTTTATTGTTGAACAATGTTTCTTTAATTTCATTTGCAAGGATGACATTAAAAAGGGTGCAAACTTCGGATCGGAACGACAACTAGAGACCCTCTAAGGGGGGTGGGAGGGGGAAAATGGCATCCCTTGTGCATATTAGATATCCTTTCTGTATTACATGCCTACAAGAAAGTTTATCCTGTAAAAGTAGTGTAGATCGTACACCTGTTCATAATCTTAGACAGAGGGTGTAGATGTATACATAAGAAGAAAGAAGGAAGATAAATGCAGCATTGTAGGCATCTGATAAATCAGCTTCTATATACATGTAGCTGCCCCTCTTAGAAGCATGGGACTGAAATGAAATAAGATGAAACTCATAGAGATGGACCCTCAAATAACCCCCTAGGACTAAAAACAATGAACACTGTGATAACAGGGATGAGGTGCAGGGGATACTTAAATGATTTCATTTCTTCTCACACTGTTCATTTTTATTAGATCTATCCCCTGTACAAAAAAAATCATCATGATTCATGACCCAATAAAAAGTCAATACAGAAAAAAATGTATTTTGACAGTCTTCAGCATCCTGCATTACCAAGTCTCATTTATTTGCAAGCCACAACCATGGATGTTAGTAGTTAATAGCAGAAAAACATTACACGGGGACCAGCATGTCTTTTTTGTGCATTTTTTCAACTAAAAGAAAACCTGCAGCAGCTATAAGAGCCCCACAAGCATGTTGCCTTACTTTTCTGCAACAGTGTAGAAGGCAATTTTCTAGTCACGTGATGTACTTCGACTGGGATCATGGAGCAGACGTCAGCGTGTTGTGTCTGTGTAAAACATGTTGTGTTGAAAGGAAAATGTTTCTGAAGATGAGGAAAATTTGGGAATAGGAAAATGGTGTGAAAGTAAGGTGAGAGCTAAATTTGCTGTATGTTTTATTCTTTCTGATTTCCATCTTTGGCATGAAAAAGGTTAGCGAGTAGACTTCTTGTTTGTTTACATTTTCCAACAAACGGCTGTCAGAATCTCGCGAGATTTAGTGAGAAGTAAACAAATTTCACGCACTAGCGGATTCACAAGAACGCCGAAAACGGAAGTAGGGGGGATATATATCAAAAATTAGAATAACGGATATCCATAATTCTAAATCTGGATATCAATGAATGGGGAACAAATAGTAAAACGGCACCCCATAGATATGGAGCTGGAAGATAAAGTGGATTCTTATGTTGCTTCAGAGCAAAATATCTGAGATGGGATCATACACCCGTATGCCGCTAAGTTTTTTTCACCATTTTCTCGAAAAGACACAACTTTTGTGACTGCATGTTTGCTTCCTCGGTCGACAAAACCATTTAAAAGGTGGGATCTACTCTTACAAGAAAGAATTTGCTCCTCTGGGACCAAATTCGTTTCTGTAAGAGTTGATCCACTTGGGAAGGGAGGCAAAGTGAAATTGACAGAGTTGATTCCCCTGAAATTGTACTCATTGATCTAAACTGAATCTACGCGAGGTAATTCTAACAAAATCTTCCGGCCTGACTGGCGTTGCATGAAAAAGTTCCACAGCAAACGTTTAAATCAACCCTATATTCTGTATCCCCAGGATCTAAAGACTTAACACAGTTCCGAACCACACACAGAATGCCACTCAAAGTCACCTGGTATTATGTTTATTTGAAGATATTGACTTCCTGGCATGTGTCAAGGTGATATGACTTAACCTTGTACATGCAGATTCTATGATAACAGAACAATGACTATTTAAGGCAAATGGGTAGATTTTCAAGGGAAGCAAGTCTGTTATATTCATTTTTGCCTCATTTTAAGTGGGATCAAGTCGTTAAGGAGTAAATTCTTTCCGGTAAGAATAGACTCGATTTTCGAAAGGGGTCTAAGGCCGACAAAAAAAAAAGAAAAAGAAAAAAAAAAAAATAATAATAATAAAAAAAAGGAAGTCACAAACGAAATTTTCGTGTTGTAAAACTTGCGATTAAAGATGTCGGTGAACCCTTGTTTTCTACTCTGGCCGGCCTTGCAGGTCGGAATTGGTAGTGTTATTCGGGAATGAATTTCATTTTTATATCCCACACTTCGGAGAAGTTGTAGGAGCATATTAGTTTGGGCCTGTCTGTCTGTCCGTCAGTCAGTCAGTCTGTCCACTAGCCTTCTATAAGCCAAGAGCCGTATGAGATAGAGACTTGAAATTTTATACACATGATCAGTTTGGAAAATAAGCGAATACGTGTTTTTTATCCGCGAGTCATTTATTATCAGAGTTATGCCCCTTTTTCGACTTAACTTGTGGAACTTGTGAAAAAATATCTCAAGAACCCCTGATGGTAGGATCATCAGGTTTTGCAGGATGACAATTCTCTAGGTTTAGATGACCTGATTAACTTTTGAAAACAGTTCGTAAATTTTTGACCGAGTTATGCCCCTTTTTCGACTAAGAGCATTGTAAGCCTGTGGAACCTTGTGAACAAAATATCTTAAGAGCCCCTGATGTAAAGATTATTATTTTTTGCAGGAAGATACTACCTAAGGTGTAAATGACCTGATAAACTTCTGAAAAAAAAGGTGCCCCGGTAGCTCACTGGGTTAAGCGCTGGCCTACTGATCTAGCGGACCGGGTTCGAATCCCGCTTGAGGCGAGAATCTTTCCAACCGTAAACGGGGTCCCATTGCACACAGCCTTTCATTATCATCATCCCATCGTCCTGATATGACTGAAATACTGTTGAAAAGGACGTAAAATCGCAAGTCATCCATCCATCCATCTGAAAAAAAATCGTAAATTTTTGATCGAGTTAAGCCTATATTATGACTTAGTACAGTCAAGAACCGTACACAAAATAAGCAGATTGAAATTTATAATCAGTCCCTGGATAGGAGTTTGGCATGGGAATGCCTGAACTGTGGCATGCCAAACTTCTCAACTTCTTTGTTTGACACATTAGGCCTGATTGATACGAGTAATCGTTTTGATTCCCTCTCAATTCCTGACAGTCCAATTCCTACTGATCTAGGCACACCAACAGCTACTTCTTCCCCAGTTGGTCTGCAACAATCAAAACCCAAGCCAGGCAAGAAGTCTGTCTGAAATCATCCACTTCGAATCCTGATTATGAATTGTCAGTCGATTAAAAATAAGAAACCTGAACTTCAGACCATTGTCGACACAGCCAAACCTGACATTATCTTGGGTTGTGAATCTTGGCTCTCTCCAGACATCGCCAACTCTGAAATATTCCCTAATGGGTATGATGCCATTAGGAAAGACCGGGCGGGTGATGCTCATGGGGGAGTTTTTGTTTGTTTTAAAAAGGATTTGGTTTGTATTGAGGTACCAGAACTTGAGACTGAGTGTGAACTTGTTTGGGTTAAACTTCAAATTGTTGGCTGTAAAACTTTGTATCTTGGCTCCTTCTACCGACCTCCAGATATCATTGATCCAGAGTATTTGGATCATCTAAATGCCTCTCTAGGACGAATCATGTCATGTAAAAACTCTCATGTCCTTCTTGGAGGTGACTTCAGTTGTGGGGACATTGATTGGAATAAGTTATATGTACCCCTGGGAATGCCCAAAAGGCAGGTGCAGTCCCAATTAGTAAACATTGTTCAGGAGCACTGCCTCTCTCAAATGGTTGATATCCCTACAAGACAGGAAAGGACCCTAGATATCCTTTTGACTAACAACCCCACCCCTGTCACAAGAATTAAGGGTATGCCACCAATTGGTCGAGCTGACCATGATATTGTTTTGGTGGAATATGACATAAAAGCAAAAAGGGTCCTTCAGTCACCACGGAAAGTTTTCTTGTACAAACGGGCTGATATGCAAGGTCTTAGAGACCATATGCTTGCCTTTGCAGACCGTTTCATGTCGCAGAACTTTGCTCACGTTGATGTTAATGAGATGTGGATTGAGTTTAAGACGGTCTTACTAAATGCAGTAAACAAGTTTATTCCTTCTAAAATGACGAAAGGAAAACTTGGCTATCCATGGATAGATGCACGCATTAGGGCATTGATTAGGAAAAAAGAAAAATTGTACCACAAAGCTCGCAGGGCAGATAACGAGACCCTGAAGAGTCGTTATAAACGACTCAGAGCTCATGTCCAAAAAGAAATGCGTGATGCCTATTGGAGGTATGTTTCAGATATTTTCAATCCCTCAGATACAGACACTAATATAGAAGACTGTATCCAAAATGATCGGCTGAAAAAGTTTTGGTCCTTTATGAAAAACTTAAGAAAGGATTCCACGGGTGTGGCCTGTTTAAGGGAAAATGGCATGTTGAAAACTGCTAATAAGGACAAAGCAGACATATTTAACAGACAGTTCGAGTCTGTATACACCCGGGAACAAGTAGGTGACCCCCCATCGAAAGGACCAACCCCCTACCCAGATATTGAAGACTTATTCATTGACCCTAATGGGGTCAAAAAACTACTAGACCGTCTTAACCCCCATAAATCTTCAGGTCCAGACGACCTAAGTGCACGTGTGTTAAAAGAATGCAGTGCTGAAATTGCCCCGGTCCTTGCCTGCATTTTCAACCAGTCTAGAGTACCAGATGACTGGCTGCAAGCTAATGTGGCTCCCATTTACAAAAAGGGAGAAAAATATGACCCTGCCAATTACAGGCCGGTCTCCTTGACTTGTATTTGCTGTAAGTCTCTTGAGCACATTCTTGTGAGCAAAATCATGCAACATCTATCGGACCATAAGATTTTAGTTGAGTCTCAGCATGGCTTCAGAAGTGGTAGGTCATGCGAGACTCAACTGGTCCAGTTCATTCATGATTTGCAGGCAAACCTAGACAGAGCCAATAATAAAGGTCACAAACAAACAGACCTCATTATTATGGACTTTGCCAAGGCTTTTGATAAGGTCCCCCATAGACGATTGATTTATAAACTGGAGTATTATGGTATCCGAAATGATATCCTCCGGTGGATCTCTGCCTGGCTATCTGGAAGGACACAAAAAGTTGTCCTGGATGGTGTCTGTTCAGACCCTCTCCCCGTGTTGTCTGGCGTCCCCCAGGGTTCTGTTTTAGGGCCCATCCTGTTCTTAATCTTTATTAATGACCTGCCAGACAACATAAGCTCCACAGTCCGCCTTTTTGCTGATGACTGTGTACTCTATAGAAATATTAGACGGTCCGAAGACCAACAGATACTCCAAGATGATTTAGATAAATTGGCACTTTGGGAAGAGGCATGGCTCATGAAATTTAATGTTGCCAAATGTCACTCTATGAGGGTGACTAGGCATCCCCCTCCAAAGCAAATAATCCATGGTTATACATTGCATAACCAAGTCCTAGAGAATGTATCGTCAGCCAAATATTTAGGAGTTGAAATTACGGATGACCTCGAGTGGGGTCAGCACATTAATGAAATTACCAGTAAGGCTACTCAGACTTTGGGTTTCCTTCGTAGAAACTTGACTTTTGCATCGAAGGAAATCAAGGCTGCTGCATATAAAACTCTGGTCCGGCCCAAATTAGAATATGCAGCGCCAGTTTGGATGCCCCATCACCAAGTTGATATTAACAGAATAGAAAAAGTACAGAGGACTGCTGCCCGTTGGACCTGTAGGCGCTGGCGCAATCAAAGTCATGTGGGAGAAATGTTAGAAGAACTCCAATGCCCAGACCTGCAGGAAAGACGACAGCAGGCTTCTCTGTCTCTATTCTACAAAATTCATAATAATCTTGCCATTGTAGATAAGAATAAGTACCTATCTGAGGTCGGTGAAGGGAGCAGGAGAACTAGGTCCCACCCATTCCAGTACCACCGTCCAAACGCTTACACGGACGGTTTTAAGAATTCTTTTTTCCCCAGGACAATTGCAACTTGGAATGGCCTTAAAACCGAAGCTGTCTCTTCGGAGACAGTTGATGGGTTTAAGGCCAAAATTTAATATCCTAGGGTAGAGCAGGGGTTAGGCATGGGATGCCTGCCCCTGAGGACTTCTTGTAAATAGTTTTAATCTGCTGGTGGCTATGTCACAAATTCATTTATTTATTTTATTTTTTTTTTGTGACAACTTATGCGCCACACCAAAAACCTGTCATCATGGTCAAAATTGACCGAGGACAGTATCGATAGAAAGAAAGAAAGCCGTATCATTTTTATTTTTATTTTTTCCGCCGGTCATGTATTTCTACAGGTTTGCCCCTTTTTCGTCAAAAACAAAAAGTGGCATGTGCCCCAGCGAAAACCTGGATCAGACTGGCCATCCGCCCAGTCCGATCAGAGTCCTCGCTTTGCGCTTAAAGGATAGCTTAGGGTCCAAGCTAGCTTCATGCGGACAGCGAAGGCTCTGGTCACACTAGGCGGATGCCCAGGCTGATCTGACTATTCGCTCCAGGCGCATATGCCACTTTATTGGTTTTGTCGTGACGCGGCGCATGTAATATTTTATAATCCGATTGTCTACATAAGATTGAAAACATATTTACTGAAGTCATTGAATACGAGAACAATCGATGGACTATACTACGGAACCCCTAAAGGGACATTTCATTTCCGAAAATTATCAGAAAAGAAATTGAAACAAGAAAAGTAGAACGGAAATCAAAACAACAAATATCTCGTGTAAACGACTTATTATATCGTTTAAACCACATAATATGTCGTTTAAACGATATAAGATAAAATTGAAATTAAAACAAGAATACCAGAAATGAAATTATCTCAAGATAAACAGAAAAGAAACTGAAACAAAAAATGTCGTTTAAACGACTTATTACTAACTTTCTATTCCGATAAATATCGGAGGATAAATAAATCGAAACAAGAAAATTAGAACGGAAATCATGACAACAAGTATCTCGTTTAAACGACTTAATGTATCGTTTAAACGACTTAATATGTCGTTTAAACGATATAATAAGTCGTTCAAACGAGATATGTGTTGTTTTTATTTCCGTTTTAATTTTATATGTCGTTTAAATGATAAAATAAGTCGTTTAAACGAGATATCTGTTGTTTTTATTTCCGTTCTAATTTTCTACGGAAGCGTATATACGCCACCACTTGCTACATAAAACTGCCGGAAAAATATGTTTTTCTCACGAAAATGCCAGAAATAAGTGGCTTGACTGCGATAATATTAATAATGTTAAAACATAGTGCGTTTAGATCATTATTTTCACTGTTAGTCTCAATTTAATGTTGACAGACAAATAAAAGAAAACAGTGCGTCTAACTTTTTCTTGTTTGGCAAATGATTATCTGATTTTGATAAACAAGTATTTCACTATGATCCGAAAGTATATAGCCATATATGTGTTGTGGCAATATTTTTGCTTTTAATTTAAAACCACCATTTTGCGCGAAAAGATTTTGCGCCTTCACAGATCACTTTCTGTCTTCGGGGTAGAATGATTGTATTATTTCCTTCAAAAATATAAAATATCAAGCAAGAGAAAATCATATTTCGTTCAGATTGTTGAATATGTCGTATTGATAAATTTATATATGTCAGTTCGAGACACTTTATATTTTGTAACAGTATTAATGCCCTTTGTTGAAAAAATAACAAGTAGTACTAATATTTTTCATTTTATGACACTATTTTTGCCAGTTGCTTTTTGAAATATGCATCGTGATATATATGTAAGGAGCGCTGCTAATATTTTTGTCCACTTGCTACTCATTATCTCATTCAGATCAATAAATTTATTGTAATAAACGAAGAAAAAGGAGCATGCGGAATGTCTTTTCCGTTTAGTCGATTTAACTTTACGCAATAAGACGAAAGAAGATCAATATTTTTTTTTATGTTCAGATAAGATCCAGCAATTGTCAAAATCATTTCCCTTAAACAATAAAAGTTCGCTATTTGTTTAAACTAAAAACTACTGTTCGACCACAGTTCAATACCAGCTTGCGTACCAGTAGGAAGGTAGGGGTAAAATCAAAATCTGTAAGAGTTCCTTCAAGAGCAGAGAACACATTCAGAAGAAGTTACATGGGCGAGACTACGTCGTTTCGGCTAATAAAGCCTGATCAGTGACCCTGACAATATCTGGTGACGAAACCCTAGAAAGCATACTGTATTTTCTTAATTTTAATACGGCAGTTGATTCAATGACTGATTATTATCAAAAAGGGTCCTAATCTCAAAGGACGAAAACAAAATATAATCTGCACTATAGATGATGTACGGGTTTTACGGCCGCCACACGGCACAACACTAGCTACAATAAGGTAAAATCAACTGTAAGTTAACAGTTTAAACACTTAAATTGTGCCTTGAAATGTCATAAGACGGTATAAAAAAAGAGCTACAAGGCCACTCGGAAAAGACATTTTATTAGTGGCTGAGGAGGCACATGGTACCCAAGAAATGTTTATGTGTCACAGGATAACTTCCATGAAAATAAACTATACCTATGGCAAGCAATTTAACTATTTATTCTGTAATGTTGATATCTCATTTATTATATCAGATATCTTATATATTGTATAAAATCTTATTTTTTTTGTATAAGACATCTTTTATCTATAAGATATCTTACATAATAAATAAAATGTCTTATAAAATATATAAGTTATCTTAAATAACATTTAAGATATCTAATTTAACATAAGAGATATCTTATACCCTATATATCTGATATCGGATATAAGATATCTTATATATGATATATCTTATATAGGATATGAGATATCTCCTTAAATTTTACATATAAGATATCTTATATGCTATATCAGCTATCTTATATAATATGCTATGTCAGTTACCTGAAATATTATATAAGATAACTAATACGTAAATTTAAATAAGATATCTCGTATCCCACATAAGATATCTTATATCCCATATAAGATATCTTATATGCCATATAAGATATGTTATATAGTATAAAAGACGTCTGATATATTATATAAGAAAGGTTATATGAAAAATTAAATAAGATATCTCATATCCAATATATCAAATTTCTTATATAGAATTTTAAGATGTCTCATATGTTATATTAGATATCTTATATGGCATATTAGATATCTTAATCGGCATATTAGAGATCTAATATACCATATAAGATATCTACTATGCAGTATAAATAGTAAAACGGCTTGCCATATATACCTGCTGCATCGTCTGGCTACCTTGAGATTTATTGGACCCTTAGCTGGGAACAGTACCCCGAGGTGGGTGGGGAAGGGGGTACTCATATGTAAAAGTAGTATACGTATATGTGCTGCGTACGATTTAAATCTTAGGGAGCGACTTTTCACTGACAAAACGTTGGACTAAGTGGACTTTGTTGAGGTTTAAAGGCCCAGTAAACAACTAAAGTCATGTCGAGCCGGTCAGTTCCTGTGTCGGCCAAGACATCTTAAGGTGGACGATCCCGGAAGAACTCTGTTCTTGCTTGTTTAAAAAACAAACAGAGTTATTGTTCATCATCAAATCGACTAACTGTGGAGTAAATACAGTTATAATATACACTTACAATATCTACCGTAAAGATCCTAAGTTTTCGGGCACATAGGTCTGTACAAACAGTGGAAACTGAGATCAGACTGTTCCTTAGGAACCAGAATGATCAAGATCTTCACAGTTTCCATTCCATCTGCGCATTTTTGTCGACATTACTCTATGGTAGAACCGAATAACAGGAAAATAAATAATAGGGCAAGGACCGGCTGTGCTTGCAGCAGGTGCAGAATTTGGGCAGTCTGTTTTGGGGATATTTTGAACTTAAACATTGTTTTTCTAGGAAACGAAACGGTGAAATGTTTGTTTTTTTGTTTTATTCTTTAACATACGACGTAAGTTTTACTAAAATAATACGCATAAGCATGCCCCATCGATTGATTATATTTTTCATGACGTTTTTCATGAAATTCAATTTTCTTGTACTTTTTCAAAGAATGTAAAACTATACTTATTAACAAGAAAACTACAATTTTTTGTTATCAGTTTGTTTCAAATATCATATATTACAGATTATATGATTTGCTGAAATGAAAGTGCATTCATGTGCTAGAGATATGAATTTTAATGGAAAATGTTTAAAAATAATATGTAGAAATACAAAATATTGTTTTTCAGGAAAACAAAACGGTGAAAATTGTTTTTTTCTTACCCAAATGTTTTATAGCTCTTTGGGTTATTTAGACGGTATAATGGTTTGAATGCCCCGCCAATATTTCTATTCAGTATTCGTCTACCTTAAGCAGTTAACGAGTACTGCGTGCATATACTTCCGCCACTAATCTTGAATCAGCAGAAGGGAGAGAATGTATCATTGTCAATCTCGACGAAAGTGAAGTGGATGGGCAACACACAAAAATAGTGTGTGTGTGTGTGTGTGTGTGTGTGTGTGTGTGTGTGTGTGTGTGTGTGTGTGTGTGTGCATTTCCGCGGTAAATACCCGAATTGACTTAATATGAGAGTACCCGCTCCCCCTCCACTCAACAGCACAAGTTTTTTTATCAAGTTAACCTTGAACTGACTACTAATAATGGAATAATAACATTTAAACACACAAAACGTGCGTTAGAAATAATAACCCATATCAAAAGAACATTTAAACACACAAAACGTACAGTAGAAATAACCCATATCAAAAGTACCGCCTTTGGGCGAACAGTAATAAATATCATAAATTACAGGGAACATTGCATTTGTCCGACCGAGACAAAAATTATTCTTTAAAGTAGGCTGATCTTCAACCACATCTTCTCTGACTGAATTTATTGTTCTCCGATATATTCCTAATTACAGAGACCCATAAGCAGATGTCAATTGGTATTAGTTTAATTAAGTTAGATCTGCGAATTAAAATAAGATAAAACAAGAGGGCCAAGAGGCCCTGAATCGCTCATCTGAACAAAAAAGGATAACGGTCAAACTAGGGACATCATTTGAACAAACCTGATAGTTTGCAACGATTTCCAAATGGTTCTGAAGAAGAAGATTTTTAAATATTTTTTTCTATGTATTGCTACGAGTCAAACCCTGGACCCCCTGGGGAGGGGCCATTTTCATTTGAATGATCTTGGTAAAGGACCACTAGGCAATGCTATATACTGAATTTCTAGCATCTGAGCCAAGTGTTTCTAAAGAAGAAGATTTTTGAATAATTTTCTATTTATTTCTATGGTTCAAACCCAGGACCCAATGGGGTGGGGCCATTTTTAGCTTGGTGCCATCATTTGAGCAAACCTAGAAAATGACTACTAGGCAATGCATCATACAAAATTTCAAGCATCTGCACTAAGGGATTCTGGAGAAGAAGATTTTTAAATATGTTTTATTTCGAACCAAAGACTCCCCGCCCCAGGACCATTTTGGATCCCATGGCCACCATTTATACAATCTTTGCAGGAGTCCACCAAGCAATGCATCATACCAAATTCCAAGCATCTGAGCCAAGTGGTCCTGAAGAAGAAGATTTCTGAATATTTTTCTATGTATTTCTATGGTTCAAACTCAGGACCCTGCCACAGGGCCATTTCGGACCCTGGGGTCATCATTTGAACAACGGAACGACGGACGACGCACGACGGACACTGGGCCATCACAATAGCTCACCCTGAGCCTATGACTCAGGTGACCTAAAATGGGATTACTTTGTGTATGTTACCCTAAATTTAAATGGATAGATCCTATACAGAAATTCTTTGTGTGGCTGGGAAATTTCAAGTCTTAGCATGAAATCATATTTTTTATACTTCAGATACTCTAACATGTCTAATAAACAAACGATTTTACTGAATCAATACATTCTCATAAGCAGTTTGATAACGGTAGCGTCCGTAAAGTTTGGTAGGGGTCGGAAATCTTCGGCGGTTCGGTACATTATTTTACCCCAGTGCGGTGCGGTGCGTTAATATTTGTGCATGAATATTTTGGGGGAAAAATATTAAATATAGAGCAATAAAAGATAACATCAAGACTTCTCGAGATAATAATGGCAAATGACAATATATTTAAACACGTTGTCATACATTTTATGATCATTTTCAATTAAACATTTTACAAAGACAGATAATATGCAGAGAACAAATAAAATATTAAGCGCGAAAAACTTAAATTTTGCTAGCATATTTATGTGGCAAGTGGTGGCGTATATACGCTTCCGTAATTTTCTTCTTTCAATTATTTTTCTTATAAATATCAGAATGGAAAGAAGATAATAAATCGTTTAAACAACATATTTTTGTTTCAATTTCTTTTCTGTTTTTCTTGATATAATTTCCACTCTGGTTTTCTAGTTTTAATTTCTATTCTCTTTTATCTCGTTCAAACGACATAATATATCGTTTAAACGATATAATAAGTCGTTTAAACGAGATATTTGTTGTTTCGATTTCCGTTCTAATTTTCTTGTTTCAATGTCTATTCTGACAAATATCAGAAAGGAAATGTCCCTTCAGGGGTTCCGTACTATACAGTTATCATTTGTTTCCATGATCAGGGTGTATCCCTGTAACCAGAATCAAAAATCGATAAATTCACTATCAAAATTTGTTTTTGCATCTTTTATTGAAGTTTTTCTTTTCCTTTATCAGGTTGACCGTAAAAATCTTCTTTTTTCAGAACTAAGGGGCTGATTGCCTTGAAAATTGGTATGTAGCATGTGGGACTCAAGTGCTACAAAGTTTATATGACTGATTACCCTGGTTAACATTGACCTATTTAAGGCAATGTCAAATTTTATCCCTTAGGCTTTCGAATGGAAAAAGCTAAAAAAGTGCATTTTCTGTTGCTATTTTGCTCTGTGATATGGAAATACAGTCGACTTTGACCCGTATGATTTCCAGATATCAGTCATTAAGTGACCTTGGACAAAGGTTACTCGTCCATCGTCTGTCAAGATTGTCAAAGTACTTCTCCTCTAAAGCTACTGGGACAATTTCAATTAAATTTCATATGCAGCCTTCCGGAACCCTTAGACTGATTGTCTTGAAACTGTGTGTGTAGCAATGGGACTCTAGCACTGACGGCAAGGTAAAATTTTGCCCCTTAAGCTTTTGAATACGAAAAGCTTAAAAAATTGCATGTATTTATTGCTACTGGGCGATCTGGAATTGCAGTCGACTTAATTCCCTATGACATGTAGAGGTCTAGATCATAAAGAGCCTTGGCCAAAAGTCACTTAGGTTGAATATTTTAATGTTTTGCTCTCTGAAACATCTAGGCCTGGTTCCGTTGTAAACCGCCCTTTTTGCACTGTTACCTTTAGTCTACAAAATATCGGTTATTTCATATCGAAAACAAATGTCCATAAAGTTCATATCACATGACAGTTTTGGGGCTCAGTGGAGCGATCAAGACCTAATAGTCCTCTTGTATTATAGACTCGTCAACGTTAATGATATGACACCGTGTGTCATATCTTTTCTTGTTTAATGTTCAAGACAGTCCTCATAGAAGATAAAGCGTTGTTTATCCGCCTGTTCGGGACGATGATCTACGTGTTTCAGCGAGCAGATTATAAACTGAGCAGACGGAAAAGAATGCTTTAGCTTACATGTACCACAGGCATCAGTAACATTTAGAAGTACGCAGTTCTTGCTAAAAATGGGGTGTAGTGTATCTAGGGACTGTGATGTAAGACGTTTTATATTGTGAATAATAGTTTTCTATTGAAATATCTACAGTGGACTCGACAGTATCGGATCAAGTTCATTAAAATTCCCGTTTTGTTGTATATGAATGCTAAAAGTATGTATGTCATGACACAAAACAATTGCAAAATATCCCTTCTATCTATCCATGTCAAAATATTTACGAAATTTATTCCTTTAAGGGCAGATAACCTATGCAGACTTACGGGAGGGTCTTGCGTCAGTAACGAATCAGGTGCGACAGTATCGGATCATATGATATTATTTTATAGGAGAGTTTCTCCGAGGCAGTTTGACAACCTTCTTAGCTTCAATAATTTTGCTACATAAACAGTTGGACCTATTAAACTCTCTGAGGAAACTTTTACGGCCTTTCAACGATATTTTTCATGTGGTCCTTCACCAGCAACGGTTTTGCCTGTTAAATAAAAGTTGAATGTATACAAATCTACAAGCATGCCAAAAATTCTTAACTCAGTAATCCCCTGCGCCTCATAGCATGGAACTTCTCGAACAGTAAAGATCATAAACTGCCTTTGAAAAGTGTAGACCCTGATAAGACCGTGGTGTCTGATCAGGATCAACAAATTTACGGTGATTTTCCGCCTTAACGATATTTCAGTGCAATCAGTGTATAAACACTACATGGTCATTCAACGAGTTCTCCGGCATTAATCTGAGTCTACACAGTGTACAGATGTCCATCCAATGAACGCCAGTCATTACTGGGTTCACATTCATGCGAGCTGATCTCGAATGTTTCAACAAAATGTTGAGCAGAAGCTTGGTTGTGCTACGCATAGCCTTCATTATCATACGCTAGAATGTGGGGCTTGGGATGGGGGATATTTTACAAAAAGGATGTTGTCTTAGTTTAAAACTGATTTTCTTTGAAAAGAGACACAGCAGCCACTCAGGTAGTTGATTTATGACTTGTTTTCAGCATCAGACCATACATCCAACATGCAGTTTCTAGCTGAGGCCTGTATTTCAGTTCAAAATATATAATGATCCGTTAATGTCGCACATCGGTGCCTCACTTTTCAAGTCTTTAGTTTCATCAAATACTGTGATGTCACAAAAATAATGACTGCCTGCAATTTTAGGGATGCCAGGACACATTACAAAGCAAAATTGGTTTCAATCGCCTAATGATAAAATAGTTTAAATAACCGAAAACTATCTTGGGGGTAACAAGCAACAGGCAAAATGCAAGCGCCGCTGAAGAGGGCCCAAGCTTTTCAACAACTCTGATTTGTTTCTCAGCCGCAGATTTCGATCGAATTTTTCACCCTGCACTTTGCCATTGGTCGAACTTGATGACTGTAATATAATGGTAAAAAATATTTGCTTCATTTGTGAGAAAAATGGGTGATAACCTAAGAGTGATCCGATACTGTCGATGATCCGATACTGTCGAGTCCACTGTACTGCCTTATTTTGGAGATTTTTTTCTTTTGTTTCTAGAGTTTCCTGACCGTTTAATTGCATTTAAGTACTATAGTGTCATCTTGCATTTCAACTGTTATTTGTTTAAGTTAGCCAAATGGACCATCGTGATTAATTGTGTACTTTTCAAAGTCTCAAAAGATATACTGTTTGTGTTCTAGAGCAAACGTACTACATACATGAGCCGCGACACGAGAAAACCAAGAATGTGGTTGTGCGCCCAGCGCAGACTTGCGGCCCCAAAAAGTCTCCCGGCACATCCATTTAATGCTCTTATTCTACCAATCCTCAGGGGTTATTTACAATCATTTTCCCTTATTCATGTCCCTTAATACCAGTTATGCGACAGTCTGCATGCTTAGTGATTAACCCAATCACGGTTGGAAACTTTGCTGCACTCTTTAATTGCACACCGGGGGATCGGGCGTCAGACTCTATGATGGCCCCGACCTAAAGCTATATATTTTAGTTGGTTGGGACCGGAGCCTTTTTGTCTGTTGCTTGGTCCACCGGGGCTCAACTGGTGACCTTCTTTTGCTTCAGATTCCAGTGGGGTTGTCAGACGGTCACCTGTCAGACGGCCCGTTGTATCTGTTGAGTCCTCGTCTTTGCTTCTTCTTGGTGTTGAAATTTAATTTATGTGTTTACCGTGATGATTCATTGACGAGTTAGAGGGTTATCATGCGAACCGAACAACCAATTAAATGTTTTGTACCACTTCAGAAACTGAGGGTGAGGTTGGGCCTGTAAAATCGATTTAAGCCCCCAGTAATTCATTACTGACCGTTCCAAGGCGGTAGTTCTGTTGTGGTTCTCTGTTGCCTGTTTTTGGTGTCAGAGTTTCTGTGATGTTTTACCTTATGTATGTTCTTATTATTTTTGGTTCGGTTTGGGTTGCTGAGTGGCCACCTTTCGGGAACAAGCTGCTCACTCGGTAGGCCATATGTTCTCTGTATCTTGATTATTTGTAATCTTAGTGGCTTCCAGCTATGGTTTGAGGGCTGGATTTGGATTTTGATTGTTTCAGTTCCTGGTCTTTGCATACTTTTTACTTTTAGATCAGCCTTGGCATCCGCCCAGTCTGATCAGAGTCTTCGCTGTCCGCATGGAGATAGCTTGACCCTTAGCTACCCTATAAGCGCACAGCGAGAGAGTCTGATCAGACTAGGCAGATGCCCATGCTGATCTGAATCTGCGCTGGGCACATGCCACTTTGTTGGTGTTGTCGTGTCGCGTCTATTATAGTGACATCTTTGGGTTGAGTTTGCGTCAGCTCTGTACAGCGTGACCCCTCATTTTATAGGTTAGATAAAATTGATCTATTCAGATGATAAATTGAGCCGCGACACGAGAAAACAAACAGAGTGGATGTGCACCCAGCGCAGACTCAGATCAGCCTGGGCATCTGCTACCCTTGGAGCCCTTAGCGAAGAGTCTGAGCCAATTGGGATGATGCTCAGGCTGAGGTGAGTCTGCGCTGGGCGTACAACCATTTTGTTGGCTTTGTCGTGTCGCGGTTCAAATACTTTGAGTGGGTGTGATAATATGGGATAAGACGTAGCATGTTCAAATTAAATTCAGACAAATATAGCCTCTGATTTTCTTGATCACTATTTATGTATACAACACATGTAATACTCCTGCGCTATTCTCTCCAGCTCTTAGAATACAGATAGGTACATCAATTGTATTTGTAAAACATAATTTTAAAAATAATATAATGATTATAATAAAAATAGAAAAATTTTGCCGGTTTTTGCAGAACTTGCAAGTCAAATAAGATCAAGTTAGATTATCCCTTTGCATTTTTGTTTAACAGTTGCGTTGTACTGCTGCAGAAGCAGAGGTCATCAAAGATGACATGCACCCATACCAGTAAGGTAACAAAAAGCATCATATATCATTTTAAAGCTGCGAGTATGCTGAGCTCAGAACTGCATGATGCCACTTCCCAAATTTTGTGCGAAAATTTTTGCGGCCCTTCAAAACAAGGTACCCTCACTATAGCTAGTACGTGGGATTTTACGACTTCTTCAATATAGATGAAAGCATAGTCAATAAACAAAATGCTAGTTATTAAGCAATGAAAATTCTTTATATCTGCATTTACTATGCGGTCTGCAGACCTAGAAAACAACAAACAGAAAGGTCATTGAGTGCAAAAGTGGCGAAAACTAATGACTTCTTTACAAAGTTAAAGAGTAACTAGACTTCAGGAACTGACTGAATCAGATCCCAAACCCTATCCCCAGCATCAATGGGAAAGATTGACAAATACATCCCAACAAACAATAAATTACAAGTGATAAGCCGAGTCAGCAGCTCTTTCCCAAATAGGTGGCGACTCAGCTATCTTTACTGAAGTAAATAATTTAGACGAACGGAAGGGTTACAACAGACTAAGCATATTATACGTAGAACATTTAACAACTGCTTTTCCTATTTTCTATTTCATTATAGAAAGGTTAAAATGAGAACACAATAAATTAAACAACACCGAACATAAAACAAATGCAACCGTAACGAAAGTACCGCCTTGGGACGGTCAATAATAACTACTGTGGGGTTTAAACCGGGCCCAATCCTCCACCCTCACCTTCCGCCGCGGTACTCACAAATGCAAGGTAATTTTTTTGTAGACTTGCATTATTTAAGCATAAAACAAGGTTTCCTTGCAGGCAAAAGTAAACAAACATTTATTCAGCCAGAGTAGACATGTATTCAGCCAGAGTAAGCATTAGTAGATTTAATCCATTTATTGGAAAGTTCTTCAGACCTTTCCACTGTGTTCACTTTACAAGCAGGGCATTTAATCTGGTTCTGCATTTATAACTCCTGAAACTGTCATCGCCGGCATAGAAAAAAATCGATAGAGCGATGTCCAGTCCAAAGTCACAGAGCTTATTAAGGTACGTTAGGTAACAATATTTATTGCAAATTTTCACTGTCTTGAACAACGTACGGCGTATTATTCTTTGTTGAGCACTGCACATTTTATCAAGCAACGAATGCACTTTTTTTTGTAAATATGAATTGTCCTACTATATCTTATTAAAGTTGATTCGCCGTACCTTAGTAAACACTAAGATTTGAAGCTGGGTTGAACTTTCTCTCTTCTTTTCAAGTTTTATGCATTAGCCATGTTTACAAATAAGAATTGTTTCACCTGACCTTATAAGTGAGCTAAACGCAAATCATTTCTCTTTAGCCAATGGAATGCAACAGCCATATAATAGCAACAGCCATGTAAGAATAGGTAAAATTTTGTGCCTCAGAGCACACGTGCGCCCACCTTTATAGCTACTTTCTGTTGGAGGAACATGTACCACAACACGTGTTGTGTTATTACATGTACCATCCCTATAATTTGACCCATCGGGCTGGGAGACTCTTGGAGGCCCGGGCATGAAGGTCGGAGCGTCTTATTTCCTTCCAGTAAGTCAATGACTTGCCCACTGCCTATGATATAAACGACAAGACTCAAAGAGCCAAAATAGTTAGACCATCCCTAACCTAATGCTCGGGTATTTCCGGTACTCAGATTCGAGTTGTATCCTGGCGGTAGACTTCTTCTATGAAGACTTCCGCCCAATAATGCTGTATTCACCCGTTTTGTTTAAGATTGAGATAGCATAGAAGCACTAAAGAAGGGGAAGTCTGCCGGAGTTGATAATATACCAGCTGAACATGTTCCAGCCGGCGGGGAGACCATAACTGATGTTTTAACAGAAATTTGTAACAAGATCTGGAGAACAAGAGAATGGCCTGCCTCATAAACTCAGTCACTAATTATTAAAACCCCTAAATAGGGCAACATACAGCTCTGCCAGAACTACAGAACCATCAGCCTCATCAGTCATTCCAGCAAAGTCAGGCTGAAATTCATTTTGAACAGGCTTAAACCCCAAGGCGAACAGATAGTTGCTGAAGAACAGGCTGGGTCCAGAGCCGGAAGGTGCACCATAGAACAGATCTTCAACCTCAAATTCCTGTGTGAAAAATACCTCCAACATCGGCAAAACCTACACCATGGGTTCATTGATTAAAAAAAAAGAAATCCTTCGACATGCGGTATGGGCCATCATGTGGAAGTAAAAATCAGTGCAAACCTAGTTCGCACCATTGAGCAGCTCTACGACAAGGCTACAAGTGCAGTCCAGATGAATTATAGCACGCGATAATGGTTTATAAGAACAGTTTGTGTTTGGCAAGGATGTCTTCTGTCACCCACCCTCCTCAACATAAGGTATAAGATGAAGATAGTGCTGAGGAGACAAAAATTAATGGCAAACAGCGCCAATGGCATCCAGAGGGAGATCAAAGTAAAAACACAGAAGCTGTGTACCGTAACAAGCTTCAAACACCTTGGAGCAGTTGTCTCAGATGATGGCTCAAAACCGAAGGTTCTCTCTAGGACTGCACATGCCAACGCAGCTTTAACAAAGCTGACGCCAATTTTGAAAGATAGCAAGATACCCCTTGGATCAAAGGTGGAACTTATGCGCTCCCTCGTCATTTCCGTTGTTCTGTATGCCTGTTATTTGTGGACCTAGACAGTTGAGTTAGAGAGAGAGGAATGCAGGCCTTTGAGATGAGATACTACCGAAGGTTACTGAACATTTTGTACAAGGACCACATAACCAATGAGGCGGTTCGCAGAAATATCCAAGCAGACATTGGAAAATGAATTGAGCTCCTGACCCTGGCCAAGAAACGAAAACTAAGGTGGTTTGGTCACGTCTCAAGGTCTTCTTGTTTAGCGCAGACGATTCTACAGGACACAGTGAAAGGAAAAACAAGAAGAGGTAGACAGAAGAAGAGGTGGGAAGACAATATTAAACAGTGGACAGGATTGGATTATGCCTGTTCAACTAAAGCAGCTGAAAACAGAAAAGGCGAAAAGAAATTGTTGCAAAGTCATCTGTGGTGCCCCAACTACCTTGCAAGGTTAATGGGTAAAATACAATAGAACAGATGTAGTCCACGTTTGTATTAGCGATACTTATGCTACCTAAACACTGCTGGTTAAAAGAAATGGGTAAAATAGTACAAGTATCACTAAATTGCGAATAAGATCCATGACCATTGAGGCTATTATCTCCATTGACTACTAACAATCGCAATCCTGGTAATGAGACCTTTCAGATCCATACCGTTTCGAGGAGCCCCGGTAGCTCTGTATGTTAAGGGCTGCTGATCTAGCCGCCCCGGGTTTATGACCATGTAGTCAAATATGACATGCAGTATTATTATATGCAGCAGAGGCCATTGACGAGTTCCTGATTGAAAACCGGCTACTAAACTGTATAAGACACTGCAGCAGACCTTTCTTTGGGTTTCTTTTTAAAGAAGCCAACTTGTTTTGGCTCCGCCAAGAGATAATACACTAAATTGTGGTACATGAAAGAGTGAACAAATGCACTTGGCGGAAAGTATGTGCCTGTGTATTTTGATATGGGTCTGTTTAAGAAAGCTTAAGAAATCACTTGACTGGGCTAAGGCTGTAGATATGTAACATATCATTCCATGTAAAGATGGAATGCACCTTTTCATATGGTGATGCAGGACTCAGGGAACTGCTATTTGAATCTGATGCCTTTGCTGTTGGCAGTGTACAGCAAATCCTGTCAGGAAAAGATTTTGACAAAGCTTTGCGATAATTTAAGCTAGTAGATGAGATTGTTTCCATCATATTTCTCATACAGTTAAAACGAAGGTGCAGCAAGAACAACTTGGCTTTCCATGACAGAGTACATCACCATTTATATGAGTTCTTAGACAAGCTTTCTAACTGGGTAGTCATACAGAAAACTAGAAATGTGTCCATAGGACACGGATGCCCCCGCCTAGTGCCCTAAGTAAGATGGCGCCTTGTTTAAGGTACTGGCACTTGTAGCATAACTAGGGTCACAAAGGCAGACTTCTGTGGTATTTGTTTAATTGTTTTCCTTGAGCGGATGTATTGTGCTTCTTGGATCATGAGAAGTGTGTGTGTGTAGGGGCGAGGGGAGTAATGACTGATATGTGACAACTTTCTGTATCTTATCACAGAAATGGATGCCATGCAACTTTTCAAAAGAAATAGCCCGGAAACAAGTAACTTTTAAAAACTAACAAACGGAAACCATTTTTGCTTGAAATGAAGTCGAAAAAGGGCCATAACTCCCACAATAATTGACGGATTTTTTCCAAACATCGAACTTAACCTGTATTTTATGATTATATACCTGTGTATAAAATATGAATTCAATACACTAATGCTTTCAAAAGATAATGAACGGAAACCAGTTTTTCATACAAAATGAAAACGAAAAAAAGACATAACTCCCACAATAATCGACGGATTTTGCCCATCATCGAACTTGACCTGTATTTTATGATTATATACCTGTGTATAAAATATGAATTCAACACACCAATGCTTACAAAAGTTATCGAACGGAAACCATTTTTTTCATACAAAATAAAGTCGAAAAAGGACTGCAAAAATGTCTGAGAACAAGTTTAATTCTGTCTGGATTTACTAGGTACACAAAGCAACAGAAAACAAGGCTAAGGCTCACTAGGAATCATTAGACTGACCCTAAATGCACAGGCTAGGTGGTTCTTTGCAAGCCCTATGACTGCCAAGTACTCAACGAGGCTCTATTAATGTGTCTGTCAAAATGCAGCAAAATCAGACTTGAGTGAAGTTCCACATTATGCAAATACAAAGGCACCTTAGAAAAGGTACAAATCTGACATGAAGAAGATATCCAAATTCAGTTACAACAAAGACATGGTTGGTGAAGACCAAGAATGCATCTAGATGCAGTTTTGTAAACAGGTTCTTTAAAAGTAACTCACCATTTTTAAAGAGGGACATTTTTAAAGAGGGACAACAAAGACATGGTTGGTGAAGATCCAGAATGCATCTAGATGCAGTTTTGTAAAGTAACTCACCATTTTTAAAGAGGGACTATTTTCTTTTCTTTTTACAGTCGAAATATTACCACGTCATGGTTTAACTGTAGCTGCATGTTTATACAACACCTACTCTGATTCACTGTCGGATATTACCACATGTATTTTGCTTTGGCATAGTGTACATGTTTGTGCATTACCGGGTATCATGCTCTGAATCCTAAGAAACTGCTCCTTTGCATTCACAGGGTAGCATACACGGCTGTTCATTGCGTAAACGTGAGCAGTTATATTCACAGAGACTGTTCTCGCCATTGCATTCAAGGTCGTATAAAAGCTCTGAAGCGGTTGGTGACTGGCTCCTCATATTAGAATGCATGCAGTGTACAGCGTCAGTGTTTTCAAGCATCTCATGGTCATAATCGCTTGTTTGGGGAGCAATCTTACCAGACCATAATCTAAACAGGCACAGCGTACAAGATGCAAATAGAAACTGTTTTCTGTTGGAGGAACGTTTTCGATGGAACGTATTTTCGCTGCCTTTGTACATCTAGTCTCATTCAGGGATGTTCAATCTGGTGTTCCATACAGAGCTCCAACAAACTAAGTAAAGGCAAAATCTGACACATTGACAAGGGCCCATTGACAAGATCTTTCAGTTACTGAAATTTAAATACACTATGTATCATGAAATTGAAAACTGATCTTTTACCAATCCAAAAAAAAGTACTGCATGTGTCACATCCAGTCAGGCAGTATATATTTTGAGCAGTATGGCACATTGTGCCTCTGTAAGACACCTGAATATAATACGAACAGTAGTGAAGTACCGATAATCGGCAAGTATCGATTTATCAGTAATTACAGGTCAACCTTTGCGATCAGCAATTATATTTTGTCATAATCGATGATCGGTTAAAATTTTATGGGCCAAGTTCAGTTAAGCTATTAACATATTTCTCACATTCTTTAGTCATAGAATGACATCTAGCACTTAGTTTGTTTCCGAGCTCGGTTCTGAGCTCTATTGTAACAATATGTTATCAAAACTGAATGTGAAAGTTTTTGAAAATTTGTTAAAAACTTTCACATTCAATTTTGACAACATACTAACTACATACTATTCTGACCATTACCCAGTACCCTTGTTCCTGCCAGATGAATTGATGGAGCCCTGCTTTACTTTATCAAATGAATTCTTGCATTAGAATTAGGCTGACAAAGTATATCATCTCTGAGTGCTATAAAGTCAAAGGGGTCAGCCTAAGCTTTCAGATGGGGGGAAGCATCGTAAATGTTCAGAATTTTAAAGAGAATCTTTAACTCAAATTTTCTTTATGTTCTATACATATGAGCTTGTCCTTAGAAGAGGAAATGCTGAGCCTAGACGCCCCTAATGATAAGTGCTGCCAAACTACTTATGTATGGTTCATCTTCACAATTCAGCTGGAAAAGCATGCTGAAATGTCTTTTGAGTCAGCAGCAAATGACCTGAGGGTGGTTCTACACTACAAAATAATTATATGGAAATCCCAAGGAGTACCACAATTAAAAGCAGATATTTCTTGTCCATGATAAAATGGATTTTTAAGGTTTAACAGTGAAACATGCATGAAAAAACAAACTCATTTGGAACCGATTATTATCGGAAGTATCGCATCGACAGTAGCAACCGATTTCAACCAATGATCGATTATGATTTCCAAGCGATGTCCCACCATTAAGTCGAACAGGTATGTAGAGTTTCATGTCAACATATGTGCCAATTCGTCCGATGAGAAAGAAAATCTCCTTCGCAACAATTTTGATCTGTGGTGTAGAAGCAGAACAAGGACATCTGTATCAGGTCTTTTGACCGCTGTCTTTTAGCTCCCTGATTTGCGGCAACTGATACATCTTGCACTACCCTTGAGTCCTTTGATGGCTCTATCTTTCAGTCAACAAAAATGAGGATGGTCTCATTTGTTCCTGCTATTTCCATTTTGAAGTTTGGTTAATAAGCTAAAGGTGTTCTTTATGTTCACCTCTAGATAAGAATTTTTTCCATTCTTTGGGAAATAGCATATCTGCTTGTTTATAAAACGTCCGTCCTAAGGCAATGACTCCTCGCTTTTGTGTCTCAGATTTTTCAAACTGCTCTTTTCATACTTATCAAATACAATACGTATTTGTTAGATAGAAGCATAGATAGAATCTATATCTGTTCTGAGTTATGTAGTCACATAACTGGTCAGCCATGTCAGCAAATGCTACAGTCATGATTTTGGGCGGTACTGGTAGCATTTGTATCAAAGACATAGCATCAAAGATAATGCAGTCTGTTGTCGCCATTGTTGTCACTTTGGTTTTACACATGTTTTCAAGTTTACGCATGAAATCCGGTTCAACACAGACTTCAGTGAGCCATTTTCATTAAAATTGCTTAAAGGTACTGGTGCATTCTCAAACATGAGCCGCGACGCGAGAAAACCAACAATGTGGTCGTGCGTCCAGCGCAGACTCAGATCAGCCTGGGCATTCGCCCAGTCTGATCAGAGTCTTCGCTGTCCGCATGAAGGTAGCTTAGTCCCTTGGCTACCCTTTAAGCGCTTAGCAAAGATTCTGATCAGACTGGGCGAATGCACAGGCTGATCTGAGTCTGCACTGGGCGCACGACCACATTGTTGGTTTTTTCGTGTCGCGGCTCATACCACCTCCCCATTCATGACTTCCGTTTTGCCATATCTTTTTCTGGGTTTAGCATGTCAGCCGTAGTCTTTACACTGGCCTTTGGTAGTGGATCGTACGAGCTTTTTGAGTTTTCTGTTGTCCTTCATCCTTTATAAATCTTCCTTTCGTGACCGTTTTTGCCATCGTAATTTGTCCAACTTGAAGGCTATTTTGTATTGAATTGGACGTAGCTACAACTGTTGCAAAATGTGTAAGATGTGTTGAATGATCTGTTAGGTGGAAGGTATACATCGACCGTCAAACATCTCGGCCAAATAAATAGTGTTATGTGATTGTTTGTGGAATCACGGATTTAACTTTGTCTTAAGTAAGCATATGTAGATTATCTTTGATCGTTTTTAAGAAACTTGCATTGTCTTTAAAGAACGGGACAGAGGAAAAAACACTGTAGATCCACCCTGTTTGTTAGAATTTTCTATCATCAACATAATACCAAGAGGCGCCGTGGTTGAGGGGTAAGAGCAACTTGGTTATGATGCAGGTCGCTGGAAGGTCGTGAGTTCGGACTTGTCCATACCACGACTGGAAAACTCCCTCAGTCAGCTTAGCAGTCATTGGGTCCCTGTTTCGAATCAGAGAAGGATAAAGCAGGGAAAGTAGACCGATGGGCTCCGCCTTTCATATGCTGTTCCCAAGATACAGTGGACCTCTAACTCCCACTGTCCCTACTGCTACTAGGCTGTGGGAGAACAAAAGGTAGAAATGACACTAAATTTGCTATTTGAAATAACACAATGCAAAAAAAAAAATTGAATAGGAGCAATTGTTATTGCTTCCATTAGTTTACCAGGCCTATGTCATGGGTTTTCGTGACTTTATGAGTGACCTCATAAATAGATTGTAAAAGGGACTATACATTTTCATTCTAGTTCTAGTACGTCATATTCCTTCATTTTCCTCACGCTAAAGTGAAGTTAAAACATTAAATATGCATATACTAGGATAATATCAGCATAGGAAACCCACCGTGAGCATATGCCGTTCATATAGGGTACATAGTTTGGAAGGGCCTTAATTTTTTGCACAAAATTTGGAAATGGCAACATCACATTTTGAAATAAGCAGGCTCTAAGCTCTAATTTGGTATATAGGAGTGTTTGTTACACTTCTTGTATGGGTACCCCCATAAGTGTGCTACTTTCATGTATTGCTAAAGAGCTGCAGCAGTATTGCCTTTATTTATTGTAGCTGTATTTGTTACTCGAAGAAATTATAAACGCAACACTTTCGTTCCTTCATATCTTCTAGACTCCGATAAAAATAAGATGACGTGGCTTTAATGAAGTTTTCCTAACTGAACGTCTTTGAAGGAGACATTAGTTTTTGTTGCATAACTGACTATAACAACGTTAAGTCACAGTCTCACTATCACGTCTTGAGGATTAGGTTTTACTACGTTTTCAAAACGTGGCAAAACGGCAGCATACGTTGTAAAACGTAGTGAATACGTATATTGATAAAGCTAAATACGTTGCCTAACTACGTTTGATTTAGAATGTTTAACTCAAACATGGCATTTTGGTATACGTAGCGTATACCTAGTAAAACGTAGCGGGACGTAGTAAAATGTGATCAAAACGTACTTAAACCAAGCCGAAACGCATTAAATACGTACAAAAAAGTAACAATTAAAACCTAGAGGTCCTCTAAGCCTCACCCTCACTGTCACGTATTGAGGACTAGGTTTTTCTACGTATCTAAAACGTACCAAGACGGGAATATGCTTACTAAAAGATAGTGAATACGTATTCTACGAGGTGCATTTCAGAAATAATGTAAACGATCTCAAGGTAGTCTATTGTCTGATATTTAGCAGTGGTTTTATGTATCATTGGAAAGGAAAATTCAAGTGCTTTAGAATGGTATGTGTTAAAAGAATTTCTAAGTCACTCTTGCATGACAGCGCGTGCTTATACGTCATAAGGGTGTGGATACTGGAAACTGTACATTTTCACTTAAAGTCTCTTGTGTTCTGTTGCTGTTTTCTCAATGAAAAAATGATAGATTCTAATGAAGAAACACTTAATACTGTCCTTTAAATGTAAAATAAGAAAGTTATACAGAAATCGTTTCCAGATTTTACACCAGTAACATAATAAACGAGATTTTTTTCTCTGCTATGTGGCTATAAATGCAAGTCATTATAAATGCCTTATACCAACAAACTGAGATTTTTGTCTTATTCACATCCAATTTCAACACGTGACAAGCATTTTATTACTGAAATGATTAGGTCATTATATTTTGTAATGCCTGGCATCAAATCACTGATGACAAAGAGGATGATACGTGTGCAAACTCCACGCCGGAAGTTGCAAAGTAGCAACAATCCATGTAAGATACAAAACAATAAAATGAAATTATCTTCTAATAAAAATACACAGGCTAAATATATTTAATTTTGCTTAATGCCAAAAATTAGAAAGACATATTGAAAACGAAATCCATACATAAAGACTTGCAAAACTTGTTATTTTATATGACATATTGACATTGAAATATGTGGGTGGGTGGGGAAATTTATCATAAAAAATCAGGTAGGCCACTGACAAAAGAGCATAAAGTACCGTAAAAGATTATTTATGACAGAAAACAAGCATGACGAATTAAATTTTATTTATTTTTTCCTTAACACCAGTCATAAAACATTCACTTTCACTTAAATTGACCTCAATACCGAAGTTGAAACAGCTCACTATACATTTCAATTAAGCACAGGAAGTGACGTCATCAGAAATGCGCATTGTTCTATAATTAGCCTACTTTGCAAGGCAATTTTTATGTTTTAGCAAAGCTTATACAATGGTTTTCATATATGAATATTTTCAGTTTAACAGATAATATAGGTATCAATCCAGAGCTGCTTGTTGTTCAGAGTTAGGAAATATGAATTTGTCTTCACATAAAGATTCCGTCCGTTTCTACTCAGTGTCCTTACCCTTACACCAATTTTCAAGGCATATTTTGAAGAAAATACCATTGACTCAAATTCGTTTAGTAAAAGCCATATGTAAACCTAAAAGTTAAGACATGAATCTTAAAAATCGGTCAACATTGCAAGGAATGGCAGACTCATTTACATTATTTCTGAAATGCCCCTCGTATACGGATATATACAGCTGCATACATGGCCTAGCTACGTTTGATTGGAAAATTCAGCTTAAACGAAGCATTTCGAAACACTTACTGTATGTGTAGTAAAAGGTATTGAAGCGTAGTCTAATCGTACTAGAACGTAGATGAAACGTTTTGAATACGTAACCATACGTAAAGGTTCTGTACGCACTGCTACGCATTTAATACGCTGTCCCACGTCTCAGTAAGTTTTGTGACGTTTTATTCTGCGTTTTATTAGCTCACCTGAGCCGAAGGCTCACAGGTGATCTTATAGTATAGGCAGGCATCCGTCGTCCGTCGTCCGTCAAGATTTTCAAACGACATCTCCTCTGAAACTACAAGGCCCATTGTTACCAAATTTCATGTATAGCATCTATAGGCAAGGGGAACTAATAATACTGTTTTTCATCCAAATCACTCCAGAACTTTGGTTGCTATGGCAACTTAAAGTTTCCATTGACTTGTATGGGAAAAATTAAAAATTTGCATTTATTGCTATGTCACTGCAGATATTTTGATAAAATTTTTACAGAAATGTTCCTTGAGTAGTCCTCTATCAACCACATGAACTTTATGTAAATTGCACAATTTGGCTGGTTGCAATGGCAACCGAATGGTTAAAAATAGAAAAAATATTCAAAAATCATCTCCTCAGAAGCTATACAACCAATAAAGCTCAAAGTTCACAGAAAGGATCTTAGTACTAGCTTCTATTAAAGTACTGTTTTTCTGGGCAATTGCTCTAGCAGTTTGGTTGCTATGGCAACTTAAAGTTGCCATTGACTTATAATGGCAAAATGGAAAATTTGCATTAATTGCTATGCCACTGCAGATATTTTGACAAAACTTTCATAGAAATGTACCTTGAGTAGAGTTTAACCAGCCATGTTAAATTTATGCAAATTGCGCAGTTTGGCTGGTTGCCATTGCAACTGAAGGTTAAAAATAGAAAAATATTAAAATCATCTTCGCAGAAACTGTGTGGCCAATAAAGCTCAAACTTTACAGACAGAACCTTAGTACTAGCCTCTATAGAATTACTGTTTTTCATGGCAATTGCTCCAGCAGTTTGGTTGCTATGGCTACTAAGAGTTTCCATTGACATATAACGGGGAAAATGGAAATTGGCAATTTTGCTGTCTAACTGCAGTTATTTAGATTTTTTGTCTACAGAAATGTTTCTTGAGTAGTCCTCTACGATTATATGAATTTTCTCCAAATCGCTGAATTTGATTGGTTGCCATGGCAAAATATAGGGTAAATTTTCGAAAAAAAAATCTTCTGCTCAGAAGCCATATAGGGGATGAAGCTGGTATTGTGCAAACATGCTGATGACAGTAGTCTCTACATAAATTTTATTCTTTTTCTTCCAATCTCACAAGAACTTTGGTTGCTATGGCAACTTATAGTTTCCATTTACTTATAATGGGAAAAGTGAAGCCAAGAGGGGGATGAAGCTGATACTTCGCATTCATATTAATAACATTAGCCTCTAACTAAAGTATGTTTTATATTATCATTGCCCATGTGAATTCGTTGCTATGGCAACTTAAAGTTTCCATAGACTTATAATGGGGAAAGTGGACATTTGCTATTTATTTCTGTGTTACTGCAAATATTTTGACAAAACTTTACAGAAATGTTCCTGTAGTAGTCCTCTACCAGCCATATTAATTTTTCCAAAATACCTGATTTTGATTGGTTGCCATTGCAGCTGAAAGGCCAAATTGTCATATTTTTTTAAATTTTTTTTTTTGCCAAAGATTTTCTGATGAGAAGCCATTAAGTGGGGATAAAGCTTATTTTTTGCATAAATGTTTGTAATATTATCCTCTACATAAATGGTGCTTTTTATTGCTGTTGTGCATGGTGTTTTTATGCTGTAACCTCAGTGCCTCAGTGCTCAGGTGAGCGATATAAGGCCATAGGCCCTCTGGTTATGATTTGGTATGTTTTACTTTGATTTGGTATGTTCACTTTGACTAGGTAATTATCCCGTACCTAGTAGTCCTTTGTAAAACGAACGGAATCGTAGTAGGTAAGTAAACTGTTCTCATCCCTTCTGAAAGCGTGGTGATAAACGGGTAATACGAAGTAAATCGTAGTTAAACGTATTGGAAACGTACTATGAAAGTAGTACCACCTAAATTAGGTGCAAGTATTTAGGTGGTTCTACGTTTCTAGTACGTTTCCAATACGTTTAACTACGATTTACTTCATATTACCAACAAAGTGGCATGTGCGCCCAGCGTAGACTCAAATCAGCCTTGGCATCCGCCCAGTCTGATCAGAGTCTTTACTGACAGCATGGAGCTAGCTTCGATCCTTAACTACCCTAAAAGCACGAAGACTGATCAGACTGGCTGGCTACCCAGGCTGATCTAAGTTTTCGCTGGGCGCGCATGCCCTTTTGTTGGTTTTATCGTGTTGCTGCTCATATATGGTACAATGTAATCACACAAATTACCCAAACTATAGCATGTACTTTAGGAACTGGGGCTCCACTATAGGCTGCTAATACACTCTTATAACTCTCTAAACAAGCATATGTCATTTTGTTTAAGTCAGCTGGAATCTCTGAGATAATATCGCCAGTATATCCGAATAGAGTGTTAACGTTCGCCCTTTGTGACGCATTGACTGTTATGTTAATCAATGCAAAGTAATCGTCTCTGGTCAATGTAACGGTTGGACATACTTTGGCTTCAGCCAGATTAATCATACTGTGCATCGCTGCACATTGCCTGAAATCTGAGAATATAGTACGTGTCAACCGTCCTACCTTTTTTATAGACCGTTTATCTATATGAATAGCAAATGTAATCATTTGTCGGTTATTTAGTTTTACTGCTAAGTTCGTATCACGAAGTACCAATAATCTTTGTATGATGAAGTCATCGTCACAGTATTTACCCGGGATAAAGTCGGCTGAAAATGTAAAATATTCCGGAAAGCCCTGAATGAAGTTTTCGGTATACTGAAGTTGATGTGACCCTCCGACATTTTGCAAACATGTTTCACAGTTGACATCTAGTAGGCCGATTTTTTTATTGATCGCCTTGTAGATCGCCTCTCCAAGTTCCATGAGGGTAGTATTCGAGTCATCATTCCATATAAATGTTGACAGCTCCCATACCGGATCAAGTCTATAGACTATTATAAAACCCAGTAGGTAAGTTTCTGAGGCGATCCGTCTGCAAGATCCATAGAAAGGGGCACTGAAGATTGGACATGTCAGTCTCCGGCATCTTACCTGAAAAAAAAAAATATAAAAAAAATGATATGAGCCGCGACACGAGAAAACCAGCTATGTGGTCGTGCGTCCAGCGCAGACTCAGATCAGCCTGGGCTTCCGCCCAGTCTGATCAGAGTCTTCGCTGTTCGCATGAAGGTAGCTCAGTCCCTTGGCTACCATTTATGCGCTTTACGAAGAGTCTGGCCAGACTGGGCGGATGTTCAGACTGAACTGAGTCAGCGCAGGGCGCACAACCACATTGTTGGTTTTGTCGTGTCGCGGCTCATATGTCGTCTTCATAACGTCGTTTGTCAGTCTGTATGGAGAGACAAAATAAGAGCTTTTAAGCGTGAATTATCATACCGACGGCGAAATCATGGTTTAACTTTAATCTTTGACATCATTGCAACCTTTGCACACTTAAGCTGCGTTAACACGGACGAAGTTTCTGTGACAAAGACGGTTTGCCACAGAAAAAATGTGCTCGTGAAAATGCCAAAATATGACAATGTTTCTTTGACAAATATATGAAAGGTACAGTTACTTTGATATGTTTAATTTGCCCGTGTAAACGGAGAACTTTGCTAAATATCATGTAACAAAGAACTTTGCTATAAGCGTGGAAAATGTGACAAAGATTTTGTTTCATTTCTGTAGGTTACTTTAAAGAAATATATTTGGTCGTTTGAACACTGCAGCAAATAATTCATTGCCAAAGTTTATTTGACAAAGATTCTAGGTCATATTTTGTTTAACAAATAATTTGCTCCGTGTAAACGCAAAATGTTTAGCATACTTTCTTTGCTAAAGTTTCTGTGATATAGGAGATAAAAGCGTGACGTCACTGATAAGACACCTGGGGGATTCCCCGAGTATGGTTGGCAGAAAGATAGATACAGTATTGTAGTAAACAGGTAATGCGCATGGTTGCTTGTGTAAAATATCAATTTAAAACAGCAAAATTTTAATGTTTTAGACAGATAATAAGTAAGGCTTAAATTAATTAATGAAATTAAATTTTATGATTTATTTGCGTGCTAAGATGCTTCTTTATTTTTCTTTTCTATCACACATATTCAATGCGCAAATTTATAAAAAAAAAGCATCTAGCTGATGTAGCGTGTAAATAGGGAAACGGAAATTACAACGAATTAACGAACGGACAAACAAACCATTAAATGAATGGATGACTGAGTAAATGGCAGCGAATCGTTGATGCATATATTTTTCTTTCAATTTTCTTAGTTCAAGATTTAGATCTTCATGTAACTTTCAAAAAGTACTGTTGGCTTAGCTCTATTATAGAATTTTACAAACTGTTTTAAAATCAATAATTTAGGCGGCATTTTCTTGTTTGAGGATATAGCTAAAAGCTTACTCTGAAACGAGATCAAATGCGAAATTCAATTTTATCATTGAATTATTGTTAGCACTAAACTGACCTTAACTTGTTAGATCTCGCATTAACAAAATACAATATAAACTTTTTATCATATATACTCTAATAAAAAGTATCTTAGTCTGTATTCTATGTTAATTTTCTGAGTAAAAATGTTTGTATCCTGTTGTATAATAGTATCTTTCCTGTCTTTAGTGGATCCTTTGATCAAGGACGTCTTATCATAGTTCAAAAAACGCCGCTAGAGTCCCGTGGTGACAATTTGAAATAAACATGTATCTAAAATAAACTGTTTGTGCGCCTAGTGCGGCTAATTATCCGTTAACACAAACGTATGGCTTCCTCTATTTTATTTATGTTTTCTTTCTTTATTTATTTATTTATATTCTCGTTTTTATTTTTTCTACTTTATATTTTTTGTGAAACCGAATCCTCCGACTAAATGCCAGCGTTGCATCAGCATCATTTACAGAATTGACCAAGTTCAAAATTTTACTGCTGATTGAGTACATGTATTACCTTGTTAAGCATAATTATGTTAATATATATATACTGCATGTAAAACAATGTTTTAGCAGAGTGATCGTTTTTATTAAATTATAATATTATAATTTATTTCGCTAAACATCACATAAAAATCTGCAATCAGAATGTGCAAGAGTAAATATATTCAGAGAGAGAGAGAGAGGTTTTTTTTCATTTGTATCAATTATTGCTATGTCTTACAAATCTTACTCTAAATTGTTTATAAAATTTTAAGAAATCGCAACCATCGATAGATATCATTATTTCTATTATTTTTTTTTTTTTTAATTTTCTTGTCCCTAACTCCGATCGACATTTTATAGTAATCCCGCTTAAGTTGTCTTATAATATAATATTCTAATTTTTATTTATTTATTATCTTTTCATCTTATCCTATTTATATTAATAAATAATTATACTTTATAGTAGAAAATATGAAGATACTGATCAACAGTATTTTCATTTTATTCTGTTAATATTTTTTTCAGTCGTAGTTATTAAAAAAAACAGTTCGGCTAAGTTGATGAGTATACCGAAATACGCATTTTACTAGATGAACTCAGTTAATTAAATGATTTCTTTTTCGTATGACAGGTGACTAAGACCTTATTTCCAATTGTTTTAAATCGGCACTATTTATTCGCACCTATTTTAATTACCTTTTACGTATTTTAGCGTATCAATTAATCATAAAATTACTTTTCCTTCTCTTACGAAATTTGCCATCGTTTGTGTTGTTCAGGATTGTTAAGTATTTAGATTTTGCCTGTTGTTGCCTACAATGAAGATTAAAAATTAATTACTATTAACAGCCAAACAATTATATATCAGAAAAAAATGTTTTTTCCTTGAGTCTCTTTCCATTTATGCCATCGTTTGTGTTGTTAAGTGTGAAAAAGAAACAGAGATAAGATTTTTCCTGTTGTTGCAAGCATAAGATTAAGTACCATATAGTTAGTTTATCAGCACAGTACTTAGCAAGTAAATCTAATAAAAAGCTATCCGTTGTCAATGTGCAGCCATAGGACCCCATTTGTTTTATCTATCTCGCTTAGCCGAAGGCTCAGGAAGAGCTTACACGATAGACAGGCGTAACCGACAGTCCGTTAACGTTTTCAAACGACTTCTCCTCTGAAACCACTGGGGCGATTGTAGCAAAATCAAATGCAGCCCCCCTAGGGCTGGAAAACGAAACTTTGATCAAACAGTGCGGATCAAATACAAACATGGCTGCCACGCCCGTATACGGTAAACACTTTTAACAATCTTCTCCAGAACTACTAGACCGTAGGCCTTGTAAAGTCCTTGTTACACCATAAAACTTCTTCGATAAAATGTTATTGATTTATTGTGCTTGTCAAGAAATTGTTTGATTAAACATTCATATTACACCGTGTTGCTTTTTTGTTTATTTTCTATTTTTTGTTGTTCAGATAAAATTTTTGATTCAATATTCATGTTACACTGTCAAACGTTTAGCATCAAACTTTGTGGGTGCATCATAATTCATCAAAAAGGCTGGATTTGCTTTAAATGTTATAAATTATGGTGGGCATTAAACAAAGTGTGAATGTGAAAACACAAAAAGAGATGTTTTTATCTTCTAAAAACTACAATATTCGTAATCCCCATTGAGAGAAAGTCCCTGTTCATCACGAACTATGCAGGTGCAGGTCGTAAACTACATCCCATATCAGCTACTTGTCAAGAATTACTTGGAGAAAAAAATGGACCTGTTTGATCGCCATCCACTGCTTCTTGGTTATCTTTAAAATGCAATTATGATAATTTTGTAGGTATGTTGCATTGACAAATAGTTTAAATGAAGAAATTGGATAGTGAGATATGGGCTTCACTTACTATGTAGCACTAGGTACTCGAGTACTATCAATGTTGTTTAGAGTCTCCATAGTCCTATCAGCGGTAAAACGTCTAAGCACAAATCATTATAAAAATGGATTTAACCGTCACATTTGGTGATAGAATGTGGGCTGATGTGCACAAACTGCGTCATATACTAAGCACAACTTCTAACCGACCACTTGCTTTCTCTTAAACACTGTCGTTTGAAGATGGTATCCGGACATAATTTTCTTATATTCAGTACTCCCAATGTGTCATGTAAACGTTGTGAAATGTTTGAGTTCAATACCTTTGATATCGTTTTCCTGGCAGCAGAGGATGCACATGTACCCCCATTTTCGAACTTCGCAAGGATTATGACTGTGGTGGAGAAAGGTGACTTTAATTGTGACTAAACTTTTGAATTCTGTATTAAAATAATGCCTTATTATGATTTCTCAAGTTCATTTAAACATTTTCTAAATATTCGCACAAATCATAAGCATATGCTGACAAGATTCCGAAATATGGTTCTGTCCGAATCGTGAAATTCTGCTGAAATGTTGCGATTTTCGGAAACATGGATACCATTATCTTTCACTTATTCAGTGGTATACGGATAAGAATTTTATTTCAGAGTTACCTGATTTACTTTACCAATAGCACAACCTAATTAAAAATGGAAACATATGTTCGAGTGTCCTTTTTATTTAGCGGAAAACATGCTATAAATAAGTGGTCGGTTAGAAGTTGGTTCTAGTATATAATTGGCATAATGTTGGGGGAATGTGTTTTTGAAAAGCAACAATTCAATTCTCAAAATACATTTTTCCTTTTCTTGCTCCCCGTTGAGAGATGAAAACTAAGAAAAAAGCGGGACAATGACACATTGTACATTGTATTTTGGCAATTATTTCAGTTTATGATTTGGAAAGTAACTAGAATGTCCTAAATCATTTTCAAACCTCTTTGAATGAAAGTCAAGGATGTTTTATCTGTTTAAAAATAAGATAGGTGGTCACGGTCATTTACAGGGATGAAACTACTAGTAAGAAGCTTGCAGTGGTATCTCACGTTAGGATCAATTATGCTGATAGAGCAACAGGGCCTTTAAATGATGACCAGTGCTTATTTTGACGCTGTAACGGCAAACTCAAATATGGTTTCACGTGCATAAGATTTTATGGAAATTGTGAAGATTTTGGCATGAAAAACTGTTATATACATTCATCTTAATGCTTACATGAAAACATCTAAGTACAAAAGGTCAAGATCATTCATTGACCTTTGATCCAGGTCTCTCATATTTCGACAGTTATAAACATCTTTTCAAAAGCCCCTAGGAAAGTACCTTAATTTGTTTTAGAGTCTCAAGGGGCTGGAAGAAGTTTACATGACCAATATGTTTTCCACGCCCATATATACATGCATGACTGCCATTAAACCTGAATGAGAAATAGATCTTGCACTACAACTCGTTTTGTTAATGCTGATTTAATACATCCACTTCTAAAAGTTGTTATCGAATTATCCAATATAAGCACTCACACACACTCACACACAAACAGCCCAAGAGTTTTATTTTGCTTTGGTTAACTTACTCTTATTTTCAAGGTCAAGAGGCAATTTACGAATATTAAATCCTCCTGCCCCCTCAGTGAATGAGATTTACTTGCACCATTGGATAGATGTCATCATACTTGCATGAATTTATCATTTTATCATATGACGTCGCTGTTATTTAGTGGATAATGACGTGTCATAAAAGTCGTCTGACCACACGTGTAATAACACTTTGGTGCGTATACGTGACGTCATTGATAACGCCCATGTCAAAAATGCGTTTTCTTATTGAACAAATATTTAGCTTGAAGACCTTTAAATCCCATTTTAAAGAGTCATATGATAAACAGAATCTTACACTCGTGGTCATTTCATATGAAATTAATGAAACTCGCCGAAGGCTCGTTTCATAAATTTCATATGAAATGACCACTCGTCTAAGATCCTTTGTATAAAAGTCTTTAGACATTATTATCTTTTGGTGAGCTTTATCTCATTTTAAGGTTGTAGGTGAGATATTTTTGAACCAGCAGATTAATTTTCTTCAAACCTGCATCTCCAACCATGATTCCGGTGGCAGATATTGGAAAAAAAATTCTGCAGTCACTCGGAAGATGTAAAATAGTGGTAACATTAACGACATTTGATGCACAAATTTGAAAAAAGGACAAAAAGGAAACATGAGAAACGCCGTATTATTTGTCCGTGCTGCTAAACTTTGACTGCCATTTTTTTATACTTTCACGTTCTGTTCTGGCCAATGTTGAAGTCATAAATGCCAAAAAGGACAAAATGACCCTCGATTTAGTCACAACTTATCTGGGCCAGCACGAGTTTAGTCACAACTTATCTGGGCCAGCACGGACAAATCCGGGCACACGGTAACCCTCTCTAAGAATAACTGACCAGTGACATTTGGACCCAGATTATTATATAGCGTAGAATGTTCACACAGTTAAAAACTAGCCCTACCGATTGTGCTACGCGGTATAAATTATACTTTTGCCCAACTCATGGGTATTTGATAGGTTATTGCACTATAGGCATAGAAAGATGTAAAATCAACTTGTCTGATTTCATTAAAAATTCATGGTTTAGTCATAAAGTAAAATTCGCCTTTGACTAAACCGGAAAAAACAGTTGTCTCCATCATTACAGCATCATAATGTGTCTTTGGTGCAACATATGAAAGGCGGAGCCCATCCCTCGGTCTGCTCGTTGCCTTATCCTTTCCTGATTCGAAGCGAGTACCTATTTTCTGCTGAGGTGACAGAGAGCATTTTCCAGTCGTTGAATGGCGAAACCCGGGCGCGATCTCACGACCTCCGGCAATATTCTGCACCATTACTCTCTAACCGCCCGACTACGGTGCCTCTCTCTCCATATATATATCGTAGGATTATGCTTAAGAGCTGATTAGATATTGATAGCATTGACCCATATTACAAGGAAATATTAGCTCGTTGTTATTTTTGCTAATAGCATATTTTTTGGAACAGTGGGTCAATTGAATTCAATCAGATTTTACGGGCACATAATAATGACGAGATGTAGGAAACATGAGGTTTTGGTGATCTTGACTCCATTTTAAAGGTCAGTGCTCTTGAACCTATCTATTTATGATATCTTTTGGCCAGAATTGATTGATATATCAACATATTAAAGTTCTAGGATAATTGTAAGAGAAGGTGAAAATGCACTAGATCTGTACATATAAGAATTCAGTTGACATCGAACGCAAGGGCGTAGCTATCTATACGGCAAATACGCAGGTGCGTATGGAAATTTTGTCAAAATTGACAAAATTTCAAAACGCACATGCATATTTGCATGCTGAAATTTATAAAAGGAGACAATTTTCAATACAAACTGCCAAAGTGGCTGAAATACTACCTTTCCATTTAAGGAGTCGAGTTTAAAAAAAGATTGTGCGTATCATGAAAATTTAATAATACGCACAACAACCATGTTATATTCTTTACTTCTTGAAGGTAAAGCTAATATTTCAGCCACTTTGGCAATTGGTATTGAAATCTTGTCTATTTTATAAATATTCAGCATGCAAATATGCAGGTGCGTTTTGAAATTTTGTCAATTTTGACAAAATTTCAATACGCACTTGCGTATTTGCCGTATAGGTAGCTACGCCCTCAACGTTTATGAAAATGGTGCTAAACTTTTGACGGAGTTTATCTCTTACCTGGAAAGGGTCCAGAACTTCATTTATAGCACATGGGTAGTCACTCGCTTCTTCTGGATCTTTGAAGAATGTATGGTCAAGTAAGGTTGTGACTACTGGTCCTCCATCACTCCTAGACCTATCCGTTAGTTTACAAACGTTCTTTATGGTTGTTCCAAAATCTTTATTACAAAGATAACAGAACACATTTCTATATATGCTAGTGCCAAACAAATGCTCAACCAAGTAATGCTGTTCAAAAGCCATACATGCTTCTACTAAACCTCTGTCGAATATCTGCCATCTCGACGTATGGTTACATTTTGATATTACAGACAAATCGCAACGATTTGTTGCTACGTCTACGTCTACGTCTGGAGGGACAACCGTCAGCAGACATCTGCCTGGTACAAGCTTCGTATCTGTTAAAGAGTAATCACCCTTCAAGATTTGTGGACAGTCTGTAGTCAAGTACCATCCCTTGTATTGCTGAACACCATTACACTCTGCGCAGAATTTGTTGTTATATATCTTATTTGTCACTGTATCTGACACCCAAACAAAGTCTTCATACCGCTCTCGAGAAACCCCAGCGCATTTCTGTACAAGGTACTTGTTTTTCTCAGTGGATGGGCAGTCTGTTACCACATAATACCCATACCTATGGAATACCCAAAACAACTTAACCTGCCTGTGTACTGTCTACTGCACCATTCACTTTGCACATGCGCAGAAGCAGTGTCGCATTAGGAAGTGTACAGTAGACATGACTAAGTAAGCAGTAGACAGGCCACAGTGCAAAGTAACCAGTGCAAATCAATAAAACAGTATTTGAGCCGCGACTTGAGAAAACAAACAAAGTGGTTGTGCGTCCAGCGCAGACTCAGATCAGCCCGGGTATCCACCTAGTCTGATCGAAGTCTTTGCTGTCCGCATGGAGGTACCTTAGACCCTTAGCTTCCCTCTAAGCGCTTAGCAAAGAGTCTGGTCAGACTGGGTGGATGCCCAGGATGATCTGAGTCTGCGTTGGGCGTTCAACCGCTTTGTTTATTTCCTCGTGTCGCGGCTCATTAGAACATGTTCTTCGGCATAAACAAAGTCCATTTTATCACCGTATATATTAGTCAGTAAACAGTATACATTAGTCAGTAAACAGAATACATTAAACAGTAAACAGTATATAGTAGACAGTAAACAGTGTGCATAAGACAGTAAACAGTATACATTAGTTAGTAAGCAATATGCATTAGACAGTAAACAGTATGCGTTAGACAGTAAACAGAATACATTAGACAGTGAACAGTATACATTAGACAGTAAATAGTATATACTAGAGAGTAAACAATATGCATTCGACAGTAAACACTATACATTAGACAGTAAACACCATGCATTAGATAGTAAACTAAACACTATACATTGGACAGTAAACACAATACATTAGACAGTAAACAGTATGCATTAGAGAGTAAACACTATACATTAGACAGTAAACACTATGCAATAGACAGTAAACAGTATGCATTAGACAGTAAACACTATACATTATACAGTAAATACTATGCATTAGACAGTAAAAACTATACATCAGACAGAAAACAGTATGCATTAAACAGTAAACACTATACAGTACACCGGATGGCAAACGAACGTCATGGTCACGTGATTTTAAATATAAGAACTCATATTTAAATAGAGGATCTAACATGAGTGTTCATGTATTATTGAATTTATTAAATGAGTTAGAGGAAAGAAATAAAATGCGAGGCTGCGCCCAGCATCTTATCGGCTTTTCCCCGCGAGTTTAATAAATTCAATAACGCAGGAGCACGAATGGAAGATTCTATTTATCATATGACACTAAAACGCATTTTATTTCATATGACGAAAAGAAAATAACCCGTAAGTTAAAATCGAACAAGACAGTCAGTAATATTATAGGATGTACTTCTATAAGCCAATTTTGATGGTGTAAATGGCAGTTACGCTGCATTAGGGTCCTTTGGCAAATGCCATCCGATGATGCTCTGAAAAGAAACCTGTTACCAGCCTCAGAAAAGCGATTATCCAATAGTTATGGGCCCAGGTTTTCGAAGTGGCATAGTAACTGGCTTCATTCCATGAAAATGATAAATGATAAAGTCGGTAGAGAGTAAAGTAACATAATCATGAAATAAAATTATATGATTAATTTCTAAAGAGTACTTGTTATTTTCAAAAATATTATTTATGGCTTCAAAGCAATAAATAATGTAAAGGCATAGAATTCAGTTTGAATCGTTAAGATATCATAGCTTGATGACTTTGTATAGATTGACAAAATTTGGAAAAATACGAAACAATTAAAAGCATTGTAAATAACTGCATAAACCCATCCACTGCAAACCTTTATTTGATTTTGTTTTCTTGATTTTATACAAGCATATAACTCCGAAACAGGGGCAAATAACCTCGTTGTGATAAAAATATAACCCTGGAAGCTATTATTGTTTTGACAGTTTGATAAATACGAGGGGCGTTTGGAAAGTTTTACAAATGACGTAAGTTCTCGGTAACCATGTTTCTCGGTAAACATGTATATATCCCCTAGGCAGGGGCAGATTACCCTAGTACACAAAATTTTGCGTGTTACAGACAGGATATAGTACTTCAATCATTTCTGTGAAATTTCATCAAAATATTCAAAGTGTAAAGGAATTACAGATCATAATCCACGTTTTATACATTGACAAGAGCAATACTTCCATCAGAAGATATCGAAATTTTGCCAAAAACAAGCCCAAGCGAGCTATTCCCAAGACCAATGCACATGCCAAGTTAAAAAAAAAAACATAAAAATACTCAAGATATTTAGAGGAAAAGAAAGAACAGACTGTCAGATGGACATACAAACAACTGGACACAGTGACAGATGGTCAGCTGGAAGGACACATGGACACCCAGCTTGGAGACATGACACCCCGTTAATTATGAATGGCGGGGTGTAAAGACTGAGTATTACTTGATATTAACAAAGCAAAAACGGTTTTAATGAGAGATAACTCAGAAAATATTAATTGTAGAAAATTATCGGCATAATATTTGAACAAACATCTAATAAATTGTACAAGTGCAAATTATTATTAGAATAGCTTTGAGTGTAAAAAGGTGTTGTGGTTTTGCGTAAAGTTGGAGAATAAAAAAGCTAAAGTTTAGGTGTGTCATACAAGTGAGTATAAACACATTGCATGTAGAAATTTCACAAAAAAAATATAATCGTTTGTTATATCTATCATTGCATAAGGATGCATGAAATGGCAGATTTTCAGTTCTAAGTAACAATACAAATATTAGCATTTTCTTAACAGAACACTCTTCGGGTCAGAAGTACCCCACCCACTTTCATCTTGTGCACAACAAAGAACCCATCACCGGTTGAACTATTGTTGAATTCCGTTACAACCAACACATAGTAGTTTCAGTTTAAACAGTTAAAAGAAAATCGGTTGTGGCCATGAAAACAGCCTTATAGAAACTGCTCCTTTACTACATTAAAATCGATTTGCTTTAAAATTATTTGCTTCACTTTTTTCCATGTTAAACTAATCTCTTCATTTGTATCTTCCCAGCCCGACGTTGTGACACCTGTATCGACAACGCGTATGCCTCCGTACCTGTTGGAATCTATCACTCACTTTGCATAGAAATTAATGTCAAAACAATTTTTAACAACGTAAATCATTTCCTTAACATATTGTGCCACAATTTATTCTGATATGACCATATAGTTCATTTTACGCTCTTTAAGTTGATGTAATTTTCATCAAAATGAGTATGTGCTTTCATTCTTCCAGGTGAAGTGGAAAATAAGCTCATCGCCTCCCGTTTAGCATATATAAAATTTGACAAAGCGCGTGTTCTTAGACTTTGTCAGTAAAACTTATTTTAATGTGTCTAATATAATTTTTTCTTTGCTATTTTCTTAAAATAAAAATTGCATACTTTTCACTGATATAAAAATTTCAAAAATAAATTGTCGTTAACATTCTTCCCAATTAACTTTAAAATACATTCCATGCACCTTCCGACTGCCGAATTTTAGCCGAAAAAAGTCCAACCTGATGTCGCACTATACGTCGGGGCCAGACAGAGTACCTTAGTTTTATTTGTTGTCAATGCGAAACTGCTTTTATTATCAATCAGGCGGCACAAGAAAGACAGAAAATGTTAAGAAATACAAAAAAAAAAAATATATATATATATATAGAAAATTAATAGTAAAAATTAAAAATAAGACAATAAATACTTTCTAGAAGACTTCTGATTCCAATACAGGTATTGGACCAGGCTAAGGGAAATCAATTATCATGGAAAAAAGAGAAAAGAGAATATGCTTATAAACAGATTTTAACTGGATCAGACCGAGTGTGTCGCTGAAGCGCATGGAACAGTGTTGAAAGTTACCATTAAATTCTCGAAGACACTGGTTTTCATATAGATTGATGATGACTATAGGGTCATGTAAATAAGTGCTCGTACATTACAACATTCGCGAACACAGATGACTCAGATCAGCCACTGTAGTCTAGTCAGAGTATTCTAGGTTCGAATGAACAGTATGCGATTCTTTGACATAAAAAATAGCAAAAATATAAACTCTGATAGTTTTAAACAGTATGACGGCTAATTTGCGTATTTACAAAAACGAAAACCATGGTCAGTCTACACAGAAGTGACGACTAATTTGAATATGTACTGTTCATATGAAAAGTCTGCGATCGTGGAAATTCAAAAAGCAGGGATGAAGACCCTGATCAGTCTTCACAAATTAACGACTGATTTGAATATTAACTGTTCTCAATAATTTATGCCAGCAGTGAGTATTCAAATAAGCTTCCAAACAGCAAAACCGAAGACTTTGATCAGTCATCAAAGAAGTGAAGGCTGATTTGATTATCTACTGTTCACATAAACGTTGTCAATAGTGAGTTTTCAAATCAACCTGCACCGCTAAAAACCAAAAGTGAATACCCTGAACAGTCTAAGCAGGTGTTACGACTGATTTGATCGGATCATGAAACAACAAAAACTAAAACATTGCCGAGGGTCTGAAATGTTAAGTTGACCAGACCAATACCGAGAGGTGTCGTAACTTATAAGGATCACTGATTATACAATATACAGCTTTATCATATGACGTCGCATCTGAGAGTGTAATAAAGCCATGCATTAAAAACGATAATCCACTAGTGGATTAAATATGCAAATTACGTCCTAACGTTATGCGTTGACGTCCATAAAACGTCGCGTTTTCTAATGGCGGAATCGTGACGCTTTAGTGCAAAATTTGCTACATAATAAAATGCAATTTTAGTGTCCTATGATAAATAGAATCTTGCATTTATGCTCCTGTATTATTGAATTTATTAAACTCGTTGGAGAAAATGATAAGATGCTCGGCAAAGCCTCGCATCTTATCATTTCCCCAACTCGTTTAATAAATTCAATAATACATGAGCACTCATGTAAGATCCTCAATGTCTTTAAACGTGTGAAAAGTGTCAAAATTTCATATTCCCTTGTATGATTTCTACTGATTTCTAACTATATGAGCCGCGACACGACAAAACCAACAATGTGGTTATGCTGCCAGCGCAGACTCAGATCAGCCTGGACATCCGCCCAGTTTGACCAGACTCTTCATTAAGCGCTCAAAGGGTAGCTAAGGGTCTAAGCTACCTCTATGCGGACAGCGAAGACTCTGATCAGACTGGGCGGATGCCCAGGCTGATCTGAGTCTGCGCTGGTCGCACAACCACATTGTTGGTTTTCTCGTGTCGATGCTCATATCACTTCACGCAGTGTGAAAAAATAATGATTATAAATAAATACATAAAAAATAAAATAAATAAAAAATATAAAATAATTCTTGACTCGTTTTAAACAACCTTCTATAAAAATCATTTCTGTTGGAAAAAATAGCATGGTCTTCGATTATGAATCGCATACTATAATGCTCAAATCACCCTGCGTATCTGTGCAAACATATCATAGTCTCTTCTTTGCAGTGTGTTTAGATTTCTAAGGGTTCATAAATGCTTTCTGAGAAGAAAGAAAAAAATCTAAAGGAACCCCATCCCCCTTCAACCCAGAAAGGCGAAGTTGCGTAATGCTGATCTGCGTCTTCAGTGTTTGCACATGTCGTAACTTAGAAGATAGATTTTTACGCGACTATGATCATTATTATAAGCTTAAACCACAGATGTCCCATGTAAACATTTGATTTTCGAGTAAGTGAATGAGTGAGAGACACACCAGCACAAAAAGCTATTTTGCACAGAAAACACTATAAAAGAATACGTATATATGCATAAGGTCAGAAACGATTTTCGAATGCACAGTTGTGCTTACATGTTTACTCATAGTTGTCATGACACAATTGTAGTCTGAGAAAAAATAAAAAAATGTGCCTTATTTGTCATTGATCGTATTTTGTTTTCTACCGTTTATCAATTTATTAAGCGAGTTCTGTGAAGACTGAAAAAAGGGGTGATGAATCATAAAGAAAAGAAAGAAAGAAAACAACTTCAAATGAATGGCCGGTTGTTAGCACGTACATGTTTTGCCTGTTTATCAGTTTATTAACATGAATCAACGTTCAAGGATATCTTCAGCAATTTTACCGGTTGTCAGTTATTCCCCGGTATTTGGGGTATAATAATAATAATAATAATAATAATAATAATAATAAAAGCATCGCAAACGACTGCGTGATACCCCGCCACTGCAAACCTTTGTCACACACCGATTTTTCCAGATTTATTTTTTCTCTGTCTAGCCCCAGGGCAGGGGAGCCTAACCCCACTGAACAATGATAAAAGTCTTTGTCATGACAGGACACTATATTAGTCTGGCTTCCGATAAATCACTAACCACTCTAATCAAATACAACTTTTAGTGGTTTTAAACATGTGGCCATGGAGCAGGGGCAGATAACCTCTAAAGGGTCAAACTTTAATCACCACAAGAAGCTTTTATTATTGTACTTCTATCATCAGATGTAAATTTCTGAAAATCTATTTCACATGAATTTATATTGATTTTAGCATCATTTTATGCATGTATATATCCGGGGGGGGGGGGGCAGGGGGGGGGGAGATAACTCCCATGGGGATAAATTTGAGCATCACTGGAGGCTTTCATCACTCTGATCATTTGCTGTAAGTTTCAGAAAAACTGCTTCGAACTCTGTTTTTATATGGAATGTTTCATGATTTCATACATGTACATAGCCCCAGTGCAGGGGCAGATAACCCCTGGTGATAAGATTTCTGTGCTCATACAAAAACTTTTATTACTTCGATCATGTTTGTGAAGTTTCATCATGATACTCCATGTTGTAAAGGAACTAGAGGCCAAAAACATTTTTTGTACATTGTCAAGTGCCATAACTCTGTCACAAATTATCGAAATTTGCCCATTAACAATCCCAGGTGAGATATTCTCGAAACAAATGCATATACAAAATTTGAAGGAAATCCGTTTATAAATGCTTCAGTTATCGAACGGAAACGAAGTGCGGACGGACGGACGGACGTACTACGGACGGACGGACAGACACACGGACGGCCAACGTGAAAACATAGTAACCCGCCACTAACGTGTGGCGGGGTATAATAATAATAATGATAAGGAGCTACGTCATTTTGCATTTAGAATCTGGAGATAATATACTAAATGGTGACATCAGAGGTGCTGTATATTGAAAATAATAAGTTTTTTGCAAATTATTTTTCTTGTTCTTCTTCTTCATATTATTATTAATATAAATATTATCATCATATACAGCCGCACATAATTTTAAAAGTATAAGTACTGTAGACAAAAATTAATCATACTAATTCATAGAAATAAGAAAAAATAAATAATTAAGGTGAATAAACAAAAGGTGCGAGAGAGAAAAAAAGGGCTGATGTTAACGAATCGAGCTTTTCAGAACTCATAAATTTTACTGTTGCTTCATATCATGAAAACCAATATCCGATTTTGAAAAAATTATCTGATCTACATATCCAGTCACGGCTGCCGCGGTCCCCTAATCTAAGGGATACAACTGCACTTACACTACAGACAGATGTCTTTACATGTACGACTTCCAGGTATCTTCCCTTGAATATGGTATGAAGTGGTTTGCAGCTGCCATACAAATTTACAGTCACGCACGATAACAATACAAACTTGAGATTAGGACTGATTTAAGTTGCGTATCGAGTTCTTCTACATAACAGGTAACGTTTGTACAAGCTGGAGCGCACCTGAATATTGTAGAAAATATGTTAGAATGATCAAGCAAATTTTACACTTTAATCAGTGTTGGAAAGAGAAATGAACAAAGTAAAACCTGAAAAGTAATAAAATAAACATCTGTTAAGAAATATATCAGCTCTAGCAATGAGTTGTTATAGAAATGAATTTCATTTTTTGGGAATTTTATCGATGTGTACATGTAAACCCCGGCGAATCACTCGAAAACTGAATAATGCTGGGTCGATGTTAACACATCGATAAAAATACCCCAAAAGGAATCTCATTTCTAATAATTCCAGTTTTGTCCTTCCTTAAGCTTTTCTTTGGCTTCAATGTCCATCGGTTTACTACGCTGAAAGGTTTAGTCACACAACGTTTGAAAAATCTGTAAGCATTTCAAGCATAATTCCGCATGAAATTACAATTTCTTTAAAATTACAGACGGGTTTGTCCTACTTTTTCATTTTTAACCCGTTTCTATGCATGAAAAGTCGAAAACAGTCCTAAACAATCAATGATTTAAACAAAAACACTGTCGAGGGCGCCTCCATTTTGAAAACGTTACCAGCTGACGTTTGCTATGATGTTGACGTTACGTCATAAATAATGTCATACACGCGCTTGCTGTAGTCGTTTCAGGACAAATTTTGTTCTTCAATTCAAATTTCTATTTCAAATTTGCTAAAGAGAGGCTGTTAGAATTATTGAGTAAAAATTCACTGTTTGGAGTGAGTTGTAAAGTAGATCATATCACAAGCGCTTACAGCTGACCGACAAACAGTGGATTATTACTCGACAATTCCATGCTAGGGCTGAACTATTTCGATTCTAACACTCTCAAAAGCGCTGAAAAATATCTTTTCATTCGATCTCTCCCAACATTCCTGCCAGCGCGTTCAAGCTCCCGCTTATATTCTCAACTGTATCTAAGATAAATGTACGTTTTTATGGCGATTTTAGAAAGAACAAGAAATGTTACAGTATGTAACAAATGCCCCCGAAGGCCCCTTAGACTTACCTTTGACCCTGATTAGGACCTTGACCTTGAGCCAGGAATCCTAAAACTTGCAAGTGAGATGCCTTTTTATCATGCTTTACCTTTCTATGAAGTTTGATGAAATCTACTTCAGTAGTCACCTCTAACACCCGACAGTGACCTTGACCTTGGGTTTGGGAATATAAATATCATATGTGACAAACCTTCTCATTATGCTTTATATTTCTGTGAAATTTGATAAAATTCAGTTGTGTAGTTTTAAAGTAATCACAGAGAAAATATTTGACCTCTAACCCCAGACAATGACCTTGACCTTGGACGTGGGAACCTAAATTTTGTATGCGACACACTTTCTCATTATGCTCTATCTTTCTGTGAAGTTTCATCAAATTTGCTTCAGTAGTTTATAAGTTATAGCTGAGACACGATTTAAGATATGATTTGACCTTTGACCCAATTGTGACCTTGACCTTGGGCGTGGGAACCTAAATCTTGTGCGCGACACACCTTCTTATTATGCTCTATCTTTCTGTGAAGTTTCATCAAATTTGCTTCAGTAGTTTTTAAGTTATCGCTGATACACGATTTGTTACGAACGGATTGACGGACGGACGGTGGGATTTTAATATGCCACCCGAAGTCCCTTCGGGGGCATAAAAGAGATCTTACATTGTATAACGCTTCAAAACATCATAAAATTACGTCAGTTATAGCAAGTGGCATCAGCAATTAGACTCACGCGCTCCGAAACAGAGAATTGTGGCAGAATAAAAAACGGAATCTTTCCATTGCTTCTATAGGTACACTGTGTTGGAATATTGCAAACAAAATCGGTATAACTGGGCTTATAAGGCTATTCACGTCCTGTTTGAAACCTGCTTAGCGACTTTCCATATAGTCGTTCCACGGCCATTAAAATTATTCAGCTGTTCCGTTAATTTCTAATATGAAATAGGCGCTACCTACATGGCAACCAACCTACAGCATAACTCACCCAAAAAAACAACAACAAACAAACAAATCAATAAATAACTGAATGAATAAAATACTGAAACAAGAAAATTGCAGCACAGCTGCAGGGATTGCTATTTTCTACGTATTTCTATGCAACTCTGTCCTATTATATAGAAAAGAAACCCTGGAAAACATTTTTATCAGTAGGAAAACAAAAAGTCTTAAACTTAGGACAGCTAAGATAAAATTACGACGCCCAAAGGATGCCGACGGGATGGAATATTTTGCCTTTCATGGTGACAGTGCCTCAGCCGTCCCCACCCATACTCTATATAGCTCGCGTCGCCTGATGTGAGTATTACTTATTCACATTTGTATATGATATATAAAATCTGGAGAATCTAAAAGCTAAAAGTAAAGCTTCTTGATTAATTTACTTAAATGTGCAGGCTGATTCGAGTAATTGATATATTCACATGGCTTAAGGCACCATTTAAGGCGACGTCAATCAGTACCTAGTGGACACACGATGTCGAAATGATGTCGAAATGATGTCAGTGCGCCGTTATGATGTGCTGAAGAGGCACATACGGCATCGTTTTGAGATTAAGTGCCTCTGGTAGATAGATCGGATTACCACCCTGATGGAGAAATTGATGAAATGGAAAAAAGAAAACATATAGCAATTTTTACATCAGTATCATTTATTGGTTATTAGATTTGTCATGAGATATTAAGTAAATTGTAATGAAATGAGAATGAAAGAAAAGAGGCTTAGGCTCGAGACAGAACAGGGGACAGGTGTTTGGAAGAGAGAGAGAGAGAGAGAGAGAGAGAGAGAGAGAGAGAATGGTAGATGCATTGGCGCCAATGGCACCATTGCAGAGCCAATGTTTTTGCTGTAATTAGACATTTTTTTCTGATTTGCTTTCTTCATTGTGGGGAAAATGAAAATTCTCATGTCTCGACTCGAGTGTTTATGATGGGTTCACTAAATTGCCATACTGAATGACGCAATTTTCCCGCGATGGTGATTGTGCCCACACCCTAAGTTGTCTACAGTATTGGCAGCCAGTAATCGGCAAAATTGGTACTACTGGTATCAATGGTATAGCCAACGGTGCCTGTTTAGTGACAGTGGCAGAACCGCGAACCCGACCATTATCGGTTTTGACGTCACATATTAAAGATGCAACGTCACGCTGAAACTGCAACTAATAGATTACTAGATTATTTATATAACTGAGGGAAAACCGATAGTGGAAGCCACAATCTGTTTTGCAGAGAGACACCATTGCTCCGTCAACCCATGCCATTTCTAGAAAGTTGTAAAGCTTGCTTGCCACATCACTTGTGCACCTGCCTGATGCCGACCTAGAAATATTGAGCGTGTCACAAATAAGCAATTGCAGAGAAGGCGCAGAGAAGAGGTAAGGGTTGTATTTTCTTTGGCCTTTAAGCCGAATTCTGGCCGCCATAATAGGAGTTTTTTTTAAACGCATTCGCGTGAAATAGTTCAAGAATTTGTTTTCTGTTGTTTTTTTTTCGAGCTGGATTTGGGACTGTTTGAACTAATTTTCTAAGCAAAAGGTCAAGTTCTATGGTGAGAACAGGGAAATAGGAAACCAAGTTTATTCAAAAGTTCAGTCGAAAGGACAAAACATACACCAATGGAATTTCATGTATATCGGTTATTTGCCTTTTCTTTATATCCTATACTTATGCGAGCGTTCCAATTTCTCCTAACCAAACAACTTTCGACCGGAACTTCGTTGACTTGATGGACAACAAGAAATTAAGTCTGGTACAGAATAGAATAAGACAGACGTTCGTGAAGCAACAAACGAGTTGTTTCCGCCTTCGGCGACAAACAACTCGTTGGTTGGTTGCTACTATATATCATTTGGCTCTGGAAGGCGGATATTGAAGAAGAGGTACATTCATGCAATGACTGTCAAACCATTACGAAATTATTATAGTGTCCCCGAAAGGGTAATATTTTTTGCAGATTTTGATTAATATTTTGTTGAAGTCATGCAAAAATAGCAGCAATTAAACATTTTTATTGAATCACGTTCGGAAGGTCCCTGGGAGATTTTGAAAACCTAGCGTTAGATATACAATCATTCACTATTGAGGTATTAGACATGATATGATGTCAACCAGAGAATTCCAATATTGACCGACGCGACAGCGATGGTCAATATGAATATTCTCTGGGTGATATTACATCATGTCTAATGCCTCAACAGTCAACAATTGTTTTATTATATACTCAAATAAAGTTTCGAATTGCCATAAGGGACTTAGAACTTCGCAATTAGACATATCGATGCATCAAAATGTGCGTGGACGTTACCGCAGTTCTGCTCAATTATATAACGTCAGTAACGTTAACAGAGAGTTTGACGTCATAAAAGTTTGGTGTTTAAACGTCATTGGTTCTCGGATCCACAGAGCAATCAAATAATAGCGCAAAATATTGCAAGCATAAGTCTGTTAAAATTCAAGGTAATCTAATTTTAGAAAGTAATGTCACATGGAAAAACATGAAGACAGTAGACATGAAGTATGTCCTGATGATTTAATCACTTTCTGCACCAATGGAAATCAGTTTATTTTCAGATTATATAATAATTGGAGTTTAAAATCTCTGTCAGGACCTGGCGATGGTACACCGTGTTTGATTCCCATATGGTAACCTAACCGCTTTGCCACAAAGTATAACAAAACAAGAAAATTGGCTGAAAATAAATTGCATATCCGAAAAAATGATAAGAAAATTACGAATATTTATAAAATTATTGAGAGAAGAAGGAACTAGGTAAAAAAACAAGTGATTCTTCTCATCCTGCTCAAGAGCAAGTACAATACAGGGTTTAAACAGCGGGTATGGATCTCAGTAACAGTCAACGCTTTGGCGTTGTTTGAATAAATCTGCATGGGCAACTTTAACTACAAGTACTTCATGCATAGAACAGTTTGTTAATGCTAAGTTCCTGTCGTGAGATCCGTTACGAACGCCAAAACTGCCCATTCGTAGCTTATCGTGGAGTTTCAATGCAATTTCAGGTTTGGATACGAGGTGATGTGAGTCGATACGTTATGGTTCAATTGTTGCGCTTGGATGTGATATGGTCACGACTGGTCAATTTGAGGTGACACGATCTGTCACGATCTGGTCTCCCGTTTAGTTACGATCACATAGTTACGTTCCGATAGGATTTTCCCGATGGTGTCTACGATTGGGTCTCGATCTGACACGCTCATCATGATCGGGTCCCCTATTTGGAACGATCTGGTACGTGCAGATACGTTCCGATACGTTCATCGCGTACCAATGCGCTGTGTTGCAATAAGATACGACTGCGGTCGTGATGTGTTTCACGACCAGGATCGAGGATAATCACGATTTTAGCTAAGACTGGAATGGGCTATATACAGCCCGACTGACCTTGGACTTCGTTGTTTCTTGACCTTGCATTATTGAATGAACACTAGAACCCACAACTATCGATGATGGCAGGAGTTGAAGATGCTGACAACGGGACACCTGCATTTTTACTGTATACTTACAATATCGCTAGAGAGTGAAAAGACGAGCAGCAGCCAGATCGTCCTGAACCCCGACCACAAAGGGCCAGAAGAGTTGCAGTCAGGCAGTTTGGGATGCGGCCATGGCTTTAATCGAATTTACTCGCATCTTCTTGTATCAACTCGTGTCTGCTCGTGAGTCGTTCCTGTCAGATCGTGAGCAATGGAACCCTTCAAGCGTAACAGATCGTGTCAGAATGTGTGAGCTCGCAGCCAGTCTCAACAGAGCATGGTGTTTGTCTTGACCAAGATTTATCCTGATCATCCCGATTAAGAAGCACAACTAGATGGGATCTGTCGAGCTTAGTTACGATCCAATGCGAGCTGATGCGATTGCCACGATCGAAAATTAATCATGTTGATCGTAGAAAAATGTTTAACCTCGAATAAATTTTCTACGATCAACACGATTGCCGCGACTGACCTCAAGATTTTTTAAGACCTGATATGATGTAATTGAATTACCACGATTAGGACCACAATTTCAATCGTGCCGTGAATCGCGATAGTGGAAACATAGCATAATGTAGGGTGTTTTTAAACTTCTGCAAATACTACACTGTCAATTTCTTGTAAATTGGTTATCTTATTGTGAATTTGTATTGTTTTGTATATGTACAGTAATTTGAATAAAAATTGTTTGCACTAATTTCTTGTAATAAGGCAAGTGATCGCACGATAATAGGTTGAATAAAATATATTTCTATAATGATACTGTGTTGTTATGAATTTATAGCGCTACGGCGGTTAAGCAGTGCAGAAGAAAAGCTATTTAGCGTTCTTTCTAGTTCCGCAATGACAACAATTGGATCAACATTTAGCGAAGTACAGTTAACTCTTTAAGCACCAACAAAGCAGACAACAAAATTTATGTCTGCAAAAATCTATAAAAAGGCTGTCTAAGACATTTCATATTGAGAATTCAAACACTAGAGGGCAAACAGCGTAGATCCTAATGAGGAGGCTCATTCTGAGCCGCCTCATCAGGATCTACGCTGTTCTCAAATTTTGCTAGTTTTGTCACTGGGGCTTAAAGACACATTTTTTTCTTTAACAAACTGTGGTGGCACAAATTGATAGCTCCCAATAAACAGTGCTGAGGGCCACAGCTCACATGAAATGCTTATTTTACCTTAGTGATTATGAGGGGATTATGAGTGACAAATCCCAAAAGTGGGGCCTTATATGGGAAAACTAGGAAAACTGCTACTATCCTGTAGATGCACCTGCTTATAAAAACTCATGTGATAAAAAAAGTAATTCATAATAAAAAGAGAAAAACATGGAATTTTATTTTTATTTTTTCCTGAAAAGATATAAGCTAATAGATAAACAACTGTTTTCATTTTTTTTCTTTTCTTTGATTTATTTATGTTTATTATTTGTTCAAGTACTTGCAAATAAATACATTTTATTGTCTAAAAACTGAAAATTTGAAAGTTTCCGGCATAAAATATCCTTTTGCTAGACATATGTAAAACATGGCATACATAATTTGTAAACCAAACAAGAAATGCTTATTTTATTTCAATTTTCTAATTCTATAAAATATTTTGTGAAAAAAAAAATAAATAAGCATAAGCATATATAGATTCCCAAAACTTGAAAAGGCGAAAATGTAGACTAATCAGTCTGCACATAATGTGCATGCTGATTTGAATACACTTTCATGACACAACTTCCATATGAACACAAAATATCCAAAATCAGCTGTCATATCTATGCAGGCTTATCAGGGTCTTATGTTTACTATTTAGCTGTGCATGCTGGATTGATATAACTGATTTGGCATAACTTTTATATGAACAGTGAATATTCAAATCAGTTATCACATCTTTGTAGATTTGTCATAGTCTTCAATTTTGCTTTTTAGGAATCATAAACTGTCCATGAAACATGATTGACTGATTAGACTGCGTAGGCTGATCTGAGTCTTCTATGTTCGCTAAAGTTGTAATTTACCAATTCCTATTTACATGGCCTGTTTATATTAGCCCTTTGGAAACAAATTCCTTTGTATTGTGTTTTATTGATATCGATATCGATAAAATCGATTTCCTAACACCTGAAATATACCGAGCACCCAAAGAAACACCCACACTGTATAGGCTCAATTTATTTGAAGGTATAGATAGATATATGCTTTTAGTTAGATATTTTCAGCTACTTTGTGTCTGCTATTCCGATAGAATGAGCACCTTGGCGCAACAGTATTCCATAATGTATAGACACCCAAGAACGATTGCTTTTATGATGGGGTTAAACTTAAAGTAACCATCCTTTCAGCAGCTGAATTTTTAGTTTCACAAAATATTCCGCCTTCATGATGTCGATTCCAATGGTAAAAAAGCTAAAAAATCGAAGCAATCGCGCTTTGCAATTTAGAGAAACAACCGGGTGAAAGCTGACACTGGAAACAGTAACACGTGCTTACCACTGGATTTCCCATAAATCTTTAAACAATTTATATTTATTGAAACAAAACGAAGAGTTTAATAAATGGACGAGAGTAAAAAGAAAAGTTCTGCAAAGAATTTTTTCGTAGCACTGCAGAGAATTCGATAATATTGGAATGCCCGATTTGCTCTTTCTTTAAATTTGACAAACGTTCAATATGAACACTAAGGTCAAAACCCCGACGGATTTTCCATAATCACACACTAGAGCCGCGTTTTGGAAGCAATTTGTGATACTGCGTAAGGAAAGACAAGTCTTAAAACAACTTTGAATGTTTCGCGATAAACAAAATAACTCGTAATCAAAGGTTTAATTCTGCAAGGCATTGAGTTTATATTGTTGGCAGGCGTCTGGAGTATTTTCTGCTATTAGTGATTTAAAATTGCAAAACAGCTGACAGAAGAAAATCGGAGTTAAACTTGTGTGCGTTTCTTTTGATGCTCAGTATATAAATTTGACTTATTTTCTTACATTGGTCGAGATAATTCTTTTTTTTCAAATATGAGAGATTTACTATCAAAATGTGAGGATCGTACGTAGCCATCTTTAGATAAGAATAGAGTCCAAAGGTAGCAGGCCCGGATCCAGGGGGTGGGCTTTGGGGCTTCAGTCCCGCCAACCGGGCTTCTTTGTTTTGTATTATATGTAGGCAGCCAAATAATGAGTAGTATCTGCTGACAGTTTGAGATAATTTATCCATGTTGTTAGGTTATAATATATGTTGTGACATCTCAATAGAATCGCCTCGGCGAGGCGATTCTAATAAGATATCACAACATATATTTCTAGGCTAAAACAACACTATCAAAAAATTCTCATCAAATTGATCCCTAATTATCTAATACATATTCAAGCCCCCATCCCCCAAACACATACAGACACATACATCTCGGCACCTTCCAGCCCCACCAGTTTTCCAGAGCCCCACCAGTTCGTAGTGATCTGGATCCGGGCGTGGGTAGGAATGGTCTTGCACATAGTCAGAATTAGTGTTGCTTAGGATAAATTCATATACCTCTCTATGTTATTCTGCCATTTTACAGAAAAAATATTTTTGTGACTTCCTGTTTGTTCACTGGCCATCAAAGGTTTCAAAAATGAGTCAATTTTTAGGAAAAATTTACTCGTAGGAAGCAAATTTTTACCTTTAAGAATTAACTCCCACTTAGATAGGAAAAATGCTATGTCCAGAGCTACTGTCCATAAAATGTAGCAGTTAACTTTAAATTATATCCATTACAGAACTCATCAGACAATAGGGCTTACCCGGATAATGCCAACTTTAACACCTGTACACCTAGCATTTTGAATTTTCACACATTTTGTGGGCTCTGTGTAACTAAGAAATGGTGAAAATTTGAGATTGATATCTTGAAAAGTTTTGGAGTTATGGCGGTTTGAAAATATATAAAAGTAAAAAGTATGCAAAGACCAGGAACTGAAACAATCAAAATCCAAATCCAGCCATCAAACCATAGTTGGAAACAACTAAGATTACAAATAATCAAGATACAGAGAACATATGGCCAACCGAGTGAGCAGCTTGTTCCCAAAAGGTGGCCACTCAGCAACCCAAACCGAACCAAAAATAATAAGAACATACATAAGGTAAAACATCACAGAAACTCTGACACCAAAACAGGCAACAGAGAATCACAACAGAACTACCGCCTTGGAACGGTCAGTAATGAATTACTGGGGGGCTTAAATCGATTTTACAGGCCCAACCTAACCCTCAGTATCTGAAGTGGTACAAAACATTCAGTTGGTTGTTCGGTTCGCATGATAACCCTCTAACTCGTCAATGAATCATCACGGTAAAACATATGACAAAATACTAAGAATGTATCTACTACAACTGAGCAATTTTCTCATACTTTATCCTGCTTAGTTACCTTATCAAATAATGTCTAAAATTACAACTGTTCATCCAAATGCTTTGATATTTAAAAGACTTATACTTTCAAAGTTTATCTATATGACACTGTTGTCACATTTACAATTTTGAATTCGTTTTTAAAAATATTACAAATTTTCTCTCAATGACCATTATTTAAAATTGTCGAAATTTAGACAGCCATATCTCCTAGACCCACTCAGATATTTCACTCAAATTTACAGTTTTTTAAATTGTTATCAAATACATCAAGATTATAGAAGCTAGAAGACCAAAACTGTAAAGGTTTCAAAATTTGCGCTTTCTGCATTAGGCCTATATACAGTACAGATTTATCCAGAGCCTACAAATTTTTAGATTTTTTACATTTTTAGCATGAAAAAAGGTTAATTCTCAAAGACGGCATATAACGACTGCATTTCTCATTTCAGTGAAATTCTGTTGCTATTTCGTGGTCAAACTGATGTAAATATTTAAGAGCTGCTATAAGAGACTTATTGCCGAACAGGCATAATAAAATTAATGTATCAGGTCCTTTGGCCAAGTGACTTTTGTGCCACTGTAGCATATAGGGTAGAGGCTGGTAACTTCGGACAGCGGGTAAATTAGGAGATACAATTTTAAGCGGTGAAAATCCAGATGAGACGGCTCATGATGAGCCGTCTCATAATGATTTTCACCGTTTGCCCTGTTAATTTTGTTTTAATTCCAAACAACTGACAAATAAAGAAAACAGTGTCACTGTACGAATTTACCTGCTGTCCGAATTGACCTGGCTTGACCCTAGTACCCAGCGTTTATCGTAGACAGTCAACATTTGTGCATGTTCAAATTAATATAATTGAGCAGATGTACGACAGAACAAAGTTTTGTACATACCCGTTTTCTGTATGACTGTGGTGCTTCAATCGTTTAACTGTAGGACTTCGACAAAATTCCGTTCGTGGCTTTGTTGTATCACTTTTCATATCTGGGCAGCACGTTCCCCTGTCCCAGCAATTTTCTTCACAAGTACAAGCTTGGCAGCACGCTGTTTGCTTCTGACCTCGCAGATTATAAGTAGCGTTTGACTGACAGTATTTGGTATAAGGACAGTATTCCGTAGGCAGCTTATCGATAAGTTCTGTAACATAATGCGAGTATTTTAAAGACGCCGAGGTGCATATACTCGCATACATCAATAGTAATTTTAACATGGCATGCAGGCGTATATTCAAACGGCACCGCGACATTTTTATTTTAGTGTCATTATCAGCGCTCACTGAACTGCAAAGTGATTGCGGTGTTTATTTTTCACACTTTTATGTCCATTTAATTTCAATTTAGTCCGGAGATAATTCCATGCATTCTTTCGCAAAACTCACAATGTTCACAGTTTTTTTTTGCACCTGCCGACGTGTTTTTCCGTGATATGGGCAAAATTGGTCGTCAGTTCAATATAAATATGAACGGTAAGACTGACGCGGATAAGGTTTCGTCATTTAAAAATACCTATGAAGAAACAACCAAAAAGATAATAAGTAAATTAAAATAAATAGTTTTTTAAATAAATGAATAAATAAATAAATAGATAAAAATAAATGTACTGGCAAACAGGAAAACAACAACGACAACAACAACAACAAAAAAAAATAAAATTTATAATATACTAAACTAATAAATAAATAAATTATTTAAATGTTGCCATCCAGCTAAAATGCTCATACTAAGCGCCAAAATAAGCAACGATATGCTGCAAGTCCTATGGCGAATAACCACTATCTTATATATATATATATATATATATATATATATATATATATATATATATATATATATATATATATATATATATATATATATATATATATATATGAATGCACGTGCTTGGAACTATATTGTAAAAATATAACGACACATTTTCTGTAAAATTGCTCTGTTCAGCTAATCATTAGTATCAATTACTTAAAAACTAATTAGCTTTAAGAAGTAAGTGGGTCCTTATATGACAGATATTTGAAACGCAATGATGAGAATAATAACATTTTGCATACATGTTTTGCCCCATTAACGTGTTTGTTACCTTAGCTGCTGGTAAATTTATCCAATATCTAACAAGTCATAGATCATGATTTATGATTACTAACGTCATTATTCTGCGACATGGATAATTATTTCCACACAATTAGCCCCCTCAACACTATGCATCTCACAATGCATCGTCCTTATATAACTGAAATACTGTTGAAGAAAACGAAAAATCTCAAGTCCTCCATCCATCCATCCAATACACCTTAACGCATATTTAACCTTCATCCATATTATTTGTTTAACCCCTTAAGCGGTTTGTTGCCATTGGTGCATGTAGAGGACAGCCCGTTGTTGGTTGGCTAAGATTTTATAATGAAGGTAAATAACACTGTTTAAGATTTTTGAGAGCGGATTGCAAAATATCAATACACGACGGCGAAGTCCGAGCAAATTAACCCGGACACAAATGTGTTAATTAGCGATAATATAATGGTAGATAATTTTTTTTCGATTCTAAAATTATACAGAATGAAATGCAAGATCATCGCGCCGTTTGGTAAATATTTTTTGATGCAGGTATTTACATCATTGTAATGAAGTTGCAAAAGACCTGGTATAATTTGGGCCATATTCGGTCCCCATATTAATGATTTTTCAAAATTGAAATTGATAACCTAATGATATATGGATGTTGAAACATTTAACTACTAGACTATAATTCAAATTTGCGGCATTCTTGCTACTTTTCTGTGTGTGTTTGTGTGTTTGTGTGTTGTTTTCTGCGTGTCTAGTTGCACCCAACTTGGCCGATTGATTTTATTTTTTGCATTTTCGACCATTTTTTATCTGCATTTAGGCTGTGAAATATGTCAGCGCATAAATGTACACAGTTAATTTTTTTCACAATAATGCATTTTAATATCAGCAATATGTGAAAATTGCAGCTGTGCACATGTATGTGCTGACACTAAAGATACACCCAACTGCACGGAATGGATTCGAACCCACGCCGTCTACGCAAACTCTTCCTAGCCATTCAGAGAAATCAGCTCAACAGTTTGCGCCACTATGCTCCTCTAAAAAGGAGTTTGTTTTAGGGTGCTTAGGGTGACAAGATATAAGATAAAAATTTCACTATGGAATTCAAATACAGTCAGGTTCCGTTTCTTGATGTTTTAGTGCTTAAAAACGGCACTCACATAGCAGCAGACATATATTATAAACCAACAGATAGTAAACTATATATAACCTTTTATTCTTGTCACGCTAGGCACCTAAAAACAAGCGTCCCCTTTTCACTAGAAGTAGATTACGAATGACTGTTACAAGTGACAATATCCTAGCGCAAAGCTTGGTTGAATAAAAAACGACATTACTTACGCAACATTATCCTAATATGATTATAGATACCGGCATTGAAAAAGTATTGAGTATCAGTAAATCAGATTTACACGTGTAAGAGAGAAATCGGATGAAAAGGTTGTAACATACGTATCAACTTTCAATCCACAAAATCCCGAGATGTTTCGTGCAATACATGGAAACATGGGTATCTTGCATGAGGATGACAGGATGAGAAATATATTAAACAAAATCAAGATTATGAAAAGTAAACGTCAACCCCCAAGTCTCAAAAAGTTACTCACTTCAGCTAAATTTGAGGAGAAAACGCACCATGCAACCGTAACACTGTGTGGTCGCTCGAATTGTTGAATTTGTTAAAATATCATAATTGGCAATCAGTTTACTTCCAAATGTGGGAAAACATTTTTGTAACTACATGTATAGACATGACTTGTGAAGCACAGAATATTACATACGTTTTACTGTGTGGCGGCTTTGGAGAAAAAATATATTGAAGAGACCGGTGATACCTTGCGCCATCGTTTATCTGTTAGGAACGTTCTGCTATCCTATGACAATGCCGTCATAATAAATACATTGAAAAGTATGGGAGTACAGATGCTTGGGAGTCTGAAATATAATAGGACCATAACATCTGCAGGCAAACTAACTAATTTTAAAACAGGGGACAGATTTTTGGACATGATTGTCCCTTCTGAGCGTCTACCTAAGAAAAAAAATCGATGGGTCTGTTTACTGCATCCGTGTATCACAAGGAGCAGAGGCAGACCCAGTCAGAGATAGAATGTGGTAATTGTAGACAGACAGGGCATGTCAGTAGAAATTGTCTAGGAATGAGTCTGTCTATGATGGCAGTTTGAAGCCTGGTCACAACAGAGGAAGCCCCTTGTGTACAGGTATTCAAAGTATTGTCCTGTCTGAAGACAAGAAACAGATGACAGACCAAAAAGATGAGAATGAGGATGTTGAAGATGAGGGTGGAGAAAGTGAGGGCGAGGACTTTGATAAAAGTGCTGATTATAGCGATGGTAATGACACAGGATCAAATGATGAAGAAAACAAATGTGAGGAAGAAGAAAACGGTCAGGTAAATAAAGCTGATAATAAAATATCAGAACAAGTTCAAAAGCAGAATTGTTGTCTGAATTACGGGCCGCCGGTACTCAGAGTGCTTCTGCAGCCAGACGGTCTGCTAGCCCTGCAAGAGTCAGAAAAGTGGGAGACAGAACTCCCAATGAGAAAAGTGAGCAGAAGAAATAGAAGAAAAAGAAAAAAATTGCTCAGAATAGATACTTTTCTTTTCACTTATAAATGGACAGTAAATCCCTTTTATCACTGAATACAAGAGGCTTAAGAGAAAAGAAAAAAGAGAAAATTTATTCTGTTGGCTTAAACACAACAGTACAAAGGTTTGTCTACTTCAAGAAACATATTGGACCCCCGAATTACTCAAAACTTTTGAAATGGAATGCGATGGCAAAGTTATTCTAAATCAAGGTACCAATCAAAGTAAAGGCACTGCAGTACTCTTTAGTAAACATTTGCCCTTCCATATTTGTAATAACCATCAGTCAGAAGATGGTAGAATAATCTTGATAGATCTTAAAATAGATCAGAAAGAATTAACATTGGTAAACATATATGTTTCAAACAGCTCAAAAGAAAGAAAAATCGTTTTCTGCAATTTACAAAACTGGATTTATAAAATTTCATCAAATAAAGTTGAAACAATTATTGGTGGGGACTTCAATTTCACAGAATCAGTCAAGTTAGACAGACGTGATAATTATTCTAATCCTACAGATGTTAGTCCTACTGCATACAAAACATTAAAAGAATGACGTAATTTGCACGATGTTTGGCGGGTCATGCACTCTAACAAAAAACAATTTACTTATAAAGAACATAGTACATTAGATGAATTTCTTATTTCTGAATCTTGCGTAAATTATTTACAAAATTCATGTATTCTGCGCTCTGGAATTAAATCAGACCATAAAGGTGTGAGAATAAATTTAGAATTTGACAACTCCTTTTAAACGATACAGTATATAAAAGTAATATTACAGAAATAATTAACAAGGTTAAGATTTATTATGTTTTTTGTCTAAACAATTGCTCTGGGAAATGTGTAAAACAAAGATTAAAGGATACACTATCGGTTACTGTACAAGAAAACAGTCTGTTAAAAATAATATAATCGAAGCGATTAAAAAAGAAATCGAAAAAGGAAGAAGAACTAATTAGCTCATATTATAGATATAGCGTCTAAGTAGAAAAGGATACGCTGGTAAATAGCCTGCATAATTTAATAAAAGAGCAGAAATTTGGGCCACAAATAAAAAGTAGAGTCAAATGGGTTGAGGAGGGTGAAAGAAGTTCAAAATATTTTTATAGTTTAGAAAAAAAACATATCTCAAATAATACAATAAAACAATTAAAAAGAGAGAATGATACATATACTACATCTGATAGAGACACACTAGAAGAACAGCATAACTATTATAAAAACTTGTATGAAAGGGACAATATCTCCGAAACCTCAAATAAAAAGTATTTAGACAGTGTCAATAACTTGAACGTTTTTGAACAAAAAGATGCAGAGATATCAGAGGGTGAAATTAACGAATGGGAATGTAAAAATGCAATAGACAGTATGAAATTAAATAAATCACCAGGATCAGATAGGCATTCCGGTTGAATTTTATAAGTCATTTTAGGATGATATTAAATCTGTATTAATTGACTGCATTAACTCTGCATATCAAGTAGGTGAATTATCTTTAAGCCAGAAAAAAAGGAACTTTGAACTAAAATGAAAAAAAAATGTTTTATCTAATTGGCGACCCATAAGTTTATTAAATTACGACTATAAGATTTTGGCGCATATCTTAGCAAACAGAATATAAAAAGATTATGAATAAATTAATACACACGGACCAGTCAGGGTATATTAAAGGTAGAAATATTAGTTCAAACATTAGATTAATACAAGACGTCATTGATTAGTTTGAGGAGAGCAAAACAGAAGGTGCTATTATTTTCTAGATTTCCACAAAGCCTTCGACACTGTTAGCTATGAATTTCTACATCAAGTAATATTAAAATATATTTTTGGGGACTCTTTCAAAAATGGGTTAAACTTTTTATATAACCATGAAGAAGCAAGTGTGTCAAGTAACGGATGGATATCCAAACCTTTCCAAGTTCAAAAGGGCATTAGAAAAGGCTGCCCGCTAAGCGCTTTGCTGTTTTATTAGTAGCTGAAATACTGGCAGTAAATATAAGGAAAACGCAAATGAGGGATTGCAAGTTACAGTTAAGGGAGATGAGAGAACTATACATATTCACAGCTCGCAGACGACACCACTCTTTTTCTTAAAAATAAAGAGGCAATTATAAAGGGTTTACAGACAGTTGAAAATTTTGGTAAGTGTTCCGGGCTGAAACTGAATAAAGAGAAAAGGCAAGTCCTGCGTTAGGCTAGGAAAGGAACCGAAGTGACAGTTTTGCTGGTATTTACTGGGTTAGAAATTATACGAAAGCTTTAGGTGTGTATTTTGGTAACAAAAAAACACACACAAAAACACACACGCAGAATTGGAACTGAAAAATTGGGAAACAAAACTGGAAAGTGTTAGAACCTGTTTAAGACCTTACACTGTCGAATCCTTCTAATAAAGACATTAGCTTTTAGCTAAACTAGTTTATTTAACGGTAGCAATATGTACACTAAACTGGGAAGTAAATATACTAAATAAAGATGTTTTTACTTTTGTTTGGCGATATAAAATAGATAAACTAGAACTGTCGGAGAATCCGACTATACCCCCGCTTCACTGCTTAAATCAAATGGTGTTATTTTCATTGCATGCAAAAAGCATAGAGAGATAGAGAGAACTCATTGTCAACATGTATACCAAATATCAATTTTCTACGTAAATCCCTTTCTACATAATACGGAATAAAGCGATTTCACACAGAAAGAAGAAATAATAAATACATGTAACACATAATTCTTTATCAGTCTGTATACCAAATATGAACATTCAAACTTGAATGGTTGCTGTGAAATCTGTAACCAAAAATTGCATTATTCAAAGTCAAGAGAGAAAGAAAATTGGAAAAATATAAGAAAAAATAAGCAGGAGATGGCTGGTTCTCAATCCCACAACACAACCAGTTATCATCAACCTGCATACAAAATATCCCTACTCTAACTTACAATGGCTCCATAGAAACCTTTGCGAAAATTGCATTATTCCAAGTAAAGAGAGAAAGAAAATAGGACAAATACAGGGAAGAATAAGCAGGAGGAGGCTGGTTCTCAATCTCACAATACAATAAGTCATCATCAACCTGCATACCAAATATATACATTCTACCTTGAAGGGTTGCTGTGACATCTGTTACGAAAAATTGCATTATTCAAAGTAAAGAGAGAAAGAAAATTGGACAAATACAAGGAAAAATAAGCAGGATATTTATTTGTGCTCCTTTTCTTCTCAGAAGCTCATCTCGTCTGAAATTGTATAATTCTCTAAGTTGCAGATGTCGAGTAAATAGACAGGGCATTAAATATTGCAAATGGTCTCTATGTTATTTGTACTGGGGAGCAAATGCACATCTCAAAGCCGTACTGGAATAATGTTTTAGTACCTAAAAAGCAAAGAAGACGTCACAGCTATAAATGGTAAGGACAGCTAACATAACCTAACTTGATAAATGGAACTTCACGCAATTCTTGATTTGTTTGTTTTCTTCATTCCCATGTTTTCATTTTGCAGCATACTTACATTAACACAACACATCGTTTATAGATTTCTTCAAGTTGTACATCTACCTGTAACAATATTGTAACATACATAAATTTGATAAGATTCTTTTTTTCATCCTTTTACATATTGGTTGCAAAGTAAAATGGCCGAATAAAATTTTCATAACAGCCCCAGTCTGGGATGATAAAGTTAAAAAAATGACTATGTTCCTTTCATGAGGTTATATGAGACTATATATATGTACAGATGCTGAACTTTCTGGAACTGACTTTTTTGCTACTAAGTACAGGAGTTCTCCATTTCACACAACTCTTGGTTTGTTTGTTTTTCTTTTTTCCTTTGTTTTCATTTTGCAGCACACTTTCATTGACACAACATACCTGTTATACATGGTGTACATATACCTGTAACAAAATTGTAACATACATGAATTTAATAAGATTTTTCTCTTCTTTTTTCATTTTTTCATCATTTTGCGTAATGAACTATGTACCTTTCGTGAGGTTTTAGGGGACTTTAATATGTACAGATGCAGAGATTTCTGGCAATAACTTTTATTGCTGCTGAGTACAGGATTTTTCCTTTTGTTTACATCATCCATCACATGAATCCAATTTTATTCTTCCTCCTTTTGAAGAAAACAAATCAAAATAAAAGAGAAAACAGAGAAAAACTGGAAGAAAAGAAGGGAGAAAAGAGAGACAAAGGAGTCTTTTTTTTATTTCTTTTTTTTTTCTTCCCCATAAATAAAAGGGGAAAAAAGGGAGAGGAAGAAGGAAAGAAGGCAAACATTTATATGATGATAAAGACAAACCACTGTATTAATGTATTAATTATTCAAATTAAGCCCATTTTCTTTGTTTCTTTATTCTTCATATATGAACAAGCGATACTGAAGCTCGGAAGTATACAATTTTTTTGGATGTACTTGCATCAGTAAAATGGTCCTGGGGCCGTATTCATAAAACAACTTAAGTGGTTGCTATGCTGTTGCTAAGGCTAAATTTCTTTGAAGGAGATTCCCTACAACTATGAAATTTGCTCTGGAGGAACAGTCTTACAAAGACTGTTCCTCCAGAGCAAATTTCATAGTTGTAGGGAATCTCCTTTATAGATATTTAGCATTAGCAACCGCATAGCAACGACTTAAGTGGTTTTATGAATACGGCCCCTGGGCCGGAATATCTGTTGAAGTTTGTTAAATCTTAAATTTGTGTCAGCACAACTCAATAAAATAGCCCCATCCGATGGGTCATTCAGAGAAATCAAGCTTAACATTGTTTCATGAAACTTCTTTTTTGAGAAGCGTAGTGGCACAAATGGTTAAGCTGGTGTCTCTGAATGGCGAAGCGGAGTTGTCGTAGTCGGCGTTGGTTCAAGTCCCAGTGGGTACTTCTTTATTTCTCAACTATACATTTTTTTCGGATGTACTTGCATCAGTAAAATGGTCCTGGGCCGGAATATCTTTGAAGTTTGTTAAATATTAAACTTAAGCATATAATATTTCTAAGCTTTGGTGTCGTATGATCCAGATATTCCACGTATATACCTGATTGTGTTGGCACAACTTAATAAAATAGCACTATCCGATGGGTCATTCAGAGAAATCAAGCTTAACATTGTTCCATGAAACTTTTTTTGAGAAGCGTAGTGGCGCAAATGGATAAGCTGCTGTCTCTGAATTTGCTAGGCGGAGTTGTCGTAGTCGGCGTGGGTTCAAGTCCCAGTGGGTATTTCTTTATTTCTCAACTATACATTTTGTTCGGATGTACTTGCATCAGTAAAATGGTCCTGGGCCGGAATATCTTTTGAAGTTTGTTAAATATTAAACTTAAGCATATAATATTTCTAAGCTTCGGTATCGTATGATCCAGATATTCCACGTATATACATGATTGTGTTGGCACAACTTAATAAAATAGCACTATGTGTTGGGTCATTCAGAGAAATCATGCTTAACATTGTTCCATGAAACTTTTTTGAGAAGCGTAGTGGCGCAAATAGATAAGCTGCTGTCTCTGAATGGCTAGGCGGAGTTGTCGTAGTCGGCGTGGGTTCGAGTCTCAGTGGGTACTTCTTTATTTCTCAACTATACAGTTTTTTTCGGAATTGCATCAGTAAAATGGTCCTGGGCCGGAATATCCTTTGAAGTTTGTTAAATCTTAAACTTAATCATATAATAATTCCAAGCTTCGGTATCGTATGATCCAGATAATCCATGTATATACCTGATCGTGTTACATGTAGCACAACTTAATAAAATAGCCGTATCCGTCTATAGTTATCGGTTATATAGTTATTTGGTAAGTTACGCGCTTCTTCCTTATGGATATTTGTCAAGTTACCGTTTTCTCAGGCTTGAGGAAATTTAACAAGGGTAATGAGACGAAAGAATGGCGATGGTATTGGGTAACGCTTAGGGCCGGGGTGTCCTACTCATTCGGATAATAGTAGGGCAAGGGCCTACTTTGCTTGCTTTAGGTGCGGTTGAGGGTTCTCTCTCGCCTATATCTATTTTTTCTCGCTCTCTCTGGGCGCTGGCTCGATATAGACTTGAATGTCTCACAGAGCCGTTAAATCTAAAGCAACTCTAACCAACCAAATATGTCAATAAACGGGGATTGATTAGATCTGGTACCGAATCTTTGCTAATGTCAAGGATTTCGGTGTCGTCTTGAGTGACTGAGTCTAGTAACTCGTAGGGTCAAGTCAGGTAAATTCGGACAGCAGGTAAATTCGAACAGTGACATTGTTTCCATTATATGTCAGTTGTTCGGAACCAAAACAAAAATAAATGGGCAAACTGTGAAATCCTGATGAGACGGCTCATTACTGTTGGCAATTGTATGTCCGAATCTACCCGCTGTCTGAAGTTACCCGTCTCAGCCCTATTTGGGGTTATCTTTCTTTATGCTGTCGGACCGACATTCTAAGTATCTACCACAAGGCCTCATCATGGTTCAATGTTTACTGAAATCTAAAAGACTGAGAAAGGACTACGTGCATGCCGGTGGCTTGGGCCTAAATGATGGCTCCGGTCTTAAGCCATTTACTACGCTTCTTAGGCAGCTGGTTGGGCTTGAGGATATGACTTTGGTCGGGCGTATTCATCTGTTGAGCTTCCTTTGCTCCATCGTGTCATTGTTGCTCTTGCTGTTGAGTGGTTGGTTGGTTGATTTGATGCTTAACGTCCACGGTAAACAACTAAGGTCATGTCGGGACGGTCAGTTAACCTAACCACACTATTCCTGGGCAGGCTTAGACCTCCTAAGCGGTTAACCAGTACTAAGTGCACATACTTCCGCCAGTAACTGACAACTGCCCTTCTTGAATCAGCGGAAGGAGAAACGAAAGTATGTGGCCAGACCGGGATTCGAACCCAGGACCTCTGACTTACGAGTCAGGTGCCCTACCGATTGCGCTACCCGGTCCGGCCTTGCTGTTGAGTGCTTATCTTGTTTATCTCAGTATTATATAATGTTGTTTGATACATACACATTATTATAATTGTAGAAACTTGATCTGGCATAGTGTATCACGTTGAGTGGATGATCTCATACCATCGGATCACCCGAGACGCTTGGATAGAGTTTATAGGATAGGCAGCCTCCGTCGTCCGTCCACAATTTCAAACGACTTCTCGTTCGAAACCGACAGCCCAGTTGTAACCGAATTTCAGGTAGAGCTTCCAGGGTTTCCGGAAACGACATGTTCAAATGATCTGAGCCACGTGACCAATATTGCCGCCATGCCCTTATATGATATTTACCTTTAAAAAATCTCCTCCAGAACCAAGAGGCCGATGACATGGAAACTTTTTCGTATAATTTGCTTAGTCTGTTGTATTCGTTCCGTTGGTCTAAATTATTTAGGCCAGTAAAGATAGCTGAGTTGTCACCTATTTGGGAAAGAGCTGCTGACTAGGCTTATCACTTGTAATTTATTGTTTGTTGGGAAGTCTTTGTCAATCTTTTCCTTTGATGTTGGGGATAGAGTTTGGGATCTGATTCAGTCAGTTCCTGAAGTGTAGTTACTCTTTAACTTTGGTGTGTAGTATTGGGTAAAGGAGTGCTACCAAGATTGTTCAAAGTATAATCTTGGGTTAATCTTTCTACGGCAAGGTCAATATTGCTGTTTGGTGTTTGTATATGGAAAAATGCTAGAACTTAAAATTCCTTGGAAATTGTTGAAGATTGTTGAAGATTTGTCTCAAATTGGTATAGGCAGTCGTCAATATGAAGATTTGTGAGTACAGGAGGTCAAGACGATTCTTTGACCTTTAACCTAGGACTCTCATGTTTAGACATTTTTAAACATCTCAAAAGCCAGTGGGCAAATTGTAGCCAAAGAGGAATTTCCATCCTATAGGAAATTTACATAGGATTTTGCCCACGCACCGAATTCCATAATATTATGCATAGTGATTGTCTAGGACACTACTATTGCATTTATGAAATATTTCTGATCCATCTATTTAAATTGTTAAATTACAACATTTTAATTGGAAGGGATGCAAAAAATAGGGGCACCCCAATTTCAAGCAACCCAAAGCTGTAGGATTTTTGAATTTCTGACCCGTTTTATTCTCAAAATGATTCCTAGTAATCCTTGATTATGTATGTACCACGTTTGTATTCAAATGTATACCATAACACTTTCCATACTAACTTTTGTTTGCAGATGCCCCCAAATTTCAGCTCCATAATTTTTTTTGAATAAATTAAATTTTCGATTTGACTATGTTGCAGTTCTTGTCGACCTTTTTAATTAATATGAAATTAGGCCATACATGTGTAAATTTTAATTAAAATTAAAAACCGCTAACATGATTTTTTGGAATGCTGAATGTTAACAGTTGAAAAAAAAACACAAAATTTAGGAACCCATATACATGTAGTTTTGTGATTATTTTTATGCTAATGTTTTTTAGTTTTAGTGAATTTTATCATCTATTTGCTTCTTCAAATCCATTATTTTGGAGCCCGCTTGCGGTGAGGGAAACATAGTTGTTAAAACTTCAGTTCGGTGTATGTGCGAATGTGCGTGCGTTCGTGCATTCATCCGTATTTGTCCGGGCCATAACTTTTAAATTTATGGATGGATTTCAAATTAATTTCGCACAATTGTTCTCCTTGATAAGTAGAAGTGCTGCTTGAAACATTTGGTCAGGTAGGTCCAAGGTCAAGGTCACACTTGAAGGTAAAATGATAAAATTGTCATAAATTGAGCTTTTCCGGGCCATAACGTCTACACTTACGTATGGATTTCAAAATAATTGGGCTCAATTGTTCTCCCTGATGAGTAAAAGTGCCATTTGAAACATTTGATAAGGTAGGTCCAAGGTCCAGGTCACACTTGAAGGTCAAATGATAAAATTGTCATTAATTGAGCATGTCCGGGCCATAACTTCTACCTTTATGGATGGATTTCAAAATAATTTGGCTCAGTTGATCTCCTTGATGAGTAAAAGTGCCATTTGAAACATTTGGTCAGGTAGGTCCAAAGTCAATGTCACACTTGAAGGTCAAATGATAAAATTGTCATAAATTGAGCTTGTCCGGGCCATAACTACTACGCTTATGTATAGATTCCAAAATAATTAGGCACAATTGTTCTCCTTGATGAGTAAAAGTGCCATTTGAAATATTAAGTCAGGTAGGTCCAAGGTCAAGGTCATACTTGAAGGTCAAATGATATAATTGACATAAATTGAGCTTGTCCGGGGCATTTCTGCTACATTTATGCATGGATTTCAAAATAATTGGGCACAGTTGTTCCCCTTCTTAATGAGTAGAAATGCTACTCCAAACATTTGTGCAGGTAGGTTGAAGGTCAATGTCATTTTTGAAGGTCAAATGATACAATTGTCATAAATAGAGCTTGTCCAGACCATTTCTTGTATATTTACGGATGGATTTCAAAAAAATTGGGCACTGATTTCATCCTTGATGAGCAGAAGTGTCATGTGAAGCATTGATTCTGGTAGGTCCAAGGTCAATGTCACACTAGAAGGTTAAATTTTAAAACTGTTGAGCTTGTCCCAGCTATTACATTTATGCATGGATTTCAAACTAATTCGGCACAATTGGCCTCCTTGATTAGTTAAAATGTCATGTGAAATGGCTCAATTCTGTATTTAGTTTTCTTTATACATTGTCGAGTTGTCGGAGTTAATTTTCCGCGAATAAAGCAGATCTATATATCTGCATAGGGAGCTTTTTTATGATTGTAGTTTAGGTTACTATTAACATTATTAGAAAATGAAGTGTTTCTAAATGTGACATGCATTTTTGTCTAACAAATCACCATCATACAAATCATGCATTATGTGACAATGTTACCGGTTTCCAAATTTCATGAAATTCCGCTGGTATAAAGAGGAAACATATGACTTTTTTTTCAGGAAATTTCATAGGTTGACACTCACTGGAACGTACATAAATTTTGGGATGCTTTTCGTTTTTTTAATAGTTTTAGTGTCACTTTTAGCCATATTTTCTGACTTAATGTTTATAAACAAAAGTTTTGTTTGCATGTTTGTATAAGCATCAACGGAATCAGAGATATCCATATGGAGCTCTTTTACTATTGCAGTTCATATTTTATGAAATTGAATAAAGCTGATAAATCATAAGACTGGTATCACAAAAAACGGGAGTACTTCAGGGTGCTCTCCTGAGACCTTAAAGTCTTTATTAAGATAGATAAACGCATATTTGCAGTTGTAAGGTTAAAAATAGCAAACATGCAAAGTAACAAGAACATCCATGCATGGGCAGATTTGGAACCCCCCTTTCATGTAAAGCTCAAGGGGCTGATGAAACAAACAATTGTTCAAAGGGTCCAGGTCACAAGGCCAACATGTCGGCCATGCCCATAAATGGTGAAACCTTTAAAAATCTTCTTTTACAGAACCAACTGACCATTGACCTGAAGCTTGGTATGTAGCATTGAGTACATGACTACTATCAATATTGTTCAAATGATAACCTGGTGTTTACCGTGACCATTTTTACGTCAAGGTCAATTATGGGAAAATGAAAGAACAATCAGCTTAATCAGAAGAAGAGGTCAAGGTCATTCTTCGACCTTTAACCCTGGACTACCGCATTTTGCCAATTTTTAACATCTCGTCCAAAGCCAATTGGCCAATTAATACCAAATTACACATATAGCCTTCGGAGATTGAGAGAACAACACTTTGTTCAAACGGTCCAAGTCACATGACCACACAGCCACCATGCCAATATATGTCTGACCCTGGACTCCCACATTATTTAAAATTTCAAACATCTCCTCAAAAGCCAATGGGCCAATTAATACCAAATTTCACATATACCCTTCAGGGTTGGTGGAACGAAGATTTGTTCAAACAGTCCCAGTCACATCGCCAACATGGCCGCAATGCCCATTTATGGTAAAAATCTTCAGATATTTTATTCTTTAGAACAAATCGACTAATAGTCCTGAAACTTGGTATGTAGCATTGGGTACTTAAGTATTATTAAACTTGTTGATATGATGACCTTGGGTTGACCTTGAACTTTGTTTACGGCAAGGTCGTGTATGGGAAAATGCAAGAACATAAGATTTCATGGAACATTGTGGAGATATTGGCATAATAAAAAATGTATGTACAGTCGTACATGAAGATTTGTGAGTACAAGAGGTCAAGTTCTTTCTTTTGACCTTTGACCGAGGACTCTGATATTTGACAATTTCAAACATCTCCTCAGAGGCCACTGGTCTAATTGTAACCAAATTTCTCATATATCCTTCAGGGGTTGAGGGAACGAAAATTTTGTTCAAACACTCAGGTCGCATGACCACATGGTAGATTCTTTAAAACTCTTCTTCTCCAGAAGCAATTGACCGATGGCCTTGAAATTTGGTATATAACATTGGTTACTCAAGTGCTAGCAAGACTGTTCAAATGATGAACTTGGGTTGACTTTGAACATTTTATAGCAATTTCAAATATAGGAAAATGCCAGAACATAGGGTATCATGGACAGTTTTGAACATTTTAGTTTAAATGATATTTTATTAACTATAAATTACATACATATACTACAATACAATTTCAAAAGTATCAGGATTTGACAGTAAGCAAATCCTGATACTTTTGAACATTTTTGAACATTTTGGTCCAAGATTGTTCAGATGGTGACCAAGGCATTTACGTTTACTACGATATTCTTTTTTTTTAAATTTGCTTTCGGATGCTTTTATGTGAGTAAATGCTCAATACAAGAATTAATGGAACTTGTAAAAGATTTTGGTGCAAAAGTTAATAAAGACAGTCAAATAAATGAGAACATGAACATTTTTAGCAATATAGATGAAGGTCATTCTATAACCTTTAACCAATGTCTCATATTTTGACACTTTCAAACCACAAGTTTGTTTCAACTGAGGACCCTAGTTTGACGTTTGCCCTATTTTCTCAGAGGAGCGAATCAGGGCACCATGACGCTCTTGTATTTGCATCTCTTTAAAGGTCTTCTGAATGCGGTGATCAAAGCCCTAGATATGTCTCCCCCCGAAGCGGTTGGAGACATAATGTTTTGCCTTGGTGATCTGTCCGTCTGTCCGTCGCAATCGTGTCAGCTCAATAATTCAATAATAACCGACTGAGATAATTTCAAGAAACTTGGTACAAATATAAAGCATCATCAGTCGACGTGCAGAGAGAAAGACCCGTAAATCCACCTACATTTTTATTTTAGGAGTTTTCCATTGGGCACACACCGTTGAGTCAACTGTGAATCGAAGTTAATTTATCGTCATGACGTTCAAACAACGTTGATTTGGTATTGGGTCAACGTTGTTTGCTTGTTGGGTTCCTTTAAAATGAAGAGTATGTGCAATTCCTTCCTTAAGGTGAAATGGATACGTCCTCCGATAAAGTAAACAGAAAATCACAAAAGTTCCTTTAAAAATTGCGAAAAACATGGAGGTGTATACACTAACCTTGGTGCGTTGATTAGAGCTATTAAGACATCCATGTTTATTTCAAAAACGTTCATATTTTATGTTTTAATTTGGGGAATTCTTAGCGAATAAGTAATGAACAACATATATTAATATTTACATTTGCCACTGACTTCCCATAGGTAAACTGTATAGAGCAGCTGGCTTCATACACCGATGAACGACAGCTGATCACGTGACGTTGTCGTCAAGCGACGTCGAAGGTAAACAAACGTCCTGATTGGTCCACATAAAGTTCGATTGGCGCCGCGTTATGGCGACGGCTGTTTCACGTAATGGCCGAATACGTCGTTTATGTCTTTTCTTCGACGCATGATTTGCATGTTCTACATTAAATTACCACGAAAACAGCCCAGGAAGGGTTTAAAAATAAAGTGTAAATACGGAAATTAAAATTTGATTTTTCAGCGTTCATCGTGTGAAGAAGCCAGTGGTCGTCGCTAAAATTCTACAATGGAATTTTAGCTCCGCCCACCGGCTTCATCACACGATGAACGCTGAAAAATCAAATTTCAATTCTTAAATAAAGCAACAGATTATGTTCGTTAGAAGTAGTGAAATGTGCAAGTGCAACCTGGAGCACATAAAAGTGTAACTCTGTTTCCACATAAAATGGTGGCGCTCATTTGTGCCTAAGGAATAGAAAATATCTAAATACAGCCAAACAACGATACTGTGACAACATTTACGACCGCCAAACAAGCACTGGTCGACAAAAGACTTGCAATATTTTTCTTTGATTTCTCATCAAAATGTAACGGCAAGGGGATTTTTAACAAGATCTAAAGACCACTAGGCGGAGGAAGTTTCAAAACGTATAATGTCTTTGGCCAAAACAAAGTACTATGACATGTGTGTGCCATAAACAGAACCTCGGGACAGTAAAGTCTGCGCATACCATAACACTTTGGTCACGTAAACTACATCAGTAAGTATTTGCGAATTTGTCGAAGTCCGTTTTAAATAATTAATCATGGCCATGAAACCAGTAATAACTGTACACATATTCTGTATTAGGAAGTACACAGCTAATATAGCTAGCTTCTTTCATTGTTCACCATTTTGGTGACCGATCCTTTTTTTGTGTGCAGCATTTAATTCTATGACTGCTACTTACCAACTTTGAAGCTTGTGTTACTAAGTAAACTAATTTTGTGATATTCCGTGAAAATAAAGAGCTTTAACTAATAATGACAGATTGCTGATGTCCATGGACAACATCTGCACCACTTTCAGGCTCGTATCTATCATAAATCGTCGTACAGTAAATTATGTAATTTGAAAATACCTCTGAAAATTTTCTACCAGATCTTTTTAGAGTTCTTTTGTCGGCTGAACCCACGACTACATGGAAAAGTGTGCAGTTTAGTCACTTTTCTCAAGATTAGCAACTCATTTATAACTATATCATACGGTCTCGAATAAGATCAGCTACTTTTGTCATCGACTGATTTGTATGGATACAACCATTCACCTTCGGAGTTTGGCTGCCATTCGTGCAAGGGAGATGACTTTAACGGTTGATACCTGTAGCTTTTTTTTTTCGTTTACATTCTCTTAAAGTAGGGTTGAGTTCCGGAGTTGCTGTTATTAAGCAGACTTTCATTTCTGTAATTCGTTACTGACCGTTCCAAGGCGGTAGTTCTGTTGTGGTTCTCTGTTGCCTGTTTTTGGTGTCAGAGTTTCTGTGATGTTTTACCTTATGTATGTTCTTATTATTTTTGGTTCGGTTTGGGTTGCTGAGTGGCCACCTTTTGGGAACAAACTGCTCACTCGGTTGGCCATATGTTCTCTGTATCTTGATTATTTGTAATCTTAGTTGTTTCCAAGTATGGTTTGAGGGCTGGATTTGGATTTGGATTGTTTCAGTTCCTGGTCTTTGCATACTTTTTACTTTTCGCTGGATGTACAAATTGAACGTTTTTTCCCCTTTTTTTAAGGTTTTGTTTTGTTTTTGTTTTCTTTATTTTTTTTATTTTTTTTGGGTCCCAAAGTAATGAGAAATGTGATCTTTAATATTGCTTCCGCTTCCGAGTTTAGTAAATTGATCAGTTCACCACCACGATGGTATTCTCGAAGATTATCTTCTCAAGTATTTTTGTCTAGAAATTCAGTCAAGATCTGTCCCACTCATTCTGTTCCAGGTCTTTACCACTTCTTCGGGAGAATGTAAATGCAAAAACTAATTAATTAAAGGATTTAGAATGTCGCCAGTGTTTAATGGCCTCTCAGTCACATTTAACGTTGTTAAGAGAACCTGGTGCCGTATTTATCAAACGACTTAAGTGGTTGCTATGCTGTTGCTAAGGCTAAATGTCTTTGAAGGAGATTCCCTACAACTATGAAATTTGCTCTGGAGGAACAGTCTAAAAAAGACTGTTCCTCCAGAGAAAATTTCATAGTTGTAGGAAATCTCCTTTATGGAAATTAAGCCTTAGCAACAGCATAGCAACGACTTAAGTGCTTTTATAAACATGGCCCCAGTTCAGCACTGTTTTAATTGTGAAATAAACCATACACTTTACCCGTTCCCCACCCAGTTTTAAATATGAGCCGCAACACGAGAAAACCAACAATGTGGTTGTGCGCTCAGACTCTTCGCTAAGCACTTAAAGGGTAGCTAAGGGTCTAAGCTAAAGCTATGCGGACAACGAAGATTCTGATTAGACTGGGCGGATGCCCAGGCTGATCTGAGTCTGCGTTGGGTGCACAATCACATTATTGGTTTTCTCGTATCGCGGCTCATATGAAGTCCTTTGTGAGTCCTAGAAGCGGCGGTAGTATGATGAATAGCACGCTGGACTACTGATCCAAGGCTCGCAAGATCGATCTCCTGTTTCTCCGGTCTTTTGGATGAGACTTAAAAACCGAGGTCCCGTCTCCGTATGACCTAGTTGTTGGTGGGACGTTAAACCCGAGTTCACTCCCTCATTGAGAGTCCTTTCCAATGATGGCTCAAATAAGCGGAGGGGTATTTGATCGGAGAGTGTATCAATTAGATCGAGACGAAACAAACAAAAGAAGAAGAAGAAGATTTGGTTGGTTGGTTGATTTGATGCTTAACGTCCACGGTAAACAACTAAGGTCATGTCGGGACGGTCAGTTAACCTAACCACACTATTCCTGGGCAGGCTTAGACCTCCTAAGCGGTTAACCAGTACCAAGTGCACATACTTTCGCCAGTAACTGACAACTGCCCTTCTTGAATCAGCGGAAGGAGAAACGAAAGTATGTGAGAAGAAGAAGAAGAAAAAGTTTTTTGTAATGTAAATGCATTGTTCAGGAGTGAATAAGAGACATATATAAGAATCAGAAAAACAATATAAGAATCATGAGCAAAAAAGAAAGTCTCACGGTTGCGAAGAAAGAAATAATAGAGTGTCCATGCGATTTTTTTTTTACTATTTAAACATTTCCTGTAGTCCGAATAAAACAAAAGCATGTTATTAAGTTCATTTCCCTATGAGCATGTCACCGTGGTATTGATATAAAGGTTTGAAGTACCGGATTTTGAAAATACTTATTAAACAGATACGATACGTGCGCGTAAAACAATAGTCAATTTCGGATTTTTCGTATACTTTGAGAGGTCCTTTAGCATACTTAAAAACTTGTGAGGCGTCGCACGAAGAAAAGCCTTAAACCGCATGCGGTTCGCGCAAAGTGATCCCCTTCGTCACGTGTAACACAATGAATTTCATAATATCCCTTTTATGTTCAACGGAACAGAGCAGACCCTTACCAGAATTTATTCGCGGATGAGCAGGCTGTTCTGAGCGACAGTCGTTCGCTCATACCGTAAGTCATGCCTATATGCTGTACCGCTTTCATTCTCAGGAAGCATTTATTCTTACTGAATCGCTCAAAAGTGGTTTGTTAATTTTTAATTCTGTAATTGTCTAACAAATTTGGGAATACTGTTTGTTCATAACAATGTCGGCTTGCACTAGTTGTTTCCCAAAGGTCACAATTATGGAGTTTATCTAGGATGATGGTTGGCTAAAAATCTGTTTAACTCTCCACGGCCTCCACCATATTATGCCCACAAGTAACTTTATTACTGACCATTATTTCTGATTTGGTGAACATTTGTTATTGTTTGATTTATTTATTTATTTATGTTTTATGCCCCCGCCATGAAATAGCGAAACGGCATACAGAGTTTACCGTGTCTTTGTGTGCGTGTGTGTGTGCGTGTGTGATTGTGCGTTACCAGAATCGTGTCTGCCCCATGACTTTGGTCTGCATGGTGGGATTAGGAAATTATTTGGCCCAACTGATCATCATGACAAGACGGTGTGTTGCGTGCAAGAACTATATCGCTAGCTTAAGGGTCAGGTCACAGGTTGCACTTGACCTTTGTGCAGAGGCTATAATGAAATATGTTCGTGTCCGGTCCTTAACTTTGTCCCGTGAGATCCTAAAATTATTTGGCATTAATGATTACCATGACGAGACGGTGTGTCACATGCAAGAACCACGCCACTAGCTTGAAGGTCAAGGTCACAATCTGCACTTAGTCTTTGTGCATAGACTGTAGTGAAACATGTTCATGTCCGGCCCATTAATTTGTCCTGCATGATGGGATTTCAAAATGAGTTCGCATAAATAAATATCATGACAAGTCAATGTGTTTCATGCAAGAACCTATGCCACTAGCTCAAAGGTCAAGGTCACAGTCAGCACTTGAACTTTATGCTCAGACTTCAGTGAAAGATGTTCATGTCCTGCCTATGACTTTATCCTGCACGGTGGGATTCAAAACTACGGCATAAATGATCATCATGACAAACCGCCAGCTTTAGGTCAAGGTCACACTGTTTACGTAAACTTTGTGTATAGTCTATAGTGAAATTAATTTTGTATCTGGCCTGTAACTTTGTCCTGAAAAGTGGGATTTCAAAATTATTTTGCATGAATAATGATCATAGCAAGACAATATTTCATATGCAAGGACCATGTTGCTAGCTCAGATGTAAAGGTCATAATCTACACTTAAACTCAATGCATGGCCTTCAGTGTAAACCTGTGCCTATTTTCTCCCTTAACTTTGTCCTGCATGGTGGGATTTCTCAAAACTATCTGACAAAACGATTTGTTGCGCACAAGGACCATGTCACTGATAAGCTTAAAGGTCAAGGTCACAGTGCACACTTAAGCTGTGTGAATAGGCTATAATGAAAACTGTTTGTGTCATATTTTGTGTCTGAGGTTTGACTGCAAGAAAACAATATTAACTATTTTTTGACATGTATTTCTTGGTCTTTTATTTGCCATTTATATTATACAAGTCTGCCTCTATGAACCTAGTTATCCTTAAAATCAGGGCACCATCTTACACAAGGCACCAGGCGGGGACATTCGTGTCCTATGGACACATTTCTAGTGCAATTTGTATTGCCTGTTTCTTTGTTCATGTTCTTAAGTTTGCATTTCTTTCTGACGCCATTTGTGGCTGGAAGAATTCTATTTACTTGGCTTTACACATCAGGTGCCCGTTTCACTAAACACCTTGACCTTAAGATTTTGTAAGTTCCATACTAATCATATCAAGCCTAAAATTATCTAAGCTCCTAAGCCTAAAACTTTCGTAAGTGCCATACTAAACATATAAAGCCTAAAATTTTCTTAAGTTCCATACTAAACATATAAAGCCTAAAATTTTCTTAAGTTCCATACTAAACATATAAAGCCTAAAATTTTCTTAAGTTCCATACTAAACATATAAAGCCTAAAACTTTCGTAAGTTCCATACTAAATATATAAAGCCTAAAACTTTCGTAAGTTCCATACTAAACATATAAAGCCTAAAACTTTCGTAAGTTCCATACTAAACATATAAAGCCTAAAATTTTCTTAAGTTCCATACTAAACATATAAAGCCTAAAATTTTCGTAAGTTCCATACTAAATATATCAAGAGTAGTAAGGATTGACAGACACTCTGGCCCCGGATTTTCCCATGTATTTTACATAGACTTTTGGCCTGAAAAAAACTAAGTCCGCACGGTCGCCTAGTGTAAAAATACATGGCCGGGGCCAGAGATGTCAATCCATGAGTTAACCTCCTCAGGCTAGTGAGCCTCGGAGCTCAAAACTATATGTTCTACAAAGTTACTTGTCCCTGTTATTAGGCTCTCAGAGCTGTTCTTATGGGGATTAAGCGCCATTTTCCTTCAAGAAATAGTCGTAGGATCATGCACGCAACTTTGCGGGACGTTGTAGGAAATTCGTAGAATCTGTAGCATTCCACAAGAAAACTTTGCGGGATCACGCGACGTCTTTAGCCAGTTGTGACGTTATGTTATTGGAAGTTTGTAGGAACTGTAGGATCCCACAAGAATACTTTGAGGGATCACCCGACGTCTTTGGCTAGTTGTGACGTTATGTTTGAACGTTTATGACGTCAGTTTCTGGCCGAAGTAAATCTCTGGCCCCGGCCATGTATTTTTACACTAGGCGACCGTGCGGACTTAGTTTTTTTTCAGGCCAAAAGTCTATGTAAAAATACATGGGAGTATCAGTCCTTACTACTATTAAGCCATTTTTCCCCTAAGTTCCATACTAAACATATTAAGCCTAAAAGTTTCGTAAGTTCAATACAAAGTATATGAAACTTACTAAAATCTTTAGGTTAAGATGTTTAGTGTAACGGGCATATGTTGTCTAATATTTTTACTGACATAAGCTTTTTCCGTTGATTTAATTTCGTATTTAGGATAATATTGTTTCGTATTTAGCGGTGCCTTATGTTCATGTGCCCTTTCGTCTCTGAAATGATACATTGGCTGGTTGATTGTTTTAGGTTTAATGGCTCTCTGAGACAGTATTTCGGTCCATATCGAGCCGTCTCCCGGAGAGAGGGAAAAAACAGAAATAGATAGGCAGATGAGACCAAGCAAATCCGAACAACAGCATCTGCTGCAGGCACGGCCAGTCCTTGTCCCACTATTATACAAATAGCACTGAGAGTTTCACAGCACTATCTAAATCACATGAGTTACAGTCGGTACTCTCTTATCCTGTGACAGCGCGTAATCGCAGACAAAATGTCATAAAGGGCAGGAGGCCATATAGAATGTGTTAGGGCTGACAGGCATTATGTACATAACTGTTTTAATTCGAGTGATTCATAACACTATTTAATTTTGTTGTGTTGACGTTTCAGTGGGCTGGGTTAATTGTTACAAAACATATAGTAATATAATGTTCCCTGCTAAAGAGATTGCTTTACTCGATTTCTGCTTTTTAGAATTCGTTTTTGTTTCTGTTGCTTTAGACAAATTGTAAATATTTATTATGTTTCCATTTTGCAAGTTTGAATTTTGCATAAAGCGATAGTTTCATTGGGAAATAAATTTTAAACTGCGGATATCATATTTGTTGACAAAACAAATACAATGTAGAATAAGAATTCATTGTCATTCTTCAGTCTTCTCGATATGACTAAAATGCTGTTGAAAGGGATGTTAACTCGCTTACATCCGTTCATCTATTCATCCATCCATCGTGAACAAAGAAGTCCGGTGGTAAATTATCACGCAGTAAGAATTTTAACTGATATAATAATTGAGCCGCGACACGAGAAAACCAACACAGTGGTTGTACTCCCAGCGCAGACTCAGATCAGACTGGTCGGATGCCCAGTCTGATCAGAGTCTTCGCTGTCCACATGGAGGTAGCTTAGACCCTTAGCTACCTCCATGCGGACAGCGAAGACTCTGATCAGACTAGACATCCGACCAGGCTGATCTGAGTCTTTGCTGGGCGCACAACCACTTTGTTGGTTTTGTCGTGTCGCGGCTCATATTTTATGCGCACATCACTTGGTCAGCTATTGTAAAGCCATCCAATAGAAAAAAGACTGCGAAAATTAGTCTAAATATCAGGACAGATATGCAGGGCAAAACAGTGTTGACCCTGATCAGACTGCTCCTGAAAAGCAGTCTGATCATGGTCATCACTGTTCGTCATTCCAGATGACACGTCGCCGAACAGAATTATGAGCTTGTTCAAATCTGAGGGTAAAATCAAACTACAGGTTAACAAACTAAGGTGTCCTAACACTTTGAAAATGAATACCGGTAGTTCATTTCGAGTGCCCTCACTTCGTAGCTATTTTGATTGGTCTTTCATCTTAATATATATTTAAGGTCCACCAGTCGCACTTCTAAACTCGCAGTTTGGACAAACCTGATTTTGACGAAGCTTTACGCAATGGACTCCAGACTGCTGGTAGGAATATCATGTCTTCTACTATTAGTCTGCATTGGAGAAAGGTAATTTTTTGCTTCTTTTGACAGCGATTTCAGATTTTCTGAAATTATTTTAGAGTAAACAGTTTATCAGGTTATATTCAGGTTACACATAGCATACAAAATTAAAGGGATCTGATCGGAAGCTTAAACAAATTCTGAAGAAAGATACGCTGGAAGTAAGACGCACATCAAAGGGACGAACATCGCAGACTCGAATTACATGTAGTTGAGTGTGCTTTCCCGTCTTTTCTTTCTTACCAGTAGTGTACTGATATTTTCAATTAAACATGATGACGTGATGTACAGTAGAAAGGATAATAATAATAATAATAATAATTATTATATTATTATTATTATCATTATTATTATTATTAAATAATAATGATAATATTATCATTATTGTTATTATTGTTAGCATTTTTATCGTAGAAAATTTTATTTTATTTCATCAGTGGCTTTTCATTATTTATAAAGTCTAAAATTCAACTTCAGACACATACCAGTAATTTACGCGTACCTTGAGAGAGAGAAAAATGCATCAACCGTCTGTCGGTCCAGCAAAGTTTATATCTATTCTTCAGCAGGATTGGTTCTGATTGTCAGCAACTGTATATGAGCCACGGCACGAGAAAACCAACAACGTGGTCATGCGCCTAGCGCACACTCAGATCAGCCTGATTAGACTGGGTGGTTGCCCAGGCTGATCTGAGTCTGCGCTGGGCGTACATCCACTTTGCTGGTTTTGTCGTGTTGCGGCTCATATAACACTGAGGCTGCTCTTGCTTACAGACTCAGTCCATAGAATGCTGACAGATAGAGTAATGCAAAAGGACATCGAACGTACTGTACAGAATGGCCAGTGCGTGTCACAACTGCTGCAGGTTACTTGTCCACATGAATATCATTTTGAGTTAAAGTTCCTTACTACCACCACGAAGACCAGCATGTCTTTGCAGTAAAAAGTGAATTAATACACTTGCAGGGGAAGCACCTCTACCATTCTCTTAATGCATCATTACTCAAAGGCGCTTGGGGTTTGGGGAGCTGTGCGTGTGTGTGGGGGGGGGGGGGGTTGTTGCGGGAGTGGGGGCACTCCTAGAGGAATTCAATTTATCCTATGTTAGGAGAATTTGGTTAGGAAATTAAACAGGCAGTCTATTTCGGCCTGTATGGGTACAAATCCATCTTTTTTCCGCCATTTTTACAATAGTGGACAAATTTTGTGACTTCCCGTTTGCTTTCCTGGATTGGTAGTTGGCTGTTTGGAGTCAAATGGCCGTTTAAAACATCATTTCAGTCTATATCGAGCAGTCTGCCAGAAAACGGGAGAGAGGTATGATAGGCGAGAGAAAGATATTTAAAAGTCCCGACACGCGCCTGCTGAAAGCACAGTAGGCCTTCCATCTCATATTATCCAAATTAGTAGGATGCCAAACACTGAAGGCTACCCAGTACTATCGTCTTACCCAACCACCCCGCTTCTTTGGAGATCGATCCACCGCTTCTCCGGTCTTCCGGTGGAGACTTTAAACCGAGGTCCCGTCTCCGGATGACCTAGTTGTTGGTGGGACGTTTAACCGGGGTTCGAGGTTATAAAACTTGAGAATAATCTCAAACTCAAAATAAAGCACACTGATTGGCTGCTTCCGAGCATTTGCTTTATTTTGAGAATGTACTCAAGTTTTATAACCTCTGGGCCAGCTCCCTCACTCATTGCTCCTCTGGAAAATATGCCTTTCAAATATAAGATATTTACTTGAAGGCAAGAGTCAGCTCTTTTAGGAGCCAATAATTTTTTTTTAAGAGCTGAGCCCCATTCAGAATAGAGGAAAATTGAAATTTACAGAGCGGCTTTCCCTTAACTGAGCCGCGACACGACATAACCACCATTGTGGTTTTGCGCCCAGCACAGACTCAGATCAGCCTGGGTATCCGCCCAGTCTGATCAGAGTCTTCGCTGTCCGCATGAAGGTAGCTTAGTCCCTTGGCTACCCTTTAAGCGCTTAGCAAAGGGTCTGATCAGACTTGGCAAATGCCCAGGCTGATCTGAGTCTGCGCTGGGCGCACGACCACATTGTTGGTTTTCTCGTGTCGCGGCTCTTATAGTGTACCCATTCATCTTTATAGATTTCTTTTTACAATGTTTATTGTTTACGTTTCATTCAGTTATGGGTCCAAGATAATAAAATGCTACTGGTGTAAAGGATGCAACGACCCGTTTAATCCAAATGTACAGGGAGTTCAAGTTGTTAATTGCTCCAGTTCATGCTTCAAGAAGAAAGGATCAGTTATTGGGCTAGCACGTAAGTAACATTCACTTTCAATATTATATAGAAGGAAGAAAAGGAATTAACCCTGTTTTTGTTTTATAAAAAAATCACTTTGAGATGTGTGTAGAAGCCTCTATATTTTACACGATTTGAGCCGCGACACGAGAAAACCAACAATGTGGTCGTACTCCCTGTGCAAACTCAGATCAGCCTGGACATCTGCTCAGTTTGACCAGACTCTTCGTTAAGTGCTCAAAGGGTAGTTAAGGGACTAAGCTACCTCCATGCGGACAGCGAAGACTCTGATCAGACTGGGCGGATGCCCAGGCTGATCTGAGTCTGCGCTGGGCGCACAACCACATTGCTGGTTTTGTCCTGTCACGGCTCATTTTTTACAACGGTAAACAACTTGTGTGGCTTCATGTAAATTTGCTTTTCTGGACAACGAATCTTATTCAGTTAATGGAAACAAATTGCTCCAAGAGGAGATGATTTGTTTGCCCCGTGAAGAGAAGATTCGTTTCCTAGGCTATGAAAGGTCAGTTGAGAAGACACAAAATCAGATGTAAAAGTTTTCTTCCCTGGAAGTGTAACCAAATACCTTAACTAGAGCATCGTTGTTTGTACAAAGTTGGCATTTAATTCTAAATTGTAATTTCTATTTCAGTGACTTTCTGTCTTTAATGCGCTGCTTATTGCATCGCAATAATTGAGCCGCGACACGACAAAACAAACAATGTGGTTGTGCGCCATGCGCAGACTCAGATCAGCCTGGGCATCTACCCAGTCTGATCAGACCCTTCGCTAAGCGCTTAAAGGGTAGCTAAGGATTTAAGCTACCTCCATGCGGACAAGGGAGAATCTGATCAGACTGGGCGGATGCCCAGGCTGATCTGAGTCTGCGCTGGGCGCACAGCCACATTGTTGGTTTTCTCGCGTTGTGGCTCATATTTCCATGTAGGCTGAAAAATCGTTATAAATGCACAATGTAAACAGTGTATCACCAATCCCTAGAATCTCTCCCGGTTTGGGAGGCAATAAATCGGTGAAATAATCTTGTGGTTTTCAGCTAGTTGTCATTATTATCTAATACCACTTTCCACAGTTAATTATTCTCCAGATGTCCTAGTATCAAATTAACACTTCAGCCAGCAAATTCCATTTCATTGTTTCTGTGTTAAGAAAAAACTAGAAATATATTTCTTTCAACAGTTATTTTTCTTTATAACTATTAATTTTTCCTAGCTATACTGGACCAAAAGCGGTTGTTTTAAATATCTAATACATAAACTAAATGATTATAACAATCAGAAAAAAAAATCAAAAACCTATTAACATGGTGAAAGAATATTTTCAGAGGTCTAGCGTCTTGGCAAGCCAAGGGTACTAAGTCCGCTTTGTTCTTCACGAACGCCAGGGGTTCTAAGTCCATTTTGGTCCTTACGTACGTAAGAAACGAAGACGATTTAGTACCCTTGGCTAGCGAAGATATTCGTCGTAGCAAGCTAAGGGTACTAAGTTCACTCTGTTCCTTACGTACGTCCGAATCAAAATGGACTTAGTACCCTTGGCTAGCGAAGATATCCATCTTAGCTAGCCAAAAGTATTAAGTCCACTTTGTTCCTTACGTACGCCAAGGGTACTATATTCACCTAAGCAAGCCAAGTGTACCAAGTCCATTTTGTTCCTTGTGTACGCCAAGGGTAATAAGTCCACTTTGGTCCTTACGCACGTAAGAAACAAAGTGGATTTAATACCCTTGGCTAGCGAAGATATTCATCGAAGCAAGGCAAGGGTACTAAGTCTACTATGTTTCTTACGTACGACCAGGGTTCTAAGTCCACTTTGTTCCTTACGTACCCTTTATCGACGGCGTGTTTTTGTTAATCGAATTTAACTCTGTGGTATTTCACTGGATCAGAATATCGTGTTTACCGTGAACAATTACCAAAAAAGAGCAGACGGTCAAGATTCAAAGGGTACTAAGTCTACTTTGTTTCTTACGTACGACCGGGGTACTAAGTCCACTTTGTCCCTTACGTACCCTTTATCGACGGCGTATTTTTGTTAATCGAATTTAACACTATGGTATTTCACTGGATGAGAATATCGTGTTTACCGTGAACAATTGCCAAAAAAGAGCAGACGGTCAAGATTTAACCAGTTCATCATTGTTTTAGAACAATTATGCAAAGTTATGGATTAACTGTGTTTTAACACTGAACTGGTCTAAAAATATCGTGGGGGTGAGGACAATTCGCTGCAGCCGTAAGGTGGCGTTGCAGAAAAATCCAATCTGTGAATAGGCCTTCGGCCAAGGGTACGTAAAAACAAAGTGGACTTAGTACCCTTGGCTGGGGAAGATAGAGTTTTTTTTTTTGTACATCAAGCGAACTTTTGTTTTTTATTGTGATATAATATCCCTTTATACTTAAAACATATGCTGTTGCCCCTCATTAAAAATTCCTTGACAATGGAAGTTTTAAGGAGGGTAACAATTTATTTTGTATCCTTCAGTAATAGTGAAAAAATTCCTTGCTGAAAATGTGTACAAAAAGTTAATTGAAACAGACAGGACAAATGCCTTTTAATTTTCACTATCTTGTTTTGGGGTTACAGTTTAGCTGTAATAATAATTTATTTGTCATGCTAACAGATTGTAGAAAAGAGGTTTTGTTATGAAATCTTTGCAATAGGTGATACAGTGTAAAGGCGTTTCCTTGATTTCACAAAACAGACAATTGAGCCGCGACACAACAAATCCAACAAAGTGGTATGTAACTCGAAACAGCCTGGACATCCATCAAGTCTGATAAAAGTGTTCGCTGTCGGCATGGTGGTAGCCTAGATCCAAAGCTACATGTACATGTACCTTTTATGCGCACATCTACGGCAGATCTGATTTGTCGCTGGACGCACATGCTACTTTGTTCTTTTTGTCGTGTAAATATCATATCGACCTTTCCGTGTTTTGTACTTAAGGTGTAACGGAACACCATCGGTAAACGGGCCGATATAGACTGAAATACTGTCTCAAAGGGCTATTAAACCCAAACAAATCAATCAGTCAATCAAACGTTGAATCAATTAGGGGAAAACTGTATTCAAATTGTCATTTGTAGAGGTAAATCGTCGGTTTTATGGTCGCAAATTTCGGTTTATGGCGACGCGTAAAACGCAATTTGCGACCATAAAACCGACGATTTACCTCCCCAAATGACAAGTTTTAATATAGTTATCTCCATTCTGACGCACTTTTTCAAATTTCACCTTTCAAAGTGTACTTTCTGTATTGATTGGAAGCGCTTTCAGCGGCGTAAAACCAAACGCCAGCCAATGAGAAGCAACGTTTTATAATGACGTCGGATTTGTGAAAGTATATCGCAGAAGATACTGTCGCAAACTTTTGAAGTTATCCAATCAGACGGCGCGTTATATTTGTAAGTGCATTAGAATGTTGAATCATTTGGGTGCCCGTCGGGCTTCTACTTAGGACAGACAATAATAATAATAATAATAATAATAAAACAAATGGCGGAGATGTTTCCCTTGGAAGTGTACTATGCATTCATCTTAAATCAGATTGTCGACTATGTAGGGTTACCCGTCTTAAATATGAAGTGGCTATCATGTGATCAAACTCAAAATCGGTGTAATAGGGTTACGTCACATCTTAACAGATCAGTTTTATCATAATGTAACATTTTAACTCATTTTCTGATTTATTTTGTCACAGATATAGAACGAGGCTGTGATGCCCTGAAAGAAAGGCACACAGTCAGTATTTGCCAGAAACTGACTATCACAGGAGTTGAAACGGACGAATGCTATTGCAACAACGACTACTGCAACGCCGCCATGACACCAGGGGCCTCTTTTGGGGTCTTGCTGACTATGGGACTAGCAATATTTCTTATTATTCAAAGACTGTGTGTATAGTGGACCTAGCGCCTTAAGTGAACGGGCAAACCTCATTTTTTCCCGCTATTTTAACCAATTTGAATTTTTCATGACTTCCTGTGTGATTTCTTTTCGAAAGGGGTCAACTTTTAAAGTAAGAAAGTTGCTTCTTATAGGACGAGAATCTTTAAGAGTTGACCCTATTGGAGAAAGGAGGAAAAAACGAAAATGGCAGAGTTGCATCGTCTGAATGTGTATCCATTCACCCAACCAATTTAATACCAATTTAAATATTTGTGTGCCTTATGCAATGCTACCTTGAGTCATATAGTATCTGTGTTTCTTCAGCAAGTTGGAGTTTGCTTTAAAATTTAAGCTTTTTTTAAAAAATAAAACTTACATACATTTTCTGACCTCTATTGACTTTATTTTGTGCCTTTGCAATGGGTGTACATGTGTTCCTCTGTGAATTGAAAGTATTAGGAAATATCTGATCACGTGACTCTTGATGTCCAATGATCAAATACTTTCATGCCATTATTAAGCAATTATCTGAAAATGAGGAGACAGAAAAGGAAAATACTTTAGTTTACATTATGTAGGGAAGCAGTGGCCATCTTCGTAGAGTCTATGCAACATAATATATCATTATTTTCGGAAAAGAAGCAGGGGGCCTTTATTAGGATTAATACAGTAGGCAAAAGAAAAGAAAAATAAATAAATAAAATAAAAAAATGAAAAATTGAATGTCTTCTGTAACCTGAACGATCCTGTCTGAAATCCCTCAGACCTTAACTATATTCATTGGTCTCGTCAAATTATAAATACCATATCAATTCTATTAAACGGCCCAAGGGCGTTGCATTTTACCAAAGGGGGTGTTATTTAGAGCCTAATAACTGTTTCTAAAAAAACAATAGTAAGGTGAATCTGAGGAAACATTTCTACTATTTCCCTTCTTTCATGCCTCCATTCTCATTAGGGATCAACTCTTGCAGGAAAGAATTTGCTCCTCTAGGAGCAAATTCTTTCCCTAAAGAGTAGACTCCATTTGGGAGAGCTATGTCTTCCAGAGCAGCAAACATGAATTCATGAAACTTTTTCCTGATATAAATAGACAAATCTGAAATGGCAGCCCCCTTTTGTAGCTGTGTAACCTCAAGGTACGAAAATCAACTGGCCTAAAATTGTAAAAGGCCGAATTATTTTCACGGCATTTAGAGGGGTCGTTTTTTTATATTTTTCTGTATTTAACTGCTGAAATAGGTAAAACTAACCTCCAACAAAATGTTCTGAGCAGACTGTAGATGTTTTGGATGGCTGGAACGGAACACTTTTCACTTTTGTCGTACTGGGGTTGGCTTGATCCCGAAAGAAGAACGCGACGTCGCGTCGAATCGAGTTCTGTCCAACCAGAGCTGCTTTCTCTTCTCGTCTGAGGAGAATCTGTAGAAAGACCCAGTAGCTGCTGCAGAGGAGAAGATGTTTGAAACTGCTGACAGACAGACGAATGATGCCTGTCTATACTTTAAGCTCATGTAAACAAATTCTCTCTATATAACACTTAGTCTAATAAAACTGCTATTTTTGCCACATATAAATATGAGCCGCGACACGAGAAAATCAACAAAGTGGTTGTGCACCCTGCGCAGACTCAGATCAGCCTGGGCATCCGCCCAGTCTGATCAGAGTCTTCGCTGTCCGCATGGAGCTAGCTTAGACCCTTAGCTAACCTTTAAGCGCAAAGCAAAGACTCTGGCCAGACTGGGCGGATGCCCAGGCTCATCTGAGTCTGTGCTTGGCGCATAACCACTTTGCTGGTTTTCTCGTGTCCCGGCGCATATGTTGATTTTCTAAAGATGAAAAATAAATCCTACACAGTGAGGTTGACCTTCTCTCTCATAAGCATACACCTGCAGCGGTCCATACTCTGTGATTTACTGCTCCACACTTGCTTAAACATACCATATCCCCCCAAAAAAAAAACTGGGAATATACGGCACTGATATTGGTCAGAGGGCCGGATTGCGGAGGCCTCTCGGACCCGGCATTACCGGTCTTCTCCGTGGCTCTTTGGTAGTCAGTAAGAGGCTCAACTCAGGACCCCAAGAGGGAAGAGGCACAGCCCAGCCCAGGCTATCCAGTCATTCTTTTCTTTGTTCAACACCTCTAGCCTGGACTGTGCTGCTCTGTCCCGTTGTCAACGCCCATAGACCCTGAACACAACAGAAGCTTTGCCAGTACAACTATCAGTAGCTGCATATCAGTGACCATAGAAGAATCTGCATCAAATATCACTGTAACAGCCAATCAGAGATAAATAAAGATTCAGCTCACCTGACGCTTCTACCCCCCCCCCCCCCCCCCCCCACTCCACCACCACCACCACCACACACACCGAGACAACCATAAAGACGTTGCACAGTCAAATTACCATCAAATGAGATGTGACAAATGATCTGCTTGCATCACTTGCGCTTAATTGCAAGCAGCAGTTTGTTGATAACACACAAGGGGAATCCAGATACGGGATGACAGAACACACCCGAAACACTCGGGTACATAGAGACACACTGGTGTCAATACACTTTTACTTTCCTGTCTTTCAGCAGAAAACGTGCTTTACCAAATTGCACACATTCTCCCGTCTGACGCGGTAAATGACTCATCCACGTATTTATAAGCGTCGTGAGCGCGAAAAGTACTGGATCTACCGACTTCACACGTTGAACCCTTTGGGTCAATGTGTTTGGTTCGCGATCGATGATTGCATTTCAGTCATTGTCTTTGAAACTGTTGAAATAGTCACAGACTTCATGATCAACCATCCTTTTGTATATTCCAGTCAAGGTCTTCAGATACAGAATAACTCTGTATTGACTTGTTAAAACACAAAACAGAGTTATTGTTCATTGTGAAATCGATCAACTATGGATTATATACACACTTTCAATGTCTACCATAAAGATCCTAAGTTTTCGGGCAGATACGTCTGTACAAACGGTGGAAACCGAGACCAGACTGTTCCTTAGGAACCAGAATGATCAAGGTCTTTACCATTTCAATTCCATTTGCGCATTTTTGAGGCATTACTCTATGCTAGAACCGGCACATCAGGAAAATAAATAACAAGGCAAGGACCGGCTGTGCTAGCAGCAGGTGCAGAATTTGGGCAATCTTTTTGGGGGATATTTTTGAATTTAAACTTAAACATTGTTTTTCTAGGAAACTAAACGGTGAATCTTTTTTGTTTTATTCTGTGTCATACAATGTAAGTTTTACTGAAAAATATGCATAAGCATGCCCCATCTATTGAATATATTTTTATGACGTTTTGCATGAAATTTAATTTCTTGGATTTTTTTCAAAAATATAAAAAATATACTTATTATCAACATAATTGGATTTTTTCTTACCAGTTTGTTTCAAATATCCTATATTAAATATTATATGATTTGCAGAAATGAAAGTGCATCCATATGCTAGAGACATGATTTTTAATGGAAAATGTGTAAAACAGTATTTTCCTTATCCAAATGTTTTTAGCCCTTTGGGTTATTCAGCTGGCATGATGAAATGAATGCCCCACCAATATTTTTATTCAGTATCCGTCTACATTAAATGAGTGAAATCTGAGTTATCTGGCCTATTGACTTTACATTGTCATGGAACTCGCTTAAAAAGTAAACAGAATTAACCCTATACCTCCTTGGTTTAAACCTCATCCTAGGAAAGACGATTTTAGCAATGATAGCGATGGTCAGTGAAAACCTTGTGAAAAGTCTGTAAAATACAAGGTTATATGAAAATCACTTGATTTTAGATAGCTGGCTGGATTGATTACTTGCGAGGTTACGCCCTTTTCAACAGTATTTAAGGCAAATTAGGAAGACGGGAAGGTGATACTGAAAGGCTGTGTGCAGTGGTACTCCGTTTGCAACTCAAAAGTTTTCTGCCTCCAGCAGAAATCGAGCCCGGGACCATTCAACTAACCCATTGGGCTACCGGGTCTCGCCGTGATTTTAGACAGTGACATTTTTTGGTGTCGTTAATTGCTGACCGCGTGAAAGATATGATGATATGATACTGAACATTTAAGACGAAAACAAATCTATCAATTTCAAAATAGGTCAAGCGACGATTTTATATGGAAACTTTCATGTAAAAGAATATATGACAATTTCATGTTTTTTTCATGACAGCGATGCGTCAAAATTCCAAGAGACGAGAACAGAAGGTAAGAAGTCAGCATTGTGATATTTAGAGTCGTCTCTCTTCAGTCATGGCATTTTGTGATTTCACGAATGAGCCACGACAAAACCAACAAAGTGGCATATGCGCCAGCGAAGACTCAGATAAGCCTGGGCATCCGCCCAATCTCATCAGAGGCTTGGCTTTGCGCTTAGAAGGTAGCCAAGTGTTTAGCTAGCTCCATGTTGATAGCGAAGACTCTGATCAGACTGGGCGGATGCTAAGACTGATCTGAGTCTTCGCTGGACGCAAATACTACTTTGTTGTTTTTGTCGTGTTGCGGCTCAAATATCAATATCAATCGATTTTGAACATATTTTCCCCAGAAACGGACTCTACCACTGCGGGAGTAAAACAAGTCATTTACATATAAGGGAATATTTTACGCAGATATTATAGCTTTAATCTCTGGCACAATATCTAAATTACTCGTTGGATAATGCGTCTTCTGATCCGGGTCTACAGTTTTATAGCCTGATGACATAATTGATTATTTGCTTCCAAGTACTTGTAATTTTGAATCTCATAATCCCAAACTTACAGTGATACTTCTCTTAAAGTCTCCATAGTCCTATCAGCGGTAAAAACGCCTAAACGCAAATCATTGTAAAAAGTGGTTCAACCATCACGTTTGGTAATGAAATGTGTGTTGGTGTGCATAAATTGAGTCAAATACCTGGTAAAAAAAGAGAGAAAACAAGTTTAAGAAAAATAACAAATTGCTCCACAGAATATAATTTCATGTTCTGGTTTCCCGTCTAGCAATGCTATATAAACATAGGCGGGATAGTGATTTGGACTCCACGCATGTACATTGTATTTTTACCATTTTGAAATCGAAAGTAGGTCATTTTAGTTAAAAATGACCCAAATGAGTTTTCAAACCCTTTTTATGTGAAACTCAAGGACATTTTATTTTTTTTAAAGACGGCTAATCACGGTCATTTACAATTAGACTAGCTTAAATAAGCGTCAAACTATCTGCTATCGACTATCACTAAAGACTATCGGAGATCACTGTTTGTGATAGTGTACGGGCAGGCTAAACAAGATCGAGGGTGTATTGACTGGTTATTTTAACAGGAAATGACTGTGCTATATACGCAGATCGCTGGAACCGAACGACTGACAAATTTCAGACATATCAGAATTTTACCCGAGAGTTTTGGAGAAGTAAACAGAAAATCGCAAGTTTATGTGTTTATGTTTTTCTAAGAATTCTCGCAATCACTCGTGCGACCCAATGTTTTGTGGGTATACATTAGTATAAGCATAAACAGCAAGTAAGCGTATCATATGTAGGTCTAGAGAGCTGAAGGGTGGACTTTGCAAAAACAAGTTGGGCAGCTGAAAAGAAGACAAGGGGGAAATTGTTGCAGTCATCTTTGGTGCCGCAACATCCTAGACAGGTTACTGGATAGACTAGCATAAAATAGAGTAGGGCGCTCATATTCTAATGATTTGTGCAGATACTCACTGTAAAAATAAACGAATATTTTACGATAAAAGACTGGCAAATTGCTGCCAGGCGCTTAACCATAAAAGTACCGGATCCTTTTGGAAATGACTGCACTATATAAAACTCACTTTTTATTTTCCAAATGCAGTCAATATCCATATTGAGAGTTAGGAGTACAATCCCTTACTTTATATGGTAAAAAATTTACCGTAAGATCTACGAGAATTTTTACAGTGCAAAAAGCTCAATGCTGGTCATTCCGTGAATTGTATCTTCCGGTATGTGGAAACTGGGTGTGTCGGATGCACAACCACTTTGTTGTTTTGTCGTGTCACGGCTCATATATTGCAGGACTTGCAGTTTTAGTCCATGAAATACCGTTAATCCATTTGTACCAATGTTCTTGTCATCATTGTATGAAATGAAGCTAGTTACCAGGAAGCTTCGAAATAGGGGAGGAATTGCTGAAACATCCCTGGTCAACTATATAAATATGGGTGCGGTTACCAAACGAAAAAGAGTCGCAATGACCAGGTAGTGTTGCAACTATGACCATTTTCATTTATTAACAGCCTCTTTTTTTTGGTTACAGCCTTAAAAACACAGTTAACCAGGTGTGAATAGTAGAATCCCAATAACTGGATTCATACCACAATATAATTATTTCTGCTGTAAACTAAAGGCCACTTGTTTGACAGTAAAATAAACTCAAAACAAAAACTGATTTTCTAACCAAGTTTAAGATATTTATGTTCCAAACATGAAACATGTCTTCTTTATAATTACGTGATCGCGGCCAACGTTGTTTGAAGGGAGACGCACTCATATTGCGCAGTTGTTGTTTTACTTCTCATGCAAATCATTCCTTTCAGGAAATCCCAAAAGAATTGAAAACATGTTTTTTTTGTTATTTTTTCTAATAGGTGTACATACAAGTCTTTGCGATCCAAACTTATTTCAGCCTGCAGATAAAAATGACCCATTATAAAATGTGCGACCTAAAAGACTCAGATGTGGCATGGCAGTCGGGAAGTGTGTCCATTTTTTTCACAGTTAAGCCGCGTTTACATGAGTAGAGTTTCTATGTCACAGAAACTTTAACAAAGAAGGTATGCCAAACATTTTGCGTTTACAGGGAGCAAATTATTTGTTAAAGAAAATCTGACATAGAATCTGTCAAATAAACTTTGGCAATGAAATGTTTGCTGCATGTTCACATGACCAAATATTATTCGTCAAAGTAAACTGGACATATGAACTTTATCCGTGTAAACGGCCAACATTGTCACAGTTTCTTTATTACATAAATTTTGTTGCCCAATGCAGCAATGAAACAAAATCTTTGTCACACTTTCCACGGTTATAGCAAAGTTCTTTGTTACAAAATCTTTAGCAAAGTTCTCCGTTTACACGAACGAATTTAATGTATCGAAGTAACTTTACCATATATATTTGTCAAAGAAATATTGTCATATTTTGGCATTCATACGAGCACATTTTTCTGTGGCAAACCGTCTTTGTCACAGAAACTTTGCCCATGTAAACGCAGCTTTACGTTGCAACGAACAGTTAGTCCCAGTGTCATTCAGCGTATACATAGTACTTCAAACCTAATCTTTGATCCTGTCTCTGAATCAGTATTACCGTAAAACGCACAATTAGTAGATGCACAATTAGAAGATGCACAATTAGAATAAAGTGCATGCCATTTTAGTCAAAAGATAAAAATACTTTTCGGTTCGCATGTAAGGCAAGCGTATTTTACACCAAGGATATTTTGAACTTACACGAAGGTGTAATTTGATAATATTGTAACAATTTGGCTATCTTGATATTTTAACTTTGAGAACTGAGTTGCGCGTTTATCCGGTTCTAACAACAACGTTCAACAAGAAACTACAAGCATATTCCAAAACGTTTGACGTCGGTTTAATTGATTTTCCACAGTGAAACATGTGTTTGACTGTTGCCAGCTGAAAAGGCACGTCATGTACAAATTAAAAGAGAACATCCAGATCAGACTGCGCTTTAGCGCATGATGATGAGTGTTTTAGCTGTCTGAATAGGTAACCTTTGCCTCCTTTGTAGTATAAGAATGAAAACTGAAGATTCAGATCAGTCTGAAAGCACATACACGCTGATTAGAGTGGCAAAGTTATTTCTTACAAAATCTTTAGCAAAGGAAATAACTGACTCTTGACGCATGCGTAATGAGAAATACGTACATTTTAATGTAACGAGGATCTGAATGAGCCCAATGTGGAATGGTTTCAATACAAAAACAGTTGGTAGGCTATGCATAATGATTTGACTGTTGTGTAAGAATGGTTCTGGAAAGCACTGCAAGAGGCGATACTGCCATTCACCGAAAATCAGTTAGTCCTATTTTCAACTTTCAGCCAGAACGACTCTTATGAACAGAAACAAATGCCCGATATAAAATCATCAGTGTTGACAAAAGCAACGTATAAAAGTTATTGAGAGCGTAGCGTTAATCGACTCTGGTGTGCCAGATATGAACAGTATTTGTAAATGAAGGGCATGCTGCCAAAAGTACATGAGGGCAATTTTGTGGCCAAGATGGAACGTTTATCCGTTTACGTTAATTACGTTAATTATATAGCGTCTTCCAAATATAAGGTAAAATTTCGCGACAATTAGATGAGACTGATCTACGTAGATCTTCATTCATTATATAGTAAATCCTGATACCAGTAAGCATGGTAAGGCAAAACTGTAGGTCACCAATGCCTACATAAGTTAGCTTAGTGGGTTAAGCGCTGGCCTGCTGATCTAGCGGTCCCGGGATCGAGCCCTACTGTAGACGAGGATCTTTTCAATATCGTAAACGGGGGTCCACTGCACTTAGTGACGACGTACGGAGGTCGTTTTACGAAATAGTCCGGGGGCATATGTAGTTTCCGTGAACATTCGTGTTAATTTTTGGCAACATATATCAGCGTCATCAGTGGTGGGTACACATTGGAAAAACACATGTTGCCATTTTTTCGAATGATCCTTTGGCCGTAACGAACGATAATATACGTTACTTATATGTATTAGCGTTAAAATCATGTAATGTCAAGGTAAGGTCCTTATGTTTTATTTTTGTTCTTTGGTTTCTCTTTAGATTCATCTGCAAGTTTAAGAAAATACTACTAAGTTTGTTTTAAACATTAACTACCATAGGTAGTAACGTAAATAACATTAATTTATAATATAGTCCATTATAATACAATTCCAGTATTACTTCACTGTTTCTCACATAACATTTAACAATATAATATCCTGGTAGTGCTTATGGAATACTGTTTACTTGGAGCAACCAGTTTTATCACCAAGTGGTTTAAGGACTTCATGAGGTGTGTTTTATACGTGACAAAACTAAGAATATTTCAAATAGTAATAAATAAAGACTTGACGGATTCAGAACAGACACATCGGATTTTGCAGTTTGCTTATTTGTTATGGCAAAAAGCGAAAGTTTTATTGATTTTATTGCCCAGCTACTCAATTTTACGATTCTTGAGACAGTAACATACGAGACATCTTTGTATATAAAGCAAAGGCTGCTAAAACAGATTTATTACTTTAAAGAAAAAAGAAAAAAACAATATGCAATCACAAACCAGCATTTGATTGTATAAAAGCGCCAAATAAAGCGATATAGTCAGTTTGGTGAAGGTGAAACCTGATCGGCGATTGTCCGGGTAAGTTCAACATTACCAGTAATCAGAAATTCAAAGTATTATTGAAAAGATCTGGTACATTTAACATACAAATTGTAAAAATCTAAAAGAGAAATATTACCCGTCTCTTGAAGAGGGAATACACACTGTTATCTAACAAATCTAATGCGAACATTTGCTGACAGAGAATACTTACGTTCGTACGACTATCGCGTATTTTACGTGACCAAGGGGGACATCATTGTTCAGTTTAAGTCGAGAAACAAACCCCGGGATAAAGCGTTGCATAGTAATTTATTACACAGATATATCTGATCTACGTATACAGTTCTTAACGGCACTGTATTAGTTGGGACCTTAAGAGTACAATGTCACAGACAATTATTTAAGTAGAAGAAAAAGAATAAAAGGAAGTTGTTTCACGAGGTATCACATCAATATAGAAATACATGTATACATATACTTTTTTAAAGATTATCTTCAGTTTTTTCCATGCTATTTTGTTTTCATTTTTTCTTATTAGAATGTTTTTTATACAACAATCTCTTAAAAGAATTGATTCAACATGGAACCTATGGTCACGTTTGATTTAACGATTAATTTATCTCTTTAAGGGACAGAGTTCAACAGAGATCTAAGCCACATAACCAAATGGCAAGTAAAGATGACAAAGTATTTTGATGTGGGATTTTGCTGCTCAGTTGTATCTTGGCAAATCGCAGTTGTTCCTAATAATGTATTGAACCATAATTTTACTTTGAGGCACGATAACAAAACAAAGAGAAGGAAAACGGAACGAGTAACGGAAACAACCTGTTACAGGGTAGTTTATTTGTTTCTCATACCTTCTTTGCTCTAACATTAATATATTAGTTCTGAATAGCAAGAAAGCAAATGATACAAGTAATGCATACTGTATATATCAAGTAAATGACCTTAATGCCTGATTTTAAAATGATTTCATTGACTTAGAATATATTACCATATTGCTTAGCAAAAATCACGGACACAAACTTCTTATTTATTAAATCTTACTGCTATTTTGAATGATCATAGTCCAGATATGTTATATACAGTAAGGAAATGCAGCTTTATTTCGCTGGTAAAAACAATACAACAACTGAATAAATATACATACCACAAGTTGAATGATCAAAATTAGATTAGACTTTTGTTACATTAACCTGTTTGTGATAATGTATCAGAACACAGACAGGGGTGTACGGAATTACCTGACAAAATAAATCTTGGTAATGTTACAATGAGCGATACATGTCGGGCACAGATTGATAATAAGACACTCCATGTTACATAAAAAACATAATTTTTCATTGTTACATTGTCACCGTGATAATAATATGTTGCATTGTAACCGATGGGAGCAATACAAACGGGTAACGTTGTTTACAAATCAGCATGTAAGTTATAATAATGAGATTAACACAAGCTTGCTTATGAGGTAGCACTGTGCAAAGGACTGTTGAATGAGAATGCAACAGGCATCATAGCAATAAGGGTGTTAATAACGGTCGACCGAGCCGATACTTCTATCAGTTGCCTTATCTGACAGGCTCTTTTGTGTGTAGGTTCTCCGAATGGCTCGGTCGACAGCACAGGTTGGGAGATAGGTATCACCTCTGTGACAGTTCTAAACTTGGACATAAATCATTTATGTCTAATATCAACTTATACATATTTCCTTTTCGCATGTAATTTTAAATGATGAGCTTTGTGCTATTCCTATAAGTCAAATTAAATGTTAAGAAAGTTCTACATGCTTCAGATGTAAAGATTTATATGCGTCTTGTTGAGTTCATATGTAAATTAAATTAAATAGCAAAACCTTGTCATCTTAGTGTCAGTAGTAAGTTAAATGTTCTCTGGCATCTGAGAATTAAGCCTTTGAAAACAGCTTTCTCAATAATAATAAACAACAATCCTTGATAGATTACAGACATGTAACGTAATGTTACTGTTACATTTCCTTTCTAGCACAGGACAGCCCCTTATTATCATAGTTCAAAGACAAGTCATATTACTGGGTGTTTCTTCACAGGAAAGTGTACATCTCTTAACTTAAGACATGATATATAACACTGAAAGGCTACACCATCTACAGTTAGAAATTTTCGTCAATTTAGGGGAAATTCATAAGAAAAAAGGTGCATTCTCTCTTCGTCTGGCAATACCACTGCTAACTGCTACCTTAATATTTCAATATATACAAGCAGTTCTTTCAAACATGGGTATGATTCAATCAGATGAAACAGGGTGTCTTATTAAAAACAACACATCCTTAAATAATTCAGGCGATTCATTCAGATCATGGTTGTTTATTTTATTATTTATTTTTAGTTACAGTGATATACGTTACAGGTTTTGTGTGGCGTATAAGTAAGCTTTTTAAAAAGTTCAGTCTGTTTTTATATATCAAGGTATTTTCAAAAGTCATGTTTATAAATTTACTTCTTCTCTACATTGCATATGTAACAGCTTGCTGCTGTAAAGTCTAATATTACCCCACCCACTACGCTGACCAGTTTCTAGGTAAAATACAGAAATATAATGCAGCAACAACGATGTTTGAGCTTCAAAGAGCCTGTCCTTGAATGAATATGATAAAGGCATAAAATTAGCCAGTTATGCCTACAGGGTCCTACTTGTATTGCTCATGACCCTGGATTATTATCCCCCACACAGATTACAATTATGTAACGTAATGTTACCGTCAAGATGCCTTTTAGATAAACATCAATGTTATTGTAGTAGATAGAATGTAAGAATGGCGTTTTTCATGCTTACTATAGTACACTTTTCATCTTCAGACATTATACAAACTTCAAAAGCCGTTAGCTCTTCTTACTAGTGTTTTGGGAATTTAAGAAATATGTTACATTCTGTCCTCAGTTGATATTGCCACTGCTAACTGCAACCTAAGTGATTCACAATATATAAGAAATGATTTCAAAGATAAGGGGAGCATGATTCAAAGACAAGTGATATCATATGCTCATTAAGGACCACATGTATAAACTTCATTCCACCGATTTGGTATAATTCTCATAGTTCATTCGAATTTTGGTTACAGTTATATACGTTACAAATATATCATAACAGTTGACCAATATTTTAAGACTACATTTTGTGTTTTATGTAGCAGAATATTCAAAAAGACATTTTTATGGCATAAAACATTTTCTACAACTCATTTGTTACAACTGGATGCAGTATTGGGTCAGTCTTACCCCACCCACTACTCTTGCCATTTTCTAGGTAAAATAATGAAAGAAAAAATGGCAACAACCATTTTTCAACTTCTAAAAGACTGTCCTAGGTGACTATGATAAGGGCATAAAATTAACATTCATGTTCACGGGACCCCTTTTTTACGACATATGCCCCCGGACTAAAACAGCACAACACCAGCTCTAGAGAAGATAAAAAATTTTAACAGTTAGATCCTCTGGAAGCAACGAGTACACCGAAGGAATGAAACTAGCAGATTTGGTTTTACTGAGTCTGTTCACGAACAGTATTGGAATGTGCAACAATGGTCATTGCCGTGGAACTCTTGAAAAGAGTCATAGATTTTTTTTCTTTACCTCAAACCGAGCCATGAGCACGGGGGTTCATGACAATGGAATCATAACTTGTTTCTGTTTTGACGTCTCCATTTTGGAAATCGCTCTTTGTCACGACCGGGAAACATTAAATACACGAATAATGTCAAAGCCGCAATATTAACTTGGCATTTTTAAATACTCCAGGCTCCAAAACAAAGCATACCGTCTTGACGCTGTCAGTATCTTTTCTGGAAAAAGCATCATGGCCAAAGTACACCCAGTCGTTATTATTTCATGTTCATGAATAATACCGCAACCCCGCCACTTCCTCAGTCATTCAGACATATTTACCAATCAGACAGCGTTTGTCATTGAAGGGGGTGGTTGGGTGGTGCGATGGTGCTGGGTATAACTTCCAGTGCCGGGGCGTCCTACTGATTTGGATAATAGTAGGACAAGGGCCTACTGTGCTTGCAGTAGGTACGAGTGGGGGTTGTTTGGACATTCTTTCTCTCGCCTGTCATTTCTCTCTTCTTTCTCCCTCTCTCAGGGGGACGGCCCGATATAGACTGAATTACTGTCTCAAAGGGCCGTTAAACCCAAAACAACCGACCAACCAACCAAATTGTTGTCGTTGAAAGTCGGAATGTCATTCTGCATGTAGATCCTGTCGACTTTCTGACCTGACTGGGCAAAGTTTCATCTCATGAGGCGATATAACCAACTGTTGACCATTTGTTTCGCCAAAATTGGTCAAATTTGGCGTAAATTTTAAATATTCGAACATCTTTAATGTTCTGAGAGTATCGCCCGTTATCTCTCTTTTCCTAAGGGTGAAATGCGGCTATGTGGATGCGCTCGATTGATTTACTATCAAGTGGCGGATTCAGTTTTTGTCATTTTTTCGAGCTATATTCGATTATGGTTTTTGACTATAATTACACATTTCTTTTTTACATTTGAGATAGTGTTCACCACACGAGTGACAAAAATTAGACAACGAAATCTGACGAATGCAAAAAACAACTCATGAGACTCGCATTGTCTTTGTTCTTACACAGTACAGCAGTTGGTGTGAATCCGCCACCCGTTAGTCGTAGTTATAGTTTTAGTACGGTTGATAGTCGAGCGCTGTTTAAACTAGTCTATTACGAAACTATAGTCGAAAGCTTGCAGCAATACCTCATAATAAAATTTTTGCATGCTGATAGAGCATTGGGGCCTTTAAATAAAAGAATACAATTTGGACATTTTTCTCCTTTTTTTTTTTTTTATATTTCAACGCCTGATACCTCAAAGTACTGATTATTATAGATATCAGTATTTTTAGTCGAACTTTGACATTGAGAAATCGGCAGTTGACTGTATACATTTATGAGGCCATACAGAGTCTACATACCAAAAACTCAAGGAAATAAGTTCTGAATAGTTAGATCCCTTGGAACCAAGGAATACATCAAAGAATAGAAAATAGCAGACTCGGATTAATTCGGTCTGTTCATGACCAGTAATGAAATGTACGACACCAGCGACGTCCACTAGCACCGGCTTAAGCGGAACTCTATTTTCAAAATAACTCAAATGAACTCAATGATACCAAAGGACTAGAAAATATAATCTGCACTATGATGATGTACGGGGAGACTTTTTACGGCCGCCACGCGGTACAAACACCAGCTGCAGTGAAGATAAATAAGTTCCGAATCAAGTTGGAACCAAGGAATACATCAACGAACAAAAAATAGCAGACTCGGTTGAATTGAGTCTGTTCATCTGTTAAATCTCTTGCACTTAAATATCTGATATTAAGATGTACGGGTACACCTTTGGTTTCTTTTCACCATCTTCAAAGAGAAGCAACTTTTGTGACGTCCTGCTTGCTTAAACGACCATGGGACTCATTTTACTTTAATCTTTTTACTTTCTATTATCCAATGCGGAACCGGGCTGACGAGGCCAAGATTTTGCAAATATTCTATAAGCTAAACTGTCTATCACGGAATTTACATCAAACGTGTAGAGTCGCGCAAACAGTAGTTCTGATCACACAAGGTAAGACATTCAAAATCAAACAAGAGAATCTGACTTTTCCCAACATGACTGTATATACCGCCGAGATTAACCTTGAACACATGCTTCACAGTACTAAATGAAGATCTGGAAAAATACAAGGCCACGTGCATAAACCTTTAAATGTGTAGAAGAAGCAATCAATATGCGACAAAATAGCATTCTTATATGTTCCATATTTTTCAGAGAAAATAATTAGCCCAAACCTTAGGCCGATGTCAAATTTGTTCACTTTTTCGACTCCTCTTCTTCAAAACCGGCAACTTCATTCATGGACTTGCGTTCTGAACCGCGATTTCGCATGTGAGCGATTGGTGGGCGTGTTATATGAATCTCTTTACACTATATCTCTCTTAAACCAATACTGCGGTATACCTTATTTCCTAGTTTAAAAATATACTCAGAGGCAAAAGAAGGTTTACACTCTTTGAATGCCTATTTTATCCTTATTTTTCGCCGCTCAGGTCTGAAATTCTGCATGATTTATTTTTACTCAAGGTGGGTCAATGTGGTGCAGTAAAATTTCTGATTGAAACGCTTGATAAGCGACACTGTACGTACATGCCAGTTTTGCACATTTCCCACGTGCAGCAAACTGGACAATATGACTTTGCAGTTAATCTGCATTTGAAATTTCTGGTGTTTTTTTTTCTTTTTAATAAACCACAACGTTTGTGTTTTATTTGCATGATGAAAAGGCTCCCTGTGGCAAGCACGATTCTTACACGCAGAGGCAAAAGAAATGATACATTTTAAATGCCGGTATTTTTCTTATTATTCACTGCTAAGGTCTAAAATTTTACATGATGCAGCTTTCTTCAAAGTACACAAATGTGGCATCGAAAGATTACTAAATGAATCGCTTGACTAGCGGCACTATACGTACATGTTTGTTTTGTCGTTTTTGCACTTGCATGATATTAAACAATACGATTATGCTGCAAAATCTGTATTTGCATTTTCGGTTGTTTGTCTGAACAAACCACACTGTATGCCTTTTGTTTACATGACGACAATGCTTTTGGCGCAAACTGAAGTCATACCAGGCTGACCGCTCAGAGCTGGCTGGCTTAATAAAATACACTAGGGTCACGACTGATTGGAGATGAAGTGTATACTTTCTTTTTGCCTCTGGCTACTTTTTCCTCTGCGTGTATGATTTGTATCTGCCACAGACAGCCTTGTCATCATGTACATGCAACGCAAGTGTTGGGGTTTGTTTAGACAAACAACCGAAATTTCAAATACAGATTTACAGCAATCTCGTATTGTCCAGTTTGTTGCACATAGGGAAAGTGCAAAACCGGCATGTACTTTCAGTGCCACTAATCAAGCGTTACAATAAGTAATTTGATGTACCTGGAGTAACAATAACTTATGCAAAATTCAAGGCCTGAGCCAAGAGAAATGATTAAAATATATGCATTCAAATAGTGTATACTTTCATTTGCCTCTCAGTATATTTTATTGGTAATAAGTAATATACAAGCAAATCGGTAAGGCCTGATGATTATGTACCTTCCCTCTACAGACACGCAAGTAAAAGCTATTATCACTCACGCCACGACGTCTGATCAGGTTCACGCTTTTTTGCATACAATTCTCAAACAATTTACTAAAGTGCCTATAAAAGACAAAATGAATAAACTAGACACCCCTTGATAATGAATGGGGTCACCAAATTTACACAGAAGAGTTCACTAGGCATAAATAAGCCGCGACATTAGAAAACCAACCAAGTGCTGGTGTGCCCAGCGGAGACTCAGATCAGCCTGGGCTTCCGCCCAGTCTGATCAGAGTCTTCACTCTCCGCATGGAGATAGCTTAGACCCTTAGCTACCCTTGAAGCGCAAAGCGAAGATTCTGATCAGACTAGACGGATGCCAAGGCTGATCTGGGTATGCGCTGGCGCACAACGAATTTGTTTGTTATCTTTGTCGCGGCTCAAATTTGTTCAAGTGTGGCAAAAATTAAATCAACTCAAAATGCAAACTGCGTTGAAATAATTATTCAGAGTTAATGTTGGATTGAATATTCCGGAGTAGGGAAACTGTTCTGTTGCCTTACTTGTACAAACTGAAATTGTAATAACAGACTTAGTATATTGAATACACGGCATTTCTTGTCCCTGGTACTCAAAAGAAAATGTTGCATCGCCATACAGTTTTCTATGACTTTAATACGGATATAACCCAATTCAACCAGGGTTCTGTAGCTGACACATCAAGTCTGAGTAACCATCTGACAAAGTCTGAGTACATCAAAAATCTGTTGGGGAAGGGATAACAACTTTTCATTAACAATTCTAACACAGTGCGTCTATAGAAGCAATGGAAAGTTACCGTGTTTTATTCTGCAACAATTCACTGTTTCGGAGCGTGTGGGTCTAATTGCTGATGTCACTGCAATTACTGACGTAATTTGGTGACGTTTTGAGACGTTAGACGGTGTAACGTCTCTTTTCCTTTCTAAACCCGCCATAAAAACGTACATCTATCTAAGATACAGTTAAGAATATTGGCTGGGACATGAACAAGCTGGCAGGTAGATTGGGAGAGTTTGAATGTTTAGAATAGTTTTTCGGAGGTTTTGAGTGTTAGAATCGAAATAGTTCAACTCTAGCATTTGTTGAGTAATAATTCACTGTTTGTCGATCAGTTGTAAGTAGATATATCACTCGCTCTCTGCGCTCGTGATATGATCTACTTTACAACTGACCTCCAAACAGTGAATTATTACTTAAAAATTCACTGCCAGAGCTGATCTATTTCTTAAATAATATAGGCGGTAGGAAAATAATTCTAAATAATTAGATCCCTACGGAAAACATTCAAGATTAGGCAATTACTCTTAGAAAGATTATATTTATCAAGACAGAGAGAATCGGGAGCTTACTTTCCACAGTGAATTTGAAATATTTACATGTTCATTGCAAAGCTTTCTGTAAACCCATTTAAGTGATTCGGGAGTCAATGTTGTTAACAAGTCAATAATTGAAGTGTGCCAAGTGTTTTTGAGTGACTGCTCACCTCACTAACTAGCATGTGGAATCTACAACATTCCATGTACTTAAATGGATAGCAAACAATGAGTGACAGCTCGCTACGCCTACTTGCACGTGGAATCTACAGCAAGAGGTGAATTTTACTTGTAGGCTGTGACAATGCGCTGTTCCAAACTATAGCAAAATTAGGTCGGTAATATTTCTAAAACGAGTTATATGTGTATTTCTTATTTTTGTTGATCTTTTTTTATTAATGAAAAGCATCGTTTAACTAGAATTGTTTTTCTACGAAAAAACAGATGTCTCCCCCCTTTCTGATGTCCAAAGGATCAGTCATTAAATACAATTTCAAACGGAAACTTTAAATACAGTTTCTAATGCAAATACTGGTCATTTTTCATGCAAACAATGAGCTCGTATCCAGTAAAGATATTTTGTGATAGACTAATAGACAGACGCCAAGGGAAAAACAATATGTTTCCCTACCCTGAAGCAGGGATTCATAATAAGTAAAAAGTATAAGTGCAAGAGTTATAGTTGTTATGCTCTGCATGTCATGCAATGTTGACTGATATTCATATTTAGTTTTTGTCAAAAAATATAAATGCAAGAGTTACAGTGCTCTGCACGTCGTCTGTTTATATGTTGACTGATATTTGTATGAAGTTTCATGAATATAGCTTAAACGGTTTTCTAGTTATAGAGCTTAGACGATTGAGACACGATTTTGTGAATGACAAAGTTCCAAGGGAAATAACTCAAATAGTATAAATGCTGTGCTCTGCAGGTTGTCTAGTGTTGACTGACATTTGTATGAAGTTTCGTGAATATAGCTTGTCCGGTTTTCAAGTAATAAAGCAATTGAGACACGATTTTGTGACTGACAAAGGTCCAAGGGAAATAACTCAAGAAGTATAAACGCAAGAGTTATGATTCTTGCACTATGCAATTTTTCTAATGTTGATTGATATTTGTATGAAGTTTCGTGAATATAGCTTGAATGGTTTTCAAGTTATAGAGCAGACACGACTGAGACACAATTTTGTGACTGACAAAGTTCTAAGGGAAATAACTCAAATAGTATAAATGCTAAAGTTATGGTTCTTGCATTCTGCACGTCGCCTGATGTTGATTGATATTTGTATGAACTTTCATGAATATAGCTTGAATGGTTTTAAAGTTATAGACGGACTCGACTGAGACGCAATTTTGTGATGGACAAAGTTCCAAGGGAAATAACTCAAAAAGGATAAACGCCAGAGTGCATTCTGCACGTCGTCTGATGTTGATTGATATTTGTATGAACTTTCATGAATATAGTTTGAATGGTTTTAAAGGTATAGACGGACTCGACTGAGACGCAATTTTGTGATGGACAAAGTTCCAAGGAAAATAACTCAAAAAGTATAAATGCCAGAGTTAACATTTGTGCACTCTGCACATCGCCTCATGTTGATTGATATTTGTATGAAGTTTCGTGAATAAAGCTTGAGCAGTTTTCAAGTTATAGAGCGGACACAATTGAAACACAATTTTGTGATGGACTAAGTTCCAAGGGAAATAACTCAAAAAGTATAAATGCCAGAGTTACCATTCTTGCACTCTGCACGTCGTCTCATATTGATTGATATTTATATGAAGTTTCGCGAATATAGCTTGAGCGGTTTTCAAGTTATAGAACGGACACGATTTTGTGATGGACTAAGTTCCAAGGGAAATAACTCAAAAAGTATAAATGCCAGAGATACCATTCTTGCACTCTGCACGTCGTCTCATGTTGATTGATATTTATATGAAGTTTCGTGAATATAGCTTGAGCGGTTTTCAAGTTATAGAACGGACACGATTTGTGACAGACGAACAGACGGACAGACGGACGGACGGACGGACAGACGGACAGACGCCCGGGGAAAAACAATATGTCTCCCGACCCTTAAGGGGGGAGACATAATAATATAAATATAAGAAATATACGTTATGTTTAAAACGTTTACTGAAGCATAAACTACATCGGGTCACGAGCAAAAGTTTACGTAAACCCCTTCGGGGTTCACTTACTTGGCTTGTGACCCGATGTAGTTTATACTTTAGTAAACTTTAAAAACAATAACATTCATTCCTTAAATAAACGTAGGACTAGTGTTAAACGAAAAAAGCTAAACATTATGATTTTTTTACAATTGATAAAATCTTACAGCATAAGTTCTGTTTAAGAATGGTAAGGTGATGCCAAAATATGACCCCCGACACGAGAAAACCAACAAAGTGTTTTTGTTGTTTTTTTAGGCCAGTGCAGACTCATATCAGCCTGGGCATCCGTCATGTTTGTTCAGAGTCTTCGCTGTCCGTATGGAGGTAGCTAAGATCCTTAGCTACCCTTTGAGCACTTTATGAAGAGTCTGGTCAAACTGGGCGGATGCCCAGGCTGAACTGAGTCTGCGTTAGGCGCACAAGAACATTGTTGGTTTTGTCGTGTCGCGGCTCATATGAAAATTCCCAGGAAAGGCTCAAATCACAATCCTAGCAAAACACCAAAAGAAAAAAGGAGAAACGCAACCCTAAAACGGAACAGCACAGCTTCGATATAGATATACAAGCCCAAAGTTAATGAACTTAATAACTATAACGGCGTCAAAACAATAAATAACAACTGTCTTTTCTTTAGTTCTCTAGGTTGAAACCACAAAAACGCACAGGCAGCAGGGGCTTAGCTATGGCCAAGTTCATGGAACGCCCAAAAATGTTTGTACTCCTTGGCCGGGATGCATGACTTTTGGCTCCTAAGATATTTCGTATCGTCATGACTGATGACAGTTTGCAATGAAGTCTTGTATAATTTACAAAATTTACGCAAATACGCAGATGTGGGTTGTAATTTTGTCAGTTTGACAGAATATCAATGCGCACCTGCGTATTTGCGTATAGAAAGCTATGCTCTTAGACAACCAAGATTTCAAAGGAGACAATAATGCTTGAAATTCAATAAGCGGGATCCGCATCAGATGTTTCCGCCTTGGAACGGTCAGCAACCTACCTCAGCAGGGATACAGGGACAGCTCATCACACAAATCCATCAGAGATCAGGGGCCGTATTCATAAAACGACTTAAGTGGTTGCTATGCTGTTGCTAAGGCTAAATTTCTTTGAAGGAGATTCCCTACAACTATGAAATTTGCTCTGGAGGAACAGTCTTATAAAGACTGTTCCTCAAGACCAATTTCATAGTTGTAGGGAATCTCCTTTATAGATATTTAGCCTTAGCAACCGCATAGCAACGACTTAAGTAGCTTTATGAATACGGCCCCAGATGCTTAAGCAAAGCTGAGGACTCCGTGCAACTCAAAGCCTGAGACCCCGAAAGAAAAAAAAAAGAAAACAACAAGAGATCAAAACAGAATAACGCATGCGCAATTAAGACACAGTAGATGAGAAGGCAATGACCAGGAACCAACACAGTATATTTCCTCGTCTTCCCTTAATCACCAGGTTCAAAGCATCGTGACCCTGAGGCTCATTAAGAGGTCAACTCGTTAAGTGTGTTTCAACTTTATAGCCAAATTCACTGATAGTTTTAGTGGAAAATATGTGATAAGCCTTCTCACATTTTTTCAACAAAAATATTGGCGAATTCGATATATTAAAATCTTGGAGATTGGGATGGTCTCTACAAGCTAAAGAGCTTTCGACCGAATCCTATACTATGTATTCTGTACATATAGCATTGTAGTATATCAAATACATGCTGTTCAAACCATTAACATTTGAAATTTTAACGTCTTGTTAACTAAAGACGTCGTTAGTTCTGAACAACTACTGGACGGCCACACGGTGCCAAGTGTGTGCAACCATGGTTACGTACCGCTGAGCCACTTGGGGAACGTTGTTAGGAGAATTCGAACTGAACTGAACTGTTCTGAACAACTGTGTCCAGATGTAAAAAGAAGACATCTTATTCAGCATACAAAGCAAAACAAGACAAGCAAAATGTCAAGAGGGCTGGGGTCGTATTAATAAAACCACTTAAGTCGTTGCTATGTTGTTGCTAAGGCTAAATTTCTATGAAGGAGATTCCCTACAACTATGAAATTTGCTCTGGAGGAACAGTCTGAAAACGACTGTTCCTCCAGAGCAGATTTCATAGTTGTAGGGAATCTCCTTTATAGAACTGAAGCCTTAGCAACAGCATAGCAACCACTTAAGTCATTTTATATATACGGCTCCTGTTTTTTTTTTCAGAAGATGGCCACGAGGCTATACTCAACAATGAAAAAATAACCTGTAGGTAATTAAAAGACGACAAATAATGACGATTAAAATATACCATAGTAGAGGCATCATCTTGGAATGGTAAGTTTGGCTGGTTGTTTTGGGTTAAACAGCTATTTGAGACAGTATTCTCATCTATATGCGGTCGTCTTCCCGAGAGAGGGAGTAAGACACGAGAAATGACACGATAGGAAAAATATCCAAACAACCTCACCCGCACCTACTGCAAGCACAGGATGCCCCTGTCCTACTATCTTCCAAATAAGTAGGACGCCCTAGTAGCACCATCGCAGGACCACAACAAACCTCTGGAATAGTTACTATAATCACTTAATTATAATTTTAGTGAGCTAGGGACTTAAATTGGTTTTGCACGTGCGTAACCCTCATCCTAGCCCCTAACAAAGGAGTAAAGGGAACTGCACGAGAAGGACAGTTACCAGACTACTGATAGTTTAACCAATTTATGTCAAATTGAATCTTATACCCTTAACAAAAAGAGTTATCAATTATGTCTGAAGGGTCTGGTTCCGTTTTTTTTTTATCATTTCTTTTTTACTTTAAGGAGAAAACCCATTTGTTATATTCAAATAGTGCAGACCCAAATCAGACGCTGCGTGTTGCGGCATCTGATCTGGGCGTGCGTTCTCTTTGAATACATCTGCCATTTTAACGGGACGCTAGGCATGAAATTGGAGAGAATCAATGCTATGCAAAAGAACTCATCTCATTATTCTGCGGGTACACCAAATGTATTCAAAGTTATCAGCAACATTTCATAGTATCACGAAAACAAAATAATAATAAAGAAGGATGAAACTGAAACTAAGTCGAGGATACATTGCAAATATCACTTCCTGAAGATCCTTATCTTTTATCCTGGCCAGCCGACTGGAGTCAACCAAGCAAATTTAAGGTCCTCATAAAATCAGCCAATGTTGTTGTTTGTGAGACATTAATACACGTTGTAAATTTAATTTGCTTCTTCAAGTCTTAATTGAAATCGACCGGTAAACATGGATTATTTTGTTGGGCTTTTTGTCTTAGGGACTCTGCTGATTTTTCGTCCGCAAAGAAGGTATTTATTTCTCAATACTCTACATTTACACAACCATTTGCCTTAGGATTTTATACACCAATTTATCATATGACGTCGCATCTGAAAGTGTAATAAAGCCATGCATTAAAAAAGATAATCCACTAGTGGATTAAATATGCAAATTACGTCGTAACGTTATGTGTTGACGTTCTTAAAAACGCCGCGTTTTCTAATAGCGAAATCGTGAAGTTTTAGTGCAAATTTGCTAACAAAAATCGATTTTAGTGTCATATGATAAATAGAATCTTGCATTCGTGCTCCTGTATTATTGAATTTATTAAACTTGTTGGGGAAAACCGATGCTCGGCAAAGCCTCGCATCTTATCTTTTTCCCCAACTCGTTTAATTAATTCAATAATACATAGGCACTCATGTAAGATCCTCTATTAAACTTAGTATGCTCCAAAAAATCCATGAACAATAACATATTGAAGGACCACACTGAATCAAAATGTGAGCACTAGAACGTTTTAGTTTTATTTTAGTCATTGGTGCTTCTCTGCACAGCGCAATAGCAGTTCAGCCTACTATCGGCTGAAACTGCTTCAGACATTTCTTAAAAGGCACGTTATTTCCACAACTTCTTAATAAATAAATTGAATTGCATTCTTAATGATAGCTTATGTTTTTTTTTCTATCCATTGGGATGATTAGATTTGTTTCTACCATGTATCTAGAATTCAAAAGAAGGGCCGTTTCAATTTCCAAATTCTAAGCTAATCGGTCTACTTGTTTGGTCATTCATCGGTGGTTTTAGGTAAATAAATAATCTGTCAGGGGATACAACTAGCTACTTTTCAATATAATTGTGTCACCTTTGCAATGGAACAACTCCTAAAGGAACGAACAGCTCAGAAAGGAGCAACAGCTTGCCTTTACGAGCTGATCCCATTTTTTGCCAGGGAAGAAAACGGAAAGCCACATTTTTGATTCGACAGAAAACATGACAGTGTATTTATATGCCTTAACACAAAGATCCATGCAAGTGTTTGAGGTATTTAAAAAGCACACAAAGGCCTAAAATATTTGAGCCGCAATACGACAAAACAAACAAAGTGGTTATGCGTCCAGCACAGACTCAGATCAGCCTGATCAACGTCTTCGCTGTCCGCATAAAGTAGCTTAGGCTCATAGCTACCCTTTACGCGTATCACAAAGACTCTGGTCAGACTGGACTGATGCCCAGGCTGACCTGAGTCTGCGCCGGGCGCACAACTACATGTACTTTGTTGGTTTTCTCATGTCGCGGCTCATTTGTCCAATCTCTGCTGCTATTTCCATTTTATGATGACTTGGATGTATCCTTAACGACTTATGCCGACAATACACCGACGGTACAACCAGGCTTAGCGACATGAGATAAAAAAAAAAGTCACAAAGCATGTGGCAAAGGACGCATGAGCTTGCAAGTGATTCTTAACCGTTTGAACGAGGGCCAAATATGCCACAAAATAAGATGAATAATACAGTTATTAAGTATATGTATCCTTAAATATGGCAGCGATGTCTAATCTAGAATCAAAACACATGTCAGTAAAGCAATGCGCAAACTGGTGTAAATTTGAAATTATATTATGCCATTAAGCGTTTTCATACATTTTCAAAATCATGCCAAACGGCTCTATTTGACGTATTTTGCTGAAAAAAGTCTATAACAACAAATGGTCAGCAGTCTATGAATTTCATGTATGTTAGACCGAAATGAACCGGATTGTTTTGAGGAAAAAAAAACATTAATCGAGGTGTTGTGGAGTCAAATTATATAATTATGCAAATTAAAATATGATTTTAACAAAATGTCCTTTTCTATACGCCAGCTTTGGACTCCGATGCTACAATACTCTTGACGTAAATGGTTCGCCAGTTGAAAAGGAAACCGTACTGTTGAATTGCCATGGATCATGTACAGTTGCTGACTCGACGGGAATAAAGCATGACGTCCAAGGTATATGCTTTCAGAGTCTAAATGTAAGCCAGAAATAGTGAGTGAGTGAGTGAACTCGGGTTTAACGTCCCACCAACAACGAGGTTATATGGAGACGGGACCAGAAATAGTAATTGCTTGAAAATGAGTGTCTTTCTTAAATGTCGTATTTTCTGCAGATTATTATTGGAGGACTGAAAAAAAATACGCTTTTGATTAATTGATTTCTGTAAAATATTATATACTTAAATCAAGTATGTCATTTTGGCAACTGTTCACACGGCACATTATAGTTACAAAAAAAAAATACTAAACTTCTCTACCGCATACAACCATCAATATTAAGTTTGCTTTTTCTTTTCATTTAGAAATAGCAACCAGAGATTGGTCTTTGCCTGTAACCTTGTCTCATCACACACACACACACACACACACACACACACACACACACACACAATAATAACAATAATTAATAATTATGAAGAAACTAAATAACTATTCTGTAACCTGTAAAAACAAATCTGCCATTTGAGGTGGGCGGGGGTGGGGATGGGGCGTGAGGTTAGAAAATAAAGAAATTTTGTTACTCGAACTGTCAAAATTTTGCAACTGTGAACTTGAAATAGCTTTTACAATAGGCCCTTCTAATCTTTATGTGTAAAACAATTACATGGCCGCAATGTTTTTTCGAAACTTATATTTCAACTAGTTATACTCTCTGTATTTATGGTGTAACATCCCTCCCGAATCCCGTCCCCACCCCTAAAGAAATTTCTTTCAGCAAATAGATGAGCCTTCAAGCATAAAATACCTTTTTTTCAAAAATTTGAGCCGTATCTTTATGATAAACTGGACGTGTCACAGAGCTCAGTAAATTAGGCTGAAGATTGAGATATACATGTATTTCAGTGAGAATGGTGAGCGGATTAATTTACAGAGTTTATATGTTTATCATTTATTTATTTATTTTTGTTTTCACTTCCTTTAAGATTTTATCTGTTTCTTGGAAAATACACGTTTCTATTCAAAGGTATATAATACTGAGAAAACTGTCATTTAGAAATGTTGGTACCCAGTTTCTTTCTAAATGCAATGTTTCAAAAAGGGGGAAAAACACATAAAAATGACTATCAAATAATCTTGTTGTAACGAACAAGATTCAGACAGAAAATACGTAATCAGCCCTTTATAATGTATAATATACATTTTATTGCACAGTGATAAACAACTGGTTGATATTATACTTTGAGGACTGAATCATTCTTTTGAAGAATATTAAGTATATGATCAAACCAAAATACAATTAGATCAAGTATCCTGGCAAAAAATACTCCAGATCTTGTAAACTTTGCTTCTGAATTACGTAATTCGGCACGCTGGAAATCGCTTGTTTTTGCTCCTGAATTGTTTAACTTAATGATGAAATAAAATATCTGTTGTCTGATCCGCAGGCGTCTCTGTCTTTGACAATGTAAATCAAAATCATCCTTTATTTGAATTTTTTCGGCCTCCATACCTTTATCAGAAATTTTCAGTACTAAAATCAAACTGCATGTAGCTTGATTTTGGAACTATTTCTTCCTAATAAAGGCAAGAAAGCTGAAATTTGAAATGAAGAGTGGTTTGGATTAATATTTTCATAAACAACATCTCTTGCGAAAAAAATGCAAAAAAAGTCTTTATGTCTTCGACTGCGATACCTTACTGCTGGGACGTGTTATGCATAACTCCGTCAGAAGTTAGAAGATTCAATCTGATTGCATTAATCCGATTAAGGCCACGATTAAACAAGAATGCAAAATAATTTTTTATGTCTTCGACTGCAATACCGTACTGTTTGGATGTGTTATGCATAACTCCGTTAGAATTTAGAAGATGCAATTTGACTGAATTAACCCGATTAAGGCTACAATAACAAAATAAATCCAAAATAAATCTTTATGTCTTCGACTGCGATACCTTACTGCTTGGACGTGTTATGCATAACTCAGTCAGAAAATCTGACTGCATTAATCCGATTAAGGCCACGATTAAAAAAGAATGCAAAATATTTTTTATGTCTTCGACTGCGATACCGTACTGTTTGGATGTGTTATGCATAACTCCGTTTGAATTTAGATGATTCAATTTGACTAGCGCGATTCAGGCCGCAATTAAAAAAATGCAAAATAAATCTTTATGTCCTCGACTGTGATTACTCACTGTTTGGTCGTGTTATGCATAACTCCGTCAGTGTTTAGAAGAAGATTGACTTAATTAACCCGATTAACGCCACATATTAACCCGATTAAAGCCACATTTAACTAACTACTGCTATTGCAGGCGACTGCTTTGCTGCAATTCAGTTTATGGCTATTTTATGCTTTCCTGCTGCGGTCAGATATCGCATATCACCGCTTATAGCATGTAATATATTCTAGTGTTCTTAGTTAGCTAGCCCGGGGGCCTGATAAGGGTTATACAATTTGTAAAACTGGAAAAAGCATGCATTAACATTGCTCGGCAGTTTGAACAAGTATGTACGGGGCATCATTCGATATTGACTGTATAGAAAAACTTTTTGATCCTAGGTGTCGACGAAATTACTTTTACAATTTTGTACTCGAATGTACGTGTAACCTTTGACTTTCATTTGTCTCAGATAGTGCCATGGAAGTTTGCTATACTGGACTAAATCTTAGTATTATTGAAAGAAAATAAATGTTAGTAATAAAAAATGAATTTCATGATTGACTTTGACCACTAGTGTGGCAAGGTCAAGGTCATTTCAATAAAGGTCGAAAAAATATATAGATATAAACACTATGATTATTGTTTGGTTAAACGCAAATTGGATAGGGCATTTCTCAGACTATTCGTACGGTTAGAATAGTTTAGCAGGACATTACATCCAAGTTTTTATCTTCATTATCAAATCCGTTGCCATGGCAACAGATTTATGCAAGCATATTTCTGAAAACAGGGCATTTTAAAGATAAGCATTGGAGTTTGTTGTGCAAACCCGTTGGGTTTTGTGGCAGTAAATCTTGATTGTTATATGCGAAACGGTTTGTTTTGAGCATAGATGTTGGACTCCTGTAATTTTTAAAGAAGGAAATGTGTATATCTTTGTTCTTAGCAACCAGTTTCAGCCCTTAGCAACCACCCTTTTACAGATTTGAAACATTTGACTTCATTCCACGAAGAATAGCTATTATGTGTAATAAATCATGATAACAACTGTTGTAAATATTTAAAGGACAGCTGATAGGTTTTTCAATTGGTTGAAAAGATGCATTTATATTTGTCTTAGCAACCAGTTTCAGCCCATAGCAACCATATTTTGTAACAAATTTGGAACTTTTAATTGGATTCTAAATGAGATATCTTCTATTAGCAATGTGTTATGCAGACAATTGTAAGTAGTATTTAACAAACAAGTTATGACAATTATCAAAGTGTTGAAAAACCTGCGTTTTCGTTTGTCCTTAGCAACCAGTTTCAGTCCTTAGCAACTTTCAGTCAAAAGATTCTAGACTTTAGATTGACTATCATTCTGGATATCTGTTATGAGCAACAAACTATAAGGACAATTGAAAGCAATATTTATAGCACAGCTGTCAGACTTTGAAAATCTGTTGAAGCATATGGGTATCTTTATGTCCTTAGCAACCAGTATGAGCCCATAGCAACCATCGTTCAAAAAATGTGGATTTTTTTACTTATTTATAAATGAGATATCTTCTATTATCAATGTATTATGCTGACAATTGTAAGTTATATTTAACAAACAAGTAAAAAGATTTAAGAAACTGTTAACAAACCAGTCTATACATTTGTCCTTAGCAACCAGTTTTAGTCCTTAGCAACTTCCTATCAACAGATTATAGACTTTTGATTTACTTTCATTCTGGATATCTGTTATGAGCAACAAACTACGGAGACAATTGGAAGTAATATCTAAAGCACAGCTGTCTGACTTTGAAAACCTGTTGAAACATATGGTTATCTTTATGTCCTTGGCAACCAGTTTAAGCTCATAGCAACCACCTTGTAACAAAATTGGATTTTTCTAGTTAATTCCAAATGAAATATCTTCTATAATCAATGTTTTTATAGATAACTGTAAGTTATGTTTATCAAACCAGTTACAGAATATAACAATTTGTTGTTGAAAAAGAGGCGTATATTTTGTGCATAGCAACGACCCTTAGCACTTACCAACTTTCTCTTAACAAAATTTAGACATTGTACCGAACTTTATAAGGGATATCTTTTATGTGCAACAAACTTTGAAGACAATTTGAAGCATTGCTGGGTGACTTTGAAAATTTGTTGAAACAATATGGGTATATTTTATATGTCGCTGGCCGGGTTTGAACACTCACGGATGCGGCGACAGCGCCTAGCACTGCAATGTGCGTCAGCTTTAACCATTACGCTACCGAGACGTCCCCATAAAAAGGACGCTCAAATAACGTATATAAAGCTAACTGACGTTGCAGTACACTCCGTATATAGGGGTTTCTATTTATTATCAACTTCTGTTTTTCTACCGAATTATGATATTCCTCTCATCAATGGAGGCGACACTTGTCTTTTCAACCACAATGGAGACATAATTCGTTGTAAATATTTTACATGTCGCTGGCCGGGTTTGAACCCTCACGGATGCGGCGACAGCGCCTAGCACTGCAATGTGCGTCAGCTTTAACCATTACGCTACCGAAACGTCCCCATAAAAAGGACGCTCAAATAACGTATATAAAGCTAACTGACGTTGCAGTACACTCCGTATATAGGGGTTTCTATTTATTATTAACTTCTGTTTTTCTACCGAATTATGATATTTCTCTCATCAATGGAGGCGACACTTGTCTTTTCAACCACAAATGGAGACATAATTCGTTGTAAATATTTTACATGTCGATGGCCGGGTTTGAACCCTCACGGATGCGGCGACAGCGCCTAGCACTGCAATGTGCGTCAGCTTTAACCATTACGCTACCGAGACGTCTTCATAAAAAGGACGCTCAAATAACGTATATAAAGCTAACTGACGTTGCAGTACACTCCGTATATAGGGGTTTCTATTTATTATTAACTTCTGTTTTTCTACCGAATTATGATATTTCTCTCATCAATGGAGGCGACACTTGTCTTTTCAACCACAATGGAGACATAATTCGTTGTAAATATTTTACATGTCGCTGGCCGGGTTTGAACCCTCACGGATGCGGCGACAGCGCCTAGCACTGCAATGTGCGTCAGCTTTAACCATTACGCTACCGAAACGTCCCCATAAAAAGGACGCTCAAATAACGTATATAAAGCTAACTGACGTTGCAGTACACTCCGTATATAGGGGTTTCTATTTATTATCAACTTCTGTTTTTCTACCGAATTATGATATTTCTCTCATCAATGGAGGCGACACTTGTCTTTTCAACCACAATGGAGATATAATTCGTTGTAAATATTTTACATGTCGCTGGCCGGGTTTGAACCCTCACGGATGCGGCGACAGCGCCTAGCACTGCAATGTGCGTCAGCTTTAACCATTACGCTACCGAGACGTCCCCATAAAAAGGACGCTCAAATAACGTATAATATGAATTAAATAGGTGTTACCTATATACGTGCGTTCCCATCCACTTGATATGGCTACTTCTTAAGATAGATGTATATAACGATGTTTAGGCCAAAATTTATATAGCTGTGAAAAATGTAGGTGGATGTAGGGTTCTTTTCTCTGCAAATCTTCTGATGATGGTTTATATTTGAACCAAGTTTTGTAAAAATATCTTCAACGGTTATAAAGTTACAGAGGGAACACCATTTCTATACTGAAAAATTACAAAGGGGCATAATTTCATTAAAAATGTAGGCAGAGCTACTGATCTTGTTTTTCTGCACATCATTTGATGATGCTTTATAATTGAACAAAATTTCATGAAAATATCTTTAATTAAAGCAAAATGTACTATTTTCAATGCTCAAAAGGGCAAAATGTACTATTTTCAATGCTCAAAAGGGATAACTCCAAAAAATCCGGAATAACTGTCTTGTTTCCTTCACATCTGTGTAAATTTCATGAAAATATCTCTTTAGGTTTTTAAGATACAGAACATATGGATCTTGTTCTCTGCACATCGTCTGATGATGCTTTATATTTGTATAAAAATTGCTGAAAATATTTATTACAGTTTTAAAGTTTTTAAAGAACAAACATGATTTACATACCGTACTTTAATTTACAAAGAGGCATAATTCCATAAAAAGTGTAGATGGAGTTACAGTCCTTGTTCACTGCACATTGTCTGATGTTTTATATTTGTACCAAGTTTCACAAAAATAACTCATATAGTTTCAGAGCTATGGAGCAAACATGATTTCCATATTAAAATTTTCAAAGGGGCATAATTCTGTAGTAAATGTAAGCAGGATTTTCTCTGCCCATCAAGTCATGATACTTTAAAGTTGTACTAAGTTTTGCGAAAATATCTCATATAGTTTCAGAGTCATGGAGCGGACACAATTTCCATACTAAAATTTACAAAGGGGCATAATTCCATAAAAATGTAGGTGGAGTTACGATTCTTATTCTCTGCACATCCTCTGATCATGCTCTATATTTGTACTAACTTTCATAAAAATATCTCATAAAGTTTTAGAGATATGGAGCAGACACGATTTCCATTCTAAAATTTACAAAGGGGCATAATTCCATAAAAAATGTCAGTGGAGTTATGGGTCTTGCTCTCCGCATTTCGTCTGATGATGCTTTATATTTGTACCAAGTTTCTTGAAATCATCTCAATCGGTTACAGAATTATTGAGCGGACACAATTTCCATACTAAAATTTTCAAAGGGCCATAACTCTGTAAAAAATGTAGGTGGAGTAGCAGGTCTTGCTCTCCACACATCCTCTGATGATACTCTATATTTGTACTAAGTTTCATGAAAATATCTCGTACAGTTGTAGAGTTATGGAGCGGACATGATTTCCATACCTAAATTTACGAAGGGGCATAATTCCGTAAAAAATATAGGTGGGGTTACGGGTCTTGCTCTCTGCATGTCGTCTGATGATGCTTTGAATTTGTACTAAGTTTTGTTAAATTATCTAAGTCGGTTATAGAGTTATTGAGCGGACACGATTTCTAAACTAAAATTTTCAAAGTGACATAATTCCGTAAAAAATGTAGGCGGAGTTATGGGTCTTGCTCTCTGCATGTCGTCTGATGATGCTATATATTTGTACCAAGTTTCGAGAAATTATCTCAATCTGTTACAGAGTTATTGAGCGGACTTGATTTCCATACTAAAGTTTTCAAAGAGCCATAATTCCGTAAAAATTGTAAGTGGAGTTACGGGTCTTGCTCTCTGCACATCGTCTGATCATGTTTTATATTTGTACCAAGTTTTGTGAAATTATCTCAATCTGTTACAGTTATTGAGCGGACAGGATTACCATACTTAAATTTTCAAAGGGGTATTATTCTGTAAAAATGTAGGTGGAGTTACCGGTCTTGCTCTCTGCATGTCGTCTGATGATGCTTTATATTTGTACTAAGTTTCGTGAAATTATCTCAGTCGGTTACAGAGTTATTGAGCGGACACGATTTGTGACAGACGTACGGACAGTCAGACAGACAGACGACCAGGGCAAAAACAGTATGTCTCCGACCCTTTCGGGGGGAGACATAAAAAATAATCGTACATACCTTCCTATTAAAGCTTTATATCTAAGGGTTCCTTAACACCAGATACCTCAAACCAGTATGTAGCATTGTCAATTTTTCTTCTTGGTGACTTTGTGGAAGTTGTTGAAATCTTGTATGGCAAGCTCAAAATAATATACAGAATTGATGATTGCTGAGTTAATCACAGACAAACACCAATGTGTATGAACCAGCCAATACAAATATCTAAGTCTTCTAAGGCTGTGACTTGTCTCCCAATCAGATGTGCTGGATTACAGTTAAAATCTCCTAAAATGTATAAAATGAAAATTGATTTTTCAGTTATTCATTTTTACAGTACATGCAAATGCATGTACATGTAACATGTACCAAAAACACCTGAATAGCTCACCTAAGTCAAAAGGTCAAAGGTCAACCTAGGGTCACCATTTGAACAAATCGGAGAGTATATTAATTTCAAATGCTGTGTACATGTACATGTACCAAGTTTCAGTGTCATGGGTCATTTGATTGTGGAAGCTTTTTAACGATATGTGCATGACAGCCATATTGGTTACCAGGAAAAATTCGAAGTTGGTGAAATATGAGTGACCTTGATCAAAAACTGATACTGACCTCTGTTACTCAATAAACTTCAAGTAGCCATTTATTTGACTATACATACAAACTTTTATACCAAAGGTTTCAACAAATTCAAAGATATCTCATTAAGTTGCAGAAATTTCTCAAGCATTAGGAAGCACACGTCTGACCTATGAGTTATCTGTAAAAAGGCCAAGATCAACTCAGGGTTATCATTTGAACACGGAAGTGCCATTTAAATAGAGACAAAATCTATGGTCCAGTGAGACTCGAATGATCTGCGGGTCTATGATCCAAGGTCTGAAGCACCTAACCACTTACTTACACGAGGTAACTGGGATGCAAACTGAGTTAACTGGGATATGCTTCATTCACACAGTTGATACTTGTCTGACTCACTCTAAAGTGTAGAAAACTTGCCATCAGAGGAGATGACAAATCCCCCAACTGAAGACCCCATGGGCCTTGGTAAAAAGGGTGCACTTCAAAACACATATAAGTAATATATTGTCGTTCTTTTATGCTTCTGATTGACATTATCTGTTTAACAGATGAATTATTATCTTATACTCAGACTTAAACATTATGCTTGACTGCTAAAAAGAGGTGAAATCTCAAACAGCCATCATGTACACAGATGTATAGCATATGATACACTCAACATTTGATTGTGTGAAGAATAATTTCTATTTAGCACAAACCCTACAAACCTAATTTTGAGCTCTCAAGTAGGTGAATTTGGACAAAGAATCCAAATCTGAAAAAAAAAAATATTTTTGTTGAATGGTTTTGTAGTGGGTGTGGCGGGGGGGGTGTGGGGGATTTTTGACTGATTTAGTGCTTAACGTCCACGGTAAACAGCTATGGTCATGTCGGGACGGTCAGTTAACCTAACATCACTACTCCTGGACAGGCTTAGACTAGAGCTTAGACCTCCTAAGCCGTTAACCATTGCTAAGTGCTCCTCTTTCACCAGTAACTGATAACTGCCCTTCTTGAATCAGCAGATGGAGAAATGAAAGTGGCCGGAATGGGTATCAAACCCAGGACCTCTGGCTTATAAGTCACATGCCTTACTGACTGCACTACCCGGCCCAGCTCAGCATAAATTTAAAAAGAAACAAATTTTAAGAAACTGGCCTTACCAGGAACACGTAGAGAAAACCAACAAAGTGGTTGTGCAGGGATAAAGACTAACAGGGGTCCAGTTGCCCAAAGCCCCTAAACTTTGGGCTGGGCCCCTGAAATTTGGAAGAAAATGCCCATACCCCTAATGTTAAATTCTGAATTTTGGCATAGTCATTAGTCTTTATCCCTGTTGTGCGCGCAGCGCAGACTTACTGTCGTGTCGGCCTATTCAGCGCATAGGCTTAATCGGCGCAAGTTACGTAACGTAATTTACCGTTAAACATGTGTTGATAATTTTTGTCGGCTGTTATCCTAGCAGTCCTTCAAGCGGAGATCTTTATATGCGGTAAAGAAGATCATGTCTGTCCAGAGGGGTTTGTTGCACTTGGTTTTATGCAGATATTTGCAAATGTTACTTGCAGCTCGGCATATGTTGAATACAAACCGTATTTCGCAATCTTTGTTTACAAACACAGTGGCTCTGAGCACACATCACGAATGTAGGTCAACTCACTTCAGCAGCACTTGTAATTTGTAAATAATAGCTATCACTCTTTGCATGCCTTGCATAAATGCACATAGTAAAGAAGTGAATTATAAAATAACTCACTCAGCTAATGTCCAAAGAATCATGATTTAACCCTGCTAAAGCAAATAGTTGTTGAAACTTTCCACAAGCTCCTTCTGCAGCCCACGGAGTGATGTCATGAGTATAGTCTGTTTCACAAATAAGCCCATTATTTATGTCAGGAATAAGACATTTTCAGAAGCTGCGTCGAATTGGCCGACAAAAATGGGGTCCCTCGTGCACAATGGTACATGAGTTTTGAGTTTCTTTTCATATTGTGATCAATACCAGATGGTGGATTTGAGATGAAATAAAGGGTGATTATAGTACTTTAAAAACACAATATCTGTTGTTTATTTTTTACCATTCTTATTTACACAGTTAACGATTCTTTGTTTAAGTGCGCCGAATAGGCCGACAGCACTGTAAATCAGCATCTGCCCAGTCTTCAGGTCTCATCGGTGTTTTCGCCGTGTGCCGAAATGGTAGCTTTCTTTCTTCCATTTACGCCTTAGCCCCCAAAGGGTACACAGACGGTGTACTTTTGTACACTCCGGTGTTGCAGGATGAAAGCCTGGGTATAGCCATGTAGCTATAGTAGGGATCTCAGGCTCGGATCCAGATAATCACGTACTGGTGGGGCTCTGGATAACTGGTGGGGCTGGGAGGTGCCGAAATGTATTTTTGTGGGGGAGGGGGTTTGAAAATATGACATATTTATGTTTCAATTTCAAGAGAATTTTTTCATGTATTTTTTCCTTGAAATATGTGTTGTGATCTCTCATTAGAATCGCCTCCTCGAGGCGATTCTAATGAGATGTCACAACATATATTTGAATATTTTGATCGAACTACATAGGATACTTTTCTCAAACTGTCATATCAGATACTTTTTATTATCCGGAGGCCTACATATTATACATAACACAGAGGCCAAATGGCGGGGCTGCAGCCCCAAAGCCCACCCCCTGGATCCGGGGCTGGATCTTTAACCTGCACAGGGGATGACTCTCCCTGCACAAGGGGCCTCCAGTTAACGTCCTGATCCGAAGGACAGCACACTTGTTAGCATCATCCCTGCAAATGATGCTAGAAAAACGCATTCGGACATAGTTAGATTTCGCCTCGGGCGGGATTCGAACCCACAACCTCTGGCTTCAGAGTCAAGTGCACTAACCACTGAGCCACCTCACTTCTCCTAAAGATAAAGGTGTAAGCAGGCCGTGTAGGCAAGCTTCATGCGGACAGCGAATCTGATCAGACCGGGCGAATGCCCAGGCTGATCTGAGTCTACGCTGGGCGCACTTGCCCCTTTGTTGGTTTTGTCGTGTCGCGGCTCAAATCTGAAATCACAGTCATATCAAACGTACAGGGTGTGGTATGAATGACCAGGGTACCATTCAGTTTGACCGAGGACTAGTTCAAGCGATACACCATCGTGACTGAACAGCGAACCTCCTGTGTACAAACCTCCTTCCATGTCTGACCAACTTTTCTTAAATGATTGCTCTCTCACCATGGACAAAATAAGTGCAAAATATGACAGTTATATATTCCTTGGAGATCTAAACTTTGATATGCTATGTAGTAGAAAAAATGAAACTCTAGTTAATATTTGTGATTTATTCAACTTAGAAAATGTAATTAAAAAACCTACCTGTTTTACGGCAAATGGTAAACCATCCCTGTTGGATGTCATATTGACAAATAAATCAGAAATTATTAGTAAAACTTGCAATTTTAGTCCTGGTCTGAGTGATGTACACAACATGGTAGCATGTCAGCTTAAAATAGATATACCTTCAATGAAGAAAAAATGGTGCAAATACAGAAGTTTTAAAAAATTTGATGCAGATTTGTTTAACCATGACCTTTGTAACAAATTAAATGAAACTAATTTAGGAGAACCTGATGTAAATAATAGGTATAAAAACTTTAGTGACACTTTGATAGAAATAGCAAATAAACATGCTCCAATCAAGAAAAAGAGAATTTTAACAAAACCAGTACCTTTTATGAATAAAAGTCTGAAGCAAAACATCTATAAGAAGAAAATGCTCTTCAATAAATTTCAGAAAAATAGGACTACGAGAAACTGGGAAAATTTCAGAAAGCAGAGAAATTTAGTAGTTAGCCTGAAGAGAAAATCCATTAATAAGTATTTCATTGACAGATGCATGGGGGGGTGTAAATCTGAAATTTTTTGGCCTACTATAAAACCTTTTTTAACAAACAAAGGCAACAAAACAAGCAAAGATACAATTCTATGTGAAAGTAATACCCTGATAAATGATCAAGAGGAAATTTGCAAAGTTTTCAACAATTTTTTTGTAAATGTAGCCGAAAATATTGGAAATAATTCTATCCCAGTGAATGAAGAACATCCAAGCATTGTAAAGATAAAAGAAAACAACAAAATTGGTTCCGATATTAACTTTCGACCTGTAGACCATTTTTATATTAGTAAGCAAATAGATAAACTTAGCAACAAAAAAGCTACTGGTTTCGATGGGATTTCGGCCAAACTCTTAAAATTAGCGAAACCATCTATAGTTGTACCGGTTACTGACCTAGTAAACACCTCACTTTTAACTTCAAATTTTCCTGATTCTTTAAAAATTGCCCAAGTAGCACCTATTCATAAAAAGAACAGTACCTTAGAAAAAGGAAACTACCGTCCAGTCAGTATCTTGCCTGTGGTATCGAAGATTTTTGAAAGATCCATGAATGAACAGCTCACTGAATTTTTTAACCATCATTTTAATGTATATTTATCAGCTTTTAGATCAGGGTATGGCACACAAAGTACTCTTTTAAAAATTATTGAAGATTGGAAGAAATCCTTGGATGAAAATAAATATGTAGCAGCAATCTTAATGGATCTTTCAAAGGCCTTTGATTGCCTTCCTCATGACCTCTTACTTTTAAAACTCAAATTTTATGGTGTCTCTGACAGTGCTTTAGATTTAATTCATAGTTATCTTAGCAATAGAAAACAGTGTGTGAAGATTGGAAATTTTATAAGTGATTTTAAAACAGTGTATAAGGGTGTTCCCCAGGGCTCAATCCTGGGGCCAGTTTTATTCAACATCTTCATTAATGATATCTTCCATTTTATTAACGACAGTAGCCTGTACAACTATGCAGATGATAACACTGTATCTTATTCTCATATAGATCCATTAGTTCTTAAGAATGTATTAACAAATGATAGTCTTACCCTTGTCAAATGGTTCTCTGATAATCAAATGCAAGCCAATCCGGATAAATTTCAAGGTATTGCGATTGGGCAAAAATCCAAAAATGAAAACATGACTTTTAATTTGGGTGGGGATTGTATTATCAACTGTGATGAGGAAGTAAAGCTTTTGGGGGTAACAATTGATTTTAAACTTAAATTTGATATTCACATTTCAAATATCTGTAAAAAGGCTTCAAAACAATTAGGTGTTTTAAAACGTATTGGTAAGAACCTTTGCAAATTGGGTAAACTTAACATTTATCATTCTTTTATTTTGTCAAATTTTAGCTATTGTCCTCTGACTTGGCACTTCTGTGGGGAAGCAAATACTAAGAAACTTGAGAAAATACAGGAAAGAGCACTTCGCTTCATATATAATGATTATGTGTCAGACTATGACGCTCTTCTCTCTCAATCAAAATTGCCTACTCTGAAGTTGCGGAGGCTGAGGACAATGGCACTGGAAGTTTTTAAAATTTTATATAAGGAAACTCCTGTATATTTACATGACTTGATATGTTTTAAAAATAACCATTATACTTTTAGGTACACAAGAATGGCCGAGATCCCACAGGTAAGAACAACAAGATTCGGCTCCAGCTCCTTTCGTTCCAGTGCAGCGAAATTGTGGAACTCTCTTCCTCAACATTTCAGAGAGGCCCACAATTTCAATCACTTAAAAAGTTTAATAAATGCCTGGAATGGAGGGGGCTGTGTCTGCTCTTTTTGTTCTGCATCTTAGCCTTCTGCATGCTTTTAAACAATTTTCCTTATCCTTTTTGTGCTTGGTTTATATAATATTTCAGTGCTTTTGTATCTGTATCATTTAGTGCTTTTAGTTGCTCCTTGTTAATCTATGATTTATGTGCTTGCTAGTTTAGTTGTGCTTTGCTTTATTAACTTGTGCTTTTATGTGCTTTTCTAGTTGATATTGGTAGATCTATCTTTGCTTCTTGTCTTTCTCCACTTTCGCTTTCGGCTCAAGGGTCCTCGTCTTGAAGCTTGTATGTTCTGCGGGGACACTTGATGCATAAAAATTTCGTTTTTTCGTATTTACACTAGGATAAAAGGCATGTAGCAAAGGTAGAATATGTTTTGTTTTGCTGGGCTCGGATCTGATCTCGAACATTGGCTGGATGGTGGGGTGGAGCCTGATGTTTAGTAATTGAGCTGCCACTCGCGAAGCGCCACCATCTAGCACAATGTCACAACATACTTATTCTGTTCAGGCCCTTGCCGAGCACAGTAATAATATAACACTTATATATCATTGTAGTGTTGTCTGAGCATGTACTGTTTTAGTATCCTTTATATGTCTTATATGTTTTATATGTATACACTACTGTCTTATCTTATCTCTCTTACAGGTCTTACATGATCCATGCATGTAAAATTGAAAATATTGATACAGTAGTCTCTTATTAAGAGACTCGCGGTTAAGTGCGCATGCGCGGAAAATGCAAGATGCAAAATTTTAGCAGGATAGAATTAACTTTTATATCTAATTTTTATGGCAACATCCTGCATGAAAAAGTGTTAAAAAGTTTGGTGAAATGGACACAAATGACTCACTAACAAGCTGCTGTGCTGATTATTTCTTCTTCATTCGTGATTAGAATTATTTTTGGATCTGAAGTGGATGACTGTCTCGGACAAAGGATCCGCCATTTGCAATTTCTGTACATCGGCAACATTGCGCGTAAATATGAACTCTTTTTGCCCCATCTAGAAGTGTTTAAGTCAGCTGTGTGTATAATAACTCATAATCTTGAAAGGAAAAAAGTATTTTTCCCTTGTTCTAAGCAGGAAATGGACTTGGTTATATGGCCAATCGAGCTGGAAGTTCTCAGCCGAAGAAAATACGAAGTTGTTGTTATGATGGTGTACTAGTGTTCGGACAGGACGGCAGTTTCGAGTTACGAAGGTATTCTGTGCAAAACTGAGTAAGTGACCTTTAATTACTTTGAAATTACTTTGAAAGAAATGCCGCAGCCAAGAAGGAAAGGCAATTCAGTGGATCGCTCAGGTCCCAAGGAGCAGTGCCCGATGTGTAGGGGTAAAATAGCAGCCGATAAACCATCGGTGTCTTGTGAAATATGTGAAGCATGGTTTTGTTTGAAATGCTCAAAAGTCCCACAGTCAGTCTACAAACTATTGGTAGAAGAAGGCTCAGATGCCAGTGTATGTGTCTATGTTTGTGTAGGTTGCAAGACCTCATTACCTGTCTTATCAAATATAAATAAAACTGTAAATGAGATAAAACAGTCTACCTGTGAGCGGTTCGATAATCTTGAGTCGAAATTAAGCGACCTTGAAGGGAATATGAATAAACTTGTCACAAAAGATGAAGCTAGTCAGATGAAAAACGAGGTCAAGGATGAGGTTATCCGTGATTTTGAAAACATTGTAGACAGTAAATTAAAAGAGAGGGAAGAACTGATGAAACGCGAATGTAATCTGATTTTCTGGGGTATCCCAGAATGTGATAGTGACAATATTGATGAAAGGCGAGACTTTGATAGCCATTTTGTATCTGATATTTGTATGGAGGTGGGCGTGGATGAGCCCAAAATAAGCCAAATAATTCGCCTTGGAAAGCGTCAGTTAAATTAGTCAGCCTCAGGACCAACCACTAGACCTAGAGGTATACTAGTGAAGTTTGCAGATAAGTTTCAGAAGAGAGTGACTTTAAAGAATAGTGCTAAATTGAAAAACTCAACAAGCAAAGACTTGAAAAATGTTTCAATTTCAAGGGACTTAACTCGTGCTCAGAGGGAAGAGGATAAGAGTAAACGCGGGGATATCCGCGCGGAATTTAATAGGCGGGTGGAAGCCGGCGAAGCTGATATAGAGTTAAGAGGTCGACGCATTATTAAGAGAAAAACTGCATCGGACAGTGATGAAGGTTCTGCTGGAGTGGAAAGGGAGCCTGTGGCGAGGGCCGCGGCTCTAGGACCCTTTTAATGTAGATTTTAATACTTTTAGAAATGTAAATAAGTTACATTTTAGTTCTTTTAATGTTGATAGGGACAAAACATTTTTAAAGGTTCTTGCAACAAACTGTGATTCCCTTATGAACAAGCGTGACGAACTGTTGGTGCTTATTGAAAAATATGAACCAAAAATCATCTTACTCACAGAAATTTTGCCAAAACATTTGCAGTTCCCACTAGACAAGTGTGAATTTATTATACCTAATTACGAAGTATTCTTATCTTCTTTGGAAGTTGGTCGTGGAGTTGCTGTTTATGTACACGAATCTCTACCTGCGATCTCTATAGAAACGTTTACACTTATTGACTTTCAGGAGTCCATATGGTGCTGTGTAAGGTTGAACAGTAATGACAAACTGCTTATTGGAAACATTTATAGATCACCAAATAGTACGTCTGAAAATAATGGAAGACTGAATTCACTGTTAAAGTCTGCTGTGCAGGCTGGTTATACACATATTCTGATCAGTGGTGATTTTAACTATAAAGAAATTGACTGGTGCTTAATGGAATCGTCAACTAGCATAGAGCACGATGCTTCGTTATTTCTTGAAAACATAAGAGATTGATTAATTGATTGTAAAAAAGGAGACAAGAAGCAACCTGAGAATTATCGCCCAGTCAGTTTGACATGTGTTGTTTGTAAGATCATGGAATCTTTGTTGAGAGACAGGTTAATGTCGCACATGGAACGTAATAAGTTATTTTCAAAATACCAGTTTGGATTTAGAAGTGGACATTCTTGTGTTACCCAGCTTCTGTGTGTCCTAGAAGAATGGTCCAAAGCATTAGATGACCAGGAAAATGTAGATGTAATATATTTGGATTTTAGAAAGGCATTCGACACAGTGCCCCATGCAAGACTCATAAATAAATTGTATGCTTATGGAATTAGAGGAAATATCCTAAAGTGGATTCAACATTTTCTAAGTAATAGAAAGCAGAAAGTTTTGGTTCAGGGTGAAGAGTCCCAGTGGGCAGATGTAGCCAGCGGAATTCCACAAGGAAGTGTACTCGGGCCGGTTTTGTTCTTAATCTATATTAACGACTTACCCGACATTGTCAAGAAATTCGTAGTTATATTTGCGGATGATACAAAGGAATACTCTACAATTAGATCAGCTATAGATACAGCAGAGGTTCAGGAGGATTTATATTCTATGTCTGAGTGGTCAGAAACTTGGGAACTTCGTTTCAACGCAAAGAAATGTAAATCTATGCATATTGGGAAATCAAACCCTAGGACAGTTTACTTCATGAAAGAAGGAAATCAAAGGATACCTATTGAACAAGTGTCGGAGGAAAAAGATCTAGGTGTAACTTTCTGCGACACATTGAAGTTTGATAAGCATATTCTCAACTGTGTGAATCGGGCCAATAGGATTCTTGGCATTATTAAACGTACATTTTCGTACATGGATATCGACATGTTTCTACCATTGTATATATCTCTTATTCGTCCTCATTTGGAGTACGCCACAACCGTCTGGTGTCCATATTGGAAAAAAGATATATTTCTCATTGAGAATGTTCAGAGACGTGCCACTAAATTAATTCCATCATTAAGACAGTTACCATATGAAGAGAGACTGAAAAAGTTGGGTTTACCTACGTTGAACTACCGAAGATGTCGAAATGATATGATTCAAGTATTCAACATAATGAATCAGATTGACAACATACCAGTTAACCAGCTATTCATTTTATCTGAGGAATCTAGAACACGTGGCCATTGCTTTAAGCTTACGAAGGGGCATAATAGAACTTTACACAGAGCTAGTATGTTTTCTCAGCGTGTTGTGAATCCATGGAATAGACTCCCGTTGTCCTGTGTAGAAAGTGACTCTATCAACAATTTCAAATCTGCATTGAATGCTGCCTGGAAGGATCATCCACTAAAATTTGACATGTAAATAGTTTTAAATACGTTTTAGCGCACTCCAAAATTTTAAAGTTTTAAGCTATATATACCAGGAAGATTTGATAGGATGCTGTGATCGGCCTACACAAGCGTTCCTGCTTAGAAGATGGCCTGGTACCCGTAAGTTAAGTTACCCGTAAGTAAGTTTATAATGTACATGTATATTTTATATGTTAGGCGGTCTAATAGCTATTCATAGCTAATGTTACTTGTTATGTAAACACATCCGACTTTAAATAAAATTTGTATCTGTATCTATCTGTATCTGTATCTGTGGTACGAAACGGATAGGATACGAGCACCAGTACTGATGCATTTTCCTCTTTGATTTCCTGAATATTTCATAAACAAGATAGCTGCGCACTCTCCACTGAGACTGCCTATAACGTACAGGCCTAGTTCAAATGATTTCTGTTCTTACCAGCTGATAAACAACCTGTTTAAATCAATACATCCTCTTTGAAGCGACGAAATGTTACCAATGGCCGATTGAAAATAGCCGCGTTGCCAAGCGGTATCATGTGATCAACTTGGCCAATGAAATTCTTTCCTGCCGTCGCTAAGGTAGATTGGTTCCTTACCTAATAAGTAATCATAGCAACCAACCAGGCGGCAAACAACGAGAGTTGATTGCTTTACGATTGAGGCGTATTTCTGTTCTATTCTATTCTGTCCCGTACCACTAAGGCTTTGAAATTTTTGTGTCACTGAATTTCCGGTCGGCGTTTTTCTTTCTATGGAGAAACAAGACGCTGGCATTTTTATTGGACGAAAATAAATTCCTGAACTTCCGCCGACACTTCCCCGGCAACACGCGTCTGAATTCCCCAAAAAATCCTATGATGACCGTCAGAATATTCGGCTAGAAAAAAAAAACAACCCTTACCTACCTTTCAACTGCGGCTTCTCGGCATCTGTTTATTGGTGACACGCATTATATTTCTAGGTCGGCAGCAGGCAGGTGCACACGTGATGTAGCTAGAAAGCTTTACAACTTTCTAGGAACTGTCTAGAAACGACAAAGGCTGACGGAGAGATGCAAAACAGCTTTTGACTTCCACTAGGCCTATCGGTTTTCCCTCAGTTATATAAATAATCTAGTAATTGATTGGATGAAGCACCAGTGTGACGTTGCATCTTTTATGTGTGACGTCAAAACCAATACTGGTTGCGTTCGGGTTTTTGCCAATGTCACTATTGACATGCCAATGACGCTCTGAGTTTCAATATTGGCACCATTGGCTCTACCATTCAAACCAGCATTGCCGACCATTGGCTGCCAATACTGCAGACAACTAAGGGCGTGGGAAAAATTACCGTGGTGGTAAATTTGCGTCATTCAATACGGCAATTTATTGAACCCATCATAAACACTCGAGTTGACAAAGGAGAATTTTTCCCCGCAATAATGAAAGAAAATTAGAAAAACTAAAGCAATGGTGCTATAGGCGCCATCGGCTCTACCAATGGTACCTTTGGCGCCCATTGGCTCTACCAAAGCACTGCCAGTGGTGACATTGGCAATTTTGCCAGTGGTGCCAACGGTTGCCAATGGCACCATTGGCTGCCGATACTGTGCAGGGTTTTACGGTTGCCAGTGGTACCATTCTATCTGTCTGTCTGTCTGTCTCTTCAAAACACCTGTCCCCTGTTCTGTCTCTTGCCTAGGCCTACTTTTTTATTCTCATTTCATTATCATTTATTTGATATCTCGTGATACGAATGTGTTGTTCAGATGTCGACCGAAAATGGTAAAATCAGTCAATAAATCAATCAATAAATCAATCAATCAATTAATCAATCTCATAACAAAAGGAGCTATCGATGCAGCTGTGCTAAAATTTTCTTGTTTCAGTCTTTTACTGGAGTCATAATGTAGGTTGGTTGCAATTTAGGTGGCGCCTATTTCATATTATCTATTGATTATTGGCCAACATGGGACCAGTTTATCGCGAAAGGTAGCCGAGGTGGACTGAATGGGCAAAATCTGAGGCGTACTCCTTGCTTGATCATCGCAATAGCATTGAAATGCAAGCGTTTTCTCGATCGAGCGCCTATGGGGAGCACGACAAACGAACTAACAACCTCAGTCTATAGTCGTGCGTTCCGCACGACGACGCTTCGCGTCGTCGGGAACGCACGTATAAAGCTAACTGACGTTGCAGTACACTCCGTATATAGGGGTTTCTATTTATTATTAACTTCTGTTTTTCTACCGAATTATGATATTTCTCTCATCAATGGAGGCGACACTTGTCTTTTCAACCACAATGGAGACATAATTCGTTGTAAATATTTTACATGTCGCTGGCCGGGTTTGAACCCTCACGGATGCGGCGACAGCGCCTAGCACTGCAAACCTGGTCAGGAAGTTGCTAAGGACTAAAACTGGTTGCTAAGGACAAATGTATAGACTGGTTTGTTAACAGTTTCTTAACTTTTTTTACTTGTTTGTTAAATATAACTTACAATTGTCAGCATAATACATTGATAATAGAAGATATCTCATTTAAAAATAAGTGAAAAAATCTACATTTTTTGAACGATGGTTGCTATGGGCTCATACTGGTTGCTAAGGACATAAAGATACCCATATGCTTCAACAGATTTTCAAAGTCTGACAGCTGTGCTATAAATATTGCTTTCAATTGTCCTTATAGTTTGTTGCTCATAACAGATATCCAGAATGATAGTCAATCTAAAGTCTAGAATCTTTTGACTGAAAGTTGCTAAGGACTGAAACTGGTTGCTAAGGACAAACGAAAACGCAGGTTTTTCAACACTTTGATAATTGTCATAACTTGTTTGTTAATTACTACTTACAATTGTCTGCATAACACATTGCAAATAGACGATATCTCATTTAGAATCCAATCAAAAGTTCCAAATTTGTTACAAAATATGGTTGCTATGGGCTGAAACTGGTTGCTAAGACAAATATAAATGCATCTTTTCAACCAATTGAAAATCTATCAGCTGTCCTTTAAATATTTACAACAGTTGTTATCATGATTTATTACACATAATAGCTATTCTTCGTGGAATGAAGTCAAATGTTTCAAATCTGTAAAAGGTTGGTTGCTAAGGGCTGAAACTGGTTGCTAAGAACAAAGATATACACATTTCCTTCTTTAAAAATTACAGTAGTCCAACATCTATGCTCAAAACAAACCGTTTCGCATATAACAATCAAGATTTACTGCCACAAAACCCATCGGGTTTGCACAACAAACTCCAATGCTTATCTTTAAAATGCCCTGTTTTCAGAAATATGCTTGCATAAATCTGTTGCCATGGCAACGGATTTGATAATGAAGATAAAAACTTGGATGTAATGTCCTGCTAAACTATTCTAACCGTACGAATAGTCTGAGAAATGCCCTATCCAATTTGCGTGTAACCAAACAATAATCATAGTGTTTATATCTATATATTTTTTCGACCTTTATTGAAATGACCTTGACCTTGCCACACTAGTGGTCAAAGTCAATTATGAAATTCATTTTTTATTACTAACATTTATTTTCTTTCAATAATACTAAGATTTAGTCCAGTATAGCAAACTTCCATGGCACTATCTGAGACAAATGAAAGTCAAAGGTTACACGTACATTCCATTACAAAATTGTAAAAGTAATTTCGTCGACACCTAGGATCAAAAAGTTTTTCTATACAGTCAATATCGAATGATGCCCCGTACATACTTGTTCAAACTTCCGAGCAATGTTAATGCATGCTTTTTCCAGTTTTACAAATTGTATAACCCTTATCAGGCCCCCGGGCTAGCTAACTAAGAACACTAGAATATATTACATGCTATAAGCGGTGATATGCGATATCTGACCGCAGCAGGAAAGCGTAAAATAGCCATAAACTGAATTGCAGCAAGCAAAGCAGTCGCCTGCAATAGCAGTAGTTAGTTAAATGTGGCTTTAATCGGGTTAATATGTGGCGTTAATCGGGTTAATTAAGTCAATCTTCTTCTAAACACTGACGGAGTTATGCATAACACGACCAAACAGTGAGTAATCGCAGTCGAGGACATAAAGATTTATTTTGCATTTTTTTAATTGCGGCCTGAATCGGGCTAGTCAAATTGAATCATCTAAATTCAAACGGAGTTATGCATAACACATCCAAACAGTACGGTATCGAAGTCGAAGACATAAAAAATATTTTGCATTCTTTTTTAATCGTGGCCTTAATCGGATTAATGCAGTCAGATTGTCTGACTGAGTTATGCATAACACGTCCAAGCAGTAAGGTATCTCAGTCGAAGACATAAAGATTTATTTTGGATTTATTTTGTTATTGTAGCCTTAATCGGGTTAATTCAGTCAAATTGCATCTTCTAAATTATAACGGAGTTATGCATAACACATCCAATCAGTACGGTATTGCAGTCGAAGACATGAAAAATTATTTTGCATTCTTGTTTAATCGTGGCCATAATCGGATTAATGCAATCAGATTGAATCTTCTAACTTCTGACGGAGTTATGCATAACACGTCCCAGCAGTAAGGTATCGCAGTCGAAGACATAAAGACTTTTTTTTTGCATTTTTTTCGCAAGAGATGTTGTTTATGAAAATATTAATCCAAACCACTCTTCATTTCAAATTTCAGCTTTCTTGCCTTTATTAGGAAGAAATAGTTCCAAAATCAAGCTACATGCAGTTTGATTTTAGTACTGAAAATTTCTGATAAAGGTATGGAGGCCGAAAAAATTCAAATAAAGGATGATTTTGATTTACATTGTCAAAGACATAGACGCCTGCGGATCAGACAACAGATATTTTATTTCATCATTAAGTTAAACAATTCAGGAGCAAAAACAAGCGATTTCCAGCGTGCCGAATTACGTAATTCAGAAACAAAGTTTACAAGATCTGGAGTATTTTTTGCCAGGATACTTGATCTAATTGTATTTTGGTTTGATCATATACTTAATATTCTTCAAAAGAATGATTCAGTCCTCAAAGTATAATATCAACCAGTGGTTTATCACTGTGCAATAAAATGTATATTATACATTATAAAGGGCTGATTACGTATTTTCTGTCTGAATCTTGTTCGTTACAACAAGATTATTTGATAGTCATTTTTATGTGTTTTTCCCCCTTTTTGAAACATTGCATTTAGAAAGAAACTGGGTACCAACATTTCTAAATGACAGTTTTCTCAGTATTATATACCTTTGAATAGAAACGTGTATTTTCCAAGAAACAGATAAAATCTTAAAGGAAGTGAAAACAAAAATAAATAAATAAATGATAAACATATAAACTCTGTAAATTAATCCGCTCACCATTCTCACTGAAATACATGTATATCTCAATCTTCAGCCTAATTTACTGAGCTCTGTGACACGTCCAGTTTATCATAAAGATACGGCTCAAATTTTTGAAAAAAAGGTATTTTATGCTTGAAGGCTCATCTATTTGCTGAAAGAAATTTCTTTAGGGGTGGGGACGGGATTCGGGAGGGATGTTACACCATAAATACAGAGAGTATAACTAGTTGAAATATAAGTTTCGAAAAAACATTGCGGCCATGTAATTGTTTTACACATAAAGATTAGAAGGGCCTATTGTAAAAGCTATTTCAAGTTCACAGTTGCAAAATTTTGACAGTTCGAGTAACAAAATTTCTTTATTTTCTAACCTCACGCCCCATCCCCACCCCCGCCCACCTCAAAGGGCAGATTTGTTTTTACAGGTTACAGAATAGTTATTTAGTTTCTTCATAATTATTAATTATTGTTATTATTGTGTGTGTGTGTGTGTGTGTGTGTGTGTGTGTGTGTGTGTGTGTGTGTGTGTGTGATGAGACAAGGTTACAGGCAAAGACCAATCTCTGGTTGCTATTTCTAAATGAAAAGAAAAAGCAAACTTAATATTGATGGTTGTATGCGGTAGAGAAGTTTAGTATTTTTTTTTGTAACTATAATGTGCCGTGTGAACAGTTGCCAAAATGACATACTTGATTTAAGTATATAATATTTTACAGAAATCAATTAATCAAAAGCGTATTTTTTTTCAGTCCTCCAATAATAATCTGCAGAAAATACGACATTTATGAAAGACACACATTTTCAAGCAATTACTATTTCTGGTCCCGTCTCCATATAACCTCGTTGTTGGTGGGACGTTAAACCCGAGTTCACTCACTCACTCACTATTTCTGGCTTACATTTAGACTCTGAAAGCATATACCTTGGACGTCATGCTTTATTCCCGTCGAGTCAGCAACTGTACATGATCCATGGCAATTCAACAGTACGGTTTCCTTTTCAACTGGCGAACCATTTACGTCAAGAGTATTGTAGCATCGGAGTCCAAAGCTGGCGTATAGAAAAGGACATTTTGTTAAAATCATATTTTAATTTGCATAATTATATAATTTGACTCCACAACACCTCGATTAATGTTTTTTTTTCCTCAAAACAATCCGGTTCATTTCGGTCTAATATACATGAAATTCATAGACTGCTGACCATTTGTTGTTATAGACTTTTTTCAGCAAAATACGTCAAATAGAGCCGTTTGGCATGATTTTGAAAATGTATGAAAACGCTTAATGGCATAATATAATTTCAAATTTACACCAGTTTGCGCATTGCTTTACTGACATGTGTTTTGATTCTAGATTAGACATCGCTGCCATATTTAAGGATACATATACTTAATAACTGTATTATTCATCTTATTTTGTGGCATATTTGGCCCTCGTTCAAACGGTTAAGAATCACTTGCAAGCTCATGCGTCCTTTGCCACATGCTTTGTGACTTTTTTTTTTTTATCTCATGTCGCTAAGCCTGGTTGTACCGTCGGTGTATTGTCGACATAAGTCGTTAAGGATACATCCAAGTCATCATAAAATGGAAATAGCAGCAGAGATTGGACAAATGAGCCGCGACATGAGAAAACCAACAAAGTACATGTAGTTGTGCGCCCGGCGCAGACTCAGGTCAGCCTGGGCATCAGTCCAGTCTGACCAGAGTCTTTGTGATACGCGTAAAGGGTAGCTATGAGCCTAAGCTACTTTATGCGGACAGCGAAGACGTTTATCAGGCTGATCTGAGTCTGTGCTGGACGCATAACCACTTTGTTTGTTTTGTCGTATTGCGGCTCAAATATTTTAGGCCTTTGTGTGCTTTTTAAATACCTCAAACACTTGCATGGATCTTTGTGTTAAGGCATATAAATACACTGTCATGTTTTCTGTCGAATCAAAATTGTGGCTTTCCGTTTTCTTCCCTGGCAAAAAATGGGATCAGCTCGTAAAGGCAAGCTGTTGCTCCTATCTGAGCTGTTCGTTCCTTTAGGAGTTGTTCCATTGCAAAGGTGACACAATTATATTGAAAAGTAGCTAGTTGTATCCCCTGACAGATTATTTATTTACCTAAAACCACCGATGAATTACCAAACAAGTAGACCGATTAGCTTAGAATTTGGAAATTGAAACGGCCCTTCTTTTGAATTCTAGATACATGGTAGAAACAAATCTAATCATCCCAATGGATAGAAAAAAAACATAAGCTATCATTAAGAATGCAATTCAATTTATTTATTAAGAAGTTGTGGAAATAACGTGCCTTTTAAGAAATGTCTGAAGCAGTTTCAGCCGATAGTATGCTGAACTGCTATTGCGCTGTGCAGAGAAGCACCTATGACTAAAATAAAACTAAAACGTTCTAGTGCTCACATTTTGATTCAGTGTGGTCCTTCAATATGTTATTGTTCATGGATTTTTTTTGAGCATACTAAGTTTATTAGAGGATCTTACATGAGTGCCTATGTATTATTGAATTAATTAAACGAGTTAGGGAAAAAGATAAGATGCGAGGCTTTGCCGAGCATCGGTTTTCCCCAACAAGTTAATAAATTCAATAATACAGGAGCACGAATGCAAGATTCTATTTATCATATGACACTAAAATCGATTTTTGTTAGCAAATTTGCACTAAAACTTCACGATTTCGCCATTAGAAAACGCGGCGTTTTTATGAACGTCAACACATAACGTTACGACGTAATTTGCATATTTAATCCACTAGTGGATTATCTGTTTTAATGCATGGCTTTATTACACTTTCAGATGCGACGTCATATGATAAATTGGTGTATAAAATTCTAAGGCAAATGGTTGTGTAAATGTAGAGTATTGAGAAATAAATACCTTCTTTGCGGACGAAAAATCAGCAGAGTCCCTAAGACAAAAAGCCCAACAAAATAATCCATGATTACCGGTCGATTTCAATTAAGACTTGAAGAAGCAAATTAAATTTACAACGTGTATTAATGTCTCACAAACAACAACATTGGCTGATTTTATGAGGACCTTAAATTTGCTTGGTTGACTCCAGTCGGCTGGCCAGGATAAAAGATAAGGATCTTCAGGAAGTGATATTTGCAATGTATCCTCGACTTAGTTTCAGTTTCATCCTTCTTTATTATTATTTTGTTTTCGTGATACTATGAAATGTTGCTGATAACTTTGAATACATTTGGTGTACCCGCAGAATAATGAGATGAGTTCTTTTGCATAGCATTGATTCTCTCCAATTTCATGCCTAGCGTCCCGTTAAAAAGGCAGATGTATTCAAAGAGAACGCACGCCCAGATCAGATGCCGCAACACGCAGCGTCTGATTTGGGTCTGCACTATTTGAATATAACAAATGGGTTTTCTCCTTAAAGTAAAAAAGAAATGATAAAAAAAAAAACGGAACCAGACCCTTCAGACATAATTGATAACTCTTTTTGTTAAGGGTATAAGATTCAATTTGACATAAATTGGTTAAACTATCAGTAGTCTGGTAACTGTCCTTCTCGTGCAGTTCCCTTTACTCCTTTGTTAGGGGCTAGGATGAGGGTTACGCACGTGCAAAACCAATTTAAGTCCCTAGCTCACTAAAATTATAATTAAGTGATTATAGTAACTATTCCAGAGGTTTGTTGTGGTCCTGCGATGGTGCTACTAGGGCGTCCTACTTATTTGGAAGATAGTAGGACAGGGGCATCCTGTGCTTGCAGTAGGTGCGGGTGAGGTTGTTTGGATATTTTTCCTATCGTGTCATTTCTCGTGTCTTACTCCCTCTGTCGGGAAGACGACCGCATATAGATGAGAATACTGTCTCAAATAGCTGTTTAACCCAAAACAACCAGCCAAACTTACCATTCCAAGATGATGCCTCTACTATGGTATATTTTAATCGTCATTATTTGTCGTCTTTTAATTACCTACAGGTTATTTTTTCATTGTTGAGTATAGCCTCGTGGCCATCTTCTGAAAAAACAAAACAGGAGCCGTATATATAAAATGACTTAAGTGGTTGCTATGCTGTTGCTAAGGCTTCAGTTCTATAAAGGAGATTCCCTACAACTATGAAATCTGCTCTGGAGGAACAGTCGTTTTCAGACTGTTCCTCCAGAGCAAATTTCATAGTTGTAGGGAATCTCCTTCATAGAAATTTAGCCTTAGCAACAGCATAGCAATGACTTAAGTGGTTTTATTAATACGACCCCAGCCCTCTTGACATTTTGCTTGTCTTGTTTTGCTTTGTATGCTGAATAAGATGTCTTCTTTTTACATCTGGACACAGTTGTTCAGAACAGTTCAGTTCAGTTCGAATTCTCCTAACAACGTTCCCCAAGTGGCTCAGCGGTACGTAACCATGGTTGCACACACTTGGCACCGTGTGGCCGTCCAGTAGTTGTTCAGAACTAACGACGTCTTTAGTTAACAAGACGTTAAAATTTCAAATGTTAATGGTTTGAACAGCATGTATTTGATATACTACAATGCTATATGTACAGAATACATAGTATAGGATTCGGTCGAAAGCTCTTTAGCTTGTAGAGACCATCCCCATCTCCAAGATTTTAATATATCGAATTCGCCAATATTTTTGTTGAAAAAATGTGAGAAGGCTTGTCACATATTTTCCACTAAAACTATCAGTGAATTTGGCTATAAAGTTGAAACACACTTAACGAGTTGACCTCTTAATGAGCCTCAGGGTCACGATGCTTTGAACCTGGTGATTAAGGGAAGACGAGGAAATATACTGTGTTTGGTTCCTGGTCATTGCCTTCTCATCTACTGTGTCTTAATTGCGCATGCGTTATTCTGTTTTGATCTCTTGTTGTTTTCTTTTTTTTTTCTTTCCGGGTCTCAGGCTTTGAGTTGCACGGAGTCCTCAGCTTTGCTTAAGCATCTGGGGCCGTATTCATAAAGCTACTTAAGTCGTTGCTATGCGGTTGCTAAGGCTAAATATCTATAAAGGAGATTCCCTACAACTATGAAATTGGTCTGGAGGAACAGTCTTTGTAAGAGTGTTCCTCCAGAGCAAATTTCATAGTTGTAGGGAATCTCCTTCAAAGAAATTTAGCCTTAGCAACAGCATAGCAACCACTTAAGTCGTTTTATGAATACGGCCCCTGATCTCTGATGGATTTGTGTGATGAGCTGTCCCTGTATCCCTGCTGAGGTAGGTTGCTGACCGTTCCAAGGCGGAAACATCTGATGCGGATCCCGCTTATTGAATTTCAAGCATTATTGTCTCCTTTGAAATCTTGGTTGTCTAAGAGCATAGCTTTCTATACGCAAATACGCAGGTGCGCATTGATATTCTGTCAAACTGACAAAATTACAACCCACATCTGCGTATTTGCGTAAATTTTGTAAATTATACAAGACTTCATTGCAAACTGTCATCAGTCATGACGATACGAAATATCTTAGGAGCCAAAAGTCATGCATCCCGGCCAAGGAGTACAAACATTTTTGGGCGTTCCATGAACTTGGCCATAGCTAAGCCCCTGCTGCCTGTGCGTTTTTGTGGTTTCAACCTAAAGAACTAAAGAAAAGACAGTTTTTATATATTGTTTTGACGCCGTTATAGTTATTAAGTTCATTAACTTTGGGCTTGTATATCTATATCGAAGCTGTGCTGTTCCGTTTTAGGGTAGCGTTTCTCCTTTTTTCTTTTGGTGTTTTGCTAGGATTGTGATTTGTGCCTTTCCTGGGAATTTTCATATGAGCCGCGACACGACAAAACCAACAATGTTGTTGTGCGCCTAGCGCAGACTCAGATCAGCCTGGGCATCCGCCCAGTTTGACCAGACTCTTCATCAAGTGCTCAAAGGTAGCTAAGGATATTAGCTACCTCCATGCGGACAGCGAAGACTCTGAACAAACATGACGGGTGCCCAGGCTGATATGAGTCTGGACTGGCCAAAAAACAACAACAACACTTTGTTGGTTTTCTCGTGTCGGGGGTCATATTTTGGCATCACCTTACCATTCTTAAACAGAACTTATGATGTAAGATTTTATCAATTGAAAAAAAAATCATAATGTTTAGGTTTTTTCGTTTATCACGAGTCCTACGTTTATTTAAGGAATGAATGTTATTGTTTTTAAAGTTTACTAAAGTATAAACTACATCGGGTCCCAAGCCAAGTAAGTGAACCCCGAAGGGGTTTACGTAACCTTTATTCGTGACCCGATGTAGTTTATGCTTCAGTAAACGTTTAAAAAATAACGTTTATTTCTTATATTTATATTATTAAACGATGCTTTTCATAAAAAAAAGATCAACAAAAATAAGAAATACACATATGGCTCGTTTTAGAAACATTACCGACCTAATTTTGCTATAGTTTGGAACAGCGCATTGTCACAGCCTACCAGTAAAATTTACCTCTTGCTGTAGATTCCACGTGCAAGTAGGCGTAGCGAGCTGTCACTCAATGTTTGCTATCCATTCAAGTACATGGAATGTTGTAGATTCCACATGCTAGTTAGTGAGGTGAGCAGTCACTCAAAAACACTTGGCACACTTCAATTATTGACTTGTTAACCACACTGACTCCCGAATCACTTAAATGGGCTTACAGAAAGCTTTGTAATGAACATGTAAATATTTCAAATTCACTGTGGAAAGTAAGCTCCCGATTCTCTCTGTCTATATAAATATAATCTTTCTAAGAGTAATTGCCTAATCTTGAATGTTTTCGGTAGGGATCTAATTATTTAGAATTATTTTCCTACAGCCTATAGTATTTAAGAAATAGATTAGCTCTGGCAGTGAATTGTTGAGTAATAATTCACTGTTTGGAGGTCAGTTGTAAAGTAGATCATATCACAAGCGCAGAGCGCGAGTGATATATCTACTTACAACTGATCGACAAACAGTGAATTATTACTCAACAATTCAATGCTAGAGTTGAACTATTTCGATTCTAACACTCAAAACCTCCGAAAAACTATTCTAAACATTCAAACTCTCCCAACCTACCTGCCAGCTCGTTCATGTCCCAGCCAATATTCTTAACTGTACCTAAGATAGATGTACGTTTTTATGGCGGTTTTAGAAAGGAAAAGAGACGTTACACCGTCTAACGTCTCAAAACGTCACAAAATTACGTCAGTAATTGCAGTGACATCAGCAATTAGACCCCCGCGCTCCGAAACAGTGAATTGTTGCAGAGTAAAACACGGTAACTTTACATTACTTCTATAGACGCACTGTGTTGGAATGGTTAATGAAAAGTTGTCATCCTTTCCCCAACAGATTTTGATGTACTCAGACTTTGTCAGATGGTTACTCAGACTTGATGTGTCAGTTACAGAACCCTGATTGAATTGGGTTATATCCGTATTAAAGTCATAGAAAACTGTATGGCGATGCAACATTTCTTTTGAGTACCAGGGACAAGAAATGCCGTGTATTCAATATGCTAAGTCTGTTATTACAATTTCAGTTTGTAAAAGTAAGGCAACAGAACAGTTTCCCTTCTCCGGAATATTAAATCCAATATTAACTCTGAATAATTATTTCAACGCAGTTTTCATTTTGAGTTGATTTAATTTTTGCCACACTTGAACAAATTTGAGCCGCGACAAAGATATCAAACAAAGTCGTTGTGCGCCAGCGCATACCCTGATCAGCCTTGGCATCCGTCTAGTCTGATCAGAATCTTCGCTTTGCGCTTCAAGGGTAGCTAAGGGTCTAAGCTATCTCCATGCGGAGAGTGAAGACTCTGATCAAACTGGGCGGAAGCCCAGGCTGATCTGAGTCTCCGCTGGGCACACAAGCACTTGGTTGGTTTTCTAATGTCGCGGCTCATTTGTGCCTAGTGAACTCTTCTGTGTAAATTTGGTGACTCTATTCATTATCAAGGGGTGTCTAGTTTATTCATTTTGTCTTTTATAGGCACTTTAGTAAATTGTTTGAGAATTGTATGCAAAAAAGCGTGAACCTGATCAGACGTCGTGGCGTGAGTGATAATAGCTTGTACTTGCGTGTCTGTAGAGGGAAGGTACACAATCATCAGGCCTTACCGATTTGCTTGTATATTACTTATTACCAATAAAATATACTGAGAGGCAAATGAAAGTATACACTATTTGAATGCATATATTTAAATCATTTCTCTTGGCTCAGGCCTTGGATTTTGCATAAGTAATTGTTACTCCAGGTACATCAAATTACTTATTGTAACGCTTGATTAGTGGCACTGAACGTACATGCCGGTTTTGCACTTTCTTCACGAGATTACTGTAAATCTGTATTTGAAATTTCGGTTGTTTGTCTAAACAAACCACAACAATTGCGTTTCATGTACATGATGACAAGGCTGTCTGTGACAGATACAAATCATACACGCAGAGGAAAAAGTAGCCAGAGGCACAAAGAAAGTATACACTTCATCTCAAATCAGTCGTGACCCTAGTATATTTTATTAAGCCAGCCAGCTTTGAGCGGTCAGCCTGGTACGACTTCAGTTTGCCCCAAAAGCATTGTCGTCATGTAAACAAAAGGCATACAGTGCGGTTTGTTCAGACAAACAACCGAAAATGCAAATACAGATTTTGCAGCATAATCGTATTGTTTAATATCATACACGTGCAAAAATGACAAAACAAACATGTACGTATAGTGCCGCTAGTCAAGCGATTCATTTAGTAATCTTTCGATGCCACATTTGTGTACTTTGAAGAAAGCTGCATCATGTAAAATTTTAGACCTTAGCAGTGAATAATAAGAAAAAATACCGGCATTTAAAATGTATCATTTCTTTTACCTCTGCGTGTAAGAATCGTGCTTGCCACAGGGAGCCTTTTCATCATACAAATAAAACACAAACGTTGTGGTTTATTAAAAAGAAAAAAAAAAACACCAGAAATTTCAAATGCAGATTAACAGCAAAGTCATATTGTCCAGTTTGCTGCACGTGGGAAATGTGCAAAACTGGCATGTACGTACAGTGTCGCTTTTCAAGCGTTTCAATCAGAAATTTTACTGTACCACATTGACCCCCCTTGAGTAAAAATAAATCATGCAGAATTTCAGACCTGAGCGGCGAAAAATAAGGATAATATAGGCATTCTAAGAGTGTAAACCTTCTTTTGCCTCTGAGTATACTTTTAAACTAGGAAATAAGGTATACCGCAGTATTGGTTTAAGAGAGATATAGTCTAAAGAGATTCATATAACACGCCCACCAATCGCTCACATGCGAAACCGCGGTTCAGAACGCAAGTCCATAAATGAAGTTGCCGGTTTTGAAGAAGAGGAGTCGAAAAAGTGAACAAATTTGACATCGGCTCAAGGTTTGGGCTAATAATTTTCTCTGAAAAATATGGAACATATAAGAATGCTATTTTGTCGCATATTGATTGCTTCTTCTACACATTTAAAGGTTTATGCACGTGGCCTTGTATTTTTCCAGATCTTCATTTAGTACTGTGAAGCATGTGTTCAAGGTTAATATCGGCGGTATGTACAGTCATGTTGGGAAAAGTCAGATTCTCTTGTTTGATTTTGAATGTCTTACCTTGTAAGACGCCAAGAAGTGATCAGAACTACTGTATGCGAGACTCTAAACGTTTGATCTAAATTCCGTGATAGACAGTTTAGCTTATAGAAAATTTGCAAAATCTTGGCCTCGTCAGCCCGGTTCTGCATGAGATAATAGAAAGTAAAAAGATTCTTTTCCTCCTTTTTTCTTTTCCTTGACGGGGCGGTGCTAATTTCTGGCCTTACTTTCGACGAGTATATTTTCTAAAAAGGTATAATTCAGTCATAGTTTTGGTCAGTGGCGCAGAACAAAGCTCACCTTTACATAAGGCGTAATATCGCACAAAAATCTTCTTTTTTCTTCTTTCACCCCGGCGTGCAGACATCGAAACCGCCTTGTATAGACGTCAATAATGCATCGTATCCTTCCGACGTTTTGTTTGCGGAAACTGTGCACGAAAGGACCAAATTCAGATTAATTTATATCCGTAGGTAAATAAAATAGAAAACAAAACAATTGGAGTGGTAAAAAACACATAAAAGACTGCTTGCAAAAGGCCCCATAAACAGACAAACGGGGAGAAACTCATCTACAATGTATAAAACAATGAAATTACACAGAGCATTGCCGGTTTGCGGCCGTAATACGTCTCCCCGTACATGATCCATAGTGCAGATTTTATTTTCGTCCTTTGAGATCAGAGGATGTGTTCAGAGAAATTTTATTTTTAGAATGGTTTAGACTCTAATTCTAGATCATCGTCTTTTTATTATTTGGACCCTTTTTTTATACTAGTCAGTCTTTGAATCGACTGCCCAATTAATATTAAGAAATTTCAGTATGATTTTTCTGGTTTCGTCACCAGATTTTGTCAGGGTCACTGGTGAGGCTTTATTAGCCGAAACGACATAGTCTGGTCCGTGTTCCTCCTTCTGAACGTATTCTCTGCTCTTCTTATTGTTCCGAAGGTGTTTCAGTGTTTGACAAGAATTGTTTATATTTTCTATCATCTCATGGGAACCAGGCTGATGATGCCAAGATTCTGCGTATTTTTTCTGTGTGTCTAACTGTCTATCATGAAAAGGTTACTTCCAACGTTTAGAGTCGCACAAACAGTAGTTCTGATCACTTCTTTACGTCACCAGTCATGTGTCTCCAACGCGTAAATCTCAACCGTCGGGCAAAAACGGCCTGTCGAAAACTCGGCAAACATCTTTTCCGACCCACCAAGGAAGCCCTCGGGTTGAGATTGCCCTGTCCGTATCGGAGACCAATGATAGATTCTATCCTGCTCAACGGTGCTCCAGTGCCATCATCCCGGAACGGAAGAGATCGGGACTTTTTGTGTTAACTCTCTCTCTAGCTGTTCTCTTGACTTCGTCGTCTGACTTCAAATAGCGTCCATGGGTGTCCGTTTTGAAATTCGGAAATAAAGTCATTGCTAGGTGCCAGATCAGCCAAATAGATGACATTATTTCATCACCGTTTCGCTTTTCAGCATGTGCTGGAAAACTTGCAATCGCAAGGTTTTGTATTGCTGATAAAGTGGCCGTTTAGAGAGTTAACCCATTAATGCATAGCGTCCAACAAATTGGATTTTGGCAAACAGTGCAGACCCAGATCAGACGCCGTAAACGCGGCGTCTGATCAGGGTCTACACTTTTTGCATATGACAAATGGGTATTTTTCCTCTAAATAAAACAAAAAATTGAAAAATAAACTTAACCTGACATCCCTTAATTGACAAATGGACTAGTCCAATATATACAGATAAAAGAGTTCTCTAGGCATTAATGGGCTAACCACGCAAATTTACAGATTGCGATTCTCATTTGTCAAGTAAGTTTGCACAGTAATTGCCACTTATTGTATTCCCGTTTTGATACGTTGTAAAAGACTTAATTCCTGCGGTATCAAAATTTCGCGGTTGAATGAAAATGACATATTGGCGGCTTTTAATTTTGGCATTCAAAGAAAAGTTGATGTTAATTTGTAACAAATTTTCTTACTTTGCTAGTTAACTATACATTGTGACATCTATTAGAATCGCCTCATGGAGCGATTCTAATGGGATGCCACAATGAATAGTTTCAATTTTAGTCTTAACCGCCAATATCGCCAATATTCAGTAACCGCCAAATAAAAGTGCTTTACAGTAATACTTTAAGTAAACGGATAGGCAATGATCAGGAACTAATACCATCAGATCCAATATCATGCCCTCAAAACTGTAAACTGACAACAGCTCACGAAAGACAAGACTTACTCCTTTGATTTACCAAAATACAATGGTCGTCCCCTGTCAGCCGGAGATTGCATTTTGAGATATGGATTCGGGGAGCCCTCTACCTGAATATGCGTATCACAGTATACAACACAGTCACACGTATGCACAGATTAAACATGTCTCATCGCGTTCCGTCGAGCTGCGAGAAAAAAATTTAAGCCCACTTTAGTGTCCCATTTATTTCCAATACCACTCTCTCATCACCTCCTCGCTGACCATACATCATATAAAATTATAATCTAAAATAGTTCCTTCAAGAGCAGAGTATGAATGAAAGTAGTCAAAGTATCCAAACATAAGTCCGAACTCATAAGTCCTTTAAACATTGACAAATGTGGAATATTTTAGATACACAGATATGGACCCCGAAATAGCGGTGTGATCAGGTGCTCGCGAGTAGTAAGCGTCACTTGCCTATTATCATGCATTCAGAAGCAAGGGCCACAATTCGAAGTGTCAACTTCTCAAGCCCCATCAGTGACATGACATGATCTGGTGACGAAACCAGAGAAAAGAATACAGTTATTTCAATTTTTTAAGGCAGTCGATTCAAAGACTGATAAGTATCATAAAGGGTCCAAACGATTAATAAGCGATGAACTAGAATAAAAGTCTAAACCAATCAAATATTTCTGATTTCTCAGAACACATCCTCTGATCTCAAAGGACCAAAAAAATATAATCTGACCTATGGATGATATATGGGTATTTTACGGCCGTCACACGGCGGAACACCAGCTGCAGTGATTTCAAACTATAATCTAAAAGAATTCCTTCAAGAGCAGAGTATACATTCAAAAGAAGGGAGAGGAACTTTCCGCCACATTGTGCACAATTATTTCATGTTAGGGAGAGGAACTCGATAGCAATTTGGTTTCGTTCCAATCCCTGAGCTTGTACTGTTTATATTTGATTGTATGTTAGTTGTAATTTAGAAACAATAAATATGTTTAAACCAAAAGAAGGAGCATGGGCCATACTTCGACGTTTTGGCTCGACGTTTCGGCTTCTCAAGCCTCATCGGTGACCCTGTCATGATTTGTTGACGAAAAGCCAGAGAAATACTGTAATTTCTAATCTTTATTAAGGCAGATAATTCAAGGACTGATAAGCATCAAGAAGGGTCCTAACGATTACAAAGCGATGATCTAGAATAACTCCTATAGCTTCTATATGTAAAAAAGTGAATGTAAAGGGTTCCCATAGCCTAATAGCCTTACGGGCCGTGGGGTAAGAAACCCACTGTATCTTGGGCACAGCTAATGAAAAGCGGAGCCCATCTTTCTCCTTTCTCTGCCTTATCCTCCCCTAATTCGAAAAAAGGTACCAATTTACTGCTGGGTGGACAGAGACCAATCGCCGGATCGCGAACTCACGATCTTCCGGTGACTTTCTGCACAATAACCGAGCCACTCTAACCACTCGACTACGGCGTCTCTCTCTACGCTTTCTATATGTATAACAATATAATATAATAATGTTTGTCACATTTTCAGTCCCTTGCCAATATTCCATTCAGTTTTTGATTGCTGCCTAAGCAAATATGAAAATCCTACATTGTAGTCTTACTTGGTTGGTAGAAATTTATTACCCTGATCTCGTATAAGCCTAATCGACGAAGAAAATATCACGAATAAAGGCTCATCCATCTCAAATGTTCAGAGATTCCAGTGACTAAATGAAATATTTTCAAAACGCCTTGCAATGTTATCTCATGAATAATAGACTTAACAGAATACTGAATTATAAACAACCACCTCGCACTACCATAACTATCTATAAATTTGACTTGGCATTGAACGGCTTGCCCTTTATGATAAGTTGAAACTCTTCCAGGCAATACGCCTTAAACGACTGTCACAACAGCTAAGACAGTCAATTTGAAAAAGTCTCAACCTGATTAAATTGAAAACAGACATCTCTAATTAAGCATACAGTACCTAAAGAAACACAAAAACAGAGAAATAGACTTTAAAAAGCTTCACTGAAGTTCAACACAGACCATGTTTACATTTATAAAATCCGTCAATAAACTTCGGAAAGCTTTTTTCTAAATTTTATCGTAGACACTTTGAATTGGTTTCTAAATATAATACAGGGTTAAGGACACTTCTGCAACAATGCCTATCGGAACCTGAATTTTATGGTGACTTAGTATATAAATTACGCAAAATCGTAGGGAAAACAGAATTTTCTGATCAATTTAAGAAAATTATCATACGATTTAAACGCATTGGCTATAACATAGATGTAATGCGACAGTCTGTATGCTTAGTGGTTAACCCAATCACGGTTGACAACTTTGCTGTCCTCTATAATTGCACGCCGGTGGGTCGGGGTTCAGACTCTATGATAGCCCCTACATAAAGCTATATATTAGTTTGTTGGGGCCGGATGTTTGTCTGTTTCTTGGCCCACCAGGGTTCAACTGGTGGTCTTCTTTTGCTCCAGTGCTCCAGTGGTGTTGCTGACGCCCCAGGGATCTCCAGGTGTCTCAACACGTTTTGGCTGTCGAGTCCTTATCCTTGCTTCATCACGTTTTTTTTCTTGATTTAAATTGTTGACCGTGATGACTCTCTGATGAGTTAGGGGACCTCCATACGAACCGAACTACCAACTAATTGTGTGCACCGCGGCGGAGGGTGAGGGTGAAGGTTTGGGCCCAGTAAAACCGGCATAAACCCCCCAGTAGTTATTACTGACCGTCCAAAGGCGGTACTTTCGTTGCGGTTGCATTTGTTTTATGTTCGGTGCTGTTAATTTATTGTGTTCTTATTTTAACCCTTCTATAATAAAAATAGAAAATAGGTAAAAATAGTTGTTAAATGTTTTTCGTATAATTTGCTTAGTCTGTTATAACCGTTCTGTTGGTCTAAATTTTTCAGTTCAATAAAGATAGCTGAGTTGCCCCCTATTTGGGAATGAGCTGCTGACTCGGCTTATCACTTGTAATTAATTGTTTGTTGGGATGTCTTTGTCAATCTCTCCCTTTGATGTTGGGGATAGGGTTTGGGATCTGATTCAGTCAGTTCCTGAAGTGTAGTTACTCTTTAAATTCACTTGGCATAAATCGGTAAAAGCAGACAGTGGTAGTTACTTTTTGCTTTATAGCTTCCCAGGTATGCGAAGAATCTGCTCAGACTGTATGGAATGTGCATGCTGAACTGAGCCTAACATATTTGCGCATAGAGTACGCTCTCGTTTTCACACGACCCTGTTCATGTGGACTCGTATAACACCCCCAGCACCTGCGTATCGACACTGCGGCTTAATAACATCGTGATGGCGCTAAAACAGGTGGTCAGAAAAAGAGCATTTGAGCCGCGACACGAGAAACCAATGTGGTTGTTCGGCCAGCGCAGATCAGACTGGGCGTCCGCTCAGTTTGATCAGGCTCTTTGCATAGGGTAGCAAAGGGTCTAGGCTACCTCCATGCGGACAACGAAGACTCTGATCAGACTGGGCGGATGCCCAGGCTGATCTGAGTCTGCGCTGGGCACACAACTACATTGTTGGTTTTGTCGTGTCGCGGCTCATTTTATATATGTCATCAATTTTTTTGCAGTCTTTAAATTGCTTGAATGTACTTTCAGGGCGGATATCAACGCACATACGCACTTTATTTAATTATAGATTCAGTAGCAATGTTAGAGGCTTAAATTCAGCAAGGCTCCTAGGTTCTGACAGATTTTTGTTTTGACCTTCGATCTCAATGTATGTGCCTAAATCCATGAAGGGAGGTAATTCCATTTTTGATATATCAGCTAGCCATTTTCCTATTAGCATATTGGCAAAAAAACAGACATGAGAATGTGTAGGGTAACAATGTCAATATCGCGGCGCCAAAATTTAAAAAGGGAACAATACTGCAGTGAGTATCAATACTTTAATACGTTTATGGCTTGTAGAAAGCGTCATAGCTTTTCAGTATAGGCGCTGACAAGTATAAAGACATTGAATGTGCATATACTTGCAAACATTGTGAAAAAAATAAAATAAATAAATAAATAAAACAAGGTACTTTGGAAAAATCTAACAGGAATCGCAGTAGTTACTAAACTCCTTTTTGACTTAAGTATGGACCCAGTAAATAAGCAAAAAAATTGACTGATCCCTTTGCAACTGAATAAGCATTCAAGTAAAAAATAAATATGTATATTGTAAATATTTTAAGTACGCCGCAGTTCTGTTACTCAGTCAATTTCTGACGCTGCAAATTCCATTACTTTGAACCGCAATGTTTTTACTTGCGTGACTCAAACACCACCCTCAAATATCATGTTGTTCATTAGGTTTTGTGTACTTGCTGACAATCGCATATAACTCATTGTTAAGAGCATTCGTACCAGCTGCTAATAAATGCCGTCTTCTATTTATGATGATGCAATAATCGAAATATGGGGGAAATATCCTCTTGAATCGTCCCGTACGCAAAAACTCTGGAATAGGTTTACTTCAAATTGTCTATACGTTTTCTTTATCATATGACGTCGCATCTGAGAGTGAAATAAAGCCATGCATTAGAAACGACAATCAACTAGTGGATTAGATATGCAAATTACGTCGTAATGTAATGCGTTGACGTCCATAAAAAATCTGGTTTTTATTGCAAAAAAAACGATATTTTAGAGCAGCATTTGGTAATAAAATGTGATTTTAGTGTATGTATAATATGGAATTTATTAGACTCGATGGGGAAAACCGATAAGATGCTTGGCATAGCCTCGCATCTTCTCTTTATCCCCAACTCGTTTAATAAATTCAATAAGCATGTTGGGAAAAAGCTACGAGATGCTCGGCATCGCCTCGCATCTTATCATATTCGCATCTTACTTTCCCCAAACCCGTTTAATACATTCAATAATACAGGAGCACTCTTGTAAGAGCCTCTTTTTATTCTATGCCTCAATATTTTTATAGACGAAACACAAAACACATCACAGCTGCACAGAATCTGTCAAACAGCTAACGTACTTGGGCTGGATGGATTAAAACTAACGATTTGGTTAGTAAACGAGACGTTAGATTTTCTTTTTCAAGTATTGTTTGCAAAAAGACTGCCAAGCTCCTATCATGATTATCAGTTAAAAAAACATACTTAACTATATGCGTACTGGATGGCCGAAACAATCATGGTTTGCAACCATTCTGTGACCTATCTAGGGCCTGCAAGGCGAAGAAACGCGCGCGATCTCAGGAAGGTCATGCGACGTGAACAGTCTCCGAATCACAATCATAATACAAAAGTCTTTGGGCATGTTCAGAAACCTGTCACAGCGATCGTTCTATACTCGGTCGCGCGTATGGTCGTACTTAAATTGCACGACCAGTCGCTTGCGGTTTTGCATGATCGTGGGTGACTGGGTCTTTCTACAATAGCAAAACTGGCCGTTTGACAGTCGTGCAAACTACCAATCAGTCTTGGGGCAGTATGATGGGTGAAGATGCCTTGGGACTTTTGGCGTCTCCTTCTGGTATTGGCTATGGACAAGACAAGGGTCTGCATTGCCTGCGAGATGCATTTAGTGTTTGGACCGTCTTACTCTTGATTATATTCAATCTTCCTTTTCTTTTTTCTTTTCTCTTGGAGATGGCTCGACATAAGCTAAAATAACTTCTCAAATGGCCATGAAACCCAAAACAATGATCCGATGTATCAACATCTGAGCCGAGACACGAGAAAACAAACAAAGTGGTTGTGTGCCCAACGCAGACTCAGATCAGCCTGGCCATCCGCTCAGCCTGATCCGCATTGAGGTGGCTTAGACCCTTAGCTACCCTTTGAGCGCTAAGCAAAGAGTCTGATTGGACTAGGCGGATGCACAGGCTAATCTGAGTCTACGCTGCACAACCACTTTGTCGCGGCTCAAATGTTTATCACGACAGGTATTGCGTTTAGTCGTGTTGTCACAAGACTTGTTGCACGTACAGTTGTGGAACCTTATTATGACCGAAGGTGCACATGTAGTAAGACCAAGTCTTACATTATATAATGTTACATTTTGCATCAATGGTAAAAGCATGAAGACGAAGAGGAACTGGTATGAAACGTAATCTTGAGAGAGACAGGAATGAAGACTGAACAAGTTTCTTATTTGCCTGCCTGTCTGTCTGTACGTCTCTCTCTCTCTCTGGTTTGCTCTGTCTCTGTCTCTCTTTACGGAGAGAGACGCTTTATCAAGATTGGTTAGCACAAGACCTCGTTCAGTGGAGATGTGTTTGTTCAACTTCATGTTTTCTGACATTTTAAACGCTGGCCTACTATCTAGCAGACAGTGGTTCCAGCCCCGCTTGAGGCGAGAATTTTTCCTACCGCAAACGGGATTTCGTTGCACACAGCCTTTCATTATCACCGTCTCATCGTCCTGCTATAATTGTAATACTGTTAAAGAGGACGTAGAATCGCGTCATTCATCCATCTTATAATACAGCAGGGACACTTGTTTGACTTCTTGTAGTTTCCTGGACAACAAAAACTTTGTGTAACAAATTCTTTCTTTTAATAGTGGAACCATATGAGCCGCAGCACGAAACCAACACGGTGGCATGGACGCACAACGAAGACTTAGATAAGCCTGGACAGCCGCCCAGTCTGAGCAGAGTCTTCGCCTCGCGCTTAAAGGGTAGCTCGGAATCTATGCCAGCTCCATGCGGACAGCGAAGACTCTGATCAGATTTGGCGGATGCCCAGGCTGGTCTGAGGCTTCGCTGGGTGCAAAACAATTTTTTTCGTGTCCCGGCACATATTGCAAAGGATTGATTGATTGTTTTGGGTTGACAGTATTTCAGTCTATATCGGGCCGTCTCCCAGATAGAGGGAGAAAAAAGAGAAATGATAGACGAGAGAAAAAAAATGTCCAAACAACCCCTCACCGAACCCACTGCAAGCAGAGTAGGCGCTTGCCCTACTATGTTCCAAATCAGTAGGACGCTCTGGCACTGCAAGTTATACACAGTACCATTGCACCTATTTAGAAGCAAGGTAAAAAATAGAAATAGATTAGTCAATTTCCTTGAAACTTTACAACTTTATGGTAAATATACATAGAATAAGAAAAATGACACTTAAAGTTTTTAAAATATTCCGGAATTGTCTATGTTTAAATGACCTACGAGTTCGGACTTATGATTTGGGTACCTTGACCACTATCATTTAAAATAATATTGTATTCATGCAAACTTTAAGAACAATATATTGTATTAATACAAAATTAAAAACCAATATTTTGAAAATTTAAACCAAAGTTTTCAGGGAATTCTCAGAATGTACAATGATCAACAGTATCCGTGTAATCCTTTTTAATTAATTGATTTTTCAACCTTATAAACTAAAGGAAATAAAAAAAAGGTACGACAAGACTAAAAAAAGTACAACGATTGATCCAGAAGTAATGTCACTGTGTTCATTGCGCGCTTATTCGTCATAGCATTGTTATAAAAATTATATCAAACTACACTGTAATTCAGTTCTGAATAAAAAAGTTGAAATCTATTCCCGTTCCAATTATATAGACGTTCAAAGTATGCCACCGACGACATCGCGCCGCACGTTAGAATAATGTTAACTACATGAATATAATTTTCAAAGACAATCACGAATCAAAATACATGAAAATTTGATACGATGACGAAATATATTTCTGCCGCCCTCAGTTGGAACTTTAGTGTCGTCGCTGTAGTTTGAAGTTCGCTAGCTTGTGCTAATGTTTGTTACTGTCGAGTGAAAACATGTTGATTTCTAACTAGCGTGTCTGCCGATATACATGCGGTTTTGCCACAAATTTGGAATATCACCATTAGAGACTATAGAGTTGTTTAGTTAGACACGTGGTGATATAACAGTGATAATTAGGCTTTAATTTATTGTGTTCTCATTTTAACCCTTCTATAATAAAAATAGAGAGTTGTTAAATGTTTTTCGTATAATTTGCTTAGTCTGTTTTTGGCTTGCCGTCTCGGCGGCAAGCCAGTATTCAAGTGGTTTAGTGATACCGAGTTATTTTTGGAAGAAACGATACGTCACACTTAGTCGGAAAATACCTGGAGAGTGTGTACGGCAGTGTTTATATATAGCAATAGCGCAAAGCATTAGCTTTTCCAAAAATCATGCAGCGGCGTCGCGAAAAATAGGCCTTAGGGCATCGCATAATCTGACTGGTCAGAGCAGCCGGCACACTGTCCAGCGCCGGTGCCTTCATGGGATCTGATCAGTCTTTTTCGGCATATATATTATTCATGATGATCCATGATGCAGACATCTTTCATGCTGAGGATATACTGATAAGACTGCGCTTATGCCGAAGTGGGCTGATATGTGCATCTGTAAAAACTGAAAGAGCAGTGTTCAAATTTATTGTTTAGATTTAGAAACAAGCGCTTTTGACGATTTTTTTCCCTTATCACATTAACTGAAAAAAATATATTCCATCTATCTGAGGTTTATAGTTTATTAAAGTCTCATTTTGGTGTACAACATCACAGTACATACATGTTTATATACAGACATATAAAATACACCAAACCATTCTGTACAGAATTATAAGAGACTATGCACATCATACATTACATATAGATTTATCTTGTCACCGCGGATAAAGGCTCCACAGAGGTAAAAATAATGATAATGATAATAACAATAATAATAATAATAATAAAAATACAGCGAACATTGAATATTTTCCCACTTACGTGGCACTGCATCCATGGTGCCAGAGTACAGTCACTTCCTAACACCTACACACTGCAATCAATGGTTTCCCCCTCCTCAGCCACACGGCGCATGAATTTACCAAAAGCGGCACAGTCAGGTACAGAGAAACATGTGGCGGAAACCAATGTCCAAGCAGCATACCCCCCCCCCCCTGCACCGACTTTGTGCACCGTAATACATGCTCCGTGAGGATGAAAAGGGGAAACACTTTTGGAAAAAAAAGTCTTCTATGTGGGGAAAAAATCAGACATTCAAACGAATAAATATGCTGGAAGTAAACAGAATTTCCGCCGTGTGCATCCAAGATACGCATTACAATAAATGTGTGGCTTAATTGCTTATATGTAGAACTGACCGTATTATGTATGTAAAAGTCGATAATGTCGGTGAGTACTTAACGCTTACGCATAGCAACAGGCCTTTCCATGGCGCAAAGCGATATATTATGTACACACTTTTAGCATGTGATAAATTTCCTTTTGGCCATCAACATGTTCATGAAAAGCCTGAACAATGATACAGAAAAAGGGGACAATTCAGAGATGTGAACATATGAAACTCAGAATTGTTAAAATTTGAAACTGTTAGGGATTCATTGACAGCTTTATGACAAGGGAGGGGTTGGTTGGTGCGATGATGCTGGGTATAACTTCCAGTGCCGGGGCGTCCTACTTATTTGGATTAGAGTAGAACAAGGGCCTACTGTGCTTGCGGTAGGTGCGGGTTGGGGTGTGTGGACATTTTTCTTACTTTTATAACACTCTCTAATGTTGCCTTCTTAGCTCAGCTATACAAATGTACAGAGAAATATTTACACCTAACGACGATTTCCTTAGATGAACCTATACTGGGCTGACGATGTTCATACATCCATGAACAACACACATTCATGCAATTTTACGCGTAAGCAACGTCACGGGTAGATGATTGGCTGACGTAACGATTGATATACGTCATGTCATAGTGACGGCTGCTGTTCTTCATTACCAAACACGTAACTATTATTCGTCCTTTGCTTGGCGTTTAATTAGTCAGAACTTCACGAAAGAGTAAACAAAATTGATGTAAAAACATAGCATAACTATAAAAGATAAATTTCATTTGTCAGGAGTTTATGGAAATACGAACGCAAAAGGTCCCGTGCTTTGTTGTTCCCAAATGGTGTAAAGCAAGTTATTGTCAAAACAATAACAGCATGCATTTTCTTCTCAGAGTGTCAAAGTTTTGTTCCAGTCACTGCCACTGATGCCACTTAAACCAAAAATAAACTTTATTAAATATTAATTTATTTCTGCTTTTGATGCCAGGTTCAGATGTGCCAAGATTCCATAGACATGGGTTTGAAACAGTCTTTCCTAAAATTTTGATTCAGACTAAATGTGACTCAACAGCCATGAAGAAAAGATTTGAAATAGGTCCATATAGTTATTTAACTTGAGGCATGCCTAAAACGGCCGGCCGAAACGTTGGAAAACTGTTTTTTTGTTGTTGTTGTGATATTGTGTGTGTGTGTGTGTGTGTGTGTGTGTGTGTGTGTGTGTTTCCTCAATTTGTTTTTCAAATAAATTCTACACTTGTTTTTATCTTACACCCGTGAACAATGCCACCATTCAAGAAGTTAGAAATTAAATACTTTGCTAAATAAAAGTAAGCAACAGAAAGTGCACTAACAATCGGGTTCATTTCAATAACAACTCATGAAAATTTCACTGTTTCAGCTGTGCAAGCCTTCCTTTTAAAAGGAAATTTTATAACCCTTCTCTTGGTCTAAATAATTTAGTTCAATAAACATAGCTGAGTTGCCGCCTATTTGGGAGACAGCTGCGGACTCGGCTTATCACTTGTGGTTTATTGTTTGTTGGGGTGTCTTTGTCGGTCTTTCCCTTTGGTGTTGGGGATGGGGGTCGGGATCTGATTCAGTCAGTTCCTGAAGTGTAGTTGCTCTTTAAACTTGTGTAAAGGTGCAATCAGCGCTGTAGGGATGCAGATGAGTCGCTACAGGATCGTCCGAAAACCAGGGGACCTTTATGTGCAGTGTCAGACAATAACGTTACTCTTGTTTGGACCCCATGTATGAAGATCTATGTTCTAAAGTTCGATTATTGTGTAATTTTTGGATATGAGCTGCGGGGCTGTTCAAATAATATTGAAAGATGAGATAAACATGGGTGAGCAGACATCAGTGCTATGCTTGAACAACGAATATGCTACTTTGAACATGACACAATATCGAAACTTTTTCTGGAAGGTGGAGAACGTCATTACGTGCGTCGCATGTCGCTACCATGCCTTCTGTCTATCTCGATACCTCAGTAACTGTGCACTATATTTTATGACATTTTTAGACCAATATGCAAAGAGATTAAGGTACATAGATACGAAATTTTGTTGGTTTCTCTTTATTCTGCACGATTTTATACCTGCAGTGACTTTATTTCTGGATCAACCCTCGAATAAACTTAAGTGCTCTGGTAACCGGCGCAAAAGTCATTAATTTTCTGACATTTTGCCTAGCTTGAATATTTGAATGCCTCTACTTTCTTATGCATTTTGTATTGTGACAGCGCAAAGTTCTGCTGATTTCTTTTCCCAATTTATGTCTTATGTCCCCATAATGCAGCGTTTATTCTGAGTCTACACTATTTGTATAAAACTTACAGTAATTTATACAAAAATGACAAAAATAATATACCAGACGCCACTACAATGATGCATGGACCCATCAAATTTATTGGATGAAAGACATATGAGCCGCGACACGACAAAACCAACAATGTGGTTGTGCGCCCAGCGCAGACGCAGATCAGCCTGGGCATCCGCCCAGTCTGATCAGAGTCTTCGCTGTCCGCATGTAGGTACGTTAGAACCTTAGCTACCCATTAAGTGCGTAGCAAAAAGTCTGCTCGGACTGGGTGGATGCCCAGGCTGCCCTGAGTCTGCTCAGGGCGCACAACCACTTTGTTGGTTTTCTCGCGTCGCGGCTCACATATAACATATATGGGTTCATACTTATGTTCCCTTATGATGCATCTAATTATTGTGTAAGACTATCTTCAATGTGCGGTATATTGGAAGAAAATGCATAGAAAGGTAACCGTCTGCAGACAATTAATGTACATGTATATCTGTTTCATTGTAAATGAACTTGTACTGAATGTAATACGATAGATGCTAGTGTATCCCATAACCTTTCAAGGTCGTTGGGCAATGAATTCACGTTTCTTTTCTTACTTTCTTCAGTCTGGTTTCACCCCAAAAGTTCAAAATAAAAAGATAACTTCGCCGAAAGTTTAGCATAGTGTAAAACAATTGGAGATAATAATAATTTAACTCAAAGTTTCTAAGGAAGTTAATGCATTTTATCATAAACATCAATGATTTAATAATCGTAAAATTAGTAACTTATTTGAATTTGAGAAACAATTTTACAAAGGGAGCAAAGACGTACATGTCCAAAAACATATTTTGGAAAAAAGAAAGATATCTTTTTAATGCGCTGTGAGTGACTTTTCTTTTACATTAATTTAACGTTTTATATTGCTGAATGTTTTTGGCGAATGTGAAATTACTGCTTGTCTAATAAACAAAGCAAAGTTTTCTATTGCAAATAAGAACGTTTGAGGCTTTTTTTCTTTGCCTTCTTTGTGCGGTGTTTACTGAAAACAAGTTGGTGTTTTTTACAATGTTTAAGCAGTGGGTTAAGTAATTCATTACTGACCGTTCCAAGGCGGTAGTTCTGTTGTGGTTCTCTGTTGCCTGTTTTTGGTGTCAGAGTTTCTGTACCTTATGTATGTTCTTATTATTTTTGGTTCGGTTTGGGTTGCTGAGTGGCCACCTTTTGGAAACAAGCTGCTCACTCGGTTGGCCATATGTTCTCTGTATCTTGATTATTTGTAATCTTAGTTGTTTCCAACTATGGTTTGAGGGCTGGATTTGGATTTTGATTGTTTCAGTTCCTGGTCTTTGCATACTTTTTACTTTTATAAAAGAATGCATTTGTCTGCATACTGAAGGTTTGAACTAAAGTCATAATGATTTGCAATAATCCAGGTATTTTTTCTTTTGAAAATATGCTAAACTTTTGGCGAGGAGTATAAATAAACAGCATATATTTCCTGTGTAGTAATGCGTCAATAAGATAAAAATGGAACGGCAAACATTGTAAGAACTGATAAGACAGTTATTTTGGGTCTGTACTAGTTGCCTAAGCCTATCTGCTCCAATACTTTTAATCTTTTCGGAAAAATGCAGCTGTATTTTAAAAGTAATACACAGCTCTATTCTTTAAATTAAAAAAAGAAAGTTCTGGCCCCAATGTCTCACTTTGATATCGAATCCCAAATATAACTATATTACTCAAGGTTTGCTAAGCACCAAGAATACTTAATAATATGGTTTATGTTATAGTTGCAATATTCTTATGAGTTTTTCTTTTACACTTCAGTTAGTGATTTCTTTGATGTTTTAAACAAAAGTGTTCACGGTTTTACTGTGTTTTACATTTTTGTTTCGAAAAACAAATATATCTAATGCAAGCTTCACAATGCTATGTGAAATTTTTGGGGCTTAGCAAACTTTGAGAGAGAGCGAGAGAGAGAGAAAAAATAAATTAACTATGCCGGTAGATGCAGTTACTTTGACTTTTCTGAACATTCTAAGGACGATACAGTAGTCTAAAGTTCTAGTCTTTGATACCTCGTTTCACGAAAAGCAGTACAGTTGACTGAATGTAATACCTAAATTGCAGTTCGTCAGAAAAGAAAGCAATACATTAAACAAAATTGAAAAGCGGCCTACTGTTCTGTTCTTTTCATGTGATAAAGAACACTATATAACAAATCGTAAGTACAAATAGTGTATAATACATCATCTGTGATCTTTCAAAAATAGCATATTAATAAATCGAAAGAAACACAAAGATTTGAGATCACAACAAACAAGAGCACATGACCTATGCAGATTTCTTCCGATTGTTGCTTAAATACCGTATGCATAGACTAGTAGTATGGTACAAAACAGATTATTCACTGATACCACTTGCTCGCTGTAAATCATTTCAGTCTGGAGATAATTAAACAAGAAATAAATCAACTTACTGAGACATCGAAGCGCGTGGTCATCGTTTTCCTTTCAAAGAAAGCAGTTTGGTTACCAAGAAAGCAATTGTCGCTATACAGTTAGGTAACGTGATTACATAGCGTGTCCTTTGTCTATGTTCAAAACAGGGAAAGTAGGTCGTTGTCATCAAATGCACAGGCACTGCAGAGATTAAGTCATGATCATGCTAATATGACATGTCCTCATAAAAGTCTTTTGGTCTCTGAGTAATGAAGATCAACGCAGTGATTAGACATTTTGATTAGGTTCAACATAGCCTGAAAGTAGGCCAAGGTCAGCAAACAAGAATGATACTACAAAGACAATGTCATGATGTTTGTTTGCGTGTACTTTCATCACAAAATATTTATTAATCTCTGAGAAATGGAGCTAAACAAAGTGGGCAAAAGTAAATTTGAGAATGTTCGACAAAGCATGAAAGTGGTTCACGGTCAGCAAACCATACTCGTACTGGTAAGACAATGTCATGATGTATGTCTGCGTGAATTTCATCACAAAAGGTCTTTTAGTCGCTGAGAAATGGAGATGATCGCAGTGGCAATTTAAAATAAATGTGGCGTAAATAGTAAGTAAATATCGCGTGAACTGTATGTGAAAGTCAGCAACCACAGAAGGTTATTGAAGCGGGGCTTAAAGCAGTGGGTAGACGTAAATTTTGCCAACAGAGCATGAGAAGAAGGTCAAGGTCAGACGTTCACCTAAATCAACACTGTGGGTAAACATTGATGACGACAACGCTAACCACGCCAACGCTGACAACAACGACACCGCGGAAAGTGACCCCTATGTCGCTCGTGCTTGCTAAAGCCGATGCGACAAAGCTGCAGATGTTTTAAAGTTTGTCTACGCATAGATTTTAAACTCATTCGGCTGGTCTCAGCCAGTACACCTCGCATGTATCAATGAAACATACTAGTTTCAAGCAATGAGTTCTATCTTATCACCAAACTGACCATCCATTTGTACAAATTCTACTTGCTGGTTTTCATTCATGTTTTCCGTTTCAGATTTAGTGAAATAAGCACCGAAATCATGTACATTCACTCGATTTTGTTTAGGCATAACATACTCTATCTTAGGCCACAGCCACTTATCTCCACATTTTACATATGTGCATGTTTTGAGATATAGTTTCAACTCCTTGTCCAGCAAATCAGTGTTGATATCATGAAGCAGTATCATAATAATTCTGTTCTTCTTTTCTTCTAAAAGCTGATGATGAGCTGTTTGGAATTCATATTGGCACCATTCGCTCTTTAGGAAATGGTCCGACAGAACGATTATTATACGTTTACTTCTTTTCACGGTTGATATTATTGTCTCAGCAATAGGTGCACCTACGGGAAAGTCTCGATGGTGTAAACAAAGCTTAAATCCATCCCTGTTATGTTTCGGTTCTTCTAGATATGGTACTAGTTCCCGTATGATAAACTGTTCATCATACCCACTGTATGAAACAAAAGCATCATAGGGTCTATTCACCTCAGCTTTATTTTCCGCTTGATTAAATTTCCATCCATACTTGACAAAACACCATACTTTTAAAAACTCACGGTTTCGATGTATTATTCCAAATGTCACCAAACTAACTATACATATAACCAAAACAGTGCTGAGACCTGCAAATGCTGATTTTCCCCAAATACTTGACATTTGCTTATTTTGGCTTTCATCAACACAAAAGTCTGGAAGATGCAGGTCTGACAGAGAATGTATTTCAGTTCCATTATTACTTGAGTTTTTAAACCTTTCACAAACAACATCCTGCAAATCAACAATTTGTTTGGCATTTGCCAATGTAAAGTTATTCATTATTTCTAGATATTGACAGTCACAAGACCACGGGTTCCCAGACAGCTTGAGCGAAGCAACTTTAGACATAATAGAAAATTCGTGCCTTGAAACGGTCTTCAGTTCGTTACCTGAGAGATCTAAATACTGCAAGTTGGTCAATGGATCAAATGACATTTCTTCAATCCATCTGATTTTATTGAACGATATTGTCAGATGTCTCAATTTATTTAAATCCTTTAACATTGCTGGAGTTAGGCGAGGAAGAAAGTTATATCCAAGGTTTAATATAGAAAGATTATATAGACCTGTAAAAGTACCATCTTTTAGTTCATGTATCTGACTGTAATTCAGATAAAGCTCTTTTAAATGTGATAATGTCTTAAAAGTACCAGAAGCAATAGTCAACAAATTGTTTCCTGATAAATCTAATATTGTACAAGTTGCAGAAATATCTCGTGGAACTGTCTGCAATTTGGTTCCCAAACAGTCAACGATATCCGTTTCTTGTTTGAAACTTTGATAACATGTGCAGTTTTTGGGACAGTCACTCCTACAAACGCACTCCCTATTGCTGCAACATTCACAAGCGTCAAGGCAGTTTACTGTATAGGTACATAAAAACATTGAAATTGGGAGTTCTTTCATTAGCCCAGGTTCATGTCTGTAGACCTTTTCACAATACAGTGAACTTAAGTCCCTTATTATAAACGAGTTATCATAAACTCTGTTCTGTATATGAGAACCATCTTTCAGCCAAGCCAAATTACAGTCGCAAAAAAATGGATTTCCCGACAAATAATAGCTTACTGGAAAATCATTTCGTAGGGGTACTTTCAAGGTTTCACGGGACAGACTTGATATACGGTTCATCCTAAGGTCAATGTCATCAACAAACTGGAGCTTTAATACATTATTTTGTATGAAATGAATTTGGTTCCCATAAAGATTGAGTTCCTTTATGCTGTCCGGAAATAAAGCCTCCAATTTTCTGGCCTCCAATGTAACTAGCTTATTTTCACTTATATCAAGAATTTTGAGATTTGGAAACCTTTTGTTTGTGAAAGGCTCAATAGTTGATATACTGTTATTACGCAGGGCGAGACTCTCAAGTTTGGACTTTGCAGGGAATATCTGGTTATCAAAGGACGATATATTATTGAACGCCAGATTCAGCTCAAATAAGTTTACGTTCGCCGTAAAGGCATCGTCTGGCAGAGAGGTAAGTCTATTTGACATAAGACTTATACCCTGCAACATGTTCATCCCATGAAAGGTGGCTGAATCAAAACTGATGATATCATTGCAACGCAAATCTACTGTACGCAAAGACTTGGGAAAGCTCGGAATCGTTTCTAATTGATTATAAGATATATTTAATATCTGTAGCGCAAGAAGTTCTGACAGTGCATTAGAATGAATTGTATCTATTTGGTTATTTTGTATATATAAACATTCTAGGGAAAATAGGCCATCGAAAGAAGCCTTTTCAATTTTTTCAATGCTATTTCCTGACATGTTTAATACGCTGAGTTTGCCCTGATATGCAAACGTTCCATTTGGAATTTGTTGGAATAAATTTCCAGATATTTCCAACCGATTAAGTTCATTCAGCTCGCACATCGTTTCATTATCAAATGATGTAAGGTTGTTGTTGTTCATAAGGAGGAACTGAAGAGTTGTAAGAAATTTCAATTCTGCCCATACAGCATTTTTTAAACCCATCCCATCCAGGTTGAGGAAGGAAATATTTCTCAGATTCGAGAATACGCCTATAGGTAGAGTCTCAATTTTGTTATAAGCAAGCTGCAGTTCTTTCATTTTGGAATTATTTCCTAAAATATCAATTGGCAATTTTGCCAGGTGATTTTCTTTTAAATTCAATATCTCTATATCTGTTAGGTTGTCGAACAATGTTTCATTAATCCTCCGTATCTTATTGCCGGCACATACTAAGTGTTTAAGTTTACTTGTTACTGACCTAAACCTTGTTGGAAGATCTTCTATGGAGTTTTCAGAGATATCGATAGTCTTGATATTACCAGGATTGGTGCATGTCATTCCTGTGTCCTTGAAACTTTTGAAACTGTTTCTGCTGAAATTCACATAAAACAGTCTCCCAAGATTACATAAACTAGGAGCAACTGATAAAGAAGTTTCCGTGAAGGTCACCGCTCCCAGCATAAACAATTCTGGTAATTGTAAACTTTTCTCATCAAATTGGCTAATCTTACCGCCTTGTATTACAATTTCCCAAAGAGATCTCATACCACTGAATGCACGTTCAGAAACGTAGGCTATTTGACAGTTTTTAATTCTAACAGAAACAAAAAAATGCAATGATTCGAATATGCCATCTGATAGTGCACTTTCCTTAGGATAATTTGGATTACAGTCTATTTCTATATAGCTCAGGTAACTTGTTTTATTTAGTTCACTGAAGTATTTATCTTTATCAAGTGCATTTACTTCACAAAAGACACCAATTATTACCGGATTTAGGAACAAACGGCAATAGCACTCTTTTGGACATGGATATGCATTTAAAATAATCTGTTCTAGATCAGATAAAGTATTATTCTGTGATACCAATGATGTATTTAAGCTGGCTGTGTGCGCAGTCTGACTGGATTTTTGAGTGAGGAACGTCAGGCTCAGAAGAGTAATGACAAACGCTGGGCGCACCATCCTGAAATAGCCAGCAAAAAAGGATAATAAGAAAATTAGAACAAACGGCAAAGCCACATATACCCCCGCCGAACAGCTATTTTTTGGTTTGATTCTCTTTTCTTAGTTTCAGTGACGGTGCCAATGTCTGTAACAGAGACTTGTTGCTTTGAAATAATCCAGTGAAGAATCTGCATGACATGATGTTTTCTTATCTAACGTTACAACAAGACAATGTCAGCTTGAATACACACTACTCTAAACTGAATCGAGATTGTGCAATTTCATTACACCATTTAAAAAAGAGAACGAAAATAAACAAACACAAGTAATTATGTCTACGAGAATGGCAGGTCTCAATCCCATCATGCAACAGCTTGATTATAATTGCTGTTGAGTTGAATCTGTATATGTTAAGAAACATTTTAATAATAACAATAATAATGATAATAAAACACGAACAACAACTCGCATTAACATGTTGGCACTCTATGAACAGTATACCTGATATGATTATTAGTCCGGGGGCATATGTCGTAAAAAAGGGGTCCCGTGAACATGAATGTTAATTTTATGCCCTTATCATAGTCACCTAGGACAGTCTTTTAGAAGTTGAAAAATGGTTGTTGCCATTTTTTCTTTCATTATTTTACCTAGAAAATGGCAAGAGTAGTGGGTGGGGTAAGACTGACCCAATACTGCATCCAGTTGTAACAAATGAGTTGTAGAAAATGTTTTATGCCATAAAAATGTCTTTTTGAATATTCTGCTACATAAAACACAAAATGTAGTCTTAAAATATTGGTCAACTGTTATGATATATTTGTAACGTATATAACTGTAACCAAAATTCGAATGAACTATGAGAATTATACCAAATCGGTGGAATGAAGTTTATACATGTGGTCCTTAATGAGCATATGATATCACTTGTCTTTGAATCATGCTCCCCTTATCTTTGAAATCATTTCTTATATATTGTGAATCACTTAGGTTGCAGTTAGCAGTGGCAATATCAACTGAGGACAGAATGTAACATATTTCTTAAATTCCCAAAACACTAGTAAGAAGAGCTAACGGCTTTTGAAGTTTGTATAATGTCTGAAGATGAAAAGTGTACTATAGTAAGCATGAAAAACGCCATTCTTACATTCTATCTACTACAATAACATTGATGTTTATCTAAAAGGCATCTTGACGGTAACATTACGTTACATAATTGTAATCTGTGTGGGGGATAATAATCCAGGGTCATGAGCAATACAAGTAGGACCCTGTAGGCATAACTGGCTAATTTTATGCCTTTATCATATTCATTCAAGGACAGGCTCTTTGAAGCTCAAACATCGTTGTTGCTGCATTATATTTCTGTATTTTACCTAGAAACTGGTCAGCGTAGTGGGTGGGGTAATATTAGACTTTACAGCAGCAAGCTGTTACATATGCAATGTAGAGAAGAAGTAAATTTATAAACATGACTTTTGAAAATACCTTGATATATAAAAACAGACTGAACTTTTTAAAAAGCTTACTTATACGCCACACAAAACCTGTAACGTATATCACTGTAACTAAAAATAAATAATAAAATAAACAACCATGATCTGAATGAATCGCCTGAATTATTTAAGGATGTGTTGTTTTTAATAAGACACCCTGTTTCATCTGATTGAATCATACCCATGTTTGAAAGAACTGCTTGTATATATTGAAATATTAAGGTAGCAGTTAGCAGTGGTATTGCCAGACGAAGAGAGAATGCACCTTTTTTCTTATGAATTTCCCCTAAATTGACGAAAATTTCTAACTGTAGATGGTGTAGCCTTTCAGTGTTATATATCATGTCTTAAGTTAAGAGATGTACACTTTCCTGTGAAGAAACACCCAGTAATATGACTTGTCTTTGAACTATGATAATAAGGGGCTGTCCTGTGCTAGAAAGGAAATGTAACAGTAACATTACGTTACATGTCTGTAATCTATCAAGGATTGTTGTTTATTATTATTGAGAAAGCTGTTTTCAAAGGCTTAATTCTCAGATGCCAGAGAACATTTAACTTACTACTGACACTAAGATGACAAGGTTTTGCTATTTAATTTAATTTACATATGAACTCAACAAGACGCATATAAATCTTTACATCTGAAGCATGTAGAACTTTCTTAACATTTAATTTGACTTATAGGAATAGCACAAAGCTCATCATTTAAAATTACATGCGAAAAGGAAATATGTATAAGTTGATATTAGACATAAATGATTTATGTCCAAGTTTAGAACTGTCACAGAGGTGATACCTATCTCCCAACCTGTGCTGTCGACCGAGCCATTCGGAGAACCTACACACAAAAGAGCCTGTCAGATAAGGCAACTGATAGAAGTATCGGCTCGGTCGACCGTTATTAACACCCTTATTGCTATGATGCCTGTTGCATTCTCATTCAACAGTCCTTTGCACAGTGCTACCTCATAAGCAAGCTTGTGTTAATCTCATTATTATAACTTACATGCTGATTTGTAAACAACGTTACCCGTTTGTATTGCTCCCATCGGTTACAATGCAACATATTATTATCACGGTGACAATGTAACAATGAAAAATTATGTTTTTTATGTAACATGGAGTGTCTTATTATCAATCTGTGCCCGACATGTATCGCTCATTGTAACATTACCAAGATTTATTTTGTCAGGTAATTCCGTACACCCCTGTCTGTGTTCTGATACATTATCACAAACAGGTTAATGTAACAAAAGTCTAATCTAATTTTGATCATTCAACTTGTGGTATGTATATTTATTCAGTTGTTGTATTGTTTTTACCAGCGAAATAAAGCTGCATTTCCTTACTGTATATAACATATCTGGACTATGATCATTCAAAATAGCAGTAAGATTTAATAAATAAGAAGTTTGTGTCCGTGATTTTTGCTAAGCAATATGGTAATATATTCTAAGTCAATGAAATCATTTTAAAATCAGGCATTAAGGTCATTTACTTGATATATACAGTATGCATTACTTGTATCATTTGCTTTCTTGCTATTCAGAACTAATATATTAATGTTAGAGCAAAGAAGGTATGAGAAACAAATAAACTACCCTGTAACAGGTTGTTTCCGTTACTCGTTCCGTTTTCCTTCTCTTTGTTTTGTTATCGTGCCTCAAAGTAAAATTATGGTTCAATACATTATTAGGAACAACTGCGATTTGCCAAGATACAACTGAGCAGCAAAATCCCACATCAAAATACTTTGTCATCTTTACTTGCCATTTGGTTATGTGGCTTAGATCTCTGTTGAACTCTGTCCCTTAAAGAGATAAATTAATCGTTAAATCAAACGTGACCATAGGTTCCATGTTGAATCAATTCTTTTAAGAGATTGTTGTATAAAAAACATTCTAATAAGAAAAAATGAAAACAAAATAGCATGGAAAAAACTGAAGATAATCTTTAAAAAAGTATATGTATACATGTATTTCTATATTGATGTGATACCTCGTGAAACAACTTCCTTTTATTCTTTTTCTTCTACTTAAATAATTGTCTGTGACATTGTACTCTTAAGGTCCCAACTAATACAGTGCCGTTAAGAACTGTATACGTAGATCAGATATATCTGTGTAATAAATTACTATGCAACGCTTTATCCCGGGGTTTGTTTCTCGACTTAAACTGAACAATGATGTCCCCCTTGGTCACGTAAAATACGCGATAGTCGTACGAACGTAAGTATTCTCTGTCAGCAAATGTTCGCATTAGATTTGTTAGATAACAGTGTGTATTCCCTCTTCAAGAGACGGGTAATATTTCTCTTTTAGATTTTTACAATTTGTATGTTAAATGTACCAGATCTTTTCAATAATACTTTGAATTTCTGATTACTGGTAATGTTGAACTTACCCGGACAATCGCCGATCAGGTTTCACCTTCACCAAACTGACTATATCGCTTTATTTGGCGCTTTTATACAATCAAATGCTGGTTTGTGATTGCATATTGTTTTTTTCTTTTTTCTTTAAAGTAATAAATCTGTTTTAGCAGCCTTTGCTTTATATACAAAGATGTCTCGTATGTTACTGTCTCAAGAATCGTAAAATTGAGTAGCTGGGCAATAAAATCAATAAAACTTTCGCTTTTTGCCATAACAAATAAGCAAACTGCAAAATCCGATGTGTCTGTTCTGAATCCGTCAAGTCTTTATTTATTACTATTTGAAATATTCTTAGTTTTGTCACGTATAAAACACACCTCATGAAGTCCTTAAACCACTTGGTGATAAAACTGGTTGCTCCAAGTAAACAGTATTCCATAAGCACTACCAGGATATTATATTGTTAAATGTTATGTGAGAAACAGTGAAGTAATACTGGAATTGTATTATAATGGACTATATTATAAATTAATGTTATTTACGTTACTACCTATGGTAGTTAATGTTTAAAACAAACTTAGTAGTATTTTCTTAAACTTGCAGATGAATCTAAAGAGAAACCAAAGAACAAAAATAAAACATAAGGACCTTACCTTGACATTACATGATTTTAACGCTAATACATATAAGTAACGTATATTATCGTTCGTTACGGCCAAAGGATCATTCGAAAAAATGGCAACATGTGTTTTTCCAATGTGTACCCACCACTGATGACGCTGATATATGTTGCCAAAAATTAACACGAATGTTCACGGAAACTACATATGCCCCCGGACTATATGGAAAAATCGTTGTACAAAATATTAAACAGAAAGAAAAAATAATAACGAAGAAAAATATAGGGAAGAAAAAAAGACATGGCTTAGTTTTGATTCCAGAAGAAGAAAAGTTGCTGCCAAAGTGTATATTCACCGAAAAGAGGGGGGGTTTAAATTTACACTAAACTTCGGTGATTTGAAATTAATAAGGCTTTATTTCGCTTGATTCTTGTGAATTTCAGGGCACCTGGAAAATTGGGTAATCTAAATGAAAGTGGTCAAAGTACCCAAATCATAAGTCTGACCTCGTAAGTCCTTTTAACATTCAGTTTGACAATTCTGGTATATTTAGGATACGCAGATATGGTCCCAGATATTGAGGTGTGGTTAGGTGCTCGCGAGTAGTAAGCATCACCTGCCTATTATAATACATCCGCCATATCTATGTATCAGTAGGAAAAGTCAGTGAAGAAGAAAGTCCAGTATTGGAAAGCTTATATAAGCTTCGGCTGAGGCCTCCAATCGGAAATTAGTTTAGAAACGGCCACATTGTAGGGATCAACGAGGTCATGGTGTCTCACATGACACTTTTAAACTGTCGACACAAGATTTACTTTCTGATAACCCTGCGTCAACAGTTTACGAGTGAGCAGCCTTCCTCTTTCAACAAAGTCATGATATTTGAAACAGGCTGTAGCATAGCGAACTAGCTGAACAATATAAACTCCGTATGCAGGTGCCGAAGGGATATTACTGCTCAAAAATGAAAAGTTAACTATGAAGAACTTGAGGTCGTCCCTCTTGTCATAAAGCCTAGTAACAAGCTTTCCATTGTCAATATAGAGATAACAATCTAAGTATGAGGCAGACGAAAAAACTCCGTGGTGTCTTTAATTTCAAGTTCACATGGATAGATGAAGTCTATAAACTCCGAAATCTTTGGATTATTCAGAGACAGAACATCATCTATCTACCTTTAGGTAAAGTTGAATTTCTGTGCAAGGTGTTTATTACCCTCTTTTAACAGCCCTTGTATAAACTCCGCCTCACATCCATAAGGAAACAAGTGGGCAAGTAAGGGGCGCAGTTTGTGCCCATTGGAATGCCAACTGTCTGTTGAAAAATCTGTCCGCTAAACTCCACGTAAATATTGTAGATAGAAAATTCCAGCATTTTAATGACACATAATCCTCAGAATATTTTGTATGAACATCAGAGTGGTCCCTAACAAAATATGTGTTCGTATTTGTACCGACGATTTCTTTTCTTTTTTTTTTTGTGAAAGAAGCAATTGTTTACAATTTTTTTTTAATTTAGACTTTAATTTGTCATGTGGAATTGTTGTATAAAGCGTAGAGAAATCGAAAGTTTTTATGCTATCTACTTCAAAAAATGCTTAGGCATTTAAACTTTTGTAAAGTTCGTTAGAATATTTTAGGATCCTCATCTGATTTACGCCACTTCTCGCGTAAGATAAGTCACAATATTTCTGAAGACCATCCTTAACTGCCGTAAGGATTCTTGTAAGAATCTGAGAGAAAGACTTGGTTGAGCACTTCGCCGAATCCGCAATATATCGTTGCTTATATCGATCTTTATGTAACTGTGGGATCCCATACAGTTTTGGAAGATCAAGATCTTCCTCTGCTGTGGAAATTCCAAAGGAAAGTAGAACCGACATAAGGTTTCCTAGAATGAATTTCCTCCTTAGACAACGAAGTGCGTGAATACGTAGGGTTTCTTTCCGAAGAGGTCAAACCAAGCTCCTCTCTCAAGCAGTTGAAGTAGAGTGTCTTGCAAACAAACAAATATTGTTAGTTGCTTTGCTGGAACTACGACATATTTAACATGGAGATCAGCTAGCTCAGCGGCGACGTCAGGGATATCTTTGACCGACTTGCATCGGGTAGACATGGTCGCGCTTAAAATAGAAAACCCCATCCATCTCACCCCAACCCGTTCAACCTCGATATGGCCACCAACGGGCAATCTTGAATTTGTTCCCTTTATTACGTATTCCTCTAGACCCTACCCTACACTACACTGCCCTGCCCTGCCCTACTTTGCCCGATTGCACCACATCCATCACACAACATCCCACCCAGGCTTATATTATGATTAATCCACTTCTCCACCGTACAGAACCCCTACCCTCACAAGACAAGCCGGCGAAAAAAAAAAGACAACAAACAAACAAACGTGTCCATTTTTTCATGTATTTTCTATATAAAATTTCAAGTTCCTATCTTTTACGGTACTTGACCATAAGTATGGGTACATTTTGACCATATGCTTCAGTGCACTAAGTGGAAATAAGACGGTTTAACTCGGTAAAAAAAATCATGATGTTTTTTCGAAAAGTAATAAGGTTATCTACACATTGGGCAATGTCTTCATGCAATAAATCATGATCCTAGCATCAGGGGGTTCTTAAGATATTTTGTTTACAAGGTTCCATAAGCTTACAATGCACTATGTTGAATATGGAGCATAACTCGGTCAAAAATTCAAATTTTTTTCTCAAAAATTAGTCAGGTCATCTACACCTTAGTCTGCAACTGTTTGCCAAAAATCGGTTTCCTAGCTCAAGCGGTTATTCAGCGATTATTTTGTTCACAAGGTTGTTCCTATATAAAATGACAAGGTCTAAAAAGGGGAATAACACCTGAACAGCAAGACCGGCGGAGGAAAAAAATATGGGTCCGATTATTTTCATGAGCATGCCACATATAAAATTTCAATACCCTAGCGTAAGTGGTTCTTGTGTTCTCCTGCTGGAAAGAAGCGTTACGGACAGACGGAGGGACGGACAGGCCAAAACCTGCTCCTTCAGCTTCTGCAAAAGTTGAGGCACAAAATATCCAGGACTTTGAGTTTCATAAGAAATAACAAAAAAAATTTTACGAAAAAAAAGGTAATTTCACTGGCATTAATCTATGCTCATAAGATACTCATCGGCGCAGTCTGATAAGGGCCTTTGCTAGACCCAAAGACTCTACAGGCACAACATGATTTAGCTTTAGCAATACTGCACGGGTTCACAGGCTGGTTGCAGTTCTGACTATTCATAGATATGTTCAGACCTTATTTTTCTTTTAGCGTGTCGTGATTTATCTATAAACACTGGCACATGAACAGGTAACTTGAGATGTATTGTGCGTACGTCAAACAATCTGACACTAATATGAGGTCATTAATGCCTACTGTCCCATAAAAAATACCTAAGCAAAGAGTGCAGACCTTGATCTGATGCAGCAGAACGCGGCGTTTGATCAGGGACTATAATATTTGCATAAAACATAGCAATTTTCATAAAAAATGATATATAATAAATGACCCACCCTTAAAATGATGTATAGAAGGGATCGATAAAAGCTGACAGTAGCATTTACTTTTTGCTTTATAGCTTCCCAGGTATGCGAAGAAACTGTTCAGATTGTATGGAATGTGCATGCTAAAATGAGCCGCACCTATTTGCGCATAGAGTAAGATCACTTTTTCTCACGACCCTGTTCATGTCAACTCGTATAAAAAACCCAGCACCTGCGTAATAACCTTGCGGGTAAATAACATCGTGAAGGCGCTAAAGCAGGTGGTCAGAAAAAGTAAGTTTGTGAAAACATTTGAGCCGCGACACGAGAAAACCAAGAATGTGGTTGTGCGCCCAGCGCAGACTCAGATCAGACTGGGCGTCCGCACAGTTTGATCAGACTCTTTGCTTAGGGCTCAAATGGTTTTTAAGGGACTAGGCTACCTCCATGCGGACAGCGAAGACTCTGATCATACTGGACGGATGCCCAGTCTGATCTGAGTCTGCGCTGGGCGCATAACTACATTGTTGGATTTGTCGTGTCGCGGCTCATTTTATTTTATATGTCATCATTTTTTTTTGCAATCTTCAAATTGCTTGAATGTATTATCAGGGCGGATATCAACACACATACGCACATCATGCAATTATAGATTCAGTAGCAATGTAAGCGGCTTAAATTTAGCAAGGCTCCTTGGTTCTGACAGGTTTGATCTCAATCTATGTGCCTAAATCCGTAAAGGGGGATATTTCCATTTGTTGGTTTATCAGCTGGCCATTTTCCTATTGATATATAGGCAAAAAAGAAAATCCAAACAGACATGAGAATGATCAATATTACGGCGCCAGAGTTTAAAAAGGGAACAATACTGCAGTGAGTATCAATACTTTAATACTTTTGCTGCTTGTAAAAAAGCTTCATAGTTTTTCGGTATTGGCTGACAATGTGAAGACATTGAATGTGCAACATACTTGCAAACATTGTGAAAAAAAATAAAACATGGTTCTTTGCAAATTTCTAACGGGAATCGCAGCAGTTACTAAACTCCTTTTTAACTTAAGTATGGACCCACTAAATAAGCAAAAGATTTGACTGATCCCTTTGCAACTGAATGAGCATTCAAGCAACAAAATAGATATGTATTTTTTATTCAAATGAAGTAAAATATTTTAGGTACGCCGCACTTCTGTTACTCAGTCAATATCTGACGCTGCAACTTCCATTACTTTGAACCACAATGTTGTTACTTGTGTGACTCAAACACTACCTTCAAATATCATGTTGTTCTTTACTTTTGTGTACTTGCTGGAAATCGCAAGCTGCTAATAAGCGCCGTTTTCTATTTATGATGATGCAATTTTAAATCGAAATATTTTGGACATAGCCTCTTAAATCGTCTAGTACGCAAAAACTCTGGAAAAGGTTTACTTCAGGTTTTCCTTATCATATGACGTCGCATCTAGCCGGGCCGTGTGGCGCAGTCAGTAGGGCACCTGGCTCATAAGTCAGAGGTCCTTGGTTCGATACCCGATCTGGCCACTTACTATCGTCTCTCCTTCCGCTGATTCAAGAAGGACAGTTGTCAGTTACTGACAAAAGTATGTGCACTTGGTACTGGTTAACCGCTTAGGAGGTCTAATCCTGTCCAGGAACAGTGTGGTTAGATTAACTGACCGTCCTGACATGACCATTGCTGTTTACCATGGACGTAAAACAACAAATCAGTCAATGAATCAAAACGACGTCGCATCTGAGAGTGTAACAAAACCATGCATTAGAAACGATGATTAACTAGTGGATTAGATATGCAAACTACGTCGTAATGTTATGCGTTGACATCCATAAAAAGTTTGCGTTTTCAGTTACAAAAAGGCGACATTTTAGTGCAACATTTGTTAATAGAATTCGATTTTAATGTCATATAATCCTGTTTTTGTGATCCTGTATTATATGAATTTATTATACTCTTTGGGGAAAACCGATAGGATGCTCGGCATCCTATCGCATCTATTCTTTTGCCCCAACTCGTTCTATAAATTCAATAAACTCGTTTGGTAAAACCGATAAGATGCTCGGCATAGCCTCTCGTCTTATCATATTCGCATCTTATTTTTTCCGAACTCGTTTAATACATTCAATAATACATGAGCACTCATATACGATCCTCTATTTATTCTATGCATCAATATTTTTATAGACGAAACACCAAACGCATCACAGTCGCAAAGAATCTGTCAAACATTTATCGTACTCGGGCTGGATGGTTTAAAACCAACGATTTGGTTAGCTAACGAGATGTTAGATTTTGTATTCAAATTGAAAGAGTAACTACACTTCAGGAACTGACTGAATCAGATCCCGAACCCTATCTTCAACATCAAAGGGAAAGATTGACAAAGACATCCCAGCAAACAATAAATAACAAGTTATAAGCCGAGTCAGCAGCTCTTTCCCAAATAGGCGGCAACTCAACTGTCGTTACTGAACTAAATAATTTAGACCAACAGAAGGGGTACAACAGACTAAGCAAATAATACGAAAAACATATAACAACTATTTTTTACCTATTTTCTATTTTTTTATAGAAGGATTAAAATGAGAACACAATAGATTAAACAGCACCGAACATAAAACAAATGCAACCGCAACGAAAGTACCGCCTTGGGACGGTCAGTCATAACTACTGGGGGGTTTAAACTGGTTTTACTGGGCCCAAACCTTCACCCTCAACCTCCGCCGCGGAGTATTGTTTGCAAACAGACTGCCAAGACCATAACAGGGTTTTCAGCAAAAAAAAAGCAAAAAAAAAAAAAAAAAAAAAAAAAAAAAAAACACACATTCCATAATTATATATATACTGGTCTACTGGATGACTTAAGGAATCCTAGTGTGCGTCCATATTGTGACCTATCTAGGTCATGCAGGGCAAGAAAACCGCGCGCAATCTCAGAAAGGTCGTGCGACGTGAACAGTCTCCCAATTACAGTCATAATATGGAAGTCTTTGGGCATGATCAGAAACCTGTCACAGCGGTCGTTCTTGACGCGGTCGTGCATATGGGCGGTCTTAAAACAGTCGTAGGCGTTTTGCATGATCGTGGGTGACTGGGTCTTTCTACACTAGCAAAACTGGTCGTGTGACAGTCGTGCAATTTTCCTATCAGTCGTGGGGTAGTATCATAGGTGAAGCTGCCTTGGGTCTTTAGGCGTCTCCTTCTAGTATTGGCTAAGGACAGAGCAAGGGTCTGCGTTGCTTGCGGGGTGCACTGATTGTTTTAACCGTTTCCTCTTCTTTCATCTTTTCTTCTGGAGATGGCTCGACATAAACTGAAATAATTTCTAAAATGGCCTTCAAACCCAAAACAATCAACCGATGTATCCAAATTTGAGCTGCGACACGAGGAAAGCAATAAAGTAATAGTGCACCCAGTGCAGATTCAGATCAGCCTGGGCATCCGCCAAGCCTGATCAGAGTCTTCGCTGTCCGCATTGAGGTAGCTTAGACCCTAAGCTACCTTTTAAGCGCTTATGAAAGAGTCTGATCGGACAAGGCGAATGCACAGGCTAATCTGAGTCTGTGCTGCGCGCCGCGCACACTCGGATCAGCCTGGGCATCCGCCAGGCGGATCAGAATCTTCGCTGTCCGTAGCTTAGACCTTTAGCTACTCTTAAACGCTTAAAAAAGAGTGTGATCGGACTAGGTGGATGCACAGGCTGATCTGAGTCTGCGTTGGGCGCACAACCATTTTGTTGGTTTTCTAATGTCGCGGCTCAAATGTTTATCACGACAGGTATTGCGCCTAGTCATGTTGTCGCAAGACTGGTTTCGAGTACAGTTGCGGAACCTTATTATGACTGAAGATGCAACTGGTGATATCTAAAGATCAGTCATGAATGCGCATGTAGTATGACCAAGTTTTACATTAATTAATGTTACATTTTGCATCAATAGTAAAAGTACGAAGACGAAGTGGAACTGCTATAATACGTAATCTGAGAGAGACAGGAATGAAAACTGAACATGTTTCTTATTTGCCTGCCTGTCTGTCTGTCTGTCTGTCTGATTTTCTCTGCCTCTGTCTGAGGAATGAGCACTGAACACGTTTCTTATTTGCCTGCCTGTCTGTCTGTCTGTCTGTCTCTCTCTCTGGTATTCTCTACCTCTGTCTCTCCTTACCGAGAGAGACGCTTAATCAAGATTGGTTAGCACAAGACTCATTCAGTTGAGAGGTATAGATTCAACTTCATGTTTCCTGAAGTTTTTACGACAGGGACAGGAGCCCCTGAGGCTCAGTGGGTTAAGTGCTGGCCTACTAATCTAGCGAACCGGGTTCGAGCCCCGCTTGAGGTGAAACTCTTTCCTACCGTAAACAGGCAGTCATTGCACACAGCCTTTCATTATCACCGTCCAATCGTCCTGATATAATTGAAATACTGTTAAAGTGGACATATAATCGCGTCATCTATCCACCTACTAATACAGCAGGGACTTTTTTGTTTTTTCTTCTTGTATTTCCCTGGACAATATAAATTTTGTGTAACAAATACTTTCCTTTGAGAGTGGAACCATAGGAACCGCAACACGAAACCAAATAATGTGGTATGTAAGCACAGCGAAGACTCACAAAAGCCTGTACAGCCGCCCAGTCGGAGCAGAGTATTCGCCTTGCGCATAAACATGATAAAGGGTAGCTAAGAATCTTAGCCAGCTCCATGTAAAAAACGAAAACTCTGATCAGATTTTTCGGATGCCCAGGCTGGTCTGAGTCTTCGCTGTGTGCAAAGCCATTTTTTTCGTGTCTCGGCACATATTCCGAAGAATTGATTGATTGTTCAGGGTTTACCGGCCCTTTGAGACAGTACTTCAGTCTTTATCGGGCTGTCTCCCAGACAGAGTGAAAAAGAAGAGATGATAAACGAGAGAGAAAAATGTCCAAACAATCCCTGATCGCACCCACTGCAAGCAAAGTGGGCCCTTGACCTCCTATGTTCCAAATCAGTAGGACGCCCAGGCACTGGAAGTTATACACAGCACCATCACCTATTGAGAAGCAAGGTAAAAAATAAAAATAGATTAGTATAGCGTGACAAACGTTGCAAGATTCTATATGGTTTTACAGTTGCTCTATAATAATATATTCAGTCTATATTATGATATTCATTAACACTGAAACTTGTATTTTTTTGTCACAAAAATTTATTTATTTGTGATATAAGATTATAATTATTTGGTAAAATCAATATATTGGTTTGCAAAAATATGTATCTGAGGTGTAAATATATGTTTATTTGCAAATTAGATATTTGTTGCTTATAAAAATATATTTGTTCGCAAAAATATTTATGTGCAATCTGAAGATATTTAATATCGTAATAAAAATATTTATTAGCGATATTTTTTTCATTCACAATAAAATAAAATATATTTAGAACGCTGAAAAAATATATATATATTAGGTAAAATTAGCAAGGGCAGCAACTATCTAACGTCGTATCCAATTAGAAGCTGAAACTATAACGGACTGGTGAAAGGTTTGGCGGGTGATTAGTTGGGTTTGTTTTGTTGTACATACATGCATTGCTTTGCCCCCATCTTTTGGGTATTATGCGCAGGGTACGGAAGGGTAGAGATAGGGAAGGCCAGGGCTGGGTAGAGTAGGCATTAAGGATAACTGCAACTGCAGTGAAGGAGATAAGGTTAGTGTGCGTGGTATTGGTGCTGTTGGATGGGGTGAGGTGGAGTAGGGTAGGGTAAAGTAGGTGTAGGCAAGGTTTGGGTTGGGTAGGGTTATGATTCCATAAAAGATAACTGCACCTGCAATAAGGAGATAAAATCAAATATCGGACTTAGAGCTAGTATCCAAAAGAGCAGATGTAGAGTAAAGTAGGGTAGGGTGGTGTGGAAAGGGTAGAGTGGGGTGAGTGGGCTGGGATTGGATGCAATGGGGTACGGTAGGGTACCCGCCATATTCCAACCCTACTCTGCTCTAGTTTACTCTGCCTTACCCTATCAAACTATACCCACCCAACCCGCAAATCCCAGCCTACTCTACCCCACCAAACACATGCTATCAACATTCCCGACCCTACCATTCCCTACTGTAAGGTTTGTCTGATGACACAAGGTTTACCTACAATATGAAGTATGTCACAAGGCTGTCTCTAGCATGGACGATAATGTAAAGTTTGTCCCAAGTATGAATGATGTCTCAAGGTTTATGTACAGTATGAGTGGTGCTATACAGATGTCTCTGGTACTGAGGACAAAGTAAGATTGGTCTCAAGTATGAATGACGTCGCAAGATCTATCTACTTTATGAATGGCGATGTAATGTGGTTTCTGGTATAGACAAAAGTGTAAAGTTTATCTTTAGTATAAACGGTGTCAGACGATTTCTTTAGAGAATGCACTTTGCTGCAAGGTGGTCTCTGGTAAGCACTACATCGCAAGGTTTGCCTCTGGTATAGACAAAAGTGTAAAGTTTATCTCCAGTATGAATGATGTCACACGATTTCGTTGCAATATGAAAGGTGCTCTAAGGTGGTCTCTAGTATGAATGACGCCACAAAATTCATCTGCAGTATGAATGATGTTGTTAGGTGGTCTCTAGTATGGATAACAATGTCGAGTTTTCCTCTAGTATGAATGATGCCTCATGGTTTATCTACAGACTCAGTGGTGCTGTTAGTTTGTCTCTGGTGTAGACGACAATGTAAGGTGCGTCTCTAGTATGAATGATGTCCGAAGAATATCTGCAGATTGACATTGTAAGGTTTGTCTCCTATATGAATGATGTTGCCAGGTTTATCTGCAATCTGAGTGGTGTTGTAAAGTGGTCCCTGGATAGGACGACATTCCCTCAGCTGCTGCGTCTCTAGTATGAATTATGTCCCAAGACTATCTGCAGAATGACTATACCCTCCTATATGAATGATGTTGCAAGGATTATCTGCATCATGAATGGTGCTTTAGGTTGTCCCTTGTAAGGACGACAAGGAAAGATTAGGCTGTAGTACGAATGCTGTTACAAGGTTTACCTGCAGTGATATCGGTTAGGTGGACATTATAGATATTGTATGGTTTGTCTCTAGTATGAAATGAACGATGTCCCAACGATTGTGCAGTACCGTGATCTCTGGTAATTGTAGTTACAGTTATACTGAAGTGGATAAGATGTATAACAGTTTCTGCCATTATTTTTGAAAATAGATCTGAATTATACTTTGTTTTGTTGTGAATAAAAAAAAATAAATGTCAAAAATAGTATTATTGCGATTTAAAATATATTTATATCATTAAAAAATATTTTTGTAAATAAATATTTTTTTATATACAATAAATATTTAATTTGCAAATAAACATATCTTTATACCTGAAATAAATATTTTTGTGAAAATATATATTGTTATTGCCAACATTTATTGAAATGCACACACATATGTTTTTTAAGTACAAATAAATAAGATTTTGTGAACGAATATATTTTAGTAAATAAATATCTGAATATAGATAGATTATATTAATATTGGAAAACTGTATCACGGTATAGACTATTGCAATGTTTGTCACGCCATAGATTAGTTTCTTTCCTTGAAACTTTACAGCTTTATGGTAAATATATATAAAACTAGAAAAACGACACTTAACGTTTAAATAATTTAATACAAGATTGTATTCATGCAAACTTTATAAACAATATATTTTATTCATACAACATTTAAAACCAATATTTTGACAATGGAAACTAAAATTTAATTTTCAGAGAATTCTCAGTATGTACAATGCTCAGCAGCCTCCGTGGAATCCTTATTTAATTTATTGACATTTAAACCTTATACACTGAAAGGAAATGAAAAAGGTACGACCGAACTAACAAACATATAAAGTGAAGTGCTACGGTAACCGGCGCAAAAGCCATTAATTTTCTGACATTTTGCATAGCTTGAATATTTGAATGCATCTACTTTCTTACGCATTTTTATTGTGAAAGCGCAAAGTACTGCTGATTTCTTCCCCCCTTTATGTCTTATGTCCCAATAACGCAGCGTCTATTCTGAGCCTACACTATTTGCATAAAACTTACAGCAATTTATACAAAAAATGACAAAAGAATATACAAGACGCCACTACAATGATGTATGGACCCGTCCAATTTATTACGATAGACATATCACATACTCGTTTATGGGTTAATACTTATGCATCTAATTATTGTGTAAGACTATCTTCAATGTGCGGTATATTGAAAGAAAATGCATAGAAAGGCAACCGTCTGCAGAAAATTAATGTATTTCTGTTTCATTGTAAATGTACTTATCCTGAATGTAATACGATAGATACTAGTCTATCCCATAACCTTTTAAGGTCGTTGGGCGAATGGATGCACGTTTCTTAATTAAATTTTTTTCAGTTTGGTTTCACCCCAAAATTTCGAAATAAAAAGATAACGAGCATGTCCCGGTAGGTAATAGACATCACTTTCCGTGCCAGATCCGCTATACACAGCAGTCGTGGACAAGAGACGCCTAAGTACTACCGCGGGCGCGCAAATTCTCCCCCCCCCCCCCCACACACACACACACCCCGAACAACTTTAATCTCAAAGTCCGAGAAAGACGACATTCATTACGAAGAACACAGAATTGTATTATTTGAGAGAGAATTACAGGTTTGAGAAAAACACACTTTTGCATTATAAGAATTTCAGGTACCGACTCACTTATGATTCAAGAGGGTCATGGCATACATTGTATGCCATGCTCTTCTCGAATTATGAGTGAGATGACGCCATAGCTAAGATAGCAACTATGAAATTCCAACTGTTATGCTCAGTACCTTGGCAGAATATCGGTTCAATGACGCCACTTAGACATCAGTATGAATTCTTAATTGCGGTGGTAACAGCTATATGACATCACTGTTTATGAATTCTTAATTGCGGTGGTAACAGCTATATGACATCACTGTTTCCAAAGCATGGCAAACAATGTATGCCATGCTCCGCCAATTTTTCAATGACATTACAAACATAAATTCTTTCAATAGAAACTTCATATTTTCCCAAACAAATTATTATTTTCAACTGATTTAATTCTGTGTTGAAAATGATAAATGAGGCAGTGATACCCTATAACAAACAAAATGGAAGCAAAAATCCGGTAAGATTTATGTCTGCGGGACATGTTAGTCTTAGTTTTAGAATATTAAAGAAAATTTTATCTGAAACAGGTTAATAAAATTCCAGTCTAAGAATGAGCTTTGCCTTATCGGCGACACCTAGTTAAAATCTCTTTGGCAACAGATTACTTCACCATGCTAGCAGGGTTCCGATACTGCCTTTTATTATCATCATTCAATCATCTGAATATTACTGAATACTTTTACCGCTTAAATATTCCGATCTATGTTCATGCTTAAGAAAACAAATCCGATTAAATTATATTTCAAAATAAAATTACTGAAAAAATCTTTGTGAAATAATTATATATATATATATATATATATATATATCGTCTGTTGAAAGAAACATATAAAATTACTAAAAACTCTTTTTTTAAATAATCGTATACATAGTCAATTGAAAGCAACACTGAAATACACTTACGAGGGGCGTTCGGAAAGTTTTGCAAATAGCCTCACAATTTTGTTCAAGGGCGTGCTGGGTAGAAATGATATGCATGCGCTAAAAGCACTATATTTGGTTTTTACAATGACACCAAACAATTTACAAAGACACGTTTCTTTACTGACTTACCACGCATTACATTAGGTCTTACCACTGAGCTATATTCATTTGTGAAATCTTTTCAGTTTTAGACAATAAAGTCAAAAATCGTTGTAAATACAAATTATATCTTTATCAGCCGCTTGTCCATTATTGCCTACATTATGTATACCAAAGTTAGAAGGGTGACGACTGTTAACGATTTATTCCGTGCAAAGCAATGCATAGTTCTTATGAAATTATTGAAATCGACGCCAACGTCATTTTGTGAAAGATTGTAACGGTTTCATCCTTTTTTCGCATCAATTTGAGTTAATTGACATTTTTTATTTGACCTATGGAAAGGCTCTTTCTGACAAGGTTTCGAATACTGACAGACATGTTTTGATTTTAAAAATGATAATAACTTTAGTGTAAAAGGGAGAATTTGCTACTTCATAAAAACGGATAATACTTTTTTGTGGAACAGTATGGAACGTAGATTAAATATAATTTCCGTAATATTTACAGAACAACATTGCCAGACCATTATATTTAAGTAGCAATGATAAAAGAAATCCAAAGACTACTCAGATATGAATTATGGCATACTAAAGTAAAATTCTGCAGTGCATGTATGGTATACCTAATTCAAAGAAGTTAAAATGTTTCCTTTAAGAAAAATACACTGCATTTGCTGACTTCTGTAAGCATATCATATCTGAATGTGTTTTATCTATCAGAAAATTTGTCTTTACAGTTGTTACTAAGAAATTACGCCACTTGCAAAACTTTCTGAACGCTCCTAATTATTACCAGGTTTGTCGAAAAGTAATTATTGCAAAGAAGCTTACTCAACATATTTACTAGAATTTTAGGCTGCTGTACAATGGTAAAAATACCTACAAACGTAACAAAAAATAAAAACAAAAAACAAGTTGACACCTTAAATAATAAAGGGAAGTATGTTAAAAATATACTCTTCGCCGAAAGTTTAGCATAATTTTAAACAATTGGAGATAATAGTAATTGAATTCCAACTTTCTAAGGAAGTTAATGCTTGTTATATTAAACACCAATGATTTAATCATCGTAAAATTAGCAACTCATTTGAATTTCAGAAACAACTCCACAAAGGGAGCAAAGACGTACATGTCCAAAAATATATTTTGGAAAAAAAAGATATCTTTTTAATGCGAGTGAGTGACTTTTCTTTTACTACAATTTTACGTTTTATATTGCTAAATGTTTTTGGCGAATGTTAAAATACTGCTTTTATAATAAACAAACCAAAATTTTCTATTGCAAATAAGAATGTTTGAGGCTTTTTTCTATGCTTGCTTTGTGCAGTGTTTACTGAAAACAATTTAAATTTGGTGTTTTTACAATGTTTAAGCAGTGGGTTTATAAAAGAATGCATTTATCTGCATACTGAAGGTTGGAATTAAAGTTATAATGTCATTATGATTTGCAATAATCCTGGTATTTTTACTTTGAAAATATGCTAAACTTTTGTCGAGGAGTATAAATAAACAGCATATTTTTCCTGTGCAGTAATGCGTCCAAAAGATAAAAATGAAATGGCAAACATTGTAAGAACTGATAGGACTGTCTATTTGGGTCTGTTCGAGTTGCCTAAGCCTATCTGCTCCAATACTTTTAATCTTTTCGGTATAACGCAGCTGTATTTCAAAAGTAATACACAGCTCTATTCTTTAAATTAGAACAAAAAAATCTGGCTCATATTTCTCACTTGGATATCGAATCCCAAATATAATTATATTACTCAAGGTTTGCTAAGCGCCAAGAATACTTAATAATATGGTTTATGTTATAGTTGCAATATTCTTATGAGTTTTTCTTTTACATTCCAATTAGTGATTTCTTAAATGTTTTAGACAAAAGTGTTCACGGTTTTACTGGGACTTTACATGTTTGTTTTGAAAAACAAATATATCTAATGCTAGATTCACAATGCTATGTGAAATATTTGGGACTTAGCAAGCTTTTAGAGAGAGAGAGAGAGAGAGAGAGAGAGAGAGAGAAAGAGAGAAGTCAGCAACCACAGAAAGTTATAGAAACGGGGCTTAAAGCAGTGGGTAGACGTAAATCATGCCAACAGAGCATGAGAAGAAGGTCAGACCGTCACCTAAATCAGCACTGTAGTTGTCATGTTGTAAGCCTATGTGAAGTTTCATTACAATACGTCTCTTAGTCTCTGATGGTGCTAAACGCAGTGGGTAAACATTGTTGACGACAACGCTAACCACGCCAACGCTGACAACAACGACACCGCCGGAAAGTGAGCCTATGTCGCTCGTGCTTGCTAAATCAGATGCGACAAAATGGCAGTTGTTTTACAGCTTTTTAGGCATAGAGTTTAAACTCACTCGGCTGGTCTCAGCCAGTACACCTCGCATGTATCATATTGACAATGCCTTTGTCGCAATAAAACATATTAGTTTCAAGCAATGAGTTCTATTTTATCACCAAACTGACCATCTAGTTGTACAAATTCTACTTGCTGGATTTCATCCATGTTTTCCGTTTCAGATTTACTGAAATAAGCACCGAAGTCCTGTACATTCACTCGATTTTGTTTAGGCATAGCATACTCTATCTTAGGCCACAGCCACTTATCTCCACATTTTACATATGTGCATGTTTTGAGATATAGTTTCAGCTCCTCGTCCAGTAAATCAGTGTTAATATCATGAAGCAGTATCATAATAATTCTGTTCTCCTTTTCTTGCAAAACCTGATGATGAGCTGTTTGGAATTCATATTGGCACCATTCGCTTTTTAGGAAATTGTCAGACAGAACGATTATTATACGTTTACTTCTTTTCACGGCTGATATTATTGTCTCAGCAATAGCTTCACCTACGGGAAAGTCTCGATGGTGTAAACAAAGCTTAAATCCATCCCTGTTATGTTTAGGTTCTTCTAGATTTGGTACTAGTTCTCGTATAATGAATGCTTCATCATGGCCACTGTAGGAAACAAAAGCATCATAGGGTCTATTCATCTCGCCTTTATTTTCCGCTTGATTAAATTTCCATCCATACTTTACAAAACACCATACTTTTAAAATCTCACGGTTTCGAAATCCTATTCCACATGTTACCAAACTAATTAAAAATATGACAAAAACAGTGCCGAGAGCTGCAAATGCTGATTTTCCCAAAATGCTTGATATTTGTTTATCTTGGTTTTCATCAACACAAAAGTCTGGAAGATGCAGGTCTGACAGAGAATGTATTTTAGTTTCATTATTACTTGAGTTTTTAAACATTTCACATACAACTCTATTCAAATCAACAATTTCTTTGGCATTGGTCAATGTAAAGTTATTCATCATTTCTAGAAATGGACAGTCACAAGACCAAGGGTTATCTGACAGCCTGAGCGAAGCCATTTTAGACATACTGGTAAATTCGTGCCTTGACAGGGTATTCAGTTTGTTACCAGAGATGTCTAAATACTGTAAGTTGGTCAATAGATCAAATGACTTCTCTTCAATCCATCTGATTTTATTGAACGATATTGTCAGATGTCTCAATTTATTTAAATCCTTTAACATTGCTGGAGTTAGGCGAGGAAGAAAGTTATATGCAAGGTTTAATATAGAAAGATTATATAGACCTGTAAAAGTGCCATCTTTTAGTTCATGTATCTGACTGTAATTCAGATAAAGCTCTTTCAAATGTGATAATGTCTTAAAAGTACCAGAAGCAATAGTTGACAGGTTGTTTCCCGATAAATCTAATATTGTACAAGTTGCAGAAATATCTTTTGGAACTGACATCAAATTGGTTCCCAAACAGTCAAAGATATCCGCTTCTTGTTTGAAACTTTGGTAACATGTGCAGTTTTTGGGACAGTAACTCCGACAAACGCACTCACTATTGCCGCAACATTCACAAGAGTCAAGGCAGTTTACTGTATAGGTACACAAAAACATTGAACTTGGGAGGTCTTTCATTAGCCCAGGTTCATGTCTGTAGACCTTTTCACAATACAGTGAACTTAAGTCCCTTATTATAAACGAGTTATCATAAACTCTGTTCTGTATATGAGAACCATCTTTCAGCCAAGCCAAATTACAGTCGCAAAAAAATGGATTTCCCGACAAATAGTAGCTTACTGGCAAAACATTTCGTAGGGGTACTTTTAAGGTTTCACGTGACAGAGTTGATATACGGTTCATCCTTAGGTCAATGTCATCAATAAACTGGAGCTTTAATACATTATTTTGTATGAAATGAATTTGGTTCCCATAAAGAATGAGCTCCTTTATAGTGTCTGGAAATAATGCCTCCAGTTTTCTGGCCTCCAATGTAACTAGCTTGTTTTTACTTATATCAAGGATTTTGAGATTTGGAAACCTTTCGTTTGTGAAAGGTACAATAGTTGATATACTGTTATTATGCAGGACGAGACTCTCAAGTTTAGACTTTGCGGGGAATATCCGGTTATCCAAGGACGTTATATTATTGGATGCCAGATTCAGTATAGTTAAGTTTACGTTCGTCGTAAAGGCCTTGTTTGGCAGAGAGGTAAGTTTGTTTGACATAAGACTTATCCCCACCAACATGTTCATCCCATGAAAAGTGGCTGAATCAAAACTGATGATATCATTGCAACGAAAATCTACAACAGTCAATACTTTGGGAAGTTTCGGAATCGTTTCTAAATGGTTGTAAGATATATTTAGTATATGTAGATCATGAAGCTGTGATAGTGCGTCAGAATGGATTGTCTTTATTTGGTTGTTTTGTAAGCATAAAAATATCAGGGAGAAAAGACCGTCGAAAGAAGCCCTTTCAATTCTTTCAATGTTATTTTCTGACATATTTAAGAAACCGAGTTTGCTCTGAAATGCAAACGTTCCATTGGGAATTTGTGTAAATACATTTCCAGATATCTCTAAACGATGTAGCTCATTCAGCTCGCGCATAGTTTCAGTATCAAAGGATGTAAGGTTATTGTTGTTCATAAGGAGGCTCTGAAGAGTTGTAAGACATTTCAGTTCTGGCCATACAACATTGTTTAAACTCATTCCATCTAGGTTGAGGAAGGAAATGTGTCTCAGGTTCGAGAAAACGCCAATAGGTAGAGTCTCAATTTTGTTATAAGCAAGCTCCAGTTCTTGCATTTGGGAATTATTACCAAAAATATCAATTGGCAATTCTGTCAGGTGATTTTCTTTTAAATTCAACATCTCTATATCGGTTAGGTTGTCGAACAATGTTTCATTTATCCTCCGTAATTTATTCCCAGCGCACTCTAAATATATAAGTTTACTTGTTACTGACCTAAACCTTGTTGGAAGATCTTCTATGGAGTTTTCAGAGATATCTATTCCCTTGATATTACCAGGATTAGTGCATATCATACCTGTGTCCTTGAAACTTTTGAGACTGTTTCTGCTGAAATTCACATAAATAAGTCTCTCAAGATTGCATAAACTAGGAGCAACTGATAAAGAGGTCTCCGTGAAGGTCACCCTTTCCAGCATAAACAATTCTGGTAATTGTAAACTTTTCTCATGAAAATGACTTATTTTTCCACCTTGTATTACAATTTGCCCAAGAGTTCTCATACCGCTGAATGCACGTTCAGAAACATAGGCTATCTGACAGTTCTTAATTTTAACAGAAACAAAAGCACGTAACGATTCGAATATGCCATCTGATAGTGCACTTTCCTTTGGATAATTTGGATTACAGTCTATTTCCATATAGCTCAGATAACTTGTTTTATTTAATTCACTGAAGTATTTATCTTTATCAAGTGCATTTACCTCACAAAAGACACCCATTATTGCCGGGTATGCAAACAAACGGCAATAACACTCTTTTGGACATGGATATGCATTTGAGATAATCTGTTCTAGATCAGATAAAGTATCTTTCTCTGATAGCATTGATGTTGTATTTAAACTCGCTGTGTCCGTAGTCTGACTGGCTTTTCGAGTGAGGAAAGTCAGACTCAGAAGAGTCAGGACAAAAGTTGGGCGCAGCATTCTGAAATAGCCGGCAAAAAATAAATAAATAAATAAATAAATAAACAAATAAATAAATAAACAAATAATGTCAGTGACAGAGACTAATTGCACTGAAATAATACAGTGAAAATCTGCATGGGATAGCTTCTTCAAATCCAATGTTACAACAAGACACTGTCATGTCAGCTTGTATACACACTTCTCTAAATCGAATCGCGACTGTGCTATTTCATTAAACAATAAACGGAGAGATTTAGAATAAACAAACACAAAGAATTAAGCCTACGAAAATGACAGGTCTTAATCCTGTCATGCAGCAGCTTGTTTATAATTGCTGTTGAATCTGTTTAGAAACGTTATGATAAAAACAAACAAATACAAGAAGGAAAAAGCAGCAGAGTGCTGTATCCAAATCCACCCATACAAACAGTTGGAACGCAGACTCATCACATTTGAGTAAATCATTTTCTGAGCGGTCGTCTACGCACAAAGAAATAATCCCTTTTTTTCGCCGGAAAAAATGGCGGGAAATTTTGAACAGAAACAGTCCCAAAATAATGCTCGTTTGATAAGATATGCAGTCATAATTTTCCAACGGACCAGATCAGAATGAAATTTGATGTTTTGTTATTGAAATCAGACGCATATTGGTACCTCAATGCAGTTTGCACATCCAAAACAACGATCACAGTTTGACAACCGTTTTTCAGAAAAGTAAAACGCTACGACAGTACCCCAAAGTTATTTTGCAAAGAAAATTGTCCCAAAAACCAAATTAGATGCCATTATAACTGAACCGTAGTTCATACATTCGACCGTCTTTTAGCCAGGTATATCTTCGGGAGAAAGTCTATTTTCGTTGAAAATCGATAATGAAGTTGATCATTTTTACGTATACATGGCACGTGCGTTTGTCAACACACAGACATTTTTCAGCTGGATCGACTTGAGGAGACCAACTGTTTCTTCATTTATGGTAAAGTAAAGCTTGTAATCATTTAGCATACTGTGAATTTATTAAGATTTTGCGTTAGTCTGTCTGCCTGCGATTTTTTGGGCTTCTGAATTTAGGCTACACGCCGAGAACGAGAGAAAGCAAAACAAACGCACTTATCAACCACAAAGTTTGACAAACGAAAAAGCCACAAGACATGTCGCCCCACCTTCAGGTGACAACTCGCCCCAGATTCTGAGAAAACTACCCCAGACAACTTCCCCCAAGATAACGCACCCCACATTCTGAGACCACTCGCCCTTCTAAAGAATTCTGTCCCCCCCCCCCCCCAACACACGTACATTTCAGAAGTCATCCAACAAAAACAAAAAGTACAAGAGACAGCTTGCCCTTCCTCCTCATAAATCTGCCAAAACCCTGTCCCGCTAGGCGCTAAGGGACCGACCATTTGATATCGTGTGTGTGTGTGGTGGAGGGGGGGGGGAGGGGGGCGGGGGAAGGCTGGTATATTTTTTGAAACAAATCCCTGTCTTTGGAAGAAAAGATATGCAAGTAAAAAATAAATTAGCTCATAAGGGGATTTCAAAAAATAATCTGGCCTCAAAAATCAGTGAAAAAAAATAACCTGGCTCCACCCAAAATTTCCAAAAAAGAGTCTGGACCCTGCACTTTTGGTGGGAAGATAGAAACTGCCTACCTACCCACCAAAATTCACCTTACCCCTGAGTCTGGACCCTGCACTTTTGGTGGGTAGATAGCAATTGCTTACCTACACACCAAAATTCATCTTACCCCTCATTCACCCCCCCACCCCCCCCCCCCCCCAAAAAAAAAAAAAAAAAAAAAGATGGCCACTTGGGACACCCTAGATCTGTTTTTTCTATTTAACGGCACATTTACCGTGATCAACCTGCATAGTAAGACAAACAGGTCTGAGCAAGCAGTGTAGACCAGGAGCAGTCTGATCTGGGTCAGCAATTTTTCCTTAATACCTGCACATTTTGGGTACACCATTTGTGGGTGATATAGATAGTTCAAAATGTAGGATGCTGTTATCTTAGTATTATGGGTAATTACTGTAACTGTGTGTGACATTTTATGTAGAACTATTATTTGTTTTTGTTGTTTTCATAGTTTGCAGGGATTAAAAAGAAAGCCTACCTACCTAAGTACTCTCCAAAAAAAACCCTAGTTAATAGGCAACTGCAAACAAAATACTTTTTATGCTTGGCCTGAAGCTGAGATGGGAGGAGGGGAAAGGGGCATGAAGAAATATATATTCTATAGAATTAAATGCCTAAAGTTATGTTTTAGCTTAAATCTCATAAAGACAATTAAAAGGCTCATATTGAAGTTATATCAATAGAAATGATACCATAAACTGAAAAATAAAAAACATTTTTATATTTCCCGATTAATTTAATCCAACTTAAATGTTTGCAGCTTCTGACCAAAGCAAAGAAACTTGTAATTACTAATCAGTTATTAAGCTACTAGAGAGAAAAGCTTGATGACAGACATTAAATGATGAGTCATGACTGTAAAGGGATGCAGTTAAGTGCAGCTGAATGAGAGGTAGCCCCTTCCTGTCTATCCCCACCCCCCAAACACACACACACACCAGCCTATTAAAAAGCATTTTCACAGAGGATTTTATTGGCCAGATATTTAGGACTTTATTATGCTAGCAAGCTTTTTTATATCATTATAAGTGCACAAAATAATGAATGGGGTGCTGGACCCTGCACTTTATGTGGAATGTTGCATAATGCTGTTTGTCCTTCTACAAGTCAAGACTATGTTAGAATGAAAATAATTACACAGTTCCACCATAAATGTTGCACCAGCATCAATGGGCTTCATATTAACACCTGTTGTGCCCTCTCATTAGAAGCACTTCAGCAAGAGCATAGATGATTCTATTAATGGATCACAACAAATGTTTTTATGGCTGAATAAGACAGAATTCCCAGAATTGCTATCATGCTCCAGCTGAGTCTTTGTATAATCATTATCATAAAACCATCACTTGTGGAAGTGTCTCCAGGATTTTTTTCTTATTATGTACATATGTTATAATTTATTTTGGATATTTATTTATTTATACTTATAGGGAAAACACTGAAGGGCAATGTCAGACTGCATGTGAATATAATAATTTGATCAGAGCTTTATACATTTAGAATACCTATATAGTACTAATTTGTTCATTTGAAATTTGTGTTAAATTTTAATTTTTGATCAAAAGCAACTGTGATGAGACACCACAACATACTAATGTACATTTTACTTGAAGAGAAATGATAAAGAATAATTCCACTTTGGCTCACTAGATATTGCCCTATTATTTTTCTTGTTTAATCATGTTTATATCTTACCATTATTCAACTTAGAGAATAGATTACCAAGTCCTGAGCCTTAACTTGCCACATATTTAATCAAGTTTTCTGGTTTGCTGGACAGCTGTGCTTTTTATTTGTTTTGTTTTTTGTGAGTGTGACTCAGAATCATATTAGAGAACACATCTCATTGAACTAAAATTTTGAGAAATTCTCCATTCTCAATGAAAAGTTAAGGTACCATTCATTATAAATTATATAATTTTTGCTTGAGATTTGCCCCTACTGATAGATTTCCATGAGATTTTTGGCAACAGCTAGAGCAAATCCCTCAAAAGATCATGAGTATATAAACACACTGTGGCATTTTAATTTATGAACCAAGGGCATTGCAGAGCTGACAGCCCACACCCCCACCTGATGAGCTAGTATTTGACAAACCTGGCATTTCATAATAAATATGTATTTTATTAAATCTCTGGTTTCTTCTTAGGAAGAATCAATAAATGCTTGTTAGTTGTTTACACTCTTAAAAAGGGGATAAACAACTAACAAGTAAATATGTATGTTGTACCCCTCATTAGAACTCCTCATTAAGGTAGTTCCACAGAGGGCCAAAACCTATGTTATAAAAATGCATACTGCAATTTTAATGCTCAAAAGCTCATTTGACAGTACATATGCTGCTTCTCAGTGTTGGCTGAAATTATATGGAGTGTAAAGGAGTGTATAAGTATGTATGGCCAAGTCATTTTCTAAGCTTAAAGTTTAAACAAAATCTTCATTACTGCAATTGTCCTACCACTTTCACCATCTGACAGTGTGTCGAAATTGCTGTGAAAATCAAATAGTACTCACCCTGATTAGACTGCTGTTTTGATGGTACTTAGTCTAACCCAGGTCTACACTGCACTTTTTAATCAAGGATTTTAGTCATTGAATTTTGCAAGTATTTGTTATGGCTAAACATCTATTATATTTTGCTTAGTTTTTCATGTAAAAGAAAGGTTAAAAGTTGTGTGCGCGTGTGTATGTAGGGGTGGGGGTTGGGGATGGAGGAAGAAGGGGGAGGGGGGTAGAGGGGCCTTAAGTTGGGTAGGGTGATCGTGTGAGTTGCAGGAGAGGCTTTGAAATATTGGCACGTGCAGGATTAATTGGATGGCAAAATTATTTTTTCTAGCAGTCCCTCTGATTTTGACCACAATGTACCGGTCTTAATAACTTATAAGCAAGTAAATGCGAAGGCTGAAACAGTTGACGCAGTTCTGTAATTGCGTCACAACTGTCATAAATCGATCGCTTTGTTTACAGTATGGTGTAGGCTACTGATCAGAATTCTTTTCCCAATCATTCTGAAGAAAGTACAGAAAAAAATATTGCTGTATGTTGAATTACTAGATGCGTTCCTCTTCGTGTGTCGGATTTCAGGATTCAAGAACATTTCGGTAATGTTTAAATTCATCACAGATTATTTTGCTGTCTATCGATCAGGTAAAAAATCCGCCATTAATTTGAGAAAATGAAATAGGGTACCTAAACATTATTTTGCAAAGGAAATTGTCCCAAACACCGAATTACTTAATTTGTATAATGGAGAAAGGGCAGACACCATGGTTTTTCATGGCATATGTCCGCCGACGGGAGAAAGTCGATTTATTTTGAAAATTGCTGTTGAAGTTGGCGGATAAGAGTCGTCTTTACATGATCACGTAAAACGTTCAATTGCAGAATATCTCGGTGTTTAGCTCTGCTCCTAAAGGCATAGAGAATTAAATTAAGATGTAAGGAATAAAACCATATCTTATTTTCGGCTTTGTGTAGCTTGATTCGCCGACAAAGCATCACTGAAATTGCGACACGTTCGTCGATTGAATCTGAGTTTGAGAAATTTCGAAGTCAACGTTATTTCGTTGCTATCTGTATAAAAATATCACTCCGCCATGGATACGCGTTCCCACTGAAAGGACCTCTGACAGTTCCAATGCAAATTTGCCTATTTTTCGACAAATTACTGCAGCTTCCATGGGAAGCCTATGTTGATAATTTTAACATTAACATGCAGTCTTATGCATTATGAAGAAGTTTTCATATTAATTTTGAAAAAAATATCACGTCTGCAGACTAACTCTCGCTGACTTTCTCAGGAGGCGTAAGTGGAATTTTTGGTCATCCAAAATACACCAAATTTTCGATTTTTCTTATTTACTGAATTTTATTTTGTTAAACATGCTTAAAATAAAGTAAACACTACCACTGCATATATCATGCAATAATGTGTAAATAAAAAGTATGCTAGCCTGATTTTAGATGCAATGGGTCTAATTACCCCACCCACTTTTTATTTTTTCAGCTGTAGACTATCACCCCCCCCCCCCCCGTGCCTCAGCTTGCCACTCACATATAATGTGTATATTGACAGTACACATATACATGCAAAGTGGCTAGCTGAGGCACGGGGGGGGGGAGTACATTTATAAAAGTTTTCCTATTTTCCATACATTTAATTATTAAAACTTGCGTTTTACACCAAAAATCTCAGTCTATGTGTTAAATAGCCGAAAAATCGATTTTGTACCAATTATGGGGAGTTCCGAGGAAACCATTTCAGTGGAAATTTTGAAGTGTAGCAAAAGTTCATTTCTGACCATTTTTATAGGCAAATTTACATTACAACTGTCAGAGGTCCTTTCACAGGGTATAGGTTAGGTATATCATACACTTGTACTGCCTTGCGGTACAAGCCGGCTTTTATAGCGACGTGGTAGAGTGCTTAACTTTAGATCGAAGGGTCCCCGGTTCGATTCTCAGCCGGGGCTTGAGATTTTTCAAGAGTCCGTGACACAAAAATTGTTTTTCTATCCAAATACGGAATACAAACAGTCGAAAAGTCTGGCTCACATGGTTGTGTAGAAATTTTTAACCGATATTTTAAAGGGAAAATGAAGAAACATGAAAAAAGAAAAATCTTAAAAAAATGTAATCGGCGCAGATTAAATGGAAGTGTGTTGTGTTATATGTCTCTAGCTGAAGATTTGACAATAACTTTCATGAATAAGAAAGCTATATCGGTAGGCACCCACAAACGTATCTTTAATACTGGGTAGAGACAATGACCTATCTCAAAATACAGCTGTCCAATTTGGAATTCCAAAATTGACCGCGATCAATCTTGAAATTGGCCTGATTTCAAAATAGTTATCAACATGTTGCACTGTTTGTTTGATTGTGTGTAGTACACCGAAAGTAGAAATCGAAAGTAGATCTACGACGGAAAAAAGCAAGTTTTGAATATCTGCGTCTGTTTTCGATAACATTTCTATTGTAAAATTACAAACAAGAGAAACATTTTGAATTAATACAAGACAGAGTGCTAGTACTCGCAATGAAGAACGACGAGAAAAAAACCCCGAATATTAAATATTCATTGACCGTTGATTTTGACATTCGCGTTATTTGACCAATTGAATCTTGTATAATATGGAACAATATCGAAATTATACGAGGCTCTGCCTCGAAAAAAAATCAAAGACATTCAAAACTAACCAGAGTAAAATGACAAAGGTGCAACTAAGATCATCATTTTAGCCGTGACACGAGAAAACCAACAATGTGGTTGTGCGCCCAGCGCAGCCTCAGATCAGTCTGGGCATCCGCCCAGTTTGGCCAATCTTTGTTAAGTGCCCAAAGGGTAGCTAATGGTCTAAGCTACCTCCATTCGGACAAAAAAGGACTCTGATCAGACTGGGCGAAGGCCCAGGCTGAAATGAGTCTGCGCTGGGCGCAAAACCACTTTGTTGGTTTTCTCATGTCGCGGCTCATTTGAGCAAATCTGATAGTACATAAAACACTAATGTTGCAACGTCGTTGCAACGTCGTGAGATTTTTTATAGGTTTTGACCATATATGGGCGTGGCAGGCGTAGATCTTGGTCTGTAACCAATATGTTCTATAAAGGGTTATCCTTTGGAAGCAAGTATCACACCAAAGAACTGAAAACTGTTGAGTGTACAAGTTTTCTGGGCCAGACTAGCTAGTTTCGGCCATTTTTACCGCAAGCCCTTGAGGTTGTTATATAAAATTATGTTATGATCGGCCTATTGGTTTCAGAACAGATGGTGTTTAAAATTGTGGACGGACGACGGGCGGGAACGACGTTGACTACGACGACATTAACGACGAGGACGAGCGACGGAGCCTGCCTATCCTATAAGTTCTCTCGGAGCCTTCGGCTAAGATGAGCTAAAAGCCGTAAAGTTTATTATTATGGTCTTATTTTTATTTATTTATTTATTTATTTATATTTTTGCTATGTATATAAACACTTCAGGCAATTGGTTATGGAAAACTGGACATACTTGGTGTCATGGGGTGAAACTATTGATACGTTCCACTGAGCATGCTGAGCCAACTTGAGAACATCGTTATAAGAGCCGTGACACGAGAAAACCAACAAAGTGGTTGTTCGCCCAGCGCAGAATCAGACTAGCCTGGGCATCCGCTGGGTCTGATCAGAGTCTTCGTTTTGTACTTAAAGGGTAGCTAAGAGTCTAAGCCAGCTCCATGCGGACAGCGAAGACTCTGATCAGACTGGGCGGATGCCCAGGCTGATCTGAGTCTGCGCTGGGCGCACAACCACTTTGTTGGTTTTCAAGTGTTGCGGCTCAATTAAGATTTAGAACGGTAACGTATTGTTAAAGATAATTTTTAATGAGCTTTGATCAAAACGTGACGGACGAAAACAAGTAGAACGAAATGACGGGCAGATAAAACTAGCATACTGTAAAACAAGTGGCTATATATACTCGGTCAAAAAAGTAACTATACCAACTATCGGCCATATTTTCAAGGAACCAAGTGCACATTGGAATTACTTGAGGCTTATGTATGTTTGGGGACACGCCAAAGAACAAAATGCTCAGAAAATTGTCAACCCATACTTTTCCACATTAGAGTTTTCTGGCATTATTCGATAGGAGTCAATTTGAATGCATCTCATTTCTGCGCATGCGCAGGGATAAATTTTGTATTGCGCAGCAAAGTCCATAATGCATGGGGTTCGAAAAACACTTTAAAATTTAATGTCTTGTACTCAGGCTTTACAGGCGAGGTTTCTCAGATTATCTCCCTTTTAATTAAAAAATATAGCGATTTTGAAGGCGTCATTATTACTGTACCTGTCGGTCTTTTTTCAAAGCTTCTTCATAAACATTTTTGTTATGTCATTGTTTTCATGGCATAATGACAAAATTGGAAGAATTGTTACACGCCCGCTAGCCATTACGATTTCGATTTCCTATGGAAATCCCACTGAAAGTGGCATTTAAACCGTCTTTAACGGAATCACAGTACCCTGACTTTTGGTTCAAATTCTCGTATCAGAAGCGGTCAAATTTTGATTTCTTGGTCAAGTAGCCTTACCTAAGGCCTTGCTCTTGTGTAATGAGCGCAGAATCTTGGAAATCATTATTCACAAACCAATTCTAAAAACTGTGAACTTGAGCAGTTTTAATGATGTTACTCTGTGAAAATGAAAAATTACCCCTTGCATATTCAAACGACCCTTGTAGCATGTGTAGTCTTAGGAAACCAAAACAAATAAGTTTGTTCAATAGGCAAATAGATATTCTTTTGAAATTAGTAAACTATATGTGTTCTTAATTTCTGCAATTGCCATAGCAACAGAAGAAATTTCATGTATAGGAACTTTTTTGACCTAGTATATATTAATTACCGAAACTGTCAGTTTGCTTCCATAAATCTATTGCGTCCAGAGGATTCAGATGAAATGCCTTAATCAGATTGCTATATTTGATTCTGGTCTTTTTGTTCTCACCTAGCTGTTCAAATCATTAGAATTTCTATATTGAATCAACCTTTTAAATAAGGGTATAAATCTTGAGGGTTGAGTTAGCTAGTTCCGATCACCTAACATAAACGCATTACTTGTCAGTCTACTGTATTACCTACATAACAGGTAGCACACAGTACTCATTATATAATCAGTCTTGTGGAACTCTATTCTAGTCATGAAATGGGGATTGCAATTAAATAAATCGTTGAATTAGTGGCGTAAAACGAGGCAAAACTACTAATAAATAAATGTAATAAAAGTAGCAAAATAAATAAGATCTAATAAATAAAATGAAAATAAATTGGATAAAATGAAATGCAAATAAAAAAAAGTCACTTAATATTTTCGAAAACGTACGTGAAAGTATCGATGCAATCATCTGGATTTGGTTGGTTGGTTGATTTGATGCTTTACGTCCACGGTAAACAGCTAAGGTCATGTCGGGACGGTCAGTTAACCTAACCACACTATTCCTGGGCAGGCTTAGACCTCCTAAGCGGTTAACCAGTACTAAGTGCACATACTTTCGCCAGTAACTGACAACTGCCCTTCTTGATTCAGCGGAAGGAGAAACGAAAGTATGTGGCCAGACGGGGATTCGAACCCAGGACCACTAACTTACGAGTCAGGTGCCCTACCGATTGCGCTACCCGGCCCGGCAATCAATCATCTGGAATGACTATGCCAGAACACTATAATGATATCATAAAAAATATATATGTATGGTAGCAGAACCTGACATCCCGATTCCTAGGTATTGTATTGTTGATATGAAAAAAATAATAATGAAAACATAAAATAAATAAACAAATTAAATAATATTTAATTTGTTTATTTGTTTTATGAAAAACAAAATAATGAAAACATAAAATAAATAAACAAATTAAATAATATTTAATTTGTTTATCTATTTTATGTTTTCATTATTTCTTTTCAGGAACTATAGGAATAAATAGGTAAAAAAGGTAAACGTCTGTCATTACCTTCGTTTATGCATGCACCGATATAGTCTTCCTCTCTAAAATAACACAAGATATACTAGAAATCAAATAAGTTTGCTATAAAACTTAGATGATCACGTTGTTTTCATGTCCTGAAAACCCTGCCTTTTGTCATTTGCGCCGTGGATTTGCGGAGACTAGCCTAAGCGCATGCGCATAATGGACAGAAAATAAGCAGTTCCTCTAATTTGATAGGGCGCACTTTAAGAGGAAACTGAGTACGCCCTGGTTATACTTGCATCTGCGCAAGATGATGTGTCATGCGCAGTTGATCTGCCATGCACAGTTAGTAAATATCCCCAAAAAAGGGTTTGCCTAAATTTTTAGAATACCTCACAATATACATTTTACTTCCCGACTCATACAACAGTGATGTTTAACATAAATTCATAATAAATCTTCAAGAGTACTGAAAGCAGGTTTAAAATTTCAACTCTAATTATATGTCTTGTTGCATCCAAACCTGTCAAGACATTGTGCAATATACCCTTACTCATTGCTCATATTACTATGCGTGCAATGATTGGTTCGAAAGTACAATAGATGAGCCCCGACACGACAATACCGACAAAGTGGCATGTGCGCCCACCGAAGACTCGGGTCAGCCTGGGCATACGTCCAGTCTGATCAGAGTCTAACTATGCGCTGAAAAGGCAGCTAAGGGTGTAAGCTACCTCAAGGCGGGCAGCAAAGACTCTGATCAGACTGGGCGGATCCAATGGCTGATCTGAGTCTTCTCTGGGCGCACATGCTACTATGTTTGTATGCTCGTGTCGCGTTAATAAATATCATCAAAGCCATTTAGGTGATTGGGTACACATTTACGGCTACAAACACCTGCATTTTTTTATTTCATTGTGTCCTCTCTTTTTAATACGGGTCAACGGGGGACGAAAGCATTCGCTCCCCTGGCAGCAAATTTTGGATTAATGCCTAGAGCAAAGGATTTAGTCCCTGCTTTGGATGGGTTTTGTCGTCCAAAGACGCAAACCGAAACTCACAAGAGTTGCTTTCCTTTGTAAAATAGACAAGAAAAGAATGTAGGTTTACTGCTACACAGTCATCGTGTTACAGTTATGAAATGAATTCTTTATTTCCATACCACAGGGGCGTAGCTAGGGGGCAATTACACAGGACGCACAATAATGTTTTATACTCACTGAGGGCAATAATAGGGGATTCAGCCGCTAAGATATTTCAAATTTTCTTGTCTGATGGCAGTTAGTATTAAAATCATGCCCAATTAACAGCATTTCAACTTGGAAATATGCAAGTGTGTGTTGAAATTTTGTCAGTTTGACAAAATTTCAATACGCACCTGCGTATTTGCGTATAGGCAGCTACGCCCTTGATACCAGACTGTATATGTCTGCATGGTGGTTTTGGGTTTATCTCTACAGGGCCTCTAGAAAATAGTTTTATTTAAGTCTTGATTGTCAAAATGCTAAAAAAACCCAAGCGTCAGATTAAGACACTGGTGGCATTACTTTTATTAATGTTGTGCTGTGTCAGGAGAAATGCATAATATCGCCAAATACCTTAAAGGAAGCACTGATTGCACGTATATGTACTTGACCCTTGTATTCTATACGTCTAGTCTTCGGTATTACCACGCGTACTTTATTAACTGTGAAAATCAGGAAGTCTAAATATCAATATCCATAAAAACTTCAAATCTAAAAGTACAAATACATATAGGTTACATTAGGCTGGGTTTACTCGCCTACACTATGTATCGCTATAAATCGTGTCATTCTTAAGTTACTAAATTATAATTGTACTCTATCAATGTTAGTAACTTTGCCTTTTTCATTTTGCCTCATTCCACTCCCCCTCCACTCCCTCTCTCTATTTCTCTCTTTCATTTCAATCAGGTTCAACTTTCCAAGAAATGAATTTGCTCCAAATTATTTTTAAGACATATGAATACACCTCTTTGTTTTTCTGTCATTTTTAAGTTGTTAAAACGAACAAACATCGCGACTTCTTGTTTGCTTCCTTAGATCGAAAGTACGTTCAACTTCTTTACCCTTTACAAATGGGGCCAATGACCAGGTTAATCTGTAAACATAAACTTCCCTGAGTCTAAATATGTTCAGATATTATACATGTATTTACGTGATTTTAAACTGTTTGCAATCATGCAGCAGCACTAACAAGCTCATGCTAAGACACGAAATTAGGCAGCCCTCAACCTCAAAGCCACAGGCCACCTTTTTACAGGAGTCAGTAAAGAGCCAGTATTAAATGATTATCTGTCAAACCCAGAAGAGTCCTATATTTTGTGATAATACGCTGTTAGTCTGGAAAATTATAATTTAAAAGGTCAAGGGATAAGGATTGGTGGGTCAAGATTGTATCACAGTTGTTAAACTATTTGTCCCCCGGTGCCATTGATTCTTTCAGACCAAGTCAACTTTATGTCTATTATAAATTAGATAAGTCCATTCATCATTTTAGTGGTGTCTGGTGCATTTATGTTTTTAACATTTTGTAAATGAGCCGCGACACGAGAAAACCAACAAAGTGGTTGTGCGCCCATCACAGACTTAGATAAGCCTGGTCATCCGCCCAGTCTGATCAGAATCTTTGCTAAGCGCTTAAAGGTAGCTAAGGGACTAAGTTACCTCCATGCGGACAGTGAAGACTCTGATCAGACTGGGCGGACGTCAAGTCTGATCTGAGTGTGCGCTGGGCGCACAACAACTTTCTTGGTTTTCTCGAGTCGCGGCTCAAATATTGCTGTAAATTTTATGCAAATAGTGTAGAAACTGATCAGCTCGCGTTCTACAGTGTGTGCTCTAAGTCTACACTATTTGACCTTGTCATTTTTTACGGAATTAACGGATTAATGTTGTCAGTCAATACTACAGTGTTGATTTCAGTGCCTTAATGTTTTGGTCGATTCTTAACTTTTTTCTGGCACAGTGAGTACTTCTTAAGACAGACTTTATCAAGGGCAACGACCTACGTCATCCGACGCGTCACTAATTGATCAAATTACACCTAATTATCTATTTGGAATAGACCAACAAATCGCTTTATGTTGATAACTTTTCGAGAAAAGACTGCATGCACCAAATGCATTCTAAAAAGGGCAATATTTTAACATTAAAGTGACTCCATAAAAATGTAGTAGAATTCGCAAATACTTTGACTAAATACATCACAATACAGGTTGAAGCATATTTGGTCAAACTGTTTGCAAAATCAACTGAATGTCAGAAGCTGACTTCCAGGTAGTAAGATTGTCCTTTCATTGCCGTATTTTGTGCTTCCAGTGGCTTTATAAAGATTTTTAGATTTGAAAAATTTATTGGAAAATTGCGAACACTGGACCAATCAATATGGTGTAATTTCGAAAATACGTCACTTGCTGATGACGTTTGTTGTTAGGGGTGTTTTATCATTGCGACATGAATCTAAGCACAGTTTGGCTTCCTTTCTTGAAATTTATCGGGCTTGTTACAAATTATGCTGCATCAGATACTCCTGTTTGATAATTGTGACTGTCGTTTATTTCTGGTCAAAGCGGCTAGGGTAGCTCGGCGGAGAAGGGCTGTCTTGTGATTTAGTTTGAGGGCAAATCTGTACAAATGTTTGCGGTTCTTCTGCCTGGCATACTGCGTCGTTTAGCAAGAGCTCAGAGGATATGTCCGTTGCGTGCTGAAATCCGTCCTCCACCTATTGTTCTAAACTATAAGGGTTTAGCGACACGGAGGCAGCTAAATACAGAAAAAAAAACGCATCTGACTTTATTATTACGGCACAAAATGGAAAACGGAATACTGTGAAACACTTATATTTGGCGGTCACTTTATTTTGGCGATATTGGCGAAAAGGAAGAAAATCGCCAAATTAAAATGCCTCCTATTAAAACGGATAATCATGAAGAAAAAAACGTTAAGCATTATTTTAACGGAGTGGCTATTGCCAGTCGACTGGCAATAACGATTTTACGTTAAAATCACTCTTGACAGTTGACTGGCGATAGCGATTTTACATTGAAATCGCTATTACCAGTCGACTAGCAACAGCGATTTTAACGTAAAATCGCTTTTGCCAGTTGACTGGTAATAGCGATTTCAACGTAAAATCGCTGTTGCCACTCGACTGGCAGCAGTGATTTAAATGTGAAATTGCTTTTGCCAGTTAGTTTAAGTTTTGGTCCAAAAAGGGCAAACACTACTTATCAGCAAGCAATGCTTGTGAATGTTTCTACTTTGTATTCATTGTTGCGTCCTCATTAAACTGCACTGCTGAATATAGGTTTAGACTTTTCTTAAGTCTAATTACTTAACTTGCTCCTACTGCGTTGAAATGTGAAATCCACGAGTTAACTGGAAAGGAAGTTTTTTTTAATTTCTTTTTATTTTTTCAGCCCTTTCGATTATGCAAATATGATGCCACGGGGGCTTGAATGATGTAGGAACATGGGCATAGGCCTGAGCTAAAAACATTTTTTGCCCCAGTTTGACAAGTTTAAAACAATTTCTATATTTTCTCACTATCCTTGCCCATTTTAATGTTTTACATCTTTTTTTAAGTAATATTCCTCGAGAGTCTAATAGAATCTAAAATAAAATTATGAACTCAGTACTCGCCCAGTCTTGTGAGTTTTGGTTGTTTGTTTGTTTGTCTTTAACGGCTCTTTAAGACAGTATTTCAGTCTACATCGAGTAATCGTGGATGGTGGTCGCTTGAGTGCATACGTTACGATGCGCGTCTCGCTATGTTTTACAAGGTAGTGTGTGGCTTGGTTGCTATTCCGGTTCCGTCATATTTTGAACAGCCCACCAGATATACTCGTCACATGCATCCTCTTTTCTACAGACAGATCCATACATCTGTCTGTTATTATCAGTATTCATTCTTTCCCATTACTATTGTACTTCAGTTGGAACAGATTACTAGCTGATCTCATCCAAGTTTCAGATCTTGACTCCTTTAAATTAGGAGTCAGCAAGATCGTATGGATCCTCCCCTAAACATAAATAATATTTATATTATGATTTTAAACTCTGCTTGCTAACACTAACCCTATCATCTATATTTCACCTTGCTTTTAAATCTTTGATCCTGCACTATCTCACTTTTTTCTTCTCTTACTAACACACCATGAGTGGTCAAATCCAAATAATACCCGAAACGGGGTTTTGGATCGAACGCAATACGTTTGCGCGACCTTTCCGATATTTTCATTTGCGCATTCCATACGAATGCGCACCTTTTTAGCATACGAAAGCGCGACTTTTTTTCCCTACGACTGCGCACCTTTTCTTATCATCAATTAAAAGTCCAGGTTTGCCCCTGTTAGTTAAAAATTCGACTTACCCAACCTAACTGCGTACCTAGGTAAAAGTCGCGCAAACGTAGGCATATTTTCGGGGAAAAAGTCGCGCAAATGTATGCTACAAAAAGTCGGGCGATTCCACAAAATAGGCTACGAATGTGGATGCATGCTTATTAATGGTGCTTGACTCCAAGTATTTACTGAAAATCCGAGAAGACTGAATGTTTAATATAATAACACCGTCCACTGCTCCAACAAACAGCGTTTTATCGTCTAAAGTTTGCCTTTTATGCGTCAGATCGAAGAAAAGTTTCGTGCGATACGGCATTGCTCTTGATCTGGTTCCCGTCATCAATTTTCTCAATGCGTGTATAAAAACCCCTCCCAAATTCCTAACTCTGCTGCGCGTATAAAACCCCCTCCCTAATTCCGAACTCTATCTTCCTTCTATGTTGAGTACGACCATTCAGCATTCTCGTTATAAAGCAATTGTCACATCGATATAAAACTACTGATAAGGAAGGAAAAATAATAGTAATAGGTCCATAAATATGTCAAAGCCAAAATACTGACAAGGAAGGAAAAATTATGATAAATCCATAAATATGTATACTTTTACAGAAAGATAGAAAAAAATCAAATTACTAACAACGAAGGAAAAAGTACAATAATTATTCTACAACTATGAGATATTGTACACAGCCAAAACAACCAACCACAAACAAACAGAAGTCAAAATAATGAGAAAGAAGGAAAAATACAATAACAATAGGATACAAATTTTTGATATCGCACAGAAATAAAACTGAAGTATGTTCACTTGTCTTTCAAGAAGGTTATAATGTTAATTGGCGTTGCGTCAGTGACGTAGCATCAGTTACCTTTGACGTTAGAAACAATTTACGTTGGTAATGGATTAGGATAGTGACAGTGTAGGTTGACAGAAAATACACAGAGTAATCTACTACAAGAGAAAGAATAATAAAAGGTAAGAAAATTACGAATTTTGTTTACAGTGACGAGGACAACTGGAGGGTTTCTAAACGAAAGTCACATTAATTATTAGGTTAAAAACTAAAGTTTGAAAGAGGGAAATGATTATTTTGGTAAAATTAATGCGTTCAAACTGTAAATAACAACGATTCTTAACATATTTTATTAATTTCACTTTACGATGTGGCTTACTTACTCTCATATTGCATTACCTAGAATGTATGTGTTATATTTTTGCATTTTCGTCAAAACATGGAAGTTTGAAAGAAAGAATTAACCATGTCAGTTAAAAGGAACTTAATATGTTTTTCTTTTTCAGGTGTCAGAATCAGACTTTTTTTTTGTATGAATTCCCGATTCTCAACTTAACAAGCTACGAGAAGAACTGATCAAATTCTTCAAACAGTTCAAAGAGTAGAGAGCCAGCCCATCAGGCGATTTGTTTGGGAATATTCCTCCGATAACAGACGTTGTTAATGCCTTACTAAGACATTTTGAATCTTCAAGTTTGAAGTTTGAAGATCCCGATTGAAGATACTAGTGTCCAGAAGGTTGATACTGACTTGAATGTTGCACAATAGAATAAATACATTAACAGGACTTCTGTGTTGGGTGTAGACAGTTATTACTGTTTTGACTGTTATACCTTAGATGTTATGATTTGCTCTTGTCTGTTCGTTCATAGTTCTTCATTCATTTGAGCTTTTTTGGTTTAACTGTGTCTGTCTGTCAGTGTAGCTGATCCAACTTTATTGTATAATATTTGCCCCTGTTCATCCATTACCGTTCAGTAATGCTGTCAGTCATTGAACTTGGCAAAATTACAGCTGACAATGATTCTACCCTGAAGTTTCTTCGCTACAAACAGCTGCTAAGGAATGGCATGCTATGCAATCATTGTAATATGTGGATGGGCCATATCACTGATAATTCCAAAATTGATGGCTATTTCTGGCGATGCAATTCCTGTAAATGCACCAAAGGGCTTCGACAGGGCAGTTTTTTTTAAAGTCAAAAGTTAAAACTTCCTGTTCTTCTGACAATCCTGTATCTATTTTCCAATGGTGTAAGCGGAAGTCAAGCTTCATTAATGCTTCAATCAGAATGTCATTCAAATTCGATTTATGACTGGTACAATTTATACAGAGACTTTGTGTCTAAGTCACTGTTAGAAAATCCTGTACAGCTGGGGGGTGTTGGAAAAGTAGTTGAAATTGATGAATCTAAATGGGGGCGCAAACAGAAATACCATGTTGGACGTGTGGCGGCGTATTCTCAGTGGATCTTTGGTCTCACTGAGCGTGGCACAGGAAGAGTTGTTTTGCTGACTGTGAGAACTAGAAAAGCTAGTGAATTAATACCCAAAATAACTACAGCAGTTCTTCCTGGTACCACTTTTATCTCAGATGAGTGGGCCGCTTATAGATCATTGCCCCAGCATGGATATATTCACCAAACTGTAAATCACAGTCAAGATTTTGTAAACCCAGATACAGGAGCGCATACACAAACGATAGAAGGCTTCTGGGGTAATGCAAAGCAAATTTTAAGCGTATGCGTAGGTCTACAGCCACTCAGTTACCTGCACATTTAGATGAAATTGTTTTCAGATGGAATAACAAAGACAAAGATATGTTTGAATTGCTGATGAGCAAAATTTCACATTTCTACCCTGTCTGTCAAAACACGCCTACCAATCGCTCTCATGCGAAACCACGGTTCAGAACGCCAGTCCAAGAGAGGAGTTTCCGGTTTCGCAGTAGCGGAGCCAAAATCGTAAACAAATTTGACATCGGCACAGAGTTTGAGGTATCTGTTTTCTCTGAAAACTATTTATGCAAAATATAAGAATGCTATTTTGTCACATATAGATTGTTTCTTTGGCACATGAAAGGATTAGGCACACGGTCTTGCATTTTTCCAGATATGCATTTAGTACGGCGGAGCATGTGTTCAAGGTCAATTTCAACGATATATACATGTAGGGAAAAGTCGCATTCTCTTGCTTGATTTTGTGTCTCTGACCTTGTCAGTCGCAAAGAAGTGAACAGAACTACTGTATGCGTGAATCTAAAGGTTGGAAGTAAGCTTTTTGCGTTGGACAGTTCAGATTTTAGAAATTATACACAAAAACTTGGCATCGTCAGCCCGGTTCCGCATGAGATATTAGAAAATATAAGGAATTTTATCAAACTCCAAAACAGCTTCTGAACAATAATTGGATAAAGAATAACATGAACTTTGTGATATATCATTATTTTATGCATTGCTGATGACCTTCTGGGTGTTTTAATCCCGATTTATCTGTTTTTAAGGCATGCAAGAGGGTTTGAAAGAGGGTTTGCAAAACGCCTAGAAATGACAAACAGGGAATAAAAACAGCCCAAAATTAGTCATCTGCAATGTATAAAATAATGATATATCACAGAGTTCATGTTAGTTTTGATTCAGTTATTGTTCAGAAGCTGTTTTGGAGTTTGATAAAAATTCCTTATATTTTCTATAATCTCATGCGGAACCGGGCTGACGATGCAAAGTTTTTGCGTATATTTTCTATATGCTAAACTGTCCATTACGGAAAGCTTACTTCCAGCCTTTGGATTCACGCATACAGTAGTCCTGTTCACTTCTTTGCCACTGACAAGGTCAGAGACACAAAATCAAGCAAGAGAATGCGAATTTTCCCTACATGTATATATCGTTGAGATTGACCTTGAACACATGCTCCGCCGTCCGTACTAAATGCATATCTGGAAAAATGCAAGACAATGTGCCTAATCATATCATGTGCCGAAGAAACAATCTATATGAGACAAAATAGCATTCTTATATTCTGAATAAATAGTATTCAGAGAAAATAAATACCTCAAACTCTGTGCCGATGTCAAATTTGTTTACGATTTTGGCTCCCCTACTGCGAAACCGGAAACTCCTCTCATGGATTGGCGTTCTGAACCGTGGTTTCGCATGAGAGCGATTGGTAGGCGTGAACAAGACGACCTAACTAAAATTGCAGGCATGCCAAGGATAAAATATAATGCCGATAAACAGAAATAAGTAAACTGTAGACCTGGGGCAATAATGTCATGAATACTGATATAATTATTGTGTTGTTTGATATTTTTCAAACTCTGAAATTGTTTGAAATATTATATAAATTAGTAAGCATTTAATTATTCATGAAAGTGTGTTTCCAATACATAATATATACAGGACAATACTGACAATGTTCTGTGATGTAATTAATGTCATTTAATAGTTACCCCCTCATATCTACTGAAGCACTGTATATTAGTGTTAATTTCAGACGTGAAATTTTAAAATTATAGTAGTTTCAGATGCTACATGTTAAGATTTCTACATAAAATAAAGTATTATTCCCTTATTATCAGTTTCTTTTTCTACGATATCATTTATTGATGAACTTAATATTGTAATTTTCCTTCCTTGTCAGTATTTGACATTGTGTGTGTGTTTCTCTGTAAAAAAAAACAAACAAACATACTTATGGACTTATTATTATAAGTTTTCCTTCCTTGTCAAGATTTGACATTTCATGTATGTGTGTGTGTGCTTCTGTCTTTACAATAACACACATTTATGGACTTATTATTATATTTTTTCCTTCCTTTTGAATATTTTACTTTGATGTTTTTTTTTCTATTTATTTTCTTCAATATTGCTATATTGCTATATAGCAACGTTTCCACAATTTTCGGAATTTCCATATTTTGTTTTAGATATGTGCAGTTTTGGCCAAGGCATATTATTGTTACTTTAGGAATGTGGAAACATTCTTATATAGTGATGTTTCAACAATCTTTAGATTTCCCATATTTTAGCATTTTTTTCTTTCAACATTTTTTAGCCAAGGCACACTTTTGTTATCTTAGGAATGTGGAAACATCCCTATATAGTGATGTTTCCACATTTTTTTAGATTTCCCATATTTTGCATTAATTTTTTTTTAACATTCTTTAGCCAAGGCAAATCTATGTTATTGTTAGAATGTGGAAACATCACTACATAGGGACGTTTCCACATTTCAAAAATAACAAAAATATGCCTTGGTTAAAAAATGTGGAAACGTCTCTATATAGGGATGTTTCCACATTCCTAAAATAACCAAAAATATGCCTTGGCTAAAAAATGTGGAAACGTCTCTATATAGCGACGTTTCCACATTCCTAAAATAACAAAAATAGGCCTTGGCTAAAAAATGTCGAAACGTTTCTATATAGCGACGTTTCCACATTCCTAAAATAACAAAAATATGCCTTGGCTGAAAATTGTGGAAACTTCACTATATTTCCATTGTAAAGTAAGAATGCCAACTCTTGACAAGGAAGGAAAAAATACAATAATGCATTCATAAATATGTAAAATCATTAAGAAGTCAAAATATTGACAAGGAAGGAAAAATTATAATAATAAGTTTATAAATATGTATTGTCATAAAGAGACAAGTCTTGACTAGAGAAAAATTAAAGCTATAAATGACTAAACAATGTAAGAAATATAAATGTTGTAAAGCACTCTATCCTACACGGTTGTTCTAGATGGGAGGTAAATCAAGAAACAACATTAACCACTGTGGGTAAAAGCCGGTACTTATTAAAGCAGGGAAGCGTCAACTTGTAGCCAAACAGGAAAGGAATCTTTCAGGATTGAATCCGTTGTAAACAATCAACATTTTACGAAAGAAACACATCTTACTAGCCTTTTTAATAAATGTTACAACTTGTGGAAACACCCTGAAGACATTCCAATTGAAGTCAAGGCATCTTATTGTAATTTATCTCTTATAAGCGACGTTTCCACATTCGTAGCCTATTTTGTGGGAATGCCAAAAGTCGCGCAAACGTATGCATTTTTCAGTTATAGTCGCGCAAACGTGCTGCGCCCGTTGGATCATGTGAAGATATATAGATAGATATTGCCACAACTCCTTACTAAGCAAAAATGAAAGAAAACAAAAAAGAATAAATAAAAGAATGAAAAAATGGTTATTTCGCAGAAGTAAAATATCTGTGAAGTAAGGCACACTTACTGAGCAGATATAAACATAAAATGGGGTGCAACTTCTTCAGCTTCAAATTTATTATTAAGAACTGGGGAGAAAGGAGAAAAAAAAAAAAAAAAAAACTGGCAATAGCGATTTCACGTCAAAATCGCTATTGCCAGTCGACTGGTAATAGCGATCTCAATGTAAAATGGCTATTGCCACTCGACTCGTAATAGCGATTTTAACGTAAAACGGCTATTGCCAGTCGACTAATAATAGCCATTTTGACGTGAAACACTATTGCCAGTCGACTGGCAATAGCGATTTTAACGTAAAATGGCTATATGACTGGCACTAGACCTTTCCTTATTTTAATCCATCTATCATAATGTCAAAGTCAATATACATCATGCATGTGTATATATTAGTATAAAAGAAAAGCCCAAGCAAAAAAGACCGAGTGGGAAAAGGTTTATTAGATGTGACATACTAATTAGTACCTAAGCCAAGTTGATTAAATAAGAAGGAACACAGAACTCAATTTACTGTAAACAGTTTTATTAGACAGCATGATAATAGAAATACATGACTTTGTAATTTTGATTACTATATGCACCAAGGTTAAGTAGAACTTGGACTTAAGTGGCCTATATGATGTCAGCAGAAATCACTTTTTTTTCAGAAATCACAAATCCGCCAAAATGAAAATCAGCCGAAAGGTCCATATATAAAAATCGCCAAATTTTCCTGCTGCCAAATATAACTGTTTACAGAAGTCTCAAATTATCTAGCGAATTTGTAGTTTTAGTGGAAAATGGATAGAGACACTGATCGGGCAGACACTCAGCATTTCAAAGAGGTCGTATAAAAGTCGATGCATCTTAACATCAATACGAATCTGTTTCAACCTGACTGATACTTATTCGTGAGGTCCTGCGGACACAATCGAGATATTATTTATTAATTGCGCGATACACTCCAAAATAAAACACCTGCCTTGCGACCGGATTGCAAACTTTGCACTACCGGGTGGGAGGAAATCACTGGAAATCTCAGAAAAAAAAACTTGCAACTAGATGAAATCTAACCGGTGCTGGTCATTCTCACGATCCTAATCAGTCTTCGGTAGGTCTTTGAGCATGTTCAAAAACCTATCGTGACAGGCGCTTGCACATGATTTGGTAACTATCGATATGAGCCGCGACACGACAAAACCAACAATGTGGTTGTGCGCTAAGCACAGACTCAGATCAGTATAGGCTTCCGCCCATTCTGATCAGACTCTTCGCTAAGCGCTGAAAAGACAGCTAAGGGTCTAAGCTATCCCCATGCGGACAGCGAAGACTCTGATCAGACTGGGCGGATGCCCAGGCTGAGCTGAGTCTGTGCTGGGCGCACAATCACTTTGTTGGTTTTCTCGTGTCGCGGATCATATATTTTCAACCAATCTTAACTCTATTATAGGGTTTGTAGACTTTTAGAAATTCTTAAGGACACAGGTTATTACAGTACGAAGCAAGGTAACCGCAAATGCATATAAGAACGCTGTAGTTAAAAGTGTGTTCATTCTTTTTATTTTCATTTTATTTCAAAACAACCATATAAGGAAAAATACCGAAGTCTAACGTTCTTTTTTCCATTCTTCCCAGTATAAATGGAACTATATACCAGATAAATTGATCGCTATTTGGTTTCCAGAAGGCGGTTTTTATATTCATTTTTTTACCAGCTATATACATTTGATTTCAACTTTCTGTTCTTAAAATGTTTTCTGTAATCTGGCGATTAGTACAATATAAGGAAGCAGCTCAAATTGCTGAAATGCCGTTTTCAGCAACCTTATCTGTCAATTCTTAAAAGCCCTTTACAAAATCTGATTCTAAAAACTTGACTTTTTGTAGCTGTTCCAAAGAAATATGTTGCAGGACATGAATGCAACATTATTCTTTCAGTGAGCCGCAATAGAACAAAACCAACAAAGAGGCACGTGTTCTCAGCGAAGGCTCAGATCAGCCTAGGCATCCGCCCGGTCTGACCAGAGTCTTCGCTGTGTGCTTTAAGGTTAGCTACGGGTCTGAGCTAGCTCCATGCGGACAGCCAAGTCTCTGATCAGACTGGGCTGATGCCCAGGCTGAACTGAGTCTTCGCGTGGCGCACATGCCACTTTGTTGGCTTATTCGAGTCGCGGCACAAGTGTTTTGCTCATTAATATTACACAGAGCTCCAGGTAAGAAGATATAATGGGGACAATTCAGAGATAGTTGTCCTATTTCTCAGAGAAAATATATATTGTGATTATCATTAGAACCGTCTCGGTGAGACTGTTCAAATGAGGGGGCACAGCGTATTTATTATGGAAAACTAAGCAAAATTACTCCTTAATTACCCTTGTTACTCCTTCTTGTCTGGAGCGCTGAACTTTCCTAATGGAAAACAACAATTTGTTCATGCCCTGCATTTCTCCGATTCAAATTTGCGATATGACAGATCAATTTGTTTCCTTCAGATAACATTTATTATCCTGATAATTGTGACACCCATACATCAATCGGATTCTTAGTTCTAGGACGAGAAACTTGTTTGTTTGTAGGAATGAAGCCTTGCGATTCTATAAGTACATGCCGGAAAAAAAATTATAATAAAGGAGCTGGAAAACATGACATTTTTACATTTTTATTCCCATGCGACAGCAGAGAGGTTGTCGGATTAAACTGAAATATTGCAATTTTTATATTATTGCATGCATCCGAAGAGGCAGGGAGATAACAGTTTCTAAAAGCCTATTTAATCAACAGGAACACACAAAATTATATTGTAGCTTAGCAGGCCTAAGGGGTGGGATGCGGGGGGGGGGGGGGGGTAGGGGGTCGCTGTTAAGGAATTTAACCCATAATGGTAAATATAATATATACGCAAATATAATAACATAATGGTTAGCGACAAACACCGTTTTCAGTAGTTGCTAGATTCTTTTAACACCGGCTGCCAAATAAGGGAGGCAACGGAAGGTGAGATGTTGCTTGTTGAGTATTGCCAGTTGTCCATACCATTCCTCCCTTCATAATAAAAAGGATTGACCGCTTGACTAATCCACTAAAACAACAATCTTGTGTAAAAAAAATGAATGCTCATGTGCCGCCGACAACGCTGGTCATTCTTGGTCATAAAGTCTTCCTACAGGCGGTCATGTGAAGCATATGCAACAACTATCCTTCTATGTGTATTATAAGCATTTTCACTATTCTATAATTTTTTTTTATTAAACAGGTCAGTGAAGGGGAAAATAAACAAACGTCAAACAAGCCGAAGTGTTCCCAGCGGGCAGGTAACAGCACAATGATGTCATAACGTCGCATCGACGTCTGTACGACGTCGTTTATAACTAGCTGTAGACAAGCAGACAAGGTCAAATAGAGGCACGTTTTGAAATGACGTGGTATATTTTCACGTTCAATGGGAAGTAATATTTTACCATGGTTTGTCCGCCTGTACGAGGAGATATCCCGCGAACTTTAGCGAGTGGATTATCTACCGGGGGACACATATGATTTTGGTATATGATTTTGTTATACTATGGTTTGTCCGCCTATACGCCGAGATAATCTACGAGCTTTATGGTTTGTCCGCCTGTACGAGGAGAAAATCCATGAGCTTTATGGTTTGGCCGCCTGTACGAGGAGATAATCAAGGATCTTTATTGTTTTTTTTCCGCCTGTACGGGAGACAATCCACGAGCGTAAGCTAGCTCGTCGATTATCTCCTCGTACAGGCGGACGAACCATGGTATAACTATTTTATACCGCCTTTTTAAGTTTAGACCTTGCCTATTGCTAAATATGTTTTCCTAAAGTTGGCGTTTTCTGGTAAGGTTGGTATAACAGTCACATAAAACAAGTCGCCCAAGGGCAACGATCGCTCACCTGCCAGTATATGCTCAGGTCAAGTGGCCAAAATGCAAGCTTTCGGCTCAGGCAGGCAAATAAACAGGCTGCAATTCTAAAGGATTGGATAGTGAGTGTGTAAACTGTTCCATCATGGCCACTTCTATAAAATCACTAAATGACCTTGACCTCTAGTATTTATAGAAGTTTAAGTTGACTGCATTTCCAAATCACATAGCTCAATAGCAACAGAAAAATGCACTTTCTCATCCTTTCCCATTCAAAAGCCTAAGGGACCAAATTTGACCTTGCCATAAAATAGGTCAAGGTCAACCTAAGGTCATCATTTATATAAACTTTGTAGTACTATAGATAGTCCATGATGCCACATACCAAGTTTCAAGACGATCGGCCCAGTGGTTCTTGAGAAGAAGAATTTTTAAGGTTTTTACCATAAATGAGCATGGTGGCCATCTTGGTCATGTGATCTGGGTCAAATATATAAACTTTTGTTTCTTTATACTGTTACTGCGGCTATGGATTCGTTCCGCTGAGATGCGGGGGCAACGTCGATATGAGAATTGAAATACTACTACTGCTGTTAAGGCTCTAAATGAAATTTGGCTTCAATCAGCCCAGTGATTTCTGAGGAGAAGTCCTTTGTAAATGTTGACGACGGATGACGACGACAATGACCTTGACCTCTAGTATTCGTAGGGGTTAACGATGACTGAATTTCCATATCACAGAAGACAATAGCAACAGAAAAATGCACTTTTTCTGATTTTCCAATTAAAAGCTCAAGGGACCAAATTTGACCTTGCCATTAAACAGGTCAAGGTCAACCTAAGGTCATCATTTATGTACGCTTTGTAGTACTGGAGTGAAAAATGCTACATACCAAGTTTCAAGGCAATCGGGCCAGTGGTTCTGGAGTAAAAGATTTTTTAAGGTTTTTACCATATATGAGCATGGCGGCCATCTTGGTCATGTGACCTAGGCCAAATATATAAACTATCGGTCCCACATCCTGTTAAGTCTTTAGATGAAATTTGGATTCAATCAGCCCAATGGTTTCTGAGGAGAAGGTGTTTGAAAATGATGACACCCAATGGCCAAATGACCTTCGATCAAGGTCACTAAATGACCTTGACCTCTCATATCCATAGGTGTGTTAACTGACTACATTTCCATATCACAGAGTACAAAAGCAACAGAAAAAAACACTTTTTTCAGATTTTCCCATTCAAAAGCCTAAGGGACCAAATTTGACCTTGCCATAAAATAGGTTTAGGTCAACCCAAGGCAATGATTTATATAAATTTTGTAGTACTAGAGTCCCTAATGCTACATACCAAGTTTCAAGGCAATCGGCCCAGTGGTTCTGGAGAAGAAGATTTTTAAAGTTTTTTACCATACATGGGCATGGCGGCCATCTTGGTCATGTGACCTGGGCCAAATATATAAAATTTCTTTCCCGCTTTGCCTGAAGGCTGCATATGAAATTTAATTAAAATTGGCCCAGTTGTTTCAGAGGAGAAGTCCTCTAAATATGTTGACACACAACGGACAAATGACCTTTGGCCAAGGTCACTTAATGACCTTGACCTCTAATATCCATTTATGTTGAAATTGACTACATTTCCGTATCACAGAGCACAAAAGCAACAGAAAAATGCACTTTTTCAGATTTTCCCATTCAAAAGCCTAAGGGACCAAATTTGACCTTGCCATAAAATAGGTCAAGGTCAACCCAAGGTCATGATTTATATAAATTTTGTAGTACTAGAGTCCATGATGCTACATACCAAGTTTCAAGGCAATCGGCCCAGTGGTTCTGGAGAAAAAGATTTTTAAAGGTTTTTACCATATATGGGCATGGCGGCCATCTTGGTCATGTGACCTGGGTCAAATATATAAACTTTCGTTCCCCCATCCTGTTAAGGCTCCATATGAAATTTGGCTTCAATCCGTTTTAAATTAGTGGTTTCTGAGAAGAAGATGTTTAAAAGTGTGGACGCCGACGACGCCGACGACGCCGACGCCGATGACGACGACGGACCAAGGCTATACTATTAGCTCACCTTGACAGGTGAGCTAATAAGAACTTAGTTGAAAAAGCAAGGCTCAGAAAACCGATATAATCGCGTACCTCATCCTGCTTCAAACACCAAATGGGAAAGGGGAAAAATGAAAAGGTACACAAAGCTAAACAAGACAAGCGAAAAGCCAAAAGGTCAATTCTTTTCCAGCAGATGGCTACGAGGCTACTCTAAATTAGCCGCGACGCGAGAAAGCAAACAATGTGGTTGTGCGCCCTGCGCAGACTCAGATCAGTCTGAGCATCCGCCCAGTTTAATCAGACTTTTCGTTTAGTGCTCAAAGGGTAGCTTAGGGTCCAAGCTACCTCTATGCGGACAGCGAAAATTCTGATCAGACTGGTCGGATGGCAAGGCTGATCTGAGTCTGCGCTGGCCGCACAACCACTTTGCTGGTTTTCACGCGTCGCGGCTCAAATAATGTTATCCAGGGGTCATACATTCTTTCCCTTTCTTCTCCGTTATTTCGGACCAAACTTTAACCCGATGCCCCAACTGCGTATGACCTCAGTGTCGGTGGGACGCTAAACTCGAGTTCACTCACTTATCCTGAATAGAGGGGTGATGGTGGCCGGGGTGGGGGGGGGGGGAGGCGGGGGTTGGGGGCGACGATCGATTCTACGTAGGTGTACACAACTTTCGCACTGGATCCAGTTGTGGTTAATAAGCATTCCTGTTTTCAGGTCCGTGTGTAGGACTTCTAACTTGTCAATGGACCAAAAGAGCAAACTTGTTTACAGGATTCAATACTGAGAAGAAATTAGATGAACGTTCAACAGTAAAACAACGCTGGAGCAAAATGCTTTCGACAATCGAATCCCTACGGGTCTGACCACAGACAGCTCATCAAGCTACAACTAACTCCCCTACCAACTTAGTAGGCCGTTTTAAGGCCGCAGCCCTCGTCAAGTCTGTGGCACGACCCACCGGTCCAACATTTGTGTGAAATAAATTGATATAATGCATATTCCTATTATATTAAGGCGTGGAGATATTGAAACACGGTATGGCTGCTAAAACAAAAACCAAAAAAAAAAAAGTTTGCTTCAAATGCTCTGCTTTAAATCACCGGGATAAATGAAATGAAACATTTTCACGGAATTGGGTGAGAGATTCAGGTCCACAATGACCTCGCCTTTTCAGGTTCTCTATTCTTTTTGTATCGCCATAACGACAAGTAACATGCTACTTCCCACTTTTACAATTCTGAACATTAGTGTGATGAATGGGAGGCAATTTGTTCTTGTCATGCATTTTTTGGAGTTTCATTTTGCGGCTTGACAGCTCAATTTGTTCCCTGATTTAGAAATATGTGTCGCCTTGTTCGGCAAAAGAAATGTTTGTTCGCATCGAAATGTGGCTAAAGGGCCTATCGGATTTTATTCAATTAAGTTAATTTATTGAGACTTGACCAATTATCTAGATAGTGGTATATGTCATTGAACTCCTGCAAAAAGAACTTCTACATATTTTAGTAGCACATCAAACATTTAAAGATAAAATGTGATTTCATGAAGTTGCAAATGAACAATAATGCGTATATATTATATATAAAGAATGGTCTTGTAGTGTACATATAAAAGTCGTTTTTCTTTTTATTCATACATTGCTGCTTTGCCGCAACTTTTAATGAAGAGTTGACACCAGATCTACTATACACTTTTCCTCATTTAATGAACATTGTAAAAAACAAAATAGAAATAAAGTCATACAGCAGAATAACAATTATGTACTCACTTATGTACCGAGAATGTGAATGAGAAACGGAAACAAAACTACATGTAAACAAACAAACTAAATTTTAAACACTATAATCCGTTAATGACAAACATACCATAAATGTGATTTTAGAAAACAGTATATACTCAGACCAGACAGAACAGAGCTTTATGGTAGGTAAGAGCATATTCTGCTTGTATTGAAATACAGGCAATTCTGAGAAAATTAAATCAGACACTCCGTTTTTCTGAAATGGACATCGTGAAAGCACTTAAAGAAAAACTATTATCATATAAGCAGTGTTAACCTTCAGGATTGATTGAAACATGCCGGCCGATGCGCATGCATTGTGTCATACAACTGGCAAAACAGATGTGGGTGAGGAACAGGTTCGTAGAAAAAATCTATCTCATCACTGTTCTCAAGTACGCAATGAATATGAAACAGAATCAGAACATTACATGAACTGATGCCACTGGGGCAAAGCATAAAGTATGAAGCTGTATAAATTTCTTAAGTGTTGTCGGCATAGGACAGACGGGCATATAGATACTCGATGAATTTATTTTGGTCAGTAAAATGGTATCGAATATATTTTGATAAAACTCAGCGTCTCTGGATATGCGAATGCGCTTAAAAGCCAAAATATAACCATTATTATAATAACTGATGCTACAGCTTATGATAATATCTAACATTTTGTTGCCCGAAGAGGGGGCGAAAAGTATCCACACATTTTACACGTAGAATTTGGATTCCGATAAAAAAAAAGATTTAGAAAATGAGATGCGCTTGAAGGAACGAATGCCTAAAACAAAGAGACTCGTACAGAATGTTTCTGACCATGACCGATAAAGTGAATAGTACGTGTCATGTCCTCTTGCTCCGGCTGAAGCAGAACAGGGTTTTCAAAATCGCCCATTACAAACTCCATGCCACCAAAGGACCAGACCTTATCAACGACACTATAAAGCACTGAGAGACTTTAATGATCGCCACACATCGTCTAGGTGTATGGACACAGTTTGATTTATTTTTCATTTTGCAACTTTTTGAGTTCCTGTTTATTTCACGAAAGACGAAACCCTTGTCAAAATATGTGAGTTCTGGGTCAAAAGTCAAAAATGACCTTTACCTCTTGTACTCATAAATCTTCATATACTCAGTAAGATTAGATAAATGTATATACTAGATTTAGGTCAAATACTTCAATACATTCCATGACGTCTTATGTTCTAGCATTTGTCCATATAAAAGCACCAGAAAGCAAAATTGACTTTTTCGTGAAAAAGGACAATGTCTACCTAAGGTCATAATTTGAAAAATTTTGGTAGTACTTGCGTACCCGATGCTACGTACCAAATTTCAAGGTCATCGGGCTAATGATTCTGGAGGAGAACATTTTTAAAGGTTTTAACCATAAATGGGCGTGGCGGCCATGTTGGTCATGCGATCAGAACCGTTTGAACAACTTTTTGTGCCTAGGACCCCTGGAGTCTCATATGAAATTTGGTTACAATGGGCCGAGCGCTTTCAGAGAGGAAGTCGTTTGAAATTGTAGACGGACGAATGTCGGAAGTCGGATGGACGACGGACGGACGACGACGGACAACGGAGCATTCCAATCCTATAAGCACCACCTGAGCCAGCGCTAAAAATATAATCTTGCTGCGAACATTTTTTTATTATAATTAACTCTGTGTGTGTGTGTGTGTGTGCGTGTGTGTGTGCGTGTGTGTGTGTTTATTCCAACAGGAAACGCCTCGATAAGGCATCTCCAATACCTATCACAAACCATATAAAATGGTATCTAGTATTTTATTCATAGCAATTATTTTATCCGGATGTTCAAGAGGTCACAGATGCTCAGTTCTACAAAAGTTGTTGATTTATACATATAGAGCAAATCATTTCCTTCCCAGAGAAACTTATTAGTTAGTGATATTCTTGTGTAAAAGGCAGTAAATGGAAGTCAGAGAAAGATGTCGACAATGATTTAGTTGCCTGCACTTTAAAACTCATAGATCACAAAATGTACTTTCCTGTTTCAATTATCTCCGGAATTACTGAGGACAGCATTTCAATGTACCTAGAACAGAACTAATTTGGCGTCCCTAGAAAAAAAATACAAGAAACCGATGAGCCGACGTGAAGCTTATAAATTATTCCAGATATACTACTTTTGCATTGGCCTATTTAGTTAAAATGTTGCTGTTTGAAACATAACATTACATAATATTGGAGCCCTCAGGGTATTGAAGGTTATCATTATGATACTGCCTGCTTACTAACTGCAGGAAACGCATATGGCCTGCTGATTACCTGACATAAACACACCTGGCTAACTATGTTTTCAAGGATATTACGAAACGAAAAAGAGCTGTTACGAAACGAAAAAGAGACATAGTTACCAAGCAACCTGGTCATCAGGTCGTTTTGTAACTATGACTCCTTTTCGTTTCGTAGCAGCACTCTTTCATGTCGTATTGTAACGAAAAAGAGTCATAGCTACCAAACGGCCTGGTCATCAGGTCAGTTGGAAACTATGACTATTTTTCGTTTCGTGACAGCCCTTTTATATACATAGTTAAGCAGGGGTGATAATGCATTTTTTATACCTTAACTCCAGCGCTGAAATACTCTGCTCACTGGCAATCTAAGAACTTAATCTTTTGTTGAAATGACTGGGATCAGAGAAACTGCAAAAATTTGGCGCAAAAAAATAACAAGACTATTTTTGTAACCTATAAAGATATGGTTATTACATGGGTACAAAATAACACACGTGCCAATCTGTAGACTATTCAATAGACTACATGTAGTACTGGCAATATAGTTCCTACACTTGGCTGTAAAAAAGTGACAAAAAATGAAAATAGAAACGGTCACCTTTTGTAAAGACTATGTTCATTTTCGACAACCTATCTACGCTGAGGTTACAGGTCGGCACAATCCCATACATAATGATTTCAGATAATATTCTTATCCAATACCTCGAAATATGTGATTACAATGCGTACAAAGTGAAAATAGAAGAGGGCATGTTTTGGAAAGGCTCTATACATCTTATACAGCCTATCTACCTAAAGCTACAAACTGGCACACGTCTTGGTTGCTGTCTTCTGCTAATATTTTATATTGGGCATCTCCGAAAATGTGGGGTCACTGCGTACATTGCTATCAACGGAAAATAGAGACGGCCGCATTTTGTAAAGTCTATGTATATTGTCTACAACCTATCTACATAAAGGTTACAAGTCGGCACAATCACATACATGATGATAACAGATAATATTCATATCCAGTACTTCGAAATGCGTACAAAGTGAAAATAGAAGAGGGCATGTTTTGAAAAGGCTATATACATCTTATACAGCCTATCTACATAAGGGTACAAACTGGCACACGCCTTAGTTGATGTCTTCTGTTAATAGCGAGCACTCGTTTGCAGGCGCGTAGCACCATGCAATCCAAAGCTCAGAAGGAGTTTTGAAAGAGCGGGTGCTCTATGGTAGAGGATTGGTAAAGCATATTTTTGCCTTTCACATCCATTACTTTCAATGGAATTTCTTTCGTAGGGATACCAAACGGAAATGACGTATTTCTGTCGCTACGTTACGTAATGACGTCAAACGTTCCGTTCCAAAAAATCAAGATGGTGTCAACGTTTACCGCTTTTGTGCGTAGATCACTACATGATGATTCACAAAATGGAAGGAGGCTGAGCGTTGGATGAAGATTGAAGGAAATAGAAAGCGCTGAGTTGCAATTATTTTATTACAAATTTCAAACGACAACTTGTGAGCTTAAATCCAGAATCGTACATTGAGTAGTCCGGATAGGGTGTACATTTCGATTATGCATTTTTGTCCGAAACTTTACAGGACTTTTTCGAGGCACAGTCTCGTATAATTTCGATATTGTTCCACATTTCACAAGATTCCATTGGTCTAATAACATGTATGTCAAAATTTAGCCAATAATATCAAAGGTCAATGAATATTTAATCGTCGTTTTTTCTCGTCGTTCTGCACGGTAAATATTAGCACTCTGTCTTATACTTTACAACAGAAATGTTATCTAAATAACAGACGCATATATTCAAAACTTTCTATTTTTCGTCGTAGATCTACTTTCGACTTCTACTTTCGGTTTAATACACACAAACAAACAAACAGCGTGCAACATGTTGAAAATTATTTTGAACTCAGGTCAATTTCAAGATTGACCGCGGTCCATTTTGGAATTCCAAATTGGACAGCTCAATTTTGAGATAGGTCGTTGTCGCTACCCAGTGTCAGAATTACGGTTGTGGGTGCCTACCGACATAGCTTACTTATTCATGAAAGTTATCGTCAAATTTTCAACTAGAGACGTATAACAAAAAACACTCTCATTTAATCTGCGCCGCTTATCTTTTTTTTAAAAGATATTTCTTGTTTACTCTCGACTATCTTATAGTTTCCTTTCCTGTGAGATATCTGGATATAGACTAAAATACTGTGTCAAAGAGCTGCTAATCCCCCCAAACTTAGTTTATTGTCACACTGTCTTCTGAATAAATGTGTCTTTATGTTGTTAAGATGGTCAATTAACGAAGGAGCAAATAATTTCTCTCAGAGAAATATAAGCTCCCGATTGACGTTATTACTGTTTAGAAGATTCAATTGTATGCATAACTGATAATTATACACAGGTGGGTTGTTTAACTTAAGTATTACCTGCCAAAACATGACCATGTATCTTTTCCTTTTTGCGGTATTATCAGCCCGACTTGTTTGTCCAAATGTCGGCTTATAGTCAAACGCTTACTGAAAATGGCGATATATTACTAGCACAAATGGCAATATTTTTTCGTAACAAAAGGTAAATTATTATCAGCTAAAAGTGGAAGCAACTATGACAAACACAAAGCGATGCGAGTTTAATATACCTTATTTCTTAGGTAATAAGACGAGGTTTTTTCCTTTCCAAAACAATCCCGAAAATCTAGATCCGTCTTATAAGACGGATCTAGAATTTCGTGATTGATTAGGACGGTAAAACGGAGCGAGATTTCCGGAATTGTTTTGGACGGGAAAACATCGTGAAGCAATATTTCGTAAGGCTGATTTAGATATTGGGATTAAAGCCACGTTTATATCCGAATATAAATACGGTGAATTTCCTAGCAATGAGCGAACTTTTTGCACTGGCCACGTATGTCCAAAGCTGTCTGGCTTCAACAAAAGGCATGCCTGTTTAGCTTAAATTGTGAATTAAACTGATAACCGTTGCAATATCGATCATCGAGATCAGCTGATTCTTTTCAGCTGCCCTGGCATGTGGTTTAATCACTGCTTTCTATTCTATTAAGATTCAAAATGTTGTTGATTAAGCAAGTATATGCAATCAATTTGTACAAATGTTTAAAGATTGTCTCCCTCGTTTATTTCATGTTTTCAGAAACGAATATTTTAACAAAATTTCGTTAGACAATAGGTAATAGTCTCATAGTTAGCCGTAAAAGTTTTGAGAAAAAGCATGTTTATTCGATAAATGTGGAAAGAAAAATAATCTTCAAATTAAAATGTAAAATTACCTATTTCCTCACGGCCTGTAAGAATATCGATTTTGATCACGTGTGTCATGTGATCATGTAGAGGTATTTTTCTTATTCGTGCACGTGATTGTGACGTATGAATAAATTATTTATGTCCAATAATGCGATTTCAACAGCAGTCCGCGATGGTATAAAAATTTATCTTATTTTTTGTTCAAAGACACTTTTATCAAATATTATTATCTAAAGTCTAATTCAAATGTATAATTAGACCATGTCGGAGGTATTGCATTAATTATTTCTTCGAATCATTTTTGTTATTATTATAAAGGGAGTAAATCTTTAAGCTAGTTGTTTTTCAAATATATCTAAATTTGCAGAGAAATAATATTGACAGATGCAAATAGTTATCTACACTATTAAATGCATATTGTAAGTGTTTATGTATACGTACAGTTTAGAATGATTCTTCAAGCTGATCAGCAATGTCGCTACCGAGACCTTTTTTCTTATTTTTGTCTTTCTTTTCTGTTTGCAAAGAAATTACGTCACAAACACAGAGTTTTATTCGTTCAAATATGATAATAACTTTTATTTCTACGACTACTCTATCATTGTATTTCATATGAAAAGCTCAAAGGAAGGTGCAATTTAAAATGAGCCGCGACACGACAAAACCAACAATGTGGTTGTGCGCCCAGCGCAGACTCAGATCAGCCTGGGCATCCGCCCAGTCTGATCAGAGCCTTCGCTGTCCGCATGGAGGTAGCTTTGACCCTTAGCTACCCTTTGAGCATTTAACAAAGACTCTGATCTAACTAGGCGGATGCCCAGGCTGATCTGAGTCTGCGCTGAGCGCACAACCACATTGTTGGTTTTCTCGTGTCGCGGTTCAAATGATTTTTTTAAAGTAGAAGAAATAAAATGTTCGCTTCCTTTACTGACATTTGAATAATATAATCTAGTGCACAAAGTTGCGTAAGATTTCAACAGTAAAATTGAAACTAAAAAGCTTCATCAATTTTTACAATCTTTTAGTTCATACCCTATTTGGAGTTGATGGAAAATGCTCTGCTAAAAGTCACTTTCTAAAAGCTGTTATTAAGCCTAATCAATACAACTGCAATGGAACGGTCTCAACGTTTCAATGCATGGCTTTTATCATGATGCAAAACAAATGTTTTCAGTAGACTAAATTAAATGATCAGTTTTGTAGAAGTGTGCTGATAAATTGTTGAGAAAACCCATCTGTTCTAGCTTACCTCATATGCCTACTAGCCCTGGTCATTTGAAAAACAAAGTGCTGATGCGGCATTTAAGCAGAGGTCGCCACAATCTTCTCTCGATGGTAACGGAAAAGCCTTGAGAAACTAACACTGTCATTGTCTGCTTCACATCTGTCATCGACTCTCCTGGACTTGGGTCATAAAGTTCATAATTTAAATTAGCTTTGAGACTTACATTTGAATCTTCTTGTTACATTAGGTTGGTTTAAACTTTTTTGGATAACATTGTTCGGCAAATAACTATGCACTATCTCTAACAGAAAAGTAAAACAGAAATTGAATTTTCAGAGGACAGTAATACCTTTGTTTGATATTCGACTCGTGCTCTGCATTAAAACAGTAAATTTGATTTTCTGTTGGTTTGATCTAAATGTAGATTCACACATATCTGAGAAAAAAGTTAAAAACAAGATTAGACTGAAGCAGTTCAGTGAAAGCAAGCTCTGTTTTCTATTCAGATGGCTTGTTTTGACGTATCGTCAGATTATTACAGCAACTTTTTTAAACTTTCATGATGATTATAGTTATCTATGATGTATCATACTTCTGAATGTATAGGGTAAGTGAAATGATAGGCAATAATCGGGAATTAATGCATTCGGATTACATATCCCGCTGAAATCGGGCCTAAGTCTAAAGGTTCTAGCTTTAATAGTTCCTGAGAAAATTCTGGCATAATGTTCAATGCTAACATGTCAAATATGAATAGCAAAACATGGATAGAATATAGAAGAATAAAAACAATGAGCATGAGTCTTGATACTAAGATACAATCACTCACTCTCCATATGTATTCTAAGTTTGATAATTCGATTCATATAAGAATTCGACATAAATAACGTACTGCGAGATCTGTAGATCCCTTGGATGTCAAACAACACCACTGAAATACTGGAGCAAATAAAAACCCACCAGTTGCTTCCCGAATGGCCTAGCAAAAGGCAAATAAAGCTCTGGTCCCAACCAACTTTATGTCGGGTTCATCCATGGATGTGATGCCCGACCAACCGGGCGTGCAATTTGACTGTGCTAACCACTATGCACGTAGACTGTAGCATTACATTTAAACCCGGTTGTTTTTTCTTCATTTTTGGAAAGGAAGCAACTATTGTGACTTCCTACTTTTGTTTCCCTGTCAGATAAACCCTTCTAAACAGCGGTCTACACTTCAATAAACAGTAAATTGTTTCCAAGACAAAAATGTCGAGTCCTCTTAGAGTATACCCATTTGATCCGCGACATGAGAAAACCAACAAAGTGGTTGTGCGCCCAGTGCAGACTCTGATCAGCCTGGGCATCCGCAAAGTTTGACCAGACTCTTCGTTATCTCCTCAGAGGGTAGCTATGGGTCTAAGCTATCGCCATGCGGACAGCGAAGACTCTGGTCAGACTGGGCGAATGCCCAGGTTAATCTGAGTCTGCGCTGGGCGCTCAACCACTTTGTTGGTTTTCTCGTGTCGCAGCCCATTTATCGAATTAGCTAGACAATACCTTGCTAAAGTCACAAGGTTCATATAACTACGGAATTACACAACAAAAATGTGCCGCGGCACGTCGCAACCAACAAAGCGGAATGTTTGCCCAGCGAAGACTTAGATCAGCTCTAACATCCGCCCAGTCTGTTCATTGTCTTCCATGTCCGCATTGAAGTAGCCTAGACCCGTAGCGATCCTTTAAGCGTACAGAGAAACTCTGATAAGCTTGGGCGGCTTAGCTTATCTGAGTCTTCGCTGTGGGCACATGCCGTTGTGCCGCGGCTCATATTACAGATACAAAATTAGGAGGCATGGATGCACCACCATGGTTCAGCCGCAATTCCCACAGGTAGAACTACTTGCTTCCCTGGCGGGTCAATAATTAAATCGAAACACGACAAAAGCAACAAAGTGGTATGTACGCCACGCGAAGGCTATGATCAGCCTAGGCATTTCCTCAGTCTGATAAAGGTAGCTTAGTGTCAAATGCTACCAACATGCTGACAGCAAAGACTCTGATCAGGCATGCGAATGTATTCCTAGCCAGTGAAATGGCTTACAAATTAAACCTCTGATTGAAGATGTACCAAAGCTCATTATAAAATAATCAATGCTTACTTGAAATCACAGCACATTTGCTCCACTATTTTCAAAATGTCAAAATGAAGAATGGTGCTACTAAATAATTTACATAGTTTTGTAGATGAGTGAGTGGATGTTCATCAAAGATCTATATAACTTCTGTTCAAGCGACTGACTTGCGGCAAAATAACAATGGTTGACCTGGGTTCGAGGTTATAAAACTTGAGAATAATCTCAAACTCAAAATAAGCACATACTGATTGGCTGCTTCCGAGCAGATTTGTCAAGTTTTATAACCTCTGGGCCAGAGCTCCAGATAAGGTGTCCCTCAGCCAAAGTCTGGGATTCGCGTTAAATTATTTATCAGTAAAAGCATTTGTATTACCTTGAACCGAGGGTCATTTGCTTCTAAACAGAAATTCTCGCATAACTACCATAATCTTGAGCATATAGAAGTTTTTGTCTTTATTTTATTGTTATCATAATGAGTAGTTATTTCGAGGTAATGTTAATTTGAAAAAGGGGGGTCTCCATAAGGGTCATTTTCTGGTTACAACTGGATTTTCACCAGAACTCACCAATCTCCACTTGTAAGTGTTGGCTTTCATATACTGAAATACTGATCTTATCGAAAGTGTATTTTGAGTGAAGCGCAGTGTCTAAGTGGGTGGGGTAATTCTACCCCATACCTTACCATGTATCATTTTTTTCAATTATCTCTATAAGTATTAGTGGCTGATTTACCATTATGATTTGAAATAATACAGGCATATATGCTAATTAATTGGTTTATATAACTTACCACTGATTGTTATTCAATACCAATATATGAGCTTATAAGTGGTAACAGGAATTTTACTTATTTTTGCTTATCCAACTTTACGAAAAACCACATTCTTTCTTTATTTATCCAGATATATAAAGGAAACTTTGTAATAATATTGATATGACAGTGTACATTGCAGAATTATGAGGAAACTATCCTAGGCATATCAAAACCTGAATTATTTGCCCTTGATTTAAGAAAATATAAGTTATTAAATTGGAAATGTAAGATATAAATTCTACACTGGAAGGGATATTTCTGATGACTCTTTTGCTCATGTTTCTAATATTATACTGATTGTTGAGCTTTCAAATCCATATGGTGCCCATGATATTACACAAGAACTGTAACTGAACATCAGAGCTCATCCTGCTACATGCCACTTAATTACATCACATTCACGATATCATTTTCCGACCCGAAGTTTGATTTATGGATTTTATTGGGTTTACTTACTGAGATATCGAATGGTATTGAATACCTTACTTTGAAATTTAAATTTCCCTCACTTCATATAAGAGTTACTTCCCTTTGATTAGTATTTTAGGCTATTTTTGTGTATACTTACCTTGTGCATACCATAGCTTGGTAACTGTTTGAAATATCTTGATGAAACTTTATAGTGGTCTGCATTATTACAAGACAATACGTTGCACATAAGAATGATTTCTTCCCCTTACTTAAATTTGGTTAGTATTTTATTCTATTACCATTCACTCCATAACTCCTTAACCCTTTAAAATAGTGTATAGAAACTTTCTAGGAATATGTATATTATAGAGCAATACATCCTGAATAACAACCACAACTCTGGCTTACTTAATCCCTAAATTATGTGCCCTTGAATAAACTTCCTGTTTATTCTGTAACTCCTTCATCGTTCAAAATGTTTTAGAACAACTTAATGGTGTTGTGTATATTGTCAAGGGTTAATATTTGGACCAAGAAAGGTAGCTCTAGTTTACTTGGTTTATGAATTATCTCCCTTGGTTGGCTTTGGCATTTCTAAACTTAACGGGTGTAATATTCACCGCTTGCGAAGCTCTTGTTACGCCTTTGATTAATTTAACAGATTCTCTTCTTTAAGGATGTTCTTGTATCGTTTCTTCTGGCAACCTTATGAACATTTTCACACTAAAGTTCTCCTCGGAATATTTTCTTTGGTAAACATATCTCCAACAGTGTCTGTGAATGTCTTGCATCTCTGCATTTGTTCTGGTGAAATGGTCAGCCCATCTTAGCTGAGCCAGTTTCAAAAGGGTATATATGCTTTGCATCCTGCCTCTCTTCAGGACGTTCTTGTCCTGTCTTGCCATCTGAGTTTTAGGAGTGTCCTCAGACAGTTTATGTTTAACATTAGGATGATCACCGTCAGATATATAGAAAATATTGCATGTGTTGGGCAGGAGGGTCTTATACACTCTCTCTGTCGTTAGTTTTCAGTGAGACTTATACATTCTAAACAAAGGTATTCAACAACATTTGATATATCAGTAACTAAAATCCATAAATCAAACTTTGGGTCGGAAAATAACATCTTGAATGTTATGTAATTAAGTGGCATAAACAAGGACGAGCTCTGCTGTTCAGATACAGTTCTTGCGTAATATCACGGACACTATATGGAATTGAAAGCTCAACAATCAGTATATTATTAGAAACATGAGTAAAAGAGTCATCAAAAATATACCTTCCAGTGTAGAATTTCGGTCTTACATTTTCAATTTAAATACTTATAATTTCGTGAATCAAGGGCATATAATTCATGTTTTGATATGCGTAGGATAGTTTTCTCATAATTCTGTAATGCACACTATTATATCAATATAATTACAAAGTTTCCTTTGTGTATCTGGACAAATAATGAAAAACTGAGGTTTTTCATAAAGTTGGAGAAGCAAAAAAAAGTAAAATTCCTGTTACCACATATAAGCTCATAACAGGATGAGCTCTGCTGTCCAGTTACAGTTCTTGTGTGATATCATGGGCACTATATGGAATTTAAAGCTTAACAACCAGTATAATATTAGAAACATAAGCAAAAGTGTCATCAAACATATACCTTCCAGTGTAGAATTTCGGTCTTACATTTTCAATTTAAATACTTATAATTTCGAGAATCAAGGGCATATAATTCAGTTTTGATATGCCTAGGATAGTTTTCTCATAATGATGTAATGCACACTATAATATCAATATAATTACAAAGTTTCCTTTGTGTATCTGGACAAATAATGAAAAACTGAGTTTTTTCATAAAGTTGGAGAAGCAAAAATAAGTAAAATTTCTGTTACCACATACAAGCTCATAACAGGATGAACTCTGCTGTCCAGTTACAAGTCTTGTGTGATATCATGGGTACTATATGGAATTTAAAGCTTAACAACCAGTATAATATTAGAAACATGAGCAAAAGAGTCATCAAAAATATACCGACCAGTGTGGAATTTCATTCTTTCATTTTAAATTGAATTACTTATATTTTCTTGAATCAAGGGCAGATAATTCAGGTATTGATATGCCTAGGATAGTTTTCTCATAATTCTGCAATGCATACCATCATGTCAATATAATTACAAAGTTTCCTTTATATAACTGGACAAATAAAGAAAAAAATGTGGTTTTTCGTAAAGTTGGAGAAGCTAAAATAAGTAAAATTCCTGCTACCACTTATAAGCTTATATTTTGTTATTGAATAAGCAAACAGTAGTAAGTTATATAACCCAATTAATAAGCGTATATGCCTGTATTATTTCAAATCATAATGGTAAATCAGCCATTAATACTTATAGAGGTAATTGAAAAAAAAAATGATACATGGTAAGGTCTGGGGTGGAATTACCCAACCCACTTTGACACTGCGCTTCAGTCAAAATACACTTTCGATGAGATCAGTATTTCAGTATGTGAAAGCCAACACTTACAAGTAGAGATTGGTGAGTTTTGGTGAAAATCCATTTATTTGTAACCAGAAAATGGCCCTTATGGAGACCCCCCACCTTTAAGAGAAAGTGCTGTAAAACATATATACATGACATAAACTATTTTATTCTCTAGTTATAACTATTATTAGTATAAGTATGTGAATGTTGTTGTTGTTCACACTGTTTAAGAAAAGGTAAAATTGTGTAAAACGTGACACTTAAAATGATGTGGATCATAATACCTAAGTTTGCTTTGAGCGCAATCAGAATTCAGAATCTATGCTCTCTTTACATCAAATGCACATGAGCCGTGACACGAGAAAACCAACAAAGTGGCTGTGCGCGCAGCGCAGACAGATTAGCCTGGGCATCCGCCCATTCATATCAGAGTCTTCGCTGTCCGCATGGAGGTAGCTTAGACCCTTAGCTAACCTGTAAGCACTTAGCGTCTATGTGTCACTGAGCTGCAAATAATTGCATGACAGTAACTAAATTACGTTAGGTCAGCTTCCTAATGTGAGACAAGCTTTAAAGCTACAAAATGGAAATTGCAAGTAGCAGCAGACTTAGCGTTTTAGAATACAGCCGTTAGGCTTTAATTGCCAGGTCATTGTCATAAGACTGCTTCAGAAAACAAAGTATCTTATGGGTTTATCTTTAGCGATATGATAAGAATCTAAGCTACAAAACTTGGCTAAGGTGATATGACAATAATGTAAATTAAAAAAATATTAAAAAAAAAAAACATTAAGCTTGGAGTGGAGTGTCGTTGCGCTCAGGTGAGTCATCGTATGTTCGTTCTTTTCTTATGCTTTGCCAAACATATCAGAGACGCTCATGTTCTTTCTTGTGAATGTATTCTCTGCTTTTGAAGGAACTCTTTAAGATTTTAATTTTACCTCACTGCAGCTGGTGTTGTGCCGTGTGGGGGCCGTAAAACGTCTCCCCGTACATTATCCATAGGGCAGGTTATATTTTACTTCCGTCCTTTGAGATCAGAGGATATATTCTGAGAAATCTGGAACTTTAAATAAGTTGGTACTCATATTCTAAACCATTTTTTTTGTATATTATTTGGCCCCATTTTTTATACTAACCAGTCTTTGTATCGACGGTCCAATTAAGATTAAGAAATTACAGTATGCTTTTCTCTGGTTTTGTCACCAGATATTCTCAGTGTCACTGAATAGGCTTTATTAGCCAAAACTACGTAGTCTGACCCATGTGTCTTCTTGTGAATGTATTCTCTGCTTTTGAAGGAACTCTTTAAGATTTTAATTTTACCTCACTTAAGCTGATGTTGGGCCGTGTGGCGGCCGTAAAACGTCTCCCCGTACATCATCCATAGTGCAGGTTATATTTTATTTTCGTCCTTTGAGATCAGAGGATATATTCTGAGAAATCTGAAACTTTGGATTAGTTGGTACTCAAATTCTAAACCATTTTGTATATATTATTTGGCCCTATTTTTGATACTAATCAGTCTTTGAATCGACTGTCCAATTAAGATTAAGAAATCGTCACCAGATATTCTCAGTGTCACTGAAGAGGCATAGCGTAAGCTGCCTTTTCTCACGACTTTAATCTGATGTACCTGTAAGGTCAGACAGATGTGCTTACACATATAGTAGACGTCATATCTCCGTAACCAGTCCAACTAGGAAAATCTCCAACTATACTGAACGTACGAAAGAACCTTTCTGCATTACCGTGCATGATGTTAAGTGTCAGACAAAAGTAATCAAACTGATAGCCGACAGTCTTTTCTATTAATATTGCAGACGTTTTGATGGATACGCGACAATCCTAAAAGTAATGTTTTTGCATAGGGAACCTGAAGCGTAGACACGTTCTGATCCATCGTATTATATATAAACCCTTAAATGTCAGCGAGTGTGTATCTAAACCTTGATTTATTCGTGCATGAACACTAATATGCTGCACCCTACTTTCTCTGCTAGTGCTTTTCATTTCACTTTAACTTAAGTACTTTCTTGGAATTTTCTCATGTAATTGACATTATATGACCCGCGTCACGAGAAAACAAATAAAGTTGCACTTGCGCTCAGCGAAGACTCAGATCAGCTTGTACATCCGCCCAATCTGGCCATAGTCTTGACTGTGTGCGTGGAGCTAGTTTAAACCCTTAACTACCCTTTAACCGCCCAACGAAGACTGATCAGCCAGGGCGAGTGCCCAGGCTCATCTGTGCTTCGCTGGGCGCACCTGCCCCTTTGTTTGCTTTGTCGTGTCACGGCTCATATTTTGCTGATCTAAAGGAAGGTTTTGCTTTTATGGCATTGTTGATACGTAATAAAATACATGTATGTAGATTTAAATAAGGATGATTGTTTGTGATTTTTTTTATAACATTCATCTAATGAAAGGGTCATCAATGACTAGGATGTTTAAGGTAAAAGATTGCTAGCATCTTGATAAATCATTCCCTTCGTTATACCCCCATTCCACTGGACGGCGCTTCCACTGCGCTCCGAAATTTTGGACAAAGCGCCATGAATCGTAGCAGAAGCGGCAGCAGCGCAGGAGAAGCTTCTAGGTCGCAGTGAAAGCGTATCAGAAGCGGAATGATCGCCAAGTCACGGCGCTTGTTTTGACTCTGCTCAAAATTTACGTAGCGGAAGCGCCGTGGACTCAAAGCGCAACGACAGCGTAGTAAGAACGTAGCTCGAAATTCATGAACGCAGCAGCAGCGGGAGCAACGCAGCACCAGCGCAGCGGGATCGTGCCGACAGCGCCGTGAGATTCGTCTGCGACCCAGCTACGCTTCTGCTACGCTCTTTGCGCTCCCGTTGTGCTCTTGCCGCTTCCGCTGCGACTCTATTATTTATGAATAGCGAAACCACGACGCTTCCGCTGCGCTCTTGGCGCTTTATCTGCGTTTCCTCTGCTTTTATGGCGATCTGGGCATGAAAACGCGGCGTTTCCACGACGTTTCATAACTCGATTCTCACGTTTCATTCAAGATGCAGGCTGCCCGGAGCAGGAGTTGGAATACCCTCTCCTGCGGTAAAGGCTGTGTGAAAATAGTCTCCTGACCAGGCCTGGTCTGGATTTCGCCTTCTGCTTTTGACAGGGGGCAGACTTTTGCTCTCTAAACTGAGCCAGATAGGCGCCCTTTAGAACGCCGAGCAGAGGACCCAGTTGAGCCTGAACAGCAAGAAGAACAAGACGAGTTGTTCGAAGTCACTAGTTCATGATTGCCAGCTGGGCCATAGCCACTGGAATTTTTATATTATCAATATTGTTTGAAGGCTGGTTGCTAACTTCTGCTGAACCCGATTCTCCGCCGATTTACATAGAAGCGGTTACAAAGCGCAACACAAGCGTAGCATGAGCGCAGCTCCGGCACTTAGGTCGTAGCACGATCGCAAATGCATCGTAATAAGCGTAGTTTGAAATCCTTTGCCGTAGTAGCAGCGTATTAGAAGCGCCCTCGAAATCCGTTGAGCGTGGCAGAAGCGCAGCTAAATCGCGGCAGCATCGTGACTAGCGTGGCGAGAGCGTATTAGAAGCGTACTGGCAGCGTACTGGAAGCGCACAAGTTCCAAGTTTTGGCAAATGCCTACGCTTCTGCTGCGATTTCGAAAATTTTGGAGAAGCGCCATGATCGCCAAGAGCGCAGTCAAAGCGTCATCCAGTGGAATGGGGGTATTACGATGTATATTCTGATGAACTGAACGGTTAGATAAAGTAAGATGAATATATATTTATTACTCTAAACCTAATAACCTACACAATTTCCTATTGGCATACAGTCACATCTGTCTTAAAGGCAACATCTTTTAAGCGAATTCTTGTCTTTAGGGGCCCAAATCCCATATCCCAAAGTAACATGTTCACTGCTAATTGACCTGTGTTAAGCAAGCACCTGTAAGCGGTTTTTGCCTTTCCGGTGTAACGAAGTAAACTGACCCCCCATAGGATAACGACCTCCCGGTCATTATTCTTTAAAGAATAGTGAGTCCCCGGTCATAATTCTATGACTCCCCGGTCATAATATTATGACCCCCACACACGAAATAAATCGACCCCTCGCGAAGAATTGTGACCCCCCGTAGAATAACGACCCCCGATCGTTATTCTTTAAAACAGAGACCCCCTCCCCTGCCGGAAATAATATTATTTCCCCTCTACGCGAAGTTAAATGACAAATAGCAAAAAAAGAAAGAGCGTCACCCTGTCTCGACCCCCTCCCCACGCCTTCCCGTCAACCACCCCTTACAAAAAACAACTACAAAAACCAAATAAATAAAAAAAGTCATTCGAGTACACTGTACGCACCTATGTCTCATACGATTTCATTAACCCATTTAAGCTTAGCGTCCCTACAAAGGGACCGAGGCAAACGTGCAGACCAAGATCAGACGCAGCTGAAATGCGCGTCTGATCACTTTCGTCTTTATTTGCATAAAATTTACAGCAATTTCTATAAAATGAAAAACAAGACGGCCTCGAGTCCTGAATCGCTCGCCAGAGTAAAAACGAGTGAACAAACCTGATACTCTCTGAATCCCCAAATGCTTGACATCATAGTTTCAATATCATTAGATGTTTGGGAGGTGGAGAATTTAAAATATTTACTCCCTTGATAATAATATCAAAAAATGATTTAATGAAATATTTCATGCAATACCTCCGACATAGTCTAACTATACATTTGAAATAGAGTTTAGATAGTAATATCTCATAAAAGTGACTTTAAACGAAAAAAGAAGATAATTTTTAAACGGTCGCGGACCGCGCTCGAAATCGCATTTTTGGATAAGATAATTTATTCATACGTCACAATCACGTGCATGAATAAGAAAAAAAACCTGTACATGATTACATGACACGCGTGGTCAAAATCGATATTCTAACAGGCCGTGAGGAAATAGATAACTTGCATTTTAATTTGAAGATTATTTTTCATTCCACATTTATCCGAAAAACATGCATTTTCTCAAAACGTGTACGGTTGACTATGAGATTATTACATATTGTCTAACGAAATTTTGTTAAAATATTTGTTTCTGAAAACATAAAATAAACGAGGGAGACAATCTTTAAAGGTTAATAATAACACATTGGCATAATGGACATCTTGGTCATGTGACCAGAACCATTCAAGTAAGCAAACTATTGATTCCCCGACTCATGGAGGCCCCATGTGACATTTTGCTTCAATCAGCTCAGTCGTTTTGTTTAACAGATATGTCTGAAGCTGTTGAGATATGATCAAAGAATGGCCTTGATCTGTGGTACTAAAATTCTTTGAGCACTCATAAAGATGATTTATCTTTGGTAAGTCTTGTTGCTGTTGTTGTTGCTACTGCAGCAGCTGCTGCTAGCGTAGCAGTAGTAGTGCTTACAAATTTCATGAAGAAAGTTTGTTATCGTATTACTCAAGGAAATTTGGCAAAATCTTCAACCCGGGAAAGGACCCGACACATGTCATTTCGATTAGTTTGTAAATAATACCATTCTACTCAATGTACTTTTCTTTAGAAACTAATGATGGCCAGGTCAGTTTAAAAATAAATAACGTGACGGGGTCCGTTATTCTAGGCGGTCAAAATTCTTCGTGAGGAGCGATTTAACTTTGCGTGGGAAGGATGTGTGTGTGTGTGTGTGTGTGTGTGTGTGTGTGTGTACGTGATAATATTATAATGTTATGACCGCGGAGTCATTATATTATGACGGGGTAGGGGGTCACTATTCCTTAAATAATAATGACCGGGGGTCGTTATTCTATGGGGAACACGTTAACCCCTCGATCTTTTTATAGCTATCATCGGTTGATTAACGGGTGTCAGTATCGTTTAGAAACGGGGGCATTTTTTCAATAGAATAATGGCCGGGGGTCGTTATTCTATAGGGGAACCCATAGAATACCGACCCCGGTCATTATTCTATAAAGAATAGTGACCCCCCTACCCCGTCATGATATTATGACTCCGCGGTCGTAACATTATAATATTATAAGCCCCCCCCCCACACACACACATATCCTTCCCAACAACATCAACAAGTATATTACCAATAATAAAACTTGCAGTTGTTAATACATGTAGGTAGTGGGTCGTTTAGGTGGGGATTAATATTTTTTAGAAACGGAGTCACTTTTTGTATAGAATAATGACCGGGGGTCGTTATTCTATGAGTTCCCCATAGAATAACGACCCCGGTCATTATTCTTTAAAGAATAGTGACCCCCCCTCCCCACGGTCATAATATTATGACTTCCCAGTCATAACATTATAATATGTTATGTCCCCCTCCCCTTCATACACACGCATCTTTCCCACGCGAAGTATAATGACTCCTCATAAAGGATTATGACCGCCTAGAATAACGCCACCATCACTCTTTTTAAGAAAATTATTTTTGAAAGAAAAGTACCCTGGACATAATATCATGACTCCTCTGCGAGAAGTTAAATGACGATACGCGAAGAAATTGCTTATAAAGCCGTCAAAAAGGAACTTTCGGTATACTTCAAAATTTCCTTTCAAAAGGCGTCGTTCTAAATTCCCTATAAACAGCAATTTTTTTTTTCATTTTCAAGCAAATACACTTAGACTAGGTGTTTTTATAATTGAATGTATTGAAAATAAACAAAGTTTTCTAGAGATTCTTTCCCCTAACCCCCGTGCCTCAGCAAGCCACTTTGCATGTATGCGTGGACTTTTAATATATACATTATATGTGAGTGGCATGCTTAGGCAAAGGGAAGGGGGAGATAGTATACAGCTGGAAAACTGAAAAGTGGGCGGGGTAATTAGACGCTCTGCATCTTAGAATACGGCTACAATACTATTCATTTACAAATTATTGCTTATATGAGCATATGTATTATTTTCTTCATTTTAAGCATATTTAACAAAATAAATTCAGTTGATAAGAAAAAAAAATATATATTTGGAATACTGAAAATGGCATGTACCCCCCCCCCCCCCCCCCCGCCTGAAAAAGGCAGTAAGAGTAAATGTACAGACGTGATAGTTTTTCAAAATCAACAGTGCATAGTGCATAAGTCTACCTGTTAATGCTAAAATCTTATATTACATTAACACCATATGTCAAACTAAACACATTGTTATTTATCTTACTTTAATTTTTGTTTGAGGAGGGGATCTATATCTAGCACGCGGTATATTGTCTTTATGTGACTAACATTTGTTTCCAGTTATTTGAAATAAAAATCTTAAAGAGATCCTTCAAAATCAGAGCACATATCAAATTCAATAGACGGACAATGGGTTATACTTCGAAGTTTCGGCTATTCAATCCTCATCAGTGACCCTGAGAATATGTGGTTACGAAAGCCAGAAAAAAGCATTCTGTAATTTCTTTATTTTAATAAGGCAGACTATTCATCGTAATTCAAAGACTGATTAGTATCAAAAAGTCTACCCACAAATGACAAAGTTACAGGCCAGACACGACATTCTGTTTGCCAGCGTCGTATAGCAGGACACTATATTCTTTGCGAATGATGTCTGTGATCTTGACCTTCGAGTTAGGTACCTAAGACTTGCGCGCGACACATCTTCTTGACATTTAGTCCAAGTTGTATTTAAATCCATCATCAAACAAGAGAGATGTAACAGACTGGACACAACATCCTATATGTCATAAGCATATATGAAGACACCATTGCTTCATGGGGAGTCATAATATTATGACGGAGGTGGGGATGGGGGGGGGGTCACTATTCTTTAAAGAAAAAAGACCGGGGGTAACTATTTTATAAATATCATCAGGGGGGTCATTATTTTTTTTAAAGGGAGTCAGTATTTTATAGAAAGGGGGTCACTTTTTCTGAAGAATAATGACCGGGGGGTCGTTATTCTATGGGGGTCACTTTACTTCGTTACACCGGCCTTGGATGCTACAGTATATCTATTGCTCGGAAACGCAGAGAAATTGTTGAAACACGAGTAAAGCCACAGACATAAGACAAACTACAGCAGGTGAACAGGGGCTCATGGTTATCTCCGGCCAGTGCCACCGCCTAATGACACCAAGCTCTAAACATAAAAAATGACATATATAAGATGTGAGTTTTAAAGTCTATGTCCTTGTCCTTTGGTTAGCAGCAGCATACAGAGGGTGTCCACTACACTGCTACAAACTAGAAGTAAGCCTAATAATACATGTATGTCAAACGGTCCATTGAAAGCTGTCTGAAATATAAGATACAGTATAAAGCAGTATCTTGACAGAACTGTTTAAGTATGTGACATTGACCTTATGACAGTAGCAGCGTCCAGATTGAAGAAGAGTGGAAAAATAGGCAAATAGTTTAACATAAAATTTTATCTTTGAAAAGAATAAGTCTGTGACCTTCACCTAAAGTGTAGGCATGTGTCGAGATAGTACAGAATAAACTGGCCAACCCCTATCATCATACCAAATATAAACCAAACCCAACAATTTTGCTGGAATATAGCCTCAAAACCTTTAACACAAAACCTATATGAAAATGTCTAAGTTCATGACCTTGAACTCTAGGTCACAGGATTTTGTAAAGATGGTACAAATAAAACTTTGAACATATAAACCAAACTGAACAATGGGTCTGGATGATATAAGACCTTGAAAACTTCAACACAAAACTTTAACATAACAATTCAAAGTCCGTAGCCTTGACTTCCAGGCCACACTCATGGTGGTGGTGGTGGTGGTATAGAAGAATAATTTCGATCATTACATGTACCTATCACCTTGCCAAATATAAATCAAATCCTACAAGGGATATAAAGATCTTAAAAATTTGAACGCAAAACTTTAACATAAAATGTCGGCCTCTGAATCACAGGCATGGGTGGGGTGGACAAAATAAAACATTGGAAGGTTATCTATCACCATGCCATATCTAAACCTAATCCCACAAAGGTTTTGGATAATATGAGATAACAAAAACTTTAACGCAAAACTTTACGCAAATGTTAACTCGCGGACGGCCAGACGGACCAAAAGACGGGCGGACAGACGGAGGAATGGACGAACGGACATCGAATGAAAGCTATATACACCTTGTCATACTTCGTATGCCAGGGGTTTAAAACATAGTTGTATTAATTTGCTTTGCATTGATAAGTGTTGTTATTATTGAACAATCGTAAAGAAGATTTGTCTGACAAAGCGCATTTTCTGAAAATAAAATAGTGAAGTTTACATTTAGATGCAGAGCACGAAACAAATGTCTAGCAAAGATTGTCTTTAAATTCAATTCAATTTCTATGCTTCTTTCAGTCAACAGGGACAAATGGGCCGCGACAAGACAAAACCAATAAAGTGGCTGTGCGCCCAGCGCAGACTCAGATCAGACTGGGCATCCACCCTGTCTAATCAGACTCTTCGCTAAACGCTTAAAGAATAGCTAAGGGTCGAAGCTACCTCCATGCGGACAGCGAAGATTCTGATCAGACTGGGCGGATGCCCAGGCTGATCTGAGTCTGCGGTGGGCGCACAACAACTTTGTTGGTTTTCTCATGTCGCGGCTCAAATGCTAGTATGAATCGATATTTGAATAACAGTTACTTGAAAAGAAGTTGATGAGCTACCTGCCATTGTTTCATAGCAAATGCTGATTCGCTTATCGCTGAGCCAAATAAGATGACAATGGACCCGCCCGAAGAAAAGGAAACATCCGCTGATAGAATGCTTAGATCGGGGCTCTCGTATTGTTTTTGCAGTCTGAACCCACCGTCGTGCATTAAGGAGGAAAGCATATATACAGTTGTGAACTGTGAGACCAGTTTAAATCTAGGCATGCAGCCATGCTTTTAGCCTTCGTTTTACGACGATTAGTCATCCCACTTACTGAACAGATTTATGGGTAATACATATCTAAGTACAGCGAAATGCAAACGGATTCTTATCCACAACAGTACCCATAAATCGATGTCAAGTTGAAGCAAATAGGAAGCAAGGTTATTCCATTTACGGAATGAATATGAACTTTTGATATAGAATTCCAAACAATGGTTAAACCTTTTACACTGGCTACGTTTATCAATTGCAGCTGTCTTTCACAAAATGCAAGTTCAACCTTTAAAGTGTTAACTTTTATTTAACCTCGATTTATTGAATTCACTGAATCTACACGGATCGACAAGTCATAAGCATCTAGAGATTTTATCAAAAATTTAAATATTATTGACTGACTGTAATATCTAAAACGTAAAAAAGGCAGGCATCGATCAGTAAATAAAACAGTTTGATCCTATATCCCTTCTCAAACTCAAAAGGGAAAGAAGTAAATACATATACTGAAAGAACTAGAAAATGTGTTTATGAAACACTATGCCCCCAACCATATGCTTGTCTCTAGAGAAGGTTCATCCAATAATGCTTGTACCTTTGTACCATAGGCTTACAATGCACTAAGTCGAAAAAGGGGCTTAACTCAGTCAAAAATTTACGAATTGTTTTTGAAAGTTAATCAGGTCATCTACACCTTGGGCAATATCAACCTGCAAAAATCATGATCCTAGCATCAGGGGTTCTCCAGATATTTTGTTCACAAGCTTCCATAGGCAAATAATGCACTAAGTTGAAAAAGGGGCATAACTCAATCCAAAATTTACAAATTATTTTCAAAAGTTAATCAGGTCATCTACACCACAGGCAGTATCTTCCTGCATAAAATCATGCTCCTAGCATCAGGTGTTCTTGAGATATTTTGTTCACAAGGTTCCATAGGCTTACAATGCACTAAGTCGAAAAAGGGGCATAACTCAATCAAAAATTCATGATTTCTTTTCAAAAGTTAATCAGGTCATCTACACCACAGGCAGTATCTTCCTGCAAAAGATCATGCTCCTAACATCAGGGGTTCTTGAGATATTTTGTTCACAAGGTTCCATAGGCTTACAATGCACTAAGTCGAAAAAGGGGCATAACTTTGTCAAAAATTCAAGAATTTGTTTCAAAAGTTAATCAGGTCATCTACACCTTTGGCATTCTCATCCTGCAAAACCTCATGATCCTAGCATCAGGGGTTCTTGAGATATTTTGTTCACAAGGTTCCACAGGCTAAGTCGAAAAAGGGGCATAACTCTGGAAAAACATTGCCAGCGGAAAAATAAAAAAATACGGGTCTGCTTATTTTCCATACTGATCATGTGTATAAAGTTTCAAGTTCCTAGCTCTTATTGTTCTTGACTATATATGTAAGGGTACCTTTGTACCATAGGCCTCAATGCACTAAGTCGAAAAAGGGGAATAACTCAATCAAAAATTCACGAATTTTTTTCAAAAGTTAATCAGTTCATCTACATCGCAGGCAGTATCTTCCTGCAAATAATCATGCTCCTAGCTTCAGGGGTTCTTGAGATATTTTGTTCACAAGGTTCCATCGGCTTACAATGCACTAAGTCGAAAAAGGGGCATAACTCGGTCAAAAATTCACGAATTTGTTTCAAAAGTTAATCAGGTCATCTACACCTTGGGCATTCTCATCTTGCAAAGCCTCATGATCCTAGCATCAGGGGTTCTTGAGATATTTTGTTCACAAGGTTCCACAGGCTAAGTCGAAAAAGGGGCATTACTCTGGAAATACATTGCCGGCGGAAAAATAAAAAAATACGGGTCTGCTTATTTTCCATACTGATCATGTGTATAAAGTTTCAAGTTCCTAGCTCTTATTGTTCTTGACTATATGTAAAGGTACCTTTATACCATAGGCCTCAATGCACTAAGTCGAAAAAGGGGAATAACTCAATCAAAAATTCACGATTTTTTTTCAAAAGTTAATCAGGTCATCTACACCACAGGCAGTATCTTCCTGCAAATAATCATGCTCCTAGCTTAAGGGGTTCTTGAGATATTTTGTTCACAAGGTTCCATAGGCTTACAATGCACTAAGTCGAAAAAGGGGCATAACTCGGTCAAAAATTCACGAATTTGTTTCAAAAGTTAATCAGGTCATCTACACCTTGGGCATTCTCATCTTGCAAAGCCTCATGATCCTAGCATCAGGGGTTCTTGAGATATTTTGTTCACAAGGTTCCACAGGCTAAGTCGAAAAAGGGGCATAACTCTGGAAATACATTGCCGGCGGAAAAATAAAAAAATACGGGTCTGCTTATTTTCCATACTGATCATGTGTATAAAGTTTCAAGTTCTTAGCTCTTATTGCTCTTGATTATATGTAAGGGTACCTTTGTACGATTGGCCTCAATGCACTAAGTCAAAAAAGGGGAATAACTCGATCAAAATTCACATTTTTTTTTCAAAAGTTAATCAGGTCATCTACACCACAGGCAGTATCTTCCTGCAAAAAATCATGCTCCTAGCTTAAGGGGTTCTTGAGATATTTTGTTCACAAGGTTCCATAGGCTTACAATGCACTAAGTCGAAAAAGGGGCATAACTCGGTCAAAAATTCACGAATTTGTTTCAAAAGTTAATCAGGTCATCTACACCTTGGGCATTCTCATCTTGCAAAGCCTCATGATCCTAGCATCAGGAGTTCTTGAGATATTTTGTTCACAAGGTTCCACAGGCTAAGTCGAAAAAGGGGCATTACTCTGGAAATACATTGCCGGCGGAAAAATAAAAAAATACGGGTCTGCTTATTTTCCATACTGATCATGTGTATAAAGTTTCAAGTTCCTAGCTCTTATTGTTCTTGACTATATGTAAAGGTACCTTTATACCATAGGCCTCAATGCACTAAGTCGAAAAAGGGGAATAACTCAATCAAAAATTCACGAATTTTTTTCAAAAGTTAATCAGGTCATCTACACCACAGGCAGTATCTTCCTGCAAATAATCATGCTCCTAGCTTCAGGGGTTCTTGAGATATTTTGTTCACAAGGTTCCATAGGCTTACAATGCACTAAGTCGAAAAAGGGGCATAACTCGGTCAAAAATTCACGAATTTGTTTCAAAAGTTAATCAGGTCATCTACACCTTGGGCATTCTCATCTTGCAAAGCCTCATGATCCTAGCATCAGGGGTTCTTGAGATATTTTGTTCACAAGGTTCCACAGGCTAAGTCGAAAAAGGGGCATAACTCTGGAAATACATTGCCGGCGGAAAAATAAAAAAATACGGGTCTGCTTTTTTTCCATACTGATCATGTGTATAAAGTTTCAAGTTCCTAGCTCTTATTGTTCTTGACTATATGAAAGGGTACCTTTGTACCATAGGCCTCAATGCACTAAGTCGAAAAAGGGGAATAACTCGATCAAAAATTCACGAATTTTTTTCAAAAGTTAATCAGGTCATCTACACCACAGGCAGTATCATCCTGCAAAAAATCATGCTCCTAGCTTCAGGGGTTCTTGAGATATTTTGTTCACAAGGTTCCATAGGCTTACAATGCACTAAGTCGAAAAAGGGGCATAACTCGGTCAAAAATTCACGAATTTGTTTGAAAAGTTAATCAGGTCATCTACACCTTGGGCATTCTCATCCTGCAAAACCTCATGATCCTAGCATCAGGGGTTCTTGAGATATTTTGTTAACAAGGTTCCGCAGGCTAAGTCGAAAAAGGGGCATAACTCTTGAAATATGTGACCCGCGGAAAAAAGAAAAAACACGTGTTCGCTTATTTTTCATACTGATCATGTGTAGAAAGTTTCAAGCTCCTAGCTCTTACGGTTCTTGATATGACAGACGGACAGACGGACAGGCCCAAACCAATATGCCCCCACAATTTCTCCGAAATTGGGGGCATAATAAAGAAACGCAGATAAACATACGAGGAGCGATCGAAAAATTCTGAGCCTAAGACACTTCTAGGAAATCTGCGCACGCGTGCTTAACACGAATGTTATTAGTTGTCATTTAGTAGCTTTCAATGGAAGTTTCAAAAATATTTGGCGCAAGTTTCCTTTGTTTACAGCACCTTAAACACAAAAGTTGGCATATTTTTAGAATAACATTTAAAATCTATTTGTCTTGCCTTAAGAAAACTCATTATTGACATTCTACAAAATTTAAACGGTTCTTGTTGTAGTACATAAAAGTATGGTGCTCTGTCAATAGTTTGATGGAAATGCAAATATTTTGGCATCTGGTGGCTTTACCGTAGACCCTTAAATATTGCAACCCTGAAGTTTAGAGACCCATATTCTACTTTCCTGTTTGTTAGAAACATGGTGAGCAAAATTAAGCAATGTTTACACACACATGAACGTTGGCATTTGACATCATTTTTGTCAAAACGACTTCAAAGATATCGACTTCTGTGCACGCAGAGCATGCGACACCAATTGTACACTGTCTGCAGAAACTCTCAAAAAAGACTCTTTCTGAAGATCAAAGTTTTGCTTTTTATTCTGAAATGGAATATATTTATATTTGCATATATCATCAATTACCGGGATGCTGTAGGACATGTATTTGCAAAAAAAACAAAAAAACAATTAAAAAAAAACAACAACAACCAAAAATGAAAGAAAAAGAAAAAAAAAACAATTGCAAATTTTGTTTGACTCTGCTAAAGTTATGTACGGTCTAAGAGTTATACAGTGTACTCATGGAGGTAACTGTAAAAGGCGAAGTGTTATCCAATTGATATTTAAGATAAGTTAGTTCCCGAGAGTTGGTTATTGTTGCTCGGTAGAACGGCTGTAAAAATCAATAACTCAGATTCTCTCCAAGGGTTTCAAAACATGTTGGGGCTTAGAACTTTTTGATCGCTCCTCGTTTGGGGTGATTGAAGTTTGTGTATGACAGTTGTTACAAATAGCACAATACCTTTTAAAGGCTACCTTTTATCAAATACTTCAGAAAATGTATCGTTAGTATTTGAATTTGATTGACTGCTTGATTATTTTGGATTAAACAGCCCTTTGAGACGGTATTTCAATCTATATCGGACCGTCTCCCGAAGAGGGAGAAAGAGGAGACATGACAGACGAGAGGAAAAATGTCCAAACAACCCCCATCCGTACCTACTGCAAGCACAGTAGGCCCTTGCCCTACAAATGATCCAAATCAGTAGGACGCCCCGGCACTGAAAATTAAATACAGCACCATCGCAACCCCGACGACCCCCGAAAACTTGAGTTATTGAAACAATTTGACGGTACCACCAATATCGTAAAGTTTTATCAAGCAGTTATGGAGAGGTCAGTATCAGGTATACCAATGTATTTTTTTTTCTTGTTATAATTATTAGTAGTCTTACGGCTATATTCAAGAACCAAACTCACACTCGACTCACACTCGACTCATTGAGATAATCGTCTAGCGGTCACAGGTAGACTCAACTTAGGGCTCGTTGGTATTCACAAAGGTAAGGGAGCTCTGAGTGGACTCGATAAAGAGAGTGGGTGTTGAGTGAGACCGACACCTCCCTTGAACTCAACTCAAGTGCTGTTTATGAATACGAAATAGAACTTAACTAACTTTGATGCGCAGGCTCGTCCGATCAGTTGCTTTTATCGTAACTAACATTCGTGTTTGGACATGTTTATGACGAGTCGTCACTTATATTCTGGGTTTGTGCGTCTGTCTGTCTGCCTGTTACATAACATTTATCTTCGCATGGCATATAAAATGCCTGTTGATAGCCAATGTGCATACTTTTTCAAATACATGTATATAGACTATAAATTTAACTTCGTTTAAGTATTACAAAATTTCTAGTAACCATCAGCCACAATAAACAGTATCTTGTCCAGTGCACTTATTTCTGCTGCAGAATAGAACAGAACCGATCAGAACAAAACGTTATTCGTGTAGGTAACCATGTTAGATTACACACAGGTGACATATGATGTTTATATAGGTGAAATGTGATATTTATGACCCCCCTCCACACACACACACACACACACACCACCGCCACCACCACCACAAAAAACATAAACAAAAAAACACACAAAAAACAACAACAAAAAAACAGCTTCTCACAGATACTGTCAGCCGATTGGTCAGATTCTGAAGGAATATCGGCAGAAACAAATTACTGGGAACAAGTTACAGTTAGGGTAATATTATATTACATGTAGATCAATCAAGAAAACTGACAATCAATTGAAACTGGTCTTATGTGCTACTCTTGATAATTCAATGTATTTTTCATGTTTTTTTTTCTCTTCAGATCAATACTTTATCTAAAATAAATAAAATTTGGTTACTTGTTTCGAGTTTGAACGCCTCTTTGAGAAAGCATTTCAATCTTTATCAAGCCGTCTACCAGAAAGAGGGAGAGAGAATAAAAATAGAGAAGACGAGAGTAAAAAGAAATTGATAAAACACCATCCCTCACTTACTTGAAGCATAGTTGGTCCTTGTCTTGCAAGTTTCGGAATTAGTGGGACGCCCCAACACTGGAAGTTATCCAGCACTTCCGTCCAACCCGACCACCCCATGACTCTAAATCACTGTCAAATCATAATGAACAGACGCATGCGAAATGCGCCTGCAAAAATTAACTTAGGAACAGTCTGATCTTATCTACACAGATAACCCAGGCGATAACTGAAATCGTAGAGCTGTTAAAAGGCAAACTGCCCGCCCTTGTGTTGACTACGTACATGTACGCAAACGAACATTGGTCTTAGAAACAAGATGTTGGCTAGTTAAACAAATATGCCGATTGCAAAATCGCAGTAGGCCCTATGCGAAAAAAGAAAGAATAAGAATTAAAAACACCAGGTAAATTGTGTATTTTTAAGACACTGATGATACCCCAGCCCCCTGTGTTGTGGCTGTCATCTCATCCGCCCCCCTGAACCCCACCCCTAGACCTCGATTCTTCCCCAATACCCTTGACCCTCACTCTCTCTCTCTTCAAAAAGAAATGAAAAGTCATATGCATATCTTTGGTATGTTTGTAAAATAAGTGCCAAGTTTCCAATAGATTGACAAAAGTATACAAACTTTTTAGGCGGGCGGACGGACAGACAGGCGGCAGACAAGGATAATATTATCGACTTACTAGTGTTAGAGGCCATATAAACCAAAACAAAGTGCTGAACAACAGTTTTTATTTAGTTCTAGAAACTCGATTGAAGCTCGAGTCGACCTCAAGAAAGGTGAGGTTGAGATAGTTATGTGAATATAAAAACACTCTTGTTAATCCCACTCCAACCACACTTGAGGGTTACTTACTGCAGTTTGAGTCGAGTGTGAGTGTGAGTTTTGTTCTTGAATGTAGCCGTTAGTATTTGAATGGTGTTGCTGTTCAAACTGTTTAAGAAACGGTAATATGTAAAACGTGACACTTAAAATAGTGTGGATCATACATACCAAAGTTTGCAATGAGCGTAATTAGAACTCAGAATCTATGTTCTCTTTACATTAACTGCATATTTATCATGCATCTACTGCAAAATTCACCTGATAGCATGGGTATGATAACATGATGTGATATCATGCCACTTTAGAACTGCGCTTGCGCGAATGTTATCAGGCGATCTCTGAGGACGATTGGCTTCAATCTGACGTTGGCCGTGATAACAGCGTTCGATTGGTTAAATGACGTCACCGACTTACGTCACAACGCATTTGCGACGTCAGCAAGTTCGTATAAAATGCCTTTGCTTTTCAGTTGTTTTGACTCTCTTTACGCCGTTAAATCTTCTAAGGATACATGATAAATAGAAAACCATGATAGTGGCTTGTGATTTCAAGTTTATCAGGCTCGACCAGAAACATGTCGGATTGGCTCGGCAAGCCTCGCCATTCCTACACTGTTTCTGGTCTCGCCTGATAAACTTGAGATTCAAAGACACTAACATGGAAATCTCTATAGCTCTTTGGAGTCCTACAATGAAGACGAAAAAGCATCTCTGTGTCACTAAGCTGCAAATTATTACATAAGAGTAACTCAATTACGTTAGGCCAGCTTCCTATTGTGAGACGAAGTTTAAAGCTGCGAGAATGGAAATTGCATGTAGCAGCAGACTTAGGCTTTAATTGCCTGGTCATTGTCATCAGACTACTTTAGAAAACAAAGTACCTTATGGGTTTATCTGTGCGAAGTATATTAATGACATCGATGAACCACAATAGAGTTACTTTTATTAGACTAAGCCTTCAGAAAAATTTAAAAAAAATGCTTATCTTGTGAAAAATTCATAGGAAAACAGCATCATTTTAGTAATATGAGTGTGCAAGAAAAATTTAGAAACTATACAATGATATATCATAATAATGCAGGAAACAAAAATTGGCTTAAGTATTATGGAAATAATCCAGGATGCAAAATTAGGCTTAAGCAATATGATAATAATCTAAGACACAAAACTTGGGTTAAGTGATATAATAATAATCTACGATACAAAACAGGGCTCAAGTAATATTATAATAATGAAAAAAAAAACAAAAACAAAAAAAAACTAAGCTTGGAGGGTATGTCGTTAATTTGATTGCTTTGAGCTCATGTTGCGCTCAGGTGAGTCATCGTGTGTTCGTTCTTTTCCAATGCTTTGCCAAATATTTCAGAGATATTTTTATGCATTAGCTATAAAAGAGTCGCAGCTAGGAAATCCAAATATCAAATAGCATTTTTTTTCTACAGGAGGAATCTAAAACCTCACATTCAAGTGAAGACCCCCGATCAGATCGCACAATCGTGCGAGCTGATCTGAGTACATGTATCTATAATGCGCACATAGCGTGAGATGCTTTCTCACACGACTTTAATCTAATGCACCTGTAAGGTCGGAGAGAACGTCTTTACACATATAGGTGATGCCATATGTCCCTAACAAGTCCAGCTAGGGGAATCTCCAACTAGACTGACTTGCCGGGATGTACGAAAGAACCTTCTGCAATACCGGGCATCATGTTAAGTGTCAGACAGAAGTAATCAAAGTGATAGCCGACAGTCTTTTCTATTAATATTGCAGAAGTTTTGTTGGATATGCGACAATTCTAAAAGTAATGTGTTTTTTGCATAAGGAACCTGAAGCGTAGGCACGTTCTGATCCATCGTATTATGTATGATCCCTAAAATGTCAACGAGTCTGTGTTTAAACCTTGATTTGTTCGCGCATGAATACTTATATGCTGCACTATATTTTCTCTGCTAGTGTTTGTCATTTCGCTTTCGCTTGACATAATACTATTTGAGCCGCGAAACGAGAAAACAAACAAAGTGGCACTTGCGCTCAGCGAAGACTCAGATCAGCCTGTACATCGGCCAATCTGGCCAGAGTCTTGAATGTGAGTGTGAAGATAGCTTATACCTCTTCTAACTTTAAAGCACCAAACGAAGACTCTAATCAGCCAGGGCGGATGCCCAGGCTGATCTGAGTCTTCGCTGGGCGCACCTGTCACTTTGTTGGTTTTGTCGTGTCGCGGCTCATATTTTGCTGATCGAAATAAAGGTTTTTATGGACGGACGCTCGGCGCCCCGTTACTGTGGCTACGGATTCGTTCCGCTGAGGTGCGGGGGCAACGTCGATATGAGAATGGAAATACTACTACTACTAAGAAAGGTTTTGGCTTATGGCGTTGTTGATACGTAATGAAATATATGGATTTAAATATGGATCACTGTATTTTTTTTTTTTTTTTTTTTATAACATTTGTCTGATGGAAATTGAGAATATGATGAACGGAAACTAAGGTGGTTTAGCCACGTCTCAAGATCACCAGGTTTAGCAAAGACGGTTCTACAGGGCACAGCGAAAGGAAAAAAAGATGAGGTAGACAGAAGAAGAAGTGGCAAGACAATATTAAAAGTGGATATGGATGGATTCTGCTAGCTCAGCTAGGGCAGCTGGAAACAGGACAAGTGGAAAGGGATTGTTTCGAAGTCATCTGTGGTGCCCCAACGACCATGTAAGGTTATGGAATAGAATAGAATCTAATGAAAGGGTCATCGATGACTAGAGTGTTGAAGATAAAAGACTAACAGCATCTTGAGTAAGCAATCCCTTCGTTACGATTTACATCCTGATGAACTAAACAGTTAGATCAAGTTAAATGTATATTTATTACTCTAAACCTAATTACCTGCACAGTTTCCTATTGGCATATAGTCAAATCTGTCTTAAGGGCCACCTCAATTAAGCAAGTTTCTGACTAAGGAGGCCAAAATCTCATATCGCAAAGTAGCATTTTCAGTGTAAATTGACCTGTATTAAGCAAGCACAGGCATTAAGCAAGCAGTGTTTGCCTTTCTTTTTGGTGCATGCTTAAGACATGATTGATGTATTTCCCTTGCTCGGAAACGCAGCGAAATTGTTGAAACACGAGTTACGCCGAAATATAAGACAAAAATGATGTATTGATTTGCTTTTATGGATAAGTGTTCTTATTATTGCACAATCGTAAAGAAGTTTTATGTGTAGTTTTGTCTGACAAAGCGCATTTTCTGAAAATAAAATAGTGAAGTTTACATTTAGATGCAGAGCACGAAACCAATGTCTAGCAAAGATTTTCCTTAAATTCAATTTCTATGCTACTTTCAGCCAAGAGGGACAAAACTGATCCGCGACAAGACAAAACCAACTAAGATGCTGTGCGCCCAGCGCAGACTAAGATCAACCTGGGCATCCACCCAGTTTAATCAGACTCTTCGCTAAACGCTTAAAGGATAGCTAAGGGTCTAAGCTACCTCCATGCGGACAGCGAACTCTGATCAGACTGGGCGAATGCTCAGGCTGATCTGAGTCTGCGCTGGGCGCACAATCACTTTGTTGGTTTTCTCGTGTCCCGGCTCTTAATGCTACATGTAGTATGAATCGATATTTGGCAAAGAAGTTGATGAGCTACCTGCCGTTGTTTTATTAATGCTTTCCTGCATATCACAGAGCTAAATAAGACGACGGTAGCGGTAGACCCGGCCGAAAATAAAATATCCGCTGATATTGTGCTTAGGTCAGGACCCTCGGTTTTTTTTCCAGTCTGCACCCACCGTAGTGTCTTTAAGGAGGAAAGCATATATGCAGTTGTAAATTGTGAGACCAGTGTAAACCTAGGCAAGCAGTCATGCATTTAGCCTACGTGTTATAACGATTAACTATCCTATTTACTGAAAAGGGTAAAATAGATTAAGATACAGCGAAATGTAAACGGATTCTTATCGACAGCAGTGCCCATAAATCGATAGCAAATTGAAGCATATATGAAGCAAGGTTATTCCATTTAAGGAATCAAAATGTACTTTTGATATAGAATTCTTAACAATGGTTAAACCTTTTACACTGGCTACATTTATCAAACGCGTCTGGCTTTCACAAAGGGCATGTTCAACTTTTTGTCCTTTAAAGTGTTAACATTTTTTCCATCTCAATTTATTGAATTTGCTGAATCTATACGGATCGACCAGTCTTAAGTATCTAAACATTGTATAAAAATCTGAATATTGTTGAGAGACTATAATAACTTAAACGTAAAAAGATAGGAACCGACCAGTAAATAAAAACAATTAGATCCTTTATCCTTTCTCAAACCTAAAGTAAAAGGGAAAGAAGTACATGACGTTGATTCAACTTTGGTTTGATGTTGGTTCAACGTTGTTTTCATGCAGGTATGAAACCATGATGTCTTACAACAATCCTATACTTGTAACATTGTTTGAAAAATAATGTATATGATTATAAAACATGAAGTACTGTATAATTGTATTTTTAATAAAAGTATACTCTGCCACAGCAAACCTATTTCACTCACCCATTTTCCTGATTAAAATTTACTATGTATTATCCCAGGGCAGGGGCAGCCAAACCACACTGAAGGTGGAATACATTTTTTGTCAAGATGGGACACTTCATTACTCTGATCATTTATTGCAAGCACATGATAAATCACTTACCACTCTGATTATATATAATTTAAATGATTTACACATGTATATGGCCACGGGGCGGGGCCAGATAACCCCCTTAGGTTTGATCAATACAAGAAGCTCTCATTACTGCTATCATCAGTTTTATGTTTTAGAAAACATCTGTTAACTCAAGTTTGTATATAGATTTTGTCGTAATTTTAAGCATGTATATTGCGTCGGTGCAGGGGCAGATAGGCCCATTGGGTCAATTTCAAGCTACACAGGAGTCTTTATTATTATGATCATTGGCTGTAAGTGTCAGCAAAACTGCTTTAAAATCTGATTTTATACAGATTTTTTTTTTCATTATTTTAAACATGCAGGGGAAGGTGCAGATAACTGCCGTTGGATACATTTTCAGCATCACAGGAGGCTTTAATCACTCTGATCATTTAATGTACACTGAGCCACTTTAGTTACGCACCACGTTTTTAATGTCCATATTTTTTAGCCCTTGATTGCTTACAATAAAATTTCTAGCCGAGTACAATCATTGATGACCTGTCTAACAGATGACAGTAAAAAGTTTGCGAAACCATTCGAGTGTATCCGCACACATCACTGAGAGCTTATTTTGGCAATAACACAGTATCCGAACGCTCTGTACCAGCTCTTTCGGTTTTCATAGCGTCGTATCGAGAGTACAAACATTCGCTTATAACCAGTAGTCGGAAATCATTATGTTTTGAGATTTTATCCGGAATTTGCTGCGTCATTTATAGTTATTCAGTTTCAAAAAAGTAAAGAGGTTAGTTTAATATAATTTACTCTTCGGTCTTTTACTTTATTGCCCTGTACAATGTCGTGTATGGGTGGATGTAAACGGTACAGTATTCAAATTGCCCTTGGCATGATTCTACAACCTTTTTGAGGCTTTTCTGACATGTTTTATAAAAAAATCTTTAATATAAACGGAAGGCGTTATCAATCTACAGTTTGTTAGTTTTGGTAATAAGATGATAGCTAGGTTTTGCACGACACAAACTCGTGTTAAACTAAGCTGTTCGGAATAAAATTTCTGTGACGGCCATGAGGTTTTCATTTTACAGGGTAACAAAGTAAAAGACCGAAGAGCAAATTATATTAAACTTACCTCTTTACATTTTCCAAGCTGAATAACTATAAATGACGCAGCAGATTCCGGATAAAATCACAAAACATAACGATTTCCGACTACTGGTAATAAGCGAACTTTGTACTCTCAATTCAACGCTATGAAAACCGGAAGAGATGGTACAGTGAGTTCGGACACTGTGAATAATACACGTGTAGCATATACAGCCGTTCTTTTCGTCTGGAATTAGCATTGAACTTCATCTTCGGGGATAATCATTTTAGAAATAAACATCTAAGGTTTAGTGATTTCAAGTGACGACGTAATTCTATTACGTTTGGTTTACTGCACACATTCACTTTTTAAAATAATTTCACTTATGACGTCATTTTAACGTCAGTTTCGATCACCAATGAACTTATTTATCTCGAATTGTGATGATCGTTATACCGCTGACAACATCAAAGTCAATAAAACCAAAAACACAATTGAAGATTGGCTTTTTGAACCCTCAGGGTACCGACGTCAAGAGTAACGTCAAAGTCATGCCGTAGAATTCTCAAAAATGTCTGCATGAAAATTAACGAAGAACATGTGTTTGGTTACAAGGAAGTTATTGTAGAAGTGTTTCGATTGCTTGTTTACAAAACAACGTCAGCTGCCACTGTAGCTTTTGAAAACAAGAAAAATAAACTTGCGTTTTCAACGTGTCACCGCAAAGGAAGCAACGGATATTGATAATGAAAAGTATACCAGTATTAACATCAATATGGCGGACTTTCATATCGTAGAAAGTAAAAACGTTCTAACAGAACACTGTGCGAAAAAAAATGTGTTACTTAGGTTAAGTTGGTGGCGTTGCAAATTCTAATTTGGTTGGTACCGCATTTAGCGTTCGACCACGCTTTTGTTTGGTTTCGGACAGGACAATTTTTACTGGATTTATCCACGAATAAGGGATTTCATAGCTTGTAGTTTTGAATTTAAAAATGAATGAATTGTTTATTTGCGATTCAGGGTTTCACAAGTGGTGCATCACTAAAGTGGTTCAGTGTAAGTTTAAGAAAAATCGCAAATATAGTTTTTTTTCATGATTTTATACATGTATATAGCCTATGGCAGGGGCAGATAACCCCCGAGAATAAAACTTCTATGCTTATATAAAGCTTTTGTTACTTCCGTCTTTTTTGTGACGTTTCATCATGTAACTGCAAATAGTAAAGGAGCTAGAGGCCAAGACAGTGACTGATGCCATAATTCTGTCAGAAGTTGTCGAAATTTATCCATTAACAATTCCAAGCGAGCCATTCTTGTTACAAATGCATATGCAAAATTTGAACGAAATCCGTTGATAAAAACACGATATCGAACGGAAACGAAGTGCGGACGGACTAACGGACGGACAGATACATGGACGGCCAACGTGAAAACATAATCCCCGCCACTACCGCGTGGCGGGATATAAAACTGTGATAACGTTACGTCGCGAAAAATATTTTCGAAGATAATGTACGACCACAGATGAGTATGTCGTGTCCTATACAAGTCCTACCTACTTTTTGCGAAAAGTATATCCTTATACGAGTAACATGTGCCAGTGCCTGACATTCTGAGCCTTGTGGAGGTGCGACGTTGACGTCACGAGACGTGAAATTAAGGTGGCATCATTAAATTTGCATGTAAAGTAAACTGGATATCCGCGCACTTACCAATACATTTCAGAGAGTCACTTTTAAACTTTTTTTTCTTCATCTACACTCTTTTAAGGACGTTCGTATTATATATCTTTGAAAAGCGATGTCACGAACCAGAGTTATAAAAGTTTATCCAGCTAGTAATCGTATCCAAACAGTGAAACGAAATAAAAAATCAGATTTGTGCAAATTTCGTTTGGTTTTGCAGCAAACCTTAACGCTGTTGTTTTGTGCTCTCGAAATGTATCCTGGAAGCACTAACAAACATGAAAATGTAAAAAAAAATTCTAGTTTTTACTCCATAAGGCTTAAAATATCAGACACTGTCACAGTATGTATAAAGCTAACTCGTATATATTTATTCCTGACTGTTACAAAGGGATGGAACCTTTTGTGTGTTTTTTTTTCGATATTATTGTTTTTTTGTGTCCGCTTATCTGTTGTTTTGCTTTTTGAACATTCAGTTTGTAGCGTATGATAGTTCTGTTTATTTCAGATTAAGTTTTACGTAAACATTGATAACAGAAGGAGTAGATGCTTCATATACCTATTACACTTGTGCCGCGACACTACAAACCAACAAACTGGTTGTGCACTCAGCGCAGACACAGATTAGTCTGAGCATCCGCCCAGTCCGACCTGAGTCTTTCGCCTGTATTCTAGAACGTCACTCCAGCTACACTCATTGAGCTAATCCTTACTATTACTCAAATTTCAATGGGATAATTCTCCCCCTGGCTACAAAGTTGAGTCATTCACAGGTGAGAGAGGTCTCAGAATACAGCCATTTGTGAACAAAATATCTTTAGAACAATTGCTGCTAGGATCATAATTTTTTATAGGTTGACATTGTCTAAGGTGTAGATGATCTAAGTAACTTTTGAAAAAAAATGGTTAAATTCTGACCGAGTTATGCCCCTTTTTCGGCTTAGTGCATTGTAGGCCTATGGGACCTTGTGAACAAAATATCTCAAGAACTCCTGATGCTAGGAACATGATATTTTGTGGGAAGACATTGCCCAAGGTTTAGATGACCTGATTAGCTTTAGAATAAATCGTGAATTTTTGACCGAGTTATGCCCCTTTTCCGAATTAGTGCATTGAAGCCTATGGTACATGTACCCTAATAATACAGTCAAAAGCCGTTCGAGATTGGAACTTGAAATTTTATATGTGGCATTAACATGAAAAATAAGCTGACCCGTATGTTTTACCTCCCGAGGTCTTGACGTTATGCTTATGCTTGTTACAAACTAAGGTGTAGATGAAGTGATTAACTTTGGAGCATATTTCATAAATTTTCGGTTACGTTATTACCCTTTTTCGGACATAGGCATTTTTGTGAACAAGCTTTTGAAGAAAACATCTGAAGAATGCATTAGCTAGGATCCTTATATTTGGCATACAGATTTGAACCAAGGTGTAGATGACCTGATTAACTTTGGAGCCTATTTCATATATTTTTGGTTGAGTTATTTTCCTTTTTTTGCACATATGCATTTTGTACAGGATCAAGCTATAGGAATAACATTAAGAACAAAATATCTGAAGAGCCGCTTAAACTGTGTTCCTTATATTTGGCATACAAATACAGTCTAAGCTGTAGATGAACCGATTAATCCCCCTTTCTGACTAATATATTATGGGATGAACCTTCTTTAAAGGCAAACATACGGTTGAGGGCATAGTGTTTCTTAAAATAATTTTCTAGTTAGGCTAGATTTTGACCACCTACCTGGGAAAGTGCTGTTCGTGTTGTCTGACTCTTTGTGTTGTTACTTTATTAAAATTAACTAGTTCCCGTTTGTGTGTCCTGCAAGTGATGTGGACTTCCCATCTTGCCTCTAGACATTACCTTGTGTTTTATTTGAAACGAAGGACGTGACCTGCCATTTCCATATAATCTTTTCGTAAAAGACAGAGGAATAAACTGTTCATTTTGTGTAGTGACAATTAAAGAATACAATCTAGTGCATCATATCGCTTTCGATAGCAAGTATTTACAATGAAAAAAAAAATAAAAGAAAAAGAAAAAAATAAAATAAAAAGAAAACGCTCAAAATCAATCATTCAAACATCTCTATACCCCATCTGAATGCAAATGCTGTCCATAGCGTCATTTCTCAATCGCTGAGATTGCACACTCCAATGTCGCCGTCTCCAAGTTATAAATGCAGGTTTTGTCTCATGCATACAGTTGTTTTCATTTAACTTAGGGTTAATATAATTGGTTTATTCAAAGCCTTTACAATTCAGAGAAACCATTTTGATTCAGTTATGTCAACTTTCTATTGTCAGACAGGCTTTACAGGTGCACTAATGGAAATTACTTGTGGCAGCAGGCTTAGACAAGGATTGTCTAGCTTATTTCCCGGACATTCTCATCTTAAATTACGCTCCGCAAAGTACCTTACAAAAATGACAGGCTGAATATATCTAAAACTGAAAGAAACTGATCTGTACGCCGGTAAATAACCCCACACATTATGAACTTGTCCATTATGTCATTCGCTTCTTTGTCAATTTAAAAAAGCAACGACACGACCAAACCGACGAATTGGCATGTGCATCCAGCAAAGAATCAGATCAGCCCGGGCATCCGATCAGTCCGACCAGACTCTTCGCTAAACGCTTAAAGAGTAGTTTAGGGTCTAAGCTACCTCCCTACGGACAGCGCAGACGCTGATCAGACTGGACAAATGCCCAGGCTGATCTGAGTCTTTGTTGGACGCACATGCCTTTTTGTTGGTTTTGTCATGTCGCAGCTCAAATCAAAACTTCTGCAGGGTGTTTGAATTTATGACATCATACTATGCACCAAACAGTACATAACATGTCAATTAAAGACGCAGTTTTACGACATTTTCGTAGAAATGTATCCGATTCACTTACAACGCATGTCTTTCATTTAAGAGTTTTGACTAACATATAATCAGAGGCAAAAGAAAGTATGCACCTTTCCTATAATTCAGAGTCTGTTCGAGTTTTGTCCCTTGCAACTCCTATGACGTCATCTATAGGATAGGCTATTGTTCTGTGTGTAACCAAACAAATCCCGGTTTTCCGTATATTCAAAACTAACATTCAATGGTTAAGATTAAGACAACTATTTTGTTTCAACTATATTTAGCTCTTTCTTTGTCGGAAAATAAGCTTTATAACTTATAGCATATGGGAATTTGACATAAAATTAAAAGATTTCCGACTAAAATTTCGGGCCAAAATTACCGTAATCAAGAGCATGTACGTATCGCCAGTACAGCTTCCAAAACACAAGGAAAAGAAAGAAAATCGCGGAAGTAGTTCAGGGGCCGTATTCATAAAGCCACTTAAGTCGTTGCTATGCGGTTGCTAAGGCTAAATATCTATGAAGGAGATTCCCTATAACTATGAAATTTGGTCTGGAGGAACAGTCTTTGTAAGACTGTTCCTCCAGAGCAAACTTCATAGTTGTAGGGAATCTCCTTCATAGAAGTATAGCCTTAGCAACAGCATAGCAACGACTTAAGTTGCTTTATGAATACGGCCCCAGACCGTTATTACAACGAACAATTAGCTGATTATAAAGCAGACACACGCTAAAAATGACAACAAAGTGTGCTGACATGGAATTCGTGTATTCGTTTGTGTAATCACCGAATCGCGCCCATTGCCGCAATAAACAAACACCAATGATTGTGTATTACCTAGACACGTGTCAGCTTTACGAATACCCTACCGTGAAATGGAAACGATCAAATAATTAATACCGAAGATAAGAGATGGAAAAAAAATAATACAAATTCAACCTTGGGTTCAAACTTACGGAAAGCTGTCTGGATGCTGATGCTTTTAGATCGGTGTATCGAACAAGAAACCATAAATATCAGCGCTATAATCTGCCTGGTAATAATGCGTTGTTATTAAGTGAATGCTGACGTTTTACCTGTCGGAAAAATGGAAAGAACTCTTCAGATTTACGAAACTTATTCATACGAAATTTAGCTCTTTTATATTGACCAAACGTGAATGTATTGCCGGGGTGTTAAAACACATCGTCGATGAAAGGGGTCATGAAAATCATGAGCGACTTGCCGGGATTCTCAATATGATATTAAAATTAAAAAATATATATATAAATAAAAAATATCACATGGCGAGAGGGCAATTATACTTTAATTTGGTCTTTCAATGTGTTTTTTGCAGTTCACATTTACAAAACGTCTGTTTTATGCATGTTGTGTGTGCTTGCAGTTGTACTGAATTATATGGGATGTTCCTATAGATGACGTCACAGTGTACTTGGGAAGATAACTCGTGCGGGACTTTATCGATTTATAGGAAAGGTGTATACAGGTGACGCAGTCTCGATCTTTCTACAGGTGTCTGCATATCTGCATAATACCTTGAGACTGTTGATAAATACAATCATTTTCATTTAATTTACGACAATTTTCAGTACAATCGGCCAAAGGACAAGGAAATGACATGTTTTTAAACAAACCAGGGGTCTGAGTCAAAATTGTCGCTGGAGTAGCTCCCCTTTAAACATACGCTTTGGACAATAGAGGTTGATTTTATGCATTTTTATGCATTACAAAAAGGGATGAAAGGTTTGTAACGATATATCGCACCCTTATACGAAAAACGGGGTACAGTATCGAAATTTCGTACGAAGAAATAATGTTTTTGGCGTCTTCTGGTAACATGCATTGAATAGGCATTGAGTTCTAATGGGAAGTGTGTTTGCAATTTTCTTTCAAATAAACAAGTCTATGGAGTTCTTTGCAAGTGTGCAAAACAACAATTTTCTGAAAGTTTCAAGTGAAAACTTCTTACTCAAGGTAAGATAGAGAAACATTTGATTCCCTATTATTTTAATTCAAAGGGAGATAATTTGAGACATGTAGCGTTTGTAACAATAGTTGAAGACGTTTGGTTGAAGATTCAGTTTAAATGACAATGTGGTTTTACTCACAGAAATTAGCGCTAGATATTCATGAAGTGCAAAATGCAATCTGCCATGTGCAAAGCGAGTTTTAACTGGACATACTAACTTTGAATTAAGGGCTATAATTTCATTATTTATGGCTGCAAACCAATTTGTGTTTGTATTTTGCAGAGCTAGACACTTGCCAAAATGGAATTATTAATATGTCCACGCAGATATTTACACGAGGCCCAGTATTCAAAATCAAATACTGTATACTTTTTATTGCCTCTGAGTATATATATGTAGGACTCATATCGAGGGTTGGTCCCTGATCGAGGGCCGATTTCCACATCGAGGGCCGATTCCACATCGGGGGCCGATTCTGACAGAACCATCCCACAACGAGGGCCGATTTCGCCGTTCGCCGTTAACACCATTTCTCTTTAGTCAGTTAACGTGGAAAAAAATATGATTCGGCGAATATAAGGTGGTCAGTTAAGAGAGTCAAACAGCCAATGACAAATACTCAACGAGTGCCTAGTCAAAAGTTCTGAAATCCGTGCGAATACGGAAAAGTCTGGGGGCGATTCGGACGAAGCCAGCCGATGTTACCGCTCAGTCAGTTATTTTAGCTCAGTTTATTCGTCTCGGTAAAATGTCATTGATAAAATTCATTAACCGATTACAACGTATATTTTGCGCGTACTGTTCGAAGGTACGGCGGTATAAACAACGTGTTTTCTTTAATGTATGAGCAAACTGCATGTGTGTCGTTTTATAACTTCTGTATCTATCTATCTATCTATCTATCTATCTACGATCTTTGTCTCTCCGTTCTTTCTTCTTTTCACCATTGGTGTACCGTGATTCCAGTTCTGAAACAAAAATAGATGAAAAGAATATCATAAGTCAGTGTTCGTAGTTACATATAGCTATACAAACTTGCAAATTCAGATGCCAAGCATTCTAAGACGTAGTGTATTAGCTACTTCCTTTGTAAACTAAGAGTGATGAGTGTAAACCGGGAGTGGTGCGATCCACCTCACCCTGAGTCTTTCAGACTGGCTTTTAAATATTGGTCCTGCGTCCTTATGACTTAATTGCTGATGGGACGTGACACTTGAAACAGACCCCGCGGCGTAGCTCCAACAAGGACTAAAACCATGCCCCGGAGAACCAACTATTTCAGGACTTGCATTAGCAGTGCAGTTTCTTATTAAACTTATAAAATTCCAGACAATGTATAAATCACCCAACGAATGGCCTCAGCGCCTCGGTTAATTTGTTATTTTTGTTTGCGCTTACCAAAAGGTACATTACGTTTAAAGCGGCGCACACGACATGTCATCAGCGTACAATTTGTCATAAGTGGAGTCTGATCGGAATCTTTACTTTCCAGAGCAATCTCTTTAGCCTAGGCGAGTCGGAGACCGTGATCAGACTGTACGAATACCCATGCTTATGTGACTGGGCTGTTTGCATATATTATTGCGTACTTTTCCATCTCTGCCACCTTATGTGCATTTCTTGTTGGAAACTGTGTTCGTAGGACTAAACCAATGTCAAGTTAGCAGTCACTCCTCACCGCCAGCAGTAAGAGCTGACAGTGTCACTGATAGCGGCGAAATGTGACTACTGGTAGTAAACAGTGACTATACGATTCTACTTGGTACTAGCCACTGTATTACCTGTATAGATATAATTCTGCCTTATTTTGATACAGCTTGATATATTCCACAGGAGATGAACTAAATAAGCCCCTGGCTTTCGTTCAGATCCTTTTGCTATTGTATACTATTTGCAACCTGTACATAACTTGTATAAAATTGAAATAAAATATGTTTACACTAAACAGTGACTAGCAACTGTCTGCTTGAGGGTCATGTAAGTTTTATTCCTGGTAGGCAGCTCTAGCAACGAAAGCAGACGTGCTGTTTTGAACCGTCCATTACCATTTAGTCTCTAACTTGTACTTACAGAGATGATTTATAACTATTCTTGCATCTTCTGAATCTCAGTGGTCACCAACTTCATATATTAAGCGTGAGATGGTCTCCTATTTAACAATAAAAACAATTAGCCGTGTCACGCAAAAAGGCTGCTTAGTGTTCATATAAATAGGGAACACTCAAATCAGCCTCTGAATCCGTACAGATTTGTTTTGTGCGTTTTGATTCTTTAGGATCCACACATGTGGTATGCATATTGCTGTGACCGTAATAGACTGTACGGATGGGAATGATGGTCTCCGTCTTTACTGTTTGCATATGTCCAAAACATCATTTTGGGTGTTGCGGCTCATTTTTGTTAACTTAGGTGTGCGTGTATGTGTGAAAGCATAAGCTACATTTAAAGCTTTTTAAGCTAGTTTACATAGTTTATAAATCTATTTCTGCATTTATAAAAATTTTCAACTGAATTTGGTTTCAAGGGTAGGTGTATGTGTTCGTCGGTGTATAATGTAATTTCGTTGTTTGAAATCAACTCACATGGCATGCACGGCTGCTTTCTTTGTTCAAACTCTAATTCAATGTTTGTCTGGGAAAAGGTTTGTCTTACGACAGGCGCTTGAAGTTCTATGCTCAAAAAACCCTCAAAACCCTTTACACTTGACGCAGTCTATAGGTCATTTCTTCAAAATGGCTCATAGCCTAGATGTTTAGCGGCATTGAAATATGTTTCATAGCATAGAACTTCAAGCGCCTGTGGTCTTACCACAGGAGCTTGAAGTTCTAGCTTAGAAACATCTCTAAACATTGTCACCCAAAGTGGCCAATATAACACTATACAATAATAATTTTTAAATGACATATGGTCTTTCCGATTTTTTGATATTTTGAAGTGTTTCAGGGTCTAAACTTCAAGCGCATGTGGTCTTACATTATATAAGTTCTCTATAAGCCATAACAATTTATTTATGCTTTTTATTTTTAATGAAGTTGTTCATGATAGATCTAGTATCAGAAACAAAATTCAGATAATTATGTGATTTTGAAAATTATAGAAATACCTCTTTTGCGGAAGAAAAAGTCTCTTCATCTGGCCATATTGCGATATTTTACGCTCAACATAACCTTTCCTGCTTTAGTGGCAGCCATCTTGGGTAGCTGGAAGTTTGTTTTGAGTGTGACGTTACGGAGCCAAACACACTAACGTCACATGAAACACTTCAACGTTACAGCGCGCAAATATCAATTTCGGCCCTCGATGTGGGAAAAATAAATCGGCCCTCGATCTGCGATGAAATCGGCCCTCGATGTGGAAATCGGCCCTCGATTAGGAACTGGCCCTCGATGTGAGTCCTACATATATTTTAGAGGATGAAAATGGACAAGTAAGCCACTAGGATTATACTTGACAGCATAAATTCTTGACGTCACTATGTTTTGGAGAGGCGCAATGGTCGAGTGGCGAGAGGCGAGAGTCTATAATGCAGCAGGTCGAGCGTTCTGATCCTAAACAGGCAAGCCAAGACTAAAAACTCTTATTCAACCCAGCTGATAATACTTTTTTCGAATCATGACAACGCAAGTAAAGGAATGGCACATGTCTTTCAAATGCTGCGTCCAGGATGAGATAGGCCTCTGACAACCACTACCCCTTTGGCTAAATGCTTTGCAAAAATGTTCACCTGAAACTTTACCCTGTATTAATAACGTCACACACGTGGTATAAAAGGACAATGATCAGGAACTGATACAAATGAACCGCAACACGACATAACTAACAAATTGGCATGTGCGCCCAGCGAAAACTTTGATTGAACTAGGCGTCCGCCCAGTCTGATGAAAGTTTTCGCTGTGCGTTTAAAGGGTAGCTAAGGGTTATCGCTACCTCCATGCCCATATAGCGAAGACTCTGGTCAAGCTATCCTTTAAGCGAAACACAGACTGGGCACATGCCCAGGTTGACCTGAATCTTCGCTAGCGCACATGCCACTTTGTTGATTTTGTCATGTCACGGCTCATATGAACTAACAACACAAGTACATGTAGTAAGACAATACGAGCCGGTTAATTGTGATTAATGATACTCGTACAATTGGGTAAAACGCATTGCACATGCCCTTTTCATATAATGCTGACTGATGTTTAATGTCCTAGATGTTTGTATTTTTCACTATCAGTACCAGTTTTAGTCTGTGTTTGGTGTCTCTTTCGTCGGTGTTATGTGTCTACTTGGAGACTTACCTTTCTTTGTATGTCTCAAAGACTACACGGTAAAGAGAAAAAACAGGAACCAATATGAATCGATTCCGTAGACCTGATTATATTTGGATACATTTTTTTCTATTATCTTCTAACATAAGCCACGTTTACACACTTCCGCATTTTCAAATCATACTCGATAAACATAGTTTAGAATTTAATGCTACCATTTAACAGTTCTCTACCTGACTCAGCTATTATTTGACTGTGATGTTAAAAAGCCCGGGCCAATCGGGCCGCGAAATATACACCTGAAAAAAAAAAAGGAAAGCACCCCCCAGTAAAAATCATTTTTTTCCATCGAGCATCATAGAAAGAAAAACCAGACGTGAAAATTGATTTTGAATGCAATTCAAACATCAGTATATCTAACATGTTTTGACTGAATTTGGGGCCTTCATTTGTCAAAATGATGATAATTTGTAAGGAATAGCAAACCGGTCCTATTTTATGTAGGGTTGAATTCGACACTCTCATTCACGGACTCATTGAGTTACATAACTTTTTCAAGCTTTAGACTTCGTGTGCTTGTCAAATCAGTCACTTCTGGATATAAACAACCAATGAAACGCGAAGTTCCTTGATAGCAGCCCCAAAGTTGAACAAGCTACTTTTTTGTTCAAAACATAGTCCGCGCTTTCAATTAAAATTTTTGACTGATTTACTTCCAAATGATGCCTTTTTACTCAGATATCAAGAAGCAGTATATCAAGGCTTAATTATTACGAAAAGAAATGGTTTGGAATACTATAAGTGAAAAGTTGTGAAAAGTTTAGATTCAACTTCTGCAACAATAATTGGGGGTGCTTAACTATTTTCCAGGTGTATAGATGGTATGATTGGTACCTCTGCGGCAGAGTTGCATGTTGTTGTATCATGACATGAGTGCTGTTTATCTCAGGTCGGATAAAAGCCCTACAAATTCGGAGTCAACAACTCAACATGTTCACTTGGACGTTCAACCGCAAGTCAACAACAACAACATCAAGTGATGTTTAATCGTTACAATGTACTGTGGATGATCAAGACTCGTAAAGTTTCTTTTAATGTTCTTCTAACAGATGTATCCTCTTTTCACATCATTTATCAGTTTTCCCGGGCTTCTGTTTTCGCGTGTCTGTTTTAATTAGTAAAACTGGTGACTTTAAAGTTCTCCGGCTATATTAGCTTTGTTTAAAATTTCACAAATAGCACAGTTAACACTGCTAAACTGATTTCAAGAAGCAGTACTGACTGACAAGCAACGCATAAATTGAATTTACAAAAGACAATAACACAGTTTTAGATACTGGTTAGTCTTACGCATGCCAATAGAAAATTCATGTTTATATTCGTTTCGCAGACATAATTTAGATCATCAAAGGACATCGCATCTGAGAGTGTAGTAAAGCCATGCATTGAAAACAAAAATCAACTAGTGGACTAAATATGCAAATTACATCGTATCGTTATGCTTTGATGCCCATAAAAAATGACGCGTTTACTAATGGTGAAATAGTGACGTTTGTAGCAAACTTTGCCAATAAAATGCGATTTTAGTATCATAATCATAAACAAAATATTACATTCGTGCTCCTGTATTACTGAATTTATTAAACTCGTTGGAGAAGACAGATAAGATGCTCGACACAGCCTCGCATCTTATCTTTTTACCCAACTCGTTTCATAAATTCAATAATGCATGAGCACTCATATAAGATCCTCTATTTAGACATAATTATGATAACCACAAGTTCGTTTGCATAAGGTAGCTTGTTATATGATGATTGAAGGAGGGCAAACAACAGTCATTTTTATTTGCCCACCTTCTCGAAATTGGCAAATGCTTTCCTTTCAGAGTAGACCCCTTTTCGGAAGTTTCAATGCAAAGGGAAGCTAAAAGGAAAATAAAAAAACATAAAGAGTTCCTACAAGAGCAGAGGAAGGAACATGAGCCAGACTACTTTGTGTCGGCTAATAAATCCTCATCAGTGACCCTGACACTATTTGGTAACCAAACCGGAGAAAAGCATACTGTAATTTCTTAAGTTTAATAGGGCAGTCGATTCAAAGACTGATTATAATTACAAAGTGTCCAAATAATATAAAAGACGATGATCTAGAATACAAGTCTATGACAATAGAGTGTAGCATACACAGTAACGTTTCCGCTATAGCTGTCATTATGGGTCTAAAACACCTTTTAAAAATAAAAGGACAGACTAAGAAAATCACAAAAAACACTGTTTTTTCTTTTAATTTTTTTTTTGTCTTTTGTGTGTGTGTATTTTACATCAGGTTGACTTTATGATCTGGGAAACACCTGCTAATCGGCTCGTTATGGCTCACAACCCTGTGTTGCTACTTTGAAGCGACAGCAATTCGAAATGTATAGGTCGTTTGCGAAAAAGTGGAAGGCAAAACATCGATTTAATTTCTCCACTACTGAATAAAGTTTCATCAAACTTTGCAGACGTTATATGTGAGTGGCAAGCTGAGGCAAGGGTGGGGGAATGATAGCCAACAGCTGAAAAAACTGAAAAGTGGGTGGGATAATTAGATCCTCTGCATCTTAAAAGAAGTCTAGCATACTTTTTATTTACATAATATTGCAGGCTGTACGCAGGTGTAGTGTTAACTCTATTTTAAGCATGTTTAACGAAATAAAATTCAGTAATTTCGAAAAATCGAAAATTTGATGTAATATGGATGACCAAAAATTCCACTTACCCCTCTAAGAGGTAGCCTGAAAATGTGACATTTTTTTCAAAATCAGTATATGAACTTCTTTATAATGCTTAAATCTACATTTTACTGCTAAAATCATCAACATTGGCGGCCCATGGAAGCTGAAGTAATTTATCGAAAAAATAGGCAAATTTGCATAGAAAATGTCAGAGGTCATTTGTTCTTATTGGCCCTATTGATGCCTTCGTTCGTCGTTTGAGTGAGTGGCGGATTTGTGGTTGAACTTATGCAGATGCTCAGGTCCAGTATAAGTTTGAGCCCCTCGCGACCCCATCAGATATTTATTCCTGATCGCTCTAAGATGATATCTCTGTTGTGGTACCTGAATGTTAGATGTTGCTATGCCCGCTTGTCTACTGTCTCTAGCAATATGACCACCTGGACAGCTGCCACTCTGCTTTCTATTTTGTTTTGTAACTGACAATAGAAAATAATTAAAAGTAGATGTTGCGGCGGTTTTCAATTTGGGTAGCTGAAACATCAGCTGTCTGGGAATAGCCGTTTATTCAGTTTATCGTGCGTGTCTTTCATGAACCTTGTCTATTGTATGTGTGCTTCTTTCTAACAAAATTCAAAGCAACAGAGATACAGCAAATATTGTGCTATTTCCTACTCTTATTGTTTATTTAAATAATAACACAATTATTATTTGAATAATTATATAGTTTTCGCTCGACAGTTTGTCAAAATGAAAAATAGGCTGCTAAATAATTTACTGATCTAAGTGGAACAACGGTCGTTTACGTATTTGATGACCGACAGAAAAGGAGAAAAAAATATATTTCAAGAAAGTTCTATAATCTGTCTCTCTAGTGCGTAACTCAGCTATGGCAAATCGCAACTCTGCTCCTCGTGAGGTACGCTTTGTTTTTATATTTGATTTTGGCCCTTTCATATCATACGGTCTATTTTAAGAATTCAGAAAAAGAACTGGTTTAGACTTCTATGAATAAACAGATTTTAGCCCTCTGTTTTTGGACCCATTTCTTATTCAAACAGCTCTTTGGATACTTGCACTCATTTATGTAGATTTTACTATTGGCTTTCGCCACAATTTATTACACAGGGTCACTGATAAGGCTTTACTAGCCGCAACCGCGTGTTCTGTCCCTTATCGAACTTACAAGTTCCTTTTCTATGAATGAATTCATTGTTCTTCAAGGATATTCATTTGAGATTTGTTTGTTTAATTGTGAAAAAACTCGCATTAATGACCATCATAAATTATAAATAAAAGGCCATCGGCCAAGTGTCACCCGACGTTTGAAATGTGTCAAAAACTTCAGCCCTTTATTCTGTTTCAAAGTAAATGTATGGCCAAAAACAGAAAATATATATATTACAGAACCTGGTAAGCAAATGATAACTGAAAATAAGCAAAGACATATACCCAATTACTGGGCCTCTTTATAAAATACTTAAGTTCAGAACGGGGCATATATGTGTAAAATCAGTTCACTGAAACTTTAGGCCCTTACAAAATGACCAAAACATCAAGACTGTATGCCCAGTAACAAAATAACAAGGGCCATAATCCTGCTTATATGAATCTGATGAAAAATGATCACTGCATTTATGAAAATTCAGCCCATTAATATGAATATTTCTGGAGTTATCCCTTTACCTTTAAGGGAATGTCTATTATCTATGAAAGGGGAATAACTCTGTCACTTATAATTTAGCACATCCTAACAATAATCAGAATAATCAATTTACCAAATGCTAATAGCATACCAAATTTCAGCTCTCTCGGTCAAACGATTCAAAAGTTGGAAAAATGCCGAAAAACGACAAAGGGCCATAACTTTGTAAAAAATAGGACAATTGAAACTCCAAAATCACATGCACATCTTCAGATCATGATGAAACATCCTGCACAATTTCAAGTCAATCTGATACAAGATGTGGCAGTTGCGGGGACAAGGTCTAACTCAGCAAGGGCCGTAACTCCATTAAAAATGGCCGAAACAAAATAAAAAACCACATGCACATCTTCATATCGTAAGAATACAATATGTAAAATTTCAAATCCAACCGATGAAAGATGTAGGAGGAGTTGCGGGGACAAAATTTCGGAAGGTCTGAGTCAGCAAGGACTGTAACTCCATCAAAAATGGCCGAAACAAAAATCGAAAGCCACATGCACATCTTCATATCATAAGAATGCAATCTGTAAAATTTCAAATCAATCCGACGAAAGACGTAGGAGAGGTTGCGGGGACAAGATTTCGGACTGACGGAAGGACGGACGGAATGTCGAACGCACACACGGACGGATGAGGGTCATTTCTATAGTCCCCCTCCGCCTGCGTCGGGTGACAAAAAAGGCGAGGTCTGCTGACAACCCTTTACCTTTAAGTGAATGTCTATTATCTATGAAAGGGGAATAACTCTGTCACTTATAATTTAGCACATCCTAACAATAATCAGACTAATCAATTTACCAAATGCTAATAGCATACCAAATTTCAGCTCTCTCGGTCATACGGTTCAAAAGTTGGAAAAATGCCGAAAAACGACAAAGGGTCATAACTTTGTAAAAAATAGGACAATTGAAACTCCAAAATCACATGCACATCTTCAGATCATGATGAAACATCCTGCACAATTTCAAGTCAATCTGATACAAGATGTGGCAGGAGTTGCGGGGACAAGGTCTAAGTCAGCAAGGGCCGTAACTCCATTAAAAATGGCCGAAACAAAAATAAAGAACCACATGCACATCTTCTTATCGTAAGAATACAATATGTAAAATTTCAAATCCATCCGGTGAAAGATGTAGGAGGAGTTGCGGGGACAAGATTTCGGAAGGTCTGAGTCAGCAAGGGCTGTAACTCCATCAAAAATGGCTGAAACAAAAATCGAAAACCACATGCACATCTTCATATCATAAGAATGCAATCTGTAAAATTTCAAATCAATCCGACGAAAGACTTAGGAGGAGTTGCGGGGACAAGATTTCGGACGGACGGACGGACGGAAGGACGGACGCACACACGGACGGACGAGGGTCATTTCTATAGTCCCCCTCCGCCTACGTCGGGTGACAATTAGACCCCCCCTCAGCAATTTCTATTTGCATTCTCTGGTGTTAGAACAGATACAATTGGATCTCATCTTATCTGGACTGCTGACAACCATTGTTTTCTGAACTTAATTCGAATTTAGGCACCGGTCATTCTTTCAAATCTTTTAGATTAGTTGACTTTTTCATTCTTATCATTTGAGTGAGTCATTATTATGTTTTTAGGGTTTCTGGTAAACATTTAACTCTTATTGTACTTTAGATTGAAATTCCTGCAAGCAAACAGTTTAGACCTGATCAGACGCCGCATTCTGCGGCGGCTGATCTAGGTCTGCACTGTTTGCATATGTGCCCAAAACGGGTATCAGGTCAAAACGCTCAGTACTAGCACTTATGCACTCGACAGGTTTGATGTTGTCTTCACAGAAAATACATATAACACTTTTGCTGTCTTAAAGAAGACAAGACTTGTCTCTGTGCTCACTAAGCTCTAAATAATTACATTTCAGTAAATCAATTACGTGAGGCCAGACATGATTTGAAGGTGTAAGAATGAAAATTGTTTGAGGCAGCAGACTTAAGCAAGGCAGTTTTAATTTCCAAGTCAATGTTATTTGGGCAACACAATAAACAAAGCACAAAATCAGTAACAGTGTTGTTACGAAAATTAACATGGGCGCAAAATTCATCATAGGAGCAAATGTTATGATTCGGACATCCTGTTATAACTTGGACACAAGAGTCCCTTCAAGCCTAAGATTCATACTCAATACAGGTCGCAGTTGATATTCAGTTTAATCATACTTTGCAATTTGGTCATACATTGTAATTAGGCATTTAGAGGAAAAAGAGTCACCACACTCAACCTTTGAACTGATGTGAAATATACTGAACAAAAAGGTTAGGGATCAAATATTTGACTAAAGCTTAAATCATGAAAAATAAATTATCCAAAAATAATTTTCTTCTGTTCAATATAGCTGTCAATGCGGCACAAAACTGCATGAAAACTATTGAAATCGGATCACGTTACACACAAGTACAAACGAAAAAAACAGATTTATCTTAAAATTGAAGTGATAATTGGCATCCCCACAAAGTTAACTGTCCGTGATTCTTGGCTTTATCCATATAAAATCATTGCCAGTGCTCATCGATATCTCTTGGGGTCTGAATAACTGCATGGCAGCTACTTGGTGTTCTTTTGGTAAAGCGTTAGAGGCTCATTTGTGGACACATTTTTCATTTTTCATGAAAGGCCTGAATTAGCTCTCAAGGAGTTTTATGAAGCCTCTTGTGATTAGAATTGGTATGTTGTAACATCTGTCAAGCATGTTTAATCAAATTTAAAACTTGCTATCTACTAGGCTTGTCCATACGGGTGATAGTCTCTGTCCAAAGCTACTGGATTTAACAATAGCACTGTGAGGATGCGCAATTTGTCCATTAAAATGATTTAATGGGCCATTTTAAGCGACAACGGTTAGAAACACACTTAACATAGGTAATTTGCACACTTGCATCCTGGTGATAAGACCAATATTGATGCGATTCCAGAAAACTGCGAGGTGACAGTCGGCAAAAAGTGACACAAATTGGCAACTGGGTCATTGGACCCATGTTCGTCTCACAGATGAGTCCAGATTGTGTGTAGATATCTAGGATGATAGGAGAAGGGTGTGACGCCTGCCAGGTCCACGTCGTGTAGACTATGAATGAAATCGTGTTGTGGAATGTGACATGTCTCGAGGAGGGTGGTTGATGGTATGGTCCGGCATTAGAGTTGGCAGCTATGTGGACTTGCGCATGCCAGACAGAGGAGCTCTGATTAATTTTCGAGTTAGGAATGACATGTTTTATCACAAGTTTTTAATCCGATTGAGCATGCATTGGACATGTTACACCGCTAATTCTGATCACGAGAGGCTTTCTGAGACACAAGGAGAGCTCATTCAGACCTTTCCTGAAAAAACATTCACCCCCGAGATTTATCAGAAATATACCGAGTAACTGTCATGCAGTTATTCAGGCCTTAGAGGTCACACTGAAAACTGAAAATAATTTTGCATGGATAAAGCCAAAAATTGGGCATTGTTTTGTGTTAATGCCAGTTTACTTTGATTTTAGGGATATGGCTGTTTATTCGTTTCTGCTGGTGTGACGCATGAGCAGATTCAAATATGTGCCATGCAATCGTGTGCAGAATTGTTAGATGTATTCAACAGAAGAAAATGATTCTTTGATTTTTTTTTCAATATAACAATTTCAGGCTAATATTTGGTCCTTAAAGTTTTGGCCAGTATATATGCTGAAAAAAAAAAAATATTCCGACCAATCTGAACATTTATACAGTCTTCTTAGAGCTGAGCTTTTGCTTCACGTAGTACATGGACGGGAAAATAACCCTCCAAATACATGTGTAAGGTGTCGCTGTCCCCTATGAGTTAGATGGCGTGGCTCAGCTGGTAAATTCCAACCTGTATGAACACATTCTTTGTATAAAAAGTGCGAATTATCTATTCCGATTGTTCCGGTAGTTGGCTAAATTTCTCTCACCTAGCAATACCTCTGATTTTCAGATCAGAATAATACTGAGGGCCTTCTACAAGATCACAAGGACAGAAACGTATAATAGACTTATGAGCATTTTTTACGGCTGTGTGTGTGTATGCGTTTGTGAGCGCGTGTGACTTAATTCATTTCTGCATTAAGTCACAGCCGTACTGTATACAAAGTGCTATGCTTCGACGTTCCGTTGCTGGTCGCGTTAGCCTTCTGAAGCATATTTGAGCATCGTCTTTGCTTTCTGGCATAACCCCAACTCTTTTTAGATTTGAAATTTGAAATTAAATTAAAATTTGTCAAGAGCTGCTGTACAAATTGCTCCTAATATAAACGTATCCATACCGAACGGTATTTTTGCTACAGAGCGGCAAGAATATAAGCGTAAGACTGTTTTGATAAATAGTTATATTTACCGACGGACGAACCATACGGATATAATATAATTCTATTATATAAAATAAATTAAAGAAAATTTAAACAATTAATCGCCTTGAGAGAGAGAGAGAGAGAGAGAGAGAGAGAAAGAGAGAGGGAGAGAGAAACAAGAGTGGGACAGCAAGATAAGTCCGGTCTCTGACATGTAAAATAATACTGTAGGAACACCGACTTTTTGAAGTTAAAATGTAAGAACGAAAAAAAAAAGACTTGTAAAATTACATTTTCTTTTTACTTTGAAACTCATACGAATTCTGTAACGTGATCAAGACCAACAATTATTTAAAATACAGTCTCACTGTCACGTATTGGGGGTAGGTTATACGTGACAGTGAGACTGTGGTGTAAATAATTTTTGAAGAATGGTAGTTGGTCTTGATCACGTTACAGAATTCGTATGAGTTTCAAAGTAAAAACAAAATGTAATTTTACAAGTTCCATACGAACCGAACTACCAACTAATTGTGTGCGCCGCGGCGGAGGGTGAGGGTGAAGGTTTGGGCCCAGTAAAACCGGTTGAAACCCCCCAGTAGTTATTACTGACCGTCCCAAGGCGGTACTTCCGTTGCGGTTGCATTTGTTTTATGTTCGATGCTGTTTGATTTATTGTGTTTTCATTTTAACCCTTCTATAATAAAAATAGAAAATAGGTAAAAATAGTTGTTAAATGTTTTTCGTATAATTTTCTTAGTCTGTTGCAACCCTTCTGTTGGTCTAAATTATTTAGTTTAATAAAGATAGCTGAGTTGCCACCTATTTAGGAAAGAACTGCTGACTCGGCTTATCACGTGTAATTTATTGTTTGTTGGGATGTCTTTGTCAATATTTCCCTTTGATGTTGAGGATAGGGTTTGAGATCTGATTAAGTCAGTTCCTGAGGTGAAGTTACTCTTTAAATTTACTACGTTTTCAAACGTGGCAAGACAGCAGTATTCGTTGTAAAACGCAGTCAATACGTAGATAGATATAGCTAAATACGTGGCCTAGTTACGTTTGATTTGCAATTTTTTTAATTAAACATGGCATTTTGATATGTGTAGCGTATACGTAGTAAAACGCACCAACACGTAGTAAAGCATGGTCAGAACGTACTAAAAATAGCCGAAACGCATTAAAAACGTACAAAAACCTAACAAGAATAACCTAGAGGCCCTCAAAGTCTCAGTCCCACTGTCAGGTATTGAGAACTAGGTTTTTCTACGTATTTAAAACGTACCAAAACGAGAATATGCGTATTAAAACGTAGCGAATACGTATTATATACGGATATAAACAGCTACCTACGTGACCTAGCTACATTTGATTTGAAAAATCAGCTAAAACGTAGCATTTCGAAATACTTACTGTTTGCGTAGTAAAAGCGTATTGAAGCGTAGTCGAAACGTACTAGAACGTAGATGAAATGTGTTAAATACGTAGCCATACGTGAAGGTCTTCTACAGGAGAAACGAAACTACGTGGTCAGCGGCCTGGGTTCGATACCCGGTCTGGCCACATACTTTCGTTTCTCCTTCCGCAAGAGGGGCAGTTGTCAGTTACTGGCGAAAGTATGTGCACTTAGTACTGGTTAACCGCTTAGGAGGTCTAAGCCTGCCCAGGAATAGTGTGGTTAGGTTAACTGACCGTCCCGACATGATCATAGCTGTTTACTGTGGACGTAAAACAAGAAATCAATCAATCAATCTACGTACTAATACGCATTATATACGCTTTGCCACGTCTTAGTACGTTTTGTGACGTTTAATTCTGCGTTTTATTACGATTAGGTATGTTTTGCGATAACTACTGAAACGTCTCTTTGACTGTCTAGCTATACCGGTCACTACCTAGTAGTCCCAAGTAAAACGTACGGAATCGTAGTAGGTAAGGATACTGTTCTCTTCCCTTCTAAAAGCGTAGTACTAAGCCGTTGATAAACGGGTGATACGACGTAAATCGTAGTTAAACGTATTGAAACATACTAAAACGTAATAATACCTAGATACCTACAAAACGGGGTACATTTCTTTTGTCAAACGTCGGGCGGGAAACGTAGTGCAACCTAGCCCTCCAAACGTGACAGTGAGACTGGGCCCTTAGGATTTAGTCCGCTTTCCTGAACAGTTTTCATGCCATATGAAATAATATTAAGCCATATTTTTCCACAGATTAAATTTATTTTAATAAATGGTGGCACCCAATTATCTAAACACAAATCCAAGAACATAAAGGAGCACTTTACTTACATGTTTTGTTTATATCAAGGTTATCGATTTTTCTTTATGCCGATGAGATATGATACATGTCTCTTATACAGTAGTGTCCATCTTCTCACCAGTCGCTAACATAACAAGCGGATATTAAAACGTTGCTATTATATAACTAATTAAGCAGTCTAAAAGAAGTAAGAAGCAGACTAAGACATGAAATGTCATATGTTTAACAGAATATGCTGTATCTCATTTGATTGCTTTACCAGGATTATAAGCTCCTCCCGAAGTCCCATGTTTTTATCACTTTTCACTCTCTAGATTTTTAGAATTCGTAGATGGCATATGCAATAAAAGCATTGTAAACGACTGCGTAATGCACCGCCACTGCAAAACTTTCATAGCTTTTTTATGATTTCATACTTGTATATAGCTCCAGGACTGGGGCAGATAATCAACCTTCTTGTGATAACACTTTAACCATTACTACAAGCTATTATTGCTTTGACCATTTGTTACTTGCTTCACAAAATTTCCTTCAGTTCTGATTTTATACAGAAATTTCATGATTTGTTACATGTCTATGGCCCTGTGTAAGGGACAGATAGTCCCTCGGGACAAAAGTTTTATCATAAAAGGAAGTTAATTACTTTGATAACTTACTGCAAGTTTCAAGAAAATCTCTTCCAACTCTGTTTTTGTATATGTTTTTTTTTCATGTTTTAATACATGTATTATGCCCGTCCGTGGCAGTGGCAGATAACCCTGCTGGACTAAATTCTGGTCGTAAAAAAGCTACTGTTACTTATATGTATACAGAAGAGATTTAAAAACTTCCACCCATTAATTTTGAATATCTCAAAAATGAAAGCAGCTACGTCCACCGAAATTCTACAACATATAAACTCTCTTATACCTAATTATATCAATATACCGAATTTGAAATTATTCAGCCGAATCGGTCAGGAATAAGCACGAGCTCCTCGTGTTCTTAGTACCGTTTACATACAAACGAATAGCGTCAAGTATACAGTTTTCTGATGAAACATTTCTCTTACAATATCAAATTGAATTATAAAAGTTTAAACTCGATCTATGGCTTTATTTAGCCTACCGCACCTAAATATCGCAAACAGGTGCAGAGTTTTTGGCCAGATAAATGCTGAACTTTCAAACAGTGACGTCGCGAGACAATTTTATGTGTTATTTACGGCAATTCAAAATCTCAGACGACGTGCCCAGTTTCCAGGAAGCTCAAAAGACCCTCAGCAGAATACCTAACCGAGATTTAAAACCAGAGATCATGACGTTCATTTACGTCGACGCCGTCTCCGTAATCGGCTTTTATGCAACAGCATCATCCGCACTGATACTTGCAAATCAACGTGGATGACGTCACAATATTAAGACAATAAGAAATTGCCGAAAAAAGTGTTGCATAAGATAACGCCGTCATCGCCTTATGCATTTCAGTGACGTAACGCTCTTTTGCTGGCGTTATTTAAGTAAATGATATGTATAAACTGCTAAATCTGTAAATTTGATAAGTCGCAAGCATTTTGTCGTTAAATATTCAACTCTGTCATCAGTGAACAGACCACCAGCCAGCAATAAAAAGTGGAAGTTTTTAAATCCTTTCAGTATATATCATTTCTGTGAAATTTCATAAAGATATACCAAAAATCTGATTTCATATGGATATTTTTCATGGTTTTATATAGGTATATAGCTCTGTGTCAGGGGCAGATAACCCCTGAGGACATAATTTTGATCATGACAGAAAGCTAATATTGTTTCGATAAGCTGTAATAAGTTTCAGGAAAATCACTTTCAATTCTGATTTTATACAGAATGTTTCATGACTTATACATGTATATAGCCTCGTTGCAGGTGCAGATAACCCTGGTGGTGGAAAAAGTTCTGCTAACAATAGAAATATATATTTTTCAATCATTTCTGTGCAATTTCATCATGATATTTCATAGTAAAAATCAATAACAGACCCAAAATCACTTTTTGCGACACTGACAAGGACAATAACTCTGTAACAAGATATCGAAATTAGCCCATTAACAATCCCAACCGAGATATTCCAAAGGCCAATTCATATCCTAACCGTGAGGGAAATCCGTTAGTACTCAAGTTATCGAACGGAAACGAATTGCTCACTGACGGACGGACAGACAGACAGATGTACGGATGGACAGATACACGGATTTTGGATTGACTTGTTGCTTAACGTCCACGGTAAACAACTATGGTCATATCGGGACGGTCAGTTAACCTAACCACACTATTCCTGGGCAGGCTTAGACCTCCTAAGCGGTTAACCAGTACTAAGTGCACATACTTTCGCCCAGTAACTGACAACTGCCCTTCTTGAATCAGCGGAAGGAGAAACGAAAGTATGTGGCCAGACCGGGTTTCGGACCCAGGACCTCTGACTTATGAGTCAGGTGCCCTACCGATTGCGCTACGCGGCCCGGCGACAGACACACGGACAGCCAACGGGGAAACATAATGCCCCGCAATTAACGTGCGGGGTATAAAAAGGGAAGACTTTGATCAGACTTTGCGGATGCGCAGGCTGATCTAATTTTTTCCGACTCGCATATTCAGTAACACACCTTTTCACGAGACATGAATCAAGTATTGTATGTTAATCATTCACTTGCGGAATTGCTGTTCAGTTCTTCCATTTTATATTTGTCCCTCAGATGGCTCAGTAACGCTGTAACGTTTGGTTATACCCCCGCTGCATCTCCACCATTACCCCTCCCATTTCTCACTTCTTTTACAATATGGTTGGTATATTTCGACTGCTTTGTTGACCTGAAATAAGTGTGTTGGATTTTTTTCTTTCAAAATTTCCGCATGGGAGGGAAATATATTTTCCTAGAAGGCCTTATGTCGTACATTGCTGGTTGCGGTCTGGAAATGGTGCTTGGTAACTTTCAGGGCGGGGGTGTCTTACTAATTTGGATACCAGTAGGACAAGGGCTACTAGGCTTGCAGTAGGTGCGGGTGTGGGTTGTTTGGACATTTTTCTCTCGCTTATCATACCTCATTTCTTTCTATAGACTGAAATAATACTGTCACTGTCACAAAGAGCCATTGAAACAACTAGCTAAGACAAAAATATCACGTAAAATCTGTAAATGACAGTACATACGAGGGTTGATCATTAAATAATGGAAATTGACATTCATCTCATTAGCTATGTGTTATAGTAGAATTTGAAATATATAATACTTAAAAGGAAATAAAAGTACATATAATTTAGTTCTAAAGTACTGTTCGGGATATCGTTGCCATGGCACTGATGCCTTAAACTTGTAAGGGTTTAGTCTTTAAATTTTTGCAAATTCCCTTGCAAGTACGCTGCTGATCAGCAACAAAGACAGAATAAACGTTCTTGATAGTGTATTGGCTTGATGCAAGTCTCAGATACTAAAAGAAATATGTAGTTATTCATGACTTGCTCGCAGACCTGGCAGAAATACAGATCGTGAAAGGCTTTCGATCTAGCCAAATGTAACGTTTCTTGCTGAATTTAAGCCTAAGAGACAAAAATTGTGACGTCATTGCATTCTAATAAGCAGAGTCTTGTGAGACATGTATAGCTAAAAGAACCAAAATGGTCCTGCACTTGACAACCAATCCATTGACTTCAGCATGATACTGAACATTAAGGAATAAAATGTCAAAAGTCGTAAAAATCAAATATTTCAACCCCTGTTCCTGCTTTAATTCATATCAGATTTCAGAACATTTTCATAAACAATAATTGTATATGTCTTTATAAAGTCAAAGCCTAACGTAAACGGAAAATGTTCCTAAATTTTCAATTTCTCTTTAACTACCCGACATAATAAACGTATGACAAACACCTTCTCAACAAAATGAAGTCGAAAAAATTCACACACTCTACCCAACAAAGAAGTAACGCCATATGTTGCTATGTCAACACGTCAAAATTTCAATTTCAAACATGACTTTGAAAGCTCAATCGACACCCTTCGGTTTTACATGAAGGGTACTTATTTATGCATACAACTTACTAATCTACAAAGGTGTTTCCATTATTTAATGACCACCCCTCGTATTGAAGTTATTTAACGGGTATTGTAAAAAAAGAAAAAAAAATCTTTGGCAGGGGTTTGGGCCGTACAATGCCTAGTCAAAGCTGAATTATATCGTCACCAGGAATTATGAAGAGTAAATATAGCCACTGGCTGATCTGATTCTTCGTGTACAATCCACTTTGTTGGTTTCTCGTGCCGCAGCTCAATTACAGATTCAGGCAAAACTGACTTCTCCATCACTTCCTATGTGCTATTTGCATCATTATCCGAAGAGACTATTATGAAACTGTGTTAGCCAATTTGAATGTCTCACCCAGTAGATAATTGATAATAGATGGGATTTTTGCATGATACGACATGTTCTTTCATAACTAAATCACACAGATGGTGGCAGAAAATTAATTTGAGCCTCGACACGAGAAAACCAACAGATTGGTTGTGCACCAAGCGCAGAATCAGATCAGCCTGGGCATCCGCCCAGTCTGATCTGACTCTTCGCTAAGCGCTTAAAGGGTACCTAAGGGTCTAAGGTACCTCCATGCGGACAGCGAATACTCTGATTAGACTGGGCGGATGCCCAGGCTGATCAGAGTCTGCGCTGGGCGCAGAACCACTTTGTTGGTTTTATCGTGTCGTGGCTCATTTATCCACATTGAAATAAATCAGATACACGAGTATCACATTAGATTTTGATCCAGTGGCATTTGCATTGGAAAATTCAATGCCATCTAATGAAACCATATACAAGCAGTGCATTTGCCGCTTTGCATCGAACGAGAAGACATTATCTTCAGCTTGAATTGAAATCGTGATCGGCTTATGCACCAGACTAGTCGTATGGAAATATACTTGCTGTTCGGATCTAATGTTCTATGGCTTGTAGACATTTTGCAGGCAAAGTCAAAACGACCTGTTAGCAAAAGTGCATATCACACTGTATAAGCTATACGTATTTGTTATAGATTCATTTGTTGTTGCGATGTTTTGGCTTTAACACTTGTTGTCTGAACAATCAAATGTCACACTTGCAGCAAACGCTACATCTAGCTCTACACTCTATGCCCAACATCTATGATGTTTTAAAAATACCATTGTTCTAATTAAACGCTAAAATTATCGAGCCGGTTTCGAACCTGTGCGGCAGAGGTATGTAGCTAGACGTGACACAAACGTTATCGTCTGAACTATCGAGGCGCCTTTTTGGCATGTTTGTTGACGTAACATCACTAGCCACATGTCACTGGTTCTTGTTTCTACGGTGCATATTAAATATGTCATGTCTAAAGCTGGAACTCGGATATAGCCTCGTTTAAAGGGGTAGTGAAACGGATTAAGAAAATGATACGACTTTCTATATCGTTTGGCGAGAATACAGGCAGTTTAAAGGGTGTATCATTGATAAGTATATAATAACTTCTTTTATTATATGACCTAGATGTAACACGCAATTTCATTGGCTGCTTTAACGTCACGTGCCGGTCAATATTTTGTGATATTCACCGGCCTGTCAGTGAATATTACTTTTACGCTGACGTCATTGTAATTTCGTGACGTAACGTCAGATTTACGTTAAAGTTAATGGAGTAACGTCGCGAGATAATACCATGTAGTACCATCATAAATATCTAAAGAAACTGAATTTAGAATTATCATATAATAAAACAATTGTTGACCTTTATTTCGGCGAATATGCAGTTTTATTGACCTGCAAACATAACATATTGACCTCCGCTTGGCGTCGGTCAATATGATGTTTGCATGTCAATAAAACTGCATATTCACCTCAACAAAGGTCAATAATTGTATATTATATTATGACATTGCTGTTATTCAATGGATAACGTCGTGTCATAAAAATCGTATGACCACACGTGTAATAAACACTTTTGCGCGTACACGTAACGTCATTGACAACGTACGTGTCAACAATGCGTTTTCTTATATAAATAATAATCGTTTTGAAGGCGATGAAATCCCATTTTAAAGGGTCATATGATAAACAGAATTTTACACTCGTGGCCATTTCATATGAAATTTATGAAACTCGCCGAAGGCTCGTTACATTAATTTCATATGAATGACACCTCGTGTAAGATCCTCTACTTATAAGTATGAAGAACCATTATGAAAATTTAAAAATTCAAAAATCAAAATTTTTCCCACATTTCTAATGGTACGTTCGCAAAAATTGAAGTTCTCCATATCATGCATCTTAAACTTATTGGTGGGGAAATAAGACCCGATTTGATGAATGAAACAGACAACAATTGTGAATCAGGGCATCGACGAAACTAACCAGATTGCTAGTTGTGATGGCAACTGAAAACGATATCTAATGAGAGAGTGGAACTATTATGATTACAATTATTCATCAATGAGGCATAAAATGCACATTTAGAGTGGTGTTAGAATTAGACTCTGTTGTATATTTTTAAGAGGAATACAAACTGAATAATTTTGAAAATATGCGTTGCCGAACGAAAAGTGAACTTATCTTTATATAGACCTCTATGTCATTTATTTGTAAAACATTTGCCTGTGCATCGGCGCAAACTAATTGGAGTGTTTGCATTTTGCTGTATGGGTATTTCACAGTTCAGAGAAAGTGCACCCAGAGATGCTGCACCAATAAGAAGACCTTTCTAAGAAAGAGCTGGGGCCGTATTCATAAAACAACTTAAGTGGTTGCTATGCTGTTGCTAAGGCTAAATTTCTTAGAAGGAGATTCCCTACAACTATGAAATTTGCTCTGGAGGAACAGTCTTACAAAGACTGTTCCTCCAGACCAAATTTCATAGTTGTAGGGAATCTGCTTTATAGAAATTCAGCCTCAGCAACCGCATAGCAACGACTTAAGTGGCTTTATGAATACGGCCCCTGTTTATTTGGTTTACATTGAGTGCTTTTTGTGAACCTTTGTCAGTTTATGTACCTAATTCTTTGAGTTTCCCGTTTGGTTTTGAGGGCGGAATGTGTAATCTGGTTGTTTTAATTCCTGATCATTGCCTACATTGCATCAGAACAGAATGTTTGTTTTGTTGGTTGGTTTCTTTGGGTTTATCGGCCCTCGAGACAATATTTCAGTCTATATCGGGCAGTCTGCCGGAGACAGGAAGAAAGAAGGGAGAAATGAAAGGCGAGACTAAAAGAAAAGCCCCCCCCCCCCACCCCCCCCAAAAAAAACAAAAAAAAACAAAAAAAAAAACCGAAAAAACCGCACCTACTGCAAACACAATAGACCCTTGCACTACTATTATTCAAATTCGAAGGACCCTGGAACTGAACGTTACTCAGTACCATTGCCCGACCCAACCACCCTTATCAGAAGAGTTGAGGAGCACAAACGCTAAAACATATAAGTTCATTTTCGACAAGAGGCACACACGTCCAACAACAAACGTCAAAAAACACAAAACGCACAAAAGACACACACTTGCCTGTATTTAAAACCATTAACAGAACATAAAGCACAGTGGCAGCTAAACAGGTAATCACAGTGCTAGAATTACGACAAACAATTGCTCCATCAGAATTTTCCGCCAGTGATTGAATACAAGCAAACAAACACTTAGGCTTTCTTCTTCACTCTACCATCAGTAAACAATGATTGGGATGAGTCGCTATTAAACGATGGGGACAACAACAGAATACTATCCGTGCGTTGTTTTGGCTATATTTACCTATGCATTATGGGTCTTCAATTTCACTGATTCCAAACAATATACCATAAATAAAATATAGGATAAATTTAATGGACGACGTTTCATTTATGGCTGCCTGTTAGCCATGTCCAGCGGAATGCAACACATAATAAAACGCGGAGAAAACTGTTGCAAGGGAATATACTAATTAAATTAAGGGTATACTTATTAAAATCACCCCGTTCATTTTATTAAAAAAAAAGAGATTTAGGATTTTCGACGCCGAAATACGGTAGAATTGATATCTCACTAAGGTCAGTTTTACCGCACTATCGCGATTGGTACACAAATAGTCATTCGTAGGATATCTTGAACGCTATTTCTTTGAATAAAAGATATGCCATATTTCAATGCCTTTCAATTACAGATGACAACTGATTGCGGTGAAATATCTAGGTTTGGACTTGTGTCTGCTTTTCCATTTGGTTTGTGACCTCGAATATACAGAGACACGCTACGCGTAAAAGTGCTATAGGGATTTTGTAAAAAGTCAAGACTTGGATAAGCTAATTTTATTAGTCAACAGTTTTCGTCTTCTTTATCCTTATTCTCAGGTTGTTCATATTGTGAATGGTAAGGTAAATGTCAAAGCCGGCTCCATGGATGCACATGCTATTCTCAAGTTGTCGATGTTATGCTAGTTTTGTCCATGATGTAAAATATAAACAACATTTAGTTCGTTTACCTCAGTTATTCTCAGTCGGCACACATATCAATTTCTGACACACTTCTTTAATGAAGCTTGTATAATGGTATTTAAACCGCATCATTATGGAAATCGTAATCTCAGCGACACTAGACTAAGCAATTCATCTGTCAGCTAGCTTCTCCTTGCTTACATTCAGCTGATTCCCCATCGACAAGAACATATTAAGATGTAAAGTCATGATTACACTGTCTTCAAACGGCTGACGTCAATTGTTGATCTACTGTATTAAAGAGGAAAATTCTCATGAACTGACAGAATTTAATCCCAGATCCCACCCAAGACACCATCTGGGAAAAAGACAACACAAAATTATTTACCATCAAAGACATCATCAGTGGCAGGCATGTGATCAGTCATTTCCTATGTTGGTGATCATGGGGCTAGCCTTAACATCACAAAAACATATCAATAAGAGGCATAGCAACAAAGAGCACATAAAAAACAAAACAAAAAAAAAACAAGAAGAACCAAAACAGAAGTGCCGCCTAGGAACGGCCAGCAAAGAAATTACTGGGGACTTAGACGGTTTGCGTTCGCGAACAACCCTTCAAACGGCTCAAACAACTATTGATTTTTTTTTCGTTCCACTAGGTGCGCAAGAAGTGGCAACTGTGTTAAAGGTTGAACCACTATGGTCAGTTTCAGCCTACCTACTAACTCCTGTTAGCAATAGCCGTCCCACTTGGAACACATCCTTGATTCAACATTGAATCAACTTTGATTCAGCTTCCTGGCGTTGAATCAACGTTGATCCAATGTCGATTCTACGTCGCGTGCCTGCTGGGCTACCACCTGACTTCGAATTATTTGTACTTATAGTTAACAAAGTCCACTAAAAAGTATTTACTGGTGAAAAGGGGGGCTACTCCTCTTCAGGAATGGGCTCCTATTAGACAAAATGGCGATTATCGGACAAACGGCAGGGTGCCCATAAAATAGAAAACGATTGAAAGTATGATTGATTAAAGAGTAATTCCATATAGTTATAAGTCGATATAAACAAATTGCTAGAGGCTCTAGCAATTTGTTTATATCGACTTATAACTATAAGAGCTGACTTTTTGCGACAGATAGCACCTTATGTATCTTCCCAATCAGGCTGAAATGGTTGGAGCTTTCTTAATTGTTTTGTGTTCAGCTTTCTGTTTGTTCTTTATGTTGGGTTTACACTTTCGATAAACCTCTTCAGGACTTATGAATGAGCCTGAAGTTGCGCAACATCGGGTATATACTTCTAAGGCGGGCTCATTTCTAATGTTTCGTAAAAATCCGTTAAAGCCATTTGTTTTAGTTGGAGTTATAACTCTTTGGAATAACTCTTAAATCTATCTTCCTTTCAACCGTTTCCACGCAACAAGAAGTGCCATGGTCTAGCTGTAAGAACCGCTCGGTTACCGACGACTAAAACACTTTTTTGTCAAGTTCATTGAAGTTCATCCTGTTACAGGAGTGTTCATTAGCGGCAATCTCCATGTTGTGAATATCGTTTTAGAGCTCTCTGTGCGAAATAGCTTTTCTGTGATGATGTGTTATAGAGAATCAATCAATCAATAAATAAATCAATAAATAAATCAATTTATCAATCATCTGTTTTAGACACATTGCGTTTGAGTTTGCTGTTCCATTTCGAACATGTTGTCTCTGAAAACGTTTATGATCTTGAAGTGGTTGTGATTGTGGCAATTTCTGGGCAGCCCATAACACTACTTCTGTTCCAATGTTTGCATTTCGTTTTGATGGTATTATAAAAGTACGCGTTATGTCATGTCTCTCCAGTATACATTACCTTGCATCTTTTGGGGAGAATGTGATTGTAGCTTTGTCGTTGGCACTCTTTTGATACTGACCATTCTAAGGCACCCTGTTTTCCTCTTGTTTGGATGGACGCAACAATGTTTCGAGTGTGTGATTGAAGATTTTTCAACTACCATTGGCACTCTTTTGGTACTTACCGTTCTAAGGCACCCTGTTTTCTCCTTGTTAGGATGGACGCAACAATGTCTCGAGTGTGTGATTGAAGATTTTTCAACTACCATTGGCACTCTTTTGGTACTGACCGTTCTAAGGCACCCTGTTTTCTCCTTGTTTGGATGGACGCAACAATGTCTCGAGTGTGTGATTGAAGATTTTTAAACTAACATATCATTGAAATATATTTCTGTCGTATGTGATCTAAAGAATTCAATATTTGATACAAGACTGTCAAATGAAACACAATCCTGACTTTGTTAGCCCATCTAGTCTAACAAGACTTGTGGTATCTTTTATCCTTGTATAATGAATAAGTCCATTTGCCATTTAAAGGGCTTTTGATTAAGTTCTTTTATCACTTTCACAGAGAAGTACCAAATTTACATATGCAAACAGTATAAACCCTTATCGGACGCCGCATCTTGCGGCGTCCGATTAAGTTCTTTACTCTTTGTCAATATGCATATAAGTGGGTTAAATTTAATCAAATGTCGATAAGCCTCTCAATCATTGCTTGAACTAAAAGGTCCATAAATGCTCGCAACATCAATGTAAATGTAAAAACAGATTTGTAATTGCAGGAATCCCTTACTGCTAAAACAGTATTATTTTCAGTCTATTGGCGTGTCAACGCGGATATTGAATACTGAGAGAAAACCACAAGGCTTGTTATTACTGCTCTCAAATGTTAAATGTCATTGACTCAATCGACCTAAGGACGCCAGTGGTCCAGATTCGGGACATGACACTTGCTAACTGTTAAAGTAAGAAAGCACGGAGTTAATATAGAAAAGAACAAGAAAAATGTATATCGCTTAAACTATTTTGATCATCCGGTATGCATTATATAATCAAAGGGCAAAGGAAAGAGATGTCTGATGGAGGTAGAACTGCAATAATATTGGTGGTACCCTCGAAGACAAAGCTCACCGATAGTGATATTGGGCTATTGGCCCAGTGGTTTTCATAATAATTGTGACTATACTGTAGTGCGACAGGTCCACATTTCTGCATCTAAGGTCTTTTGTGCCACCCGAAAGCTTGATAATAAATAGATGATAAGCAGGTTTCGGCAGACAAAGCACAAACGCCTCCAAGCACATATTAATGGACGCAGTCTTCGAGTCACAGATATCAAACGACTACACAGGAAACTGCAAAACATTAAAGGCGTTCCCCACCGAGCCACCTCAGCTCCACTGGCTCACTGTTTGGTGAAAAGAAGCATGGATAATCATGAAAACCTGTCGAATTATATAACCTTGGGCTTATAAGAAAGTTATGTGTTTTCTTTTTTATTTAAAAAAAGCAGTATGTGTCTGAAGTGCAGAACACAAGATCAACTTAATTTACCCCATTGAGGCTGCATTTGGGCAGAACTTATCTGTAGTTACTATTTTACTGATAAAAATTAATTCCACGGCCCAAGGCTATCTGTAACAGAGGTCATAAGACTGTCGATTTAATCCCATCTAATTTTTTTCACACAAGCAACGACCAATCAGATCAGTTATTGGAGTTTTATTACCGCTTGAAAATGTTTACATTTTCGTGTAGATGGAAAAATTCTATAGTCCATCTTGGCCATCAGGTGAAGAACTGCTGAGAATAACTTTCAACTATCCGCGCATCAAGACTTATGAATTGGTTTTGCTGATGAATAGTCCAAAGCGGCTGTATTTATTGAAAAACTGAAATATCAAAATGACAAGCCATATGACCTTATGGATCTATAGTGGGTGAGACTTGTTGTAAAATTTGTATTCAAAACTCTAAAACATTATCAATGAAATGTGATTGTCGTTTGTATCCAGCAACGTCGTTTTGTATTGCGGAGGGCTAGAGGAGGATCGGATGGAGGGGGCGGGGGCAAACGGGAGAGGGAAGTGGGATGGGCGGTCCGCGATATTACTGCATTTTGTTTCCTATCATCCTTCGGTTTCGATAGACTACAACTTTGACTGATACAGATTTTGCTTATAAGTGTAGCTCACAATCAGACATCTGATGTAATTTACACTGGAAATTAGAATATAAAATCGGATTTGCAATATATTTTACTCAAACGGGAACATAATTCAACACTCCAAATTATAACTACAACATGCACATAAGAAACAAAATGAGCGAGAATGTCGAAAAGGTATTTTAAATGAACAAGAAACAAAATGTGTCAGAAAAAATATACAACAACCCCGTTGGAACTTTTTATCTGCCTTTATCAATTATTGTCTGCTTAACTACAAGCATTTGGCATACACAGTTAATAGCTGCAGTTAGACTAATAAACAGCGATAAGTCTGCTTATATTGTCCTGATGTGCAAACTAATCCAATGGTTGATATACCTGACAGCGTTTATACAATACATCTGTTTCCTTAAAAAAGACCATCTGTAAAAGTAAAAAGTATGCAAAGACCAGGAACCGAAACAATCAAAATCCAAATCCAGCCCTCAAACCATAGTTGGAGACAACTAAGATTACAAATAATCAAGATACAGAGAACATATGGCCAACCGAGTGAGCAGCTTGTTACCAAAAGGTGGCCACTCAGCAACCCAAACCAAACCAAAAATAATAAGAACATACATAAGGTAAAACATCACAGAAACTCTGACACCAAAAACAGGCAACAGAGAACCACAACAGAACTACCGCCTTGGAACGGTCACACTGCATAATGTCAAATGCAATGTAATGGGGTTTCCTTTCCACTAGTACAAGATTCAAGTGTCATATGGCTTAATATAGGAATTTGTGGATATATGAGATTTTATCTCCTAATATTTTTGCTGACAATCATGAGGTCAAGTTCCAGCTAGATCAGTAGGTATTAAAGTTCTACAATTGGTATTCCACACCTGTTTTGTAAGAAAGATCAATGCTGCTCATTGTCATATTTGGAATCAACGTTTTGTTAATAATTTCAAATGTCCAAAGTAGAAGTATAAAAATAGAACATCAAATTTCTCCTGATCGTTTTAAATACCATCCGCAGGGGCGAAATAAATGTAGCGTTACCACATCTAGTGCGACAGATGCGCATTTTGTATAGAAATTCTAAAGTGTCGCCAGACCCCAAAAGTTTGAAAAAAAGGTAATAGGCGGGTCTCGACAGGCACCGACCGCACATCCCTCTCCGAGCCACACTTACTGACGTATTCCTTGAGACAAAGCAGCTACAGACACCAGGGATCGGGATTATAAAACTTGAGAATAATCTCAAACTCACAATAAAGCACACTGATTGGCTGTTTCCGAGCATGTGCTCGTAAGCAGCCAATCAGAGTGCTTTATTTTGAGTTTGAGAATGTACTCAAGTTTTATAACCTATGGGTCGGGTAACAGACGCCTACATATCAACTAGCAAGTGAGGGCGTCCTCTACAAAGCCACCTCAACTCCCGTGTCCCGAGAACAATGACAGGTAGTGCGCCAAAAAGATTTTGTGAGAAAAGTGTTGAAAATGCTACCAGACGCAGGTCCAATATATGATTTAAACAAACTTTGAAATAATTTAAATTTTACACACTGTTTAACTTTGCTTTATTTTTGTCAGATAAATTTCGTGAACTCAAATAATAGTGACTGAGTCGTAAAGTGTTCAAACAAAATCATTTCATTTTATGATTTTATGACTTTTATCAATTTAAAAACTACAGGTAGAGTTAAAAGATTAAAATTAAACACCAATGGAAAATGTTTATTGTTATGCAAAAGTATGTTAAATCAATAAGTTATAAACAGCTTTGATAAGACGAAGAGACAAATTCTTATCTAGACTTCAAGCTTTCAATTTACTTCTTTTTCTTTCATTGACGAAGTTAAATACAGAAACGCGCATCCGTCGCACTTAATTCGGTATAGTTACGTAAGTATTAAAAGCCCCAATGACAGCTTAAAGTAATGCATTGTGGTATAAAAATCTATATATAGTTAGATTGAGGTTTTAAGATTTAAGATACGTGTAATAAGATATTGAATTTAATTATTTTGGACAATTCGAAAGAATGGATTTGTTGAAATTGTTCATTCCGGCATTTTATCAGTGGACACATATCTTTTATTATTATTATTATATATATACTTTTTGTTTTAATTTTATTATATCAGTCCAGCGACTTTTGAAGGATAAGTCTTTACCTGTACCTTCGAATTATATTAATTGCTTTCTTGACTGGGTTCAAACAACATTTAATACATGACCTTCACAGACAAATGTAAGTACATGATGACCTGAACAAAGTATGGCTTATAATATTCATAGCTACCAAATAATGCAGCTGCTCAAAAGATATCTATAAAGCACATTCCCCTATACCTTATTTCTTTTTGCACACTAACCCTCAGAAAAACTGTTATCATCACCACACATTTTATTCAAACTACAATGAACCAAAAATAATTGAGCCGCGACACGACAAAACAAACAATGTGGTTTTGCGCCCAGCGCAGACTCAGATCAGCCTGGGCATCCGCCTAGTCTGATCAGAGTCTTCACTGTCCGCATGAAGGTAGCTTAGACCCTCAGCTTCTCTTTGAGCACTTAACAAAGAGCCTGGTCAAACTGGGCGAACGCCCAGGCTGATCTGAGTCTGCGCTGGGCGCACAACCACATTGTTGGTTTTCTTGTGTCGCGGCTTAATTAATTAAAACAATAACATGCAATAGCAGCTTTTGAAATATGTCTCTATGAATCGTCATTGCAGCTGTCCACTTATAAAAAGTAATCAGATTATTGTGCTTACGCTTTAGGTCGTATTTTCATTTCAGAATTCTTTAAAAGACTGATACTGGTTTTTCCAGTAAAACCAGCTAACGCCCGTAGTATCGACCTTAGCTGTGTTAAAGTACAATCCATTTAAGTTGGCATGATGACACATTTTATGCCACCAAGGTCCTTTGTAGGACTTTGCACAAATACTGCCACTGTCTTCCGTAGAAAATCTGGCTCCGTTGTCTTTGCTCATGCCGTCACCCGCCGTGCCGCTGTATCCACTCACCGATAAAGCATAATTGTCTGACGACGAGCCGACTGCAAACGTTGAGTATTTGGCGTATGCGGTGTTTCCATCAAAATCTGTTAGATCGACGCGTAACTCTTGAGCTGCCTTCGTTAGTTCATAAAGGTTATCATTTCCTAACCAGAATTCAGACTGTATATGGCCGAAGCCTCGCTGGTATTCAGCCCAGGGCCTGTAGAAGTCTTCCGAACCATCTTGGCGGCGTTGAAATACCAACCAACCGCCTCCATCCGTTTCCTGGTCGCAATATATTTTCAGTAGTTTGTTTGTCTTTGGGAGCCTCATTGAGTAAATCCCGCTTTTTGTTAAACCAGCATTGCGGAAGTCTACACAAGATGTACCATTCATATACATGTACCAGTCGAGTACTGAAGAAAACTTTCTGCTGAAAAAATCCGTATCTGACCGTGTCAAAATAGTTGGTCGAAAATATTCCGACATATCTACGATATCCTCTTGTTTTTTTGAAATTCTAGGAGATGTCGACAAAGCGATATCCGCTAACATCACAAACGCTGATACAAAGAAAGGGTCCATACTTTCTTTGGATAGTGTGCCATTCATAAGAAGACCCATATCTCTTGTCAACCTGTCTAATTTCTCAGCATTAGCTTTAAGCACTTCAACCAAAGTCCTTATTTCTCGACGATGTCTACTTTTCACATCTCGTGTCTTCCTTGAAATTTGTGAAATCCTATTGGTTAAAACGATAATATCTTGTTCGCTCTTCTTTTGGTTCAGTCCTATCTCTTTCAACTTATTTTCATCGAATTGTGAACCAGTCTTCATCTTCAGTTTCTCAGATACGCCTGTTTTTCCTTTGACTTGGAGAACACGCTGCGAATATGAAGAAATTGCATCATTATTTCCCACATCAGCGTTGGTTATTACTGTTTTAGAGTATGATGTCAGTATCCAGCATACGCACAATGCAACCAGGCACAACATCTTCTCAGCTTCCGAAACGCAACTGAAAGGATTTGCATTCCAAACAATTATATTTGTACAACGCCATACCAACGCCATACCAGGTGCAGTATGTTTTCTCATATCATATATTTATCGTTTCATTAAAGTGTTGAAACTCAACATATGTTCCATACTTAAAGATTAACTATATAAACAAAATGTATCCATGTAGCATGTTCATTGAATACTTTCTAGGGGGAACAACATAACCATATAAATTATTTCGTCAAGAAACTATAAACATATAAATTACCGTATCCCTACAAAAGGTATATTAGGCAATTGATCATGGCTAAGATATTTTGAGATTCAGATACAACAAGCTAGTCCTTGGTTTACATTCCAGTTTATTTCTATGCGAAGTTTGAAAATACAAAGCATCAAACAACGTGGTATTGCGTAAGAAAGTTTTTTAGATAAAAATAAAATCAAAGCTGATTGGTTAAATCCTGATGGGCTTTGCGAGTTTATCCTTAGACAATATTCGAATGAAATTAATGTTTTCTTTCATGCTTATAAATATTGTATTGAGAGTAAATCGCAAAATTCAAAACTGATATTGTCCCTGTCTGAATAGTGGAATTACAATTTTTTGGATTTTCAGAACAAAAATAAAATGAAATAAAATAAAATAAATAAATAGATAAAATGATGAAAATGGAACCTACGTTTAAATATCTTCCAAAAGAGTGAAAGGTACGATCATGTCAGAAATTGTAGTCTGAGCGTTGATGTATCGTTGAAGACACTTATTGCGATGACGTAACCTTTTTCATGCACGCCACGTCTGACCGACTGTTACATGACCTGTTAGCCCATTATTCATTAATGCTTTGTGGAACCATTGCCTACGTACTCGCACAAACGACGCTGCTCATTTTTGAACACATTTTTTATATGAGTTTGATAAGTAATTGTTCATTTTCTATCTGGACTGGAAAAAGGTATGCCCGTGCTGCGCGTCACAAATATAGTCATACATGTATGTTATCTTATATTTCACAGTTGCATCGTTGCATCACGAATCTATTTTTTCAATTAGTTTGCAAGGCACTGAAACAAAAATTTTCGGGCACCATTTCTCTGAGCTGATTGGGGTGGTAAGTTTCGATCCGATACTAGCAAAGTGTTCTCAATTATTTGATGGATATCGTATTCTTCGGCTTTAAGACGTATTTTTTTCTTTCAAAACAATCCTAAAAATCTAGATCCGTCTTATATGACGGGTCTAGATTTTTTGGGTTGTTTTAAAAGGGAAAATATCATTTCATAGCTGACTTTCATAAGATTGATTTAGACATTTGGGATCATTCTAGGATTGCAGAAACACCGTTTTATAGCCGAGTAAATACGGATATCGATACAACTGAACAGGATAGCTGCTCTCCTGACAGTGCCGAGCCCATTACATAACAAACCGTTGCGCAAAGTAGGGCGCCAAAGCCAAGGTCAACCCCGACGCAGTATTGACCGATATTTCACACAGAGAAGATACAAAGATCGGTATTTAGTAATATACTGACACAAACAAGAAACGTCCGCTTGACATTTGTGTGTGTTCATTCCAAAGACATGCAGGCATTTCATTCAAGAGTTTTGTATCAATAACATCGATCATTTAGCTATGGTATGCACCAAACAAAAATCCATTCGATGAAAATTAGCGCCAATGACAACGCCGAAAACACCAGTACCCAAATTTTGAAAGTCACAAAATCAATATTTCGTCTGTTCTTCGTGTTTTAACGATCGCAGCACACCCCAGCATCACTGAGCAGACACGCTGCTGAGATACAATGAGTTCTAGATACATTCCTCACTGCCATCATCACTGGTATAAACCTGTAACGTAAAGTGACGTCACAAAACGTCGATCATGACTGTGCTTAGTTACACGCAGACAGTACCTTGTTGGTCCATCCGTTTGGAAGCCAATGACATAGAAAAACTACATATTTCATTTCTAGCCATCAATATCAATGGAACTTGCATAATTCAGCTTGCAAAAGGTTGGTTGCAAAATTACTTGATTACTTTTCTGTAAGAGATTGAAAAATAAAAACCAAACTTTTGTGAACTCGGATTTTAGATTTCTGCCTTAAGTTTGATTTTCTAGTGCATGTTGTCATTGTCGTATACAAGAATAGCCGATTAAATAAAAAACGGCGTCAAAATGATGAGCGGCTATGGATATATGGAAGTTCTAAAATCGTTATTAATTTAATTCAAAGGGAGATAATTTCATTAATTGAAAACTTCGGGCTGCTTTATCGTTCATTTAATCAGCTGCTTTTGTTTTTTAAAAATTGTTTTATATTTAACGACATTTCTGACCCTCGTCTAACGCAAAACGTTTCATGTTTTAGAGAATGAAATGCTACTGAGGATGAAAAAAGCTGTTTTCACATTAGGCTCGATAACCCTAGTGGTTATGGACAAAAATTAAAACGGTTGCAGTTTTATGTGTGTCAGACGATCGGAAAACATTTTGTTTTAGTTCTTTTGGCTGACAACTTTATTGGTTCATAATATACAGAACCTTATAAAACGGACGTTTCTTTTTTGTGTCAGTATATATAGAAATACCTACGTCCAGTCCTTTGTGTTATTGAGCTACCTTTTATACGTGATAATGGTGTCTCTGTCAGAGTTCCAGATAAGTTAAGGTTTAGAAGATAATTCTGAGATTTTTCTTATTTCTCAAGACAAAATACGTGTTCCGATATCTCATTTAAACCGTCTCCTTAAGAGATTCTAATTAGGGGTCACAACATACGTTTCCATGGAGAAATATTGAAACATAATTACAGTATCCCTGTTAGCCCTTAATATTTGGAGCAGTGCCATGTACAAAAGTATGAGTTAGCATAAACGTAACGGATAGCTAATAATATTTCGTATTTAAAAATAAACATTATTGGCTGAAAATTTCGAGGATTATAAACAATTTGATTTCGTCTGCCGACAACTGTCTATTCAGACGTTAGACAATTATTGAAATCGTATATGCATTTCCTTCAAATAAAGCGCTAACAGATTGTGTATGGTTCAGATCTTTCAAGACCTTGTTTGTATTCACGAAACTGCAAATATAAAGATAGGAAACAAGTTCACATTCACTTTGTCTAGAGGAATGGTTTCCTTCAGAAAATCCGGATACTATAAATGTTATTTTTAAGTGTTGAAATTGGATAATGCAGCTGCTCATTCACCAGTACAATAACCGTTGGCCTCTGATAGTGTCAGTTGCAATTTTCCATTAAAATGTATGGGTGCACCACATTTTTTCCCCTCCGGTTTGTGTCTTTCGTGACTCCTTGTTTGAAACCCTTCCAGAAGGAGGCCTTCTCTTAATTTTACTCGCTGAGAATCAAGAGTGTTTCCTTTAGTGGTTGAGCCCATTCAGAAGAGAGGCAAAAGTTCAGATGGGAAGAGTTGTTTGTCCTCACACTGTTCGTATTCACATTAAGGACAAGCATTGATATAGATAGTTGGGCTAATTTTGTTCACAACAACCTGCTCTTGGTGGACAAAGCTTACTGGGTTTGATTATAACACATTAAGCACACCAAATTAAAGATTTTGTAAGATCTACCAAAAAAAAAAAAATACAATGTAGATACTAATTATGAATTATTATTATTGTTAGTATTATTCACATGATCAAGGATAGGACAAAAATACGAATATTGAATTGCATCTAGTTCTTAGTGAAAATTAATTTACAGATAAATTTTCGGTTGGCCAACTGGTCCGCCAATTTTCGGTCGGCCAACTGCTCTGTCAAGCAACAGGATTAAGTTATCAGTGTGCAGTCACTGTCTGTACTGCCTACCGCTAACAGTTACTGATCACTGTTCGCAGTGACAAAAACGTAATTGCAACAAATGTAGCAGTGACAAAAAGTCACTGCCAACGTTATCAGTCCCTGCATGTCAAAGAAAGCAGTCACTGCCAGCGATACCAATACTCGAAAGAGAAAAAAATAGAAACAAACACAAAGACCAGAATATACTGAGTAGTAGGCTTATTTTGAACTTGGAGTTTGCCTATTTCTTTTCTTTGCAGAAGTACATTTAGAGAAGCAGTGTTTATTATGAAAAAATCACTAAGGTAACTAGGTTCTGTTTGCTTAGTGATATAAAACATAAAGAGAGCCGGCCTGCTTAAAATCCGCATAAAAAGCAAATCCAATCAGGAGTTATACTACCGACTCAGTGTTAAGTGCTACTTGGTTATAAGAAAGAAATCAACAAGTGGTAGGGTATAGGGTCAAGTCAGGTAAATGCGGACAGCAGGTGAATTCGGACAGTGACATTGTTTCCTTTATACATCATTTTTTAGAATTAAAACAAAAATAGCTGTGTGCCGGGAGGGGGCTGGGGTCTGAGAAAAATACGGAAATCACAAAAAGCAGTATGCTTCTGACAGATATCACCGCTGGCCCATTTCTGCCGACGTTGTACTAAAAGAGCGTGATTTAACGGATGCATGCACTGGCTTACTGTATTCTAAACTTCAAACTTTATAGTGGGAACTGCTACAGCCTTAACAATTCAAGTAGACCAGCAGACATATAATTTATAAGACGTGCGAATTAAACTAAGTCTTTGTGTTAAGTTATACACCATCATAGTCTCCATCGTCCGATGCGGCGAACGACCTTACAAGCATGTAATTAGGTTTGTATATTTATGTCAAGTTTCTGCTTAGTTAGTCAGATGCAATCATCTTTAGATATATTCAATAACACATTCATAATTATATCCGTCTGTGCAGACCTCTTATTTCAAATATGCCATTACTAATGAAATATAGATTACATAAACAACGTGTCGTCATGGCTTTCTTTATATTTGCTTCTCTATTTTCCCGTGTATACCGATTTATCACTGTATGCTACAGGACAAGATTTCCAATCGGAAGCTGTTTTTACTGTACGTCGATAATCGGTTAGCAGAACATCGAAAGATTGTTTTCAAACTGCTGGATAAAGCATACTATTTAGGATGAATCCTCGAACGAATTAAAGTATTGTAGATATATACCATTTCTTTCTATACCTCTCCGTTTGGATTTTTTTACTTAACGATTTCTGAGAAAAGAAATGATACAATTCACTGATGAATCACTGTTTTTTTTCCCTCATGGCTACTCGATCAGACCAAAAAAATAATTGATTACTGTGACCCCCAAAGGCATTTGCGATGTTTCTATTTTTACAAAGTCTGAGCGATCATTCTTGATGAAGTATGTATAATTTCTAATTATGTAATTAGTGCACTAAAAGGATAATTGCCTTTTTGTTTTGGGCCTATCGTTCGGGTGACTGCCCGACCACCTGCACAAATGGGTTTCAGCGAACCGATTATCGACGTACACTGAAGCAGCTTTCGGGTGAAATCCTGTCCGGTAGCACACAGTGGGTATGCTCGTATTAGTAAGCCTTCTCACAGTCACTCTCTGTATGCTTGTTTACTTTTGCTAAGGTTTTTACGTTTTTGTTTGTTTTCAAGAGTATTTCATATCGAGCCAACTGAAGATGGGCAAATAGCGCCTAACACCCGTTAGCTAAACATGGAATTGTAGTATATGATCCGGGTTAGACGCGAAACACAGCTGTCCTTTATATCATTTAAATTTGATAAATTAAAACCTATGAACAACCAAAATCAAAGTTTCTTTAAACTCAATGAAAATGAAACCTAAATGACTTGACGAAAAGTTTTTTGTGTTCTTTGGCTCTTTCAGCAGTATCGCAGTGACATATTGTCCCACCGGAACGATGACAATAAAGAGATTTCTGCAGTCTTCAGTTGAGAAGACACCAATGTCCTAAGAGAGTTGAATTCAATGCCTCTTTTCTGGTGCTCCAAACGTGTTGTTATTTTATGCTTCTTTCAACAGTACGTCAGTCATATCGAGGCGGTGAAAAGATAACAAAGAAAGGCTTTTTGCAAAAAAAAATCTCCATTCACAATCGAGATGAATTTCTTATTCGACATACCGCATTCAAGATAATTTTTGCGGTGTTCTATTTTTCGCGGTATTTCGCGGTCACTTAGAAACCGCGAATATTAAAATCGCGAAATTATTTCCTGTTTCTTCAAAGTATCTTCTGTAGACACAGTATTAATATATTTGAACCGCGACACGAGAAAACCAACAAAGTGGTTGTGCGCCCAGCGCAGACTCTGATCAGCCTGGGCATCCGCCTATTCTGAGCAGAGTATTCCCTAAGTGCTTAATGGGTAGCTAAGGGTCTAAGCTACTTTCATGCGGAGAGCGAAGTATTTTTCTACGGAAAGATCAAAGGGTAATTTTCTGCACAGAAATCTAGAAAAAATAATATCGTTATTGAAAACATACTTAGTGCTGAGGGTACCTTGTCGCATTATGGAGAGCGTCCTAGAAATTATTTTTCCAACTCTTTCACACATTTTCAGGCTGAGGAGATAAAAAAGGACATAACAAGTATCCAAATTTTTGTCAAAGCACACAGGACTATTTTAACAAGGTTGAACAATTTTATATACACACCTGTCATAGTGTAGTAATGTATTATTTATATCACAGGTATTATATAGGTCTTCTTGCCTACCCTATATTTAATGACTGAGTCCAGAGTACATTACCTTGTACATGGTTGAACATTTGAGAAAAAGCTACTGTTTTCATCTGGTCTATATTACAATTTGAGAAAGAGTTTGATCAATTAATTGCCAGGACGCTCTTCATTATGCGATAACGTACCTTCAGCGCTACTTAAATTTTCAATAACAATATTATTTTTTAGGTTTCTGCGCACAAAATTACCCTTTGATCTTTCCTTATAAAAACACTTCTTTAAGTAGCATGTACCTCTATTTTGTATTCTAAACTGTAGAGAACAATAAAAATAAAAAGTCTGCTAACTTTCAGGGAGACACGTTATTTGTTTATTTTTTTTATGCAGAATTTCGCATTTACCATAAACCCCCACCTTAAATACTTGCACATTTGTTCATGATAGCTATAAGATAGACTCAAGCGTTGCTATTTTGGAATAATAGAATCTATGAGGGGGTAGAGGCCGAGACTAGGAAATCTCGGGATAGTTTGCAGATTGTTTAGTCTTAAGCGAGGCTTGCATAATCTGAACAATAACCGGAGAGTTCCTTGTCGAGGCCTCAACGCCATCATTGATTATTTTTTTCTCCAATAATATCTTATTGAACAAAATATTCATCGAATACCTAAGCTTCGTATTGAAGCCATTTCTATATATATAATATAAGCATAACTTTCTATTTATGGTTCTGGCCTGTGTTCATTCCACCTTGTTCATGCATTTTTCATGACTTTCAGCTAATCAGAACTATGTGCTAACCTCGTGCACATCATTGACTGTCAATTTTGTTTTATATGCAATTTACAGGATAGGTAGCAGCAAGTGGGTTGTTGAATTTAAGTGTGTAATTAATTGGGCTGTACTGTATAGAACAATGACTGACATTTTGAGACAGCTTTTTGAACCTAGGCTGAGATTGCAGGTCGAGATAGAAAGATCTCAAGCAGCACTAGAAAGGGACTTTCTTGTCCAATGGAGAGCAATAAAGCGTCTTTCGGAGTGTGCTTTGTGCTATAATATATACAATTCGTTGTTGCGTTTCTCGTATTGAGCATCTGAGGGAAATTGCCGTGACAGAATATACCGCCAAGAGCAGACATACTGGAGGGAGGAATTGTATATACCAACCATAAGATCATCTGTTCATATTTAATATGCGAAATGTGTGCAACAAAAATATACAAATGGTTATAGACAATACTGATAAAAATTTTGAAACAAAGCAAAACATACAATGGTATTTAAGACTTACAGTTTACACAGACTATTAACTTTGCAACAATCTTTAGAAAAAAGAGAAATAAAATAAACGGCGTGAATAAAACTATATTTATTGCATCATTCTATACAAAGCCCTGGGCATTAACCTCAGAATACTTTTGACGCTATTGCCTTATAAACTGGAAATATCTGCCGAAAATTACTGGATCCTGGAAAAGAAATGTATTTATTTTTTGTTAAAAGGCCTGGGGCCGTATTCATAAAACGACTTAAGTGGTTGCTATGCTGTTGCTAAGGCTAAATCTCTTTGAAGGAGATTCTCTACAACTATGAAATTTGCTCAGCCGAACAGTCTTACAAAAAGTAAAAAGTATGCAAAGACCAGGAACTGAAACAATCAAAATCCAAATCCAGCCCTCAAACCATAGTTGGAAACAACTAAGATTACAAATAATCAAGATACAGAGAACATATGGCCAACCGAGTGAGCAGCTTGTTCCCAAAAGGTGGCCACTCAGCAACCCAAACCGAACCAAAAATAATAATAACATACATAAGGTAAAACATCACAGAAACTCTGACACCAAAAACAGGCAACAAAGAACCACAACAGAACTACCGCCTTGGAACGGTCAGTAATGAATTACTGGGGGGCTTAAATCGATTTTACAGGCCCAACCTCACCCTCAGTTTCTGAAGTGGTACAAAACATTTAGTTGGTTGTTCGGTTCGCATGATAACCCTCTAACTCGTCAATGAATCATCACGGTAAACACATAAATCAAATTTCAACACCATGAAGAAGCAAAGACGAGGACTCAACAGATACAACGGGCCGTCTGACAGGTGGAGATCCCTGTCCTGCCAAACAACCCCACTGGAAATCTGAAGCAAAAGAAGGTCACCAGTTGAGCCCCGTTCCTCAAAGACTGTTCCTCCAGACCAAATTTCATATTTGTAGGGAATCTCTTTTATAGATATTTAGCCTTAGCAACCGCATAGCAACGACTTAAGTGGCTTTATGAATACGGCCCCTGATCATACTTTCTTGAGGAAACCAGCTATAAAAATCAGAAACAGAATATTACTTTGTGTTTGCTTGAAGTACTACAGGTCTGAAGATAAAATATCACATTATCTCGAGGCCTTGACATAGAAATTGTTAGAAATAAGATATATCTTCACTTCAAGATTATATACTGAGGCGAGTAGATAAGATCCGGCTCGCTCAATATGATATTTTCTGACTAGAAGATTATAAGAATCCATGATGAGTGTCTATGTTGGATATATCACCAGAGGGATCGGATGCCCAACCTGGCTGAAATTCTAACACCTTTGGTGAGGTATCCTATATAGACTAGCGCATGGTGGATTATTTTTTCTCCCACCATTAGCGATCTTATCAACCTCAAATCGAATTATAAGTTTCAAGTGAACAAATTCTTATTTAAACCAGTGATCGGAGGTAAATGAATAGCAAGTGTATTCATCAGGTCTAAAACGGGTGCAAACATAGATCACACATGTGTCCATACAGATTACAAAAATTGCATCTTAACCTCTCACAAATGAGGATTGGTTGATAACGATGTTGCATAAAAGCTTTGATGACTACGTCTATTTTCTGCTGTCAGTCATCGGCCTAGTTGCTTACATGACCATTTTTCTTTCATTTAAATTGAATGTTTATTATGTCCTGTTGATAATAAGAGAAAGGAATTGCAAGTGAAAGATAGAAGTTCCTTTCATGAGCTGAAGACCTATCGTGCATATGTAAAAGTGGATGGCAATAAATTGTGCCTTCCATATAATAACTGAGCCACGACATGACACTATCAACAAAGTGGCATCTGCGCCCAGCGAAGAGTCAGATCAGTCTTGGCTCATATGGCTTTAAATACCAAGCCGTGCAGTCGAAGGTTGCACAGCCTTACTGTCTAAGGCCAAATGCTGAGTGAGCCCCTGTTTGTCACCAACGGACGTCATATAACATTCAAATGCGGTTGGTTCCATTTTATTCTGTACAGCTTCAACATTTGAATATGTGATACGACGGATGACGGTGACAAGTTTACAAAAAAAAAACTCTAATCAAAGTAATAAATGAAACTACACGGAATATAATAATGCCTAAGTACTTGGGCAAGAGTCAGTTATCATGTGACGTCGCAAATGAGAGTGTAACAAAGACATGCATTAAAAACGATAATCAACTAGTGGATTAAATGTGCAAATTACGTCGTAACGTCATGCGTTGACGTCCATAAAATAGTGGCTTTTTCTAATGGCGAAATCGTGACGTTCTAGTGCAAAATGTGCTAATAAAATGCGATTTTGTGTCATATGATAAAAGATTCTTGCATTCGCGCTCCTGCATCATTGGATTTATTGGACTCGTTAGGGAAAACCGATAATATGCTCGGCGTAGCATCGCATCTTATCATTTTCCCAACTCGTTTAATAAATTCAGTAATATATGAGCACTCATGAAAGATCCTTTATTTCTAGCCTATAAATGTTGTTAGTTACCGAGACGCTACATACGCAATAATATTGCAATGGAAGCAAATTCACTTCTTCTTCTTTTTTTTTTTTTTTTTAAATAAAAGATGTGAACAGCATAAATTTTGCACAAAAACTAGAAGACTTATAGATTATCAATTTATGACTTTGCTAAGCTACCGATGCTTTGAACAACTGTGTTAATTGTAAACTAAAATTTGATCAAACAAAAAAAAAAAGGAAACAAATAATTCATACCCTACACATATCAGTACTGAATAATGACAAGAACAAATGTATTGCCATGACTAGAAAAAACTATCATATTTCATCACAGAAACGAGCGAATTTTGCTCTACATTTATAAGCCACATCATGTGATTTCCAACAATGTGGCATTGGTGACAAGCAAAAGCTCTGATCAGACTGCACATAATTGGTGCATGCTGATCAGATATTTTGCTTGTCACATTTGCCATGTATAGAAGAGACACAGGCAACAGAGCCAACATTGAGGTCACAGATTAACTTGCATGAGAATGATGATCTGACATGGCAAAATTACCATATTGTTGGAAGTCACATGATGTGGCTCAGTTTTGGTAATAGTGTGTTTAAATTACAGACTGTACAACATTAAAACTTTAATTTTATTACCGTTCATGTCTTGAAATAGAAACCTTAATCTGTAAACATGTTTACGTAGTGCTTTGGAAACAAATAAATAAGAAGACACACCGAGTTGAAGACAACTTTGACGCTATCAAGAAACAATTTTTTGACCGATTAAAATCAATTTAATAAAACATTTACGTTTTGAACAACAGCGTCATGTAAGTCGTGCCACAATGCACATGACAGTTTACATGAGTCGCGACACGAGAAAACCAAGAAAGTGGCATGGTCGCCTTGCGAAGACTTAGGTCAGTCTGGACATCCGCCCAGTCTGATCGGAGTCTTCGCTTGCGCTTAAAGAACAGCTACGCGTCTAAGCTACCTCCATGCCGACTCAAAGATCCTGCTTAGACTGGCTGGATCCCCAGGTTGATCTGAGTCTTCAATGGACTCACATGCCACTTTCCAAACGCCCGTTTTGAAAAAACGGACGTATTATGGCATGGCGCTGTCCGTCCGTCTGTCTGTCTGTCCGTCCGTCCGTTACTATTCTTATGCGCGCTATATCTCAGTAACTGTTTGAGATATCTTCATGAAATTATGTGGACATGTATATTGGGATACGACAAAGTGTCTCATACAGTAGTGGTTGCTCCCCCTTTCTTAGTTTCCAAGTTATACCCCTTTGATTATTTTTAACTTTCTAGTCTTGTGCGCGTCATAACTAGATTACCGTTTGGATATCTTGATGAAACTTCATAGCAATGTGTATGAGTCTCCAACAATGTGTCGCGTATGACAATGGTTGCTCTTCCTTTCTTCGTTTTGGAGTTGCATCCCTTTGATTAAATTTGTGGGCTAGTTTCGTGTATACTTATCTTGTTCATTCAATAACTTAGTAACCAGTTGGAATATCTTGATGAAACTTTATACCAGTGTGCATGATCACAAAACAGGGTGGTACATATAAGAATGGTTGTTTCCCCTTCCTTGATTTTAGAGTAGCCTCCCTTTGATTAGTTTTTTTAGGCTAGCCCCATTCCCCCATTCACTCCGTAACTCCATAACCCTTTGAAATATTTAATGAAACTTTGTAGGGATGTGTATTATAAAAGAGCAATATATCATGAGCATGAACCACAACTCTGGCTTACTTGCTTCTGAATTATCTGCCCTTGCATCACCCCCCGTTTTACTCTGTAACTCCTAAACCGTTGGAAACATTTTAACAACTTTTATGTGAAAATATTTTAACAAATTTTATGGTGATGTGTATATTGTCAAGGGAATATATTATGACTAAGAATGGTACTCCTGTTTACTTAGTTTATGAATTATTTCCCTTGTCTGACTTTGGCATTTCTAAACATCTGAGCTGCTTTATCCTTATGGCTGATTCTTGGCACGCTAATAGTATTTGATGTGTTAGATGCTTTAATAACATTGCAGTCACTGATTACAGAGTTGCTTCCCCTGTTTGTCTCCTGTCCATCCCTCTAGTAACAATGTTGTGCGTTCTGTAACTCGTTCATGACACTGATACGGACGTATGATGCGCCGCTTGCGAAACTCTTGTTTGGTTTGTAATGTCGCGGCTCATATACAAACCTTACAATATAAACCCAGAAGTTTTATACAATGTATCTGTAAATGAAAGGTTTCAAATCATAGCGGCTGCTCTATAAACTAAATCACTAACCGTTCATGATAAATAGGTACACCTTCAGGGGGAACAACTCGGCTATTCAGTTTTGCCCCACCCATACTAGATTAAAGACAACTCTTAACTGAACAACTTTGCTACTTTTGGGAGCAAACTCTTTCATTTAATCCATTAATGCCTAGAATCCCATGAAGAGGACACAGACAAACAGTGTGAACCCCGATTAGACGCCGCAAAACGCGGCGTCTTATCGGGGTCTACACTTTTTGCATATTACACATAGACATTTTCTCCTTTAAATGAAATAAAAATATATAAAATAAATTAAACCAGACACCTCTTTATTGATAAATGGACTTATCCATTTGAGAAGGATAGAACATTCCACTTGGCTTAAAAGGGTTAAGAGTAGACACCATTTGAAAGAGTTACGTCATCTAGAAAAGCAAACCGGTAGTCCAGAAATTGTTACCTTTCGTGAAAATGGTTTAAAACATAATAGAAGTTTACCCATACAACTTAAACAACAGAGAAATAAGAAGAAATAAACCTTTTTTGATCAATTATTAATACTGACAGCCTCCGATTATCAAAAGGTGATATTTACACTTGCCGCCGAGATTTTCAGTTGAACCTATTTGGAGAAATTGCTTTTATCTCCTGAACAACAACAGTCGTCATCGAGGTATGACGTCAAACTGGCGTCGTAATAACAGCAATAAGAACTGAAGTATACTTTCGACGTTCTTCGGCTGGTGACATTTTGGGAGGGGCCAAAATTCTATACAGCGTTTCATGGAAAAGTCAGTTCCTTTCACTAACTTCACCGCCCAATGGACGTCGAAAATTAAATAATTAGATTCTTAAATGACGTCGTTTTGTCACAAGTTATACCTCTGTTAATGTCAGGTTTTCGTTTCTTTGCTTTTTTGTTTCAGATTAAAACAAAAATGCTCATGACCTGATAAAAAACCTAATCGGTAATTAAGCAGACATTAACACAAAATATAAGAGAAAATCGCACAACAACTAAACACATCACTACAGGAATTATATGAATTTGCATGGAATTATGTAGCTGACTGGCTGTATCTATACGAGGTAATAATTTTCATTTCCATTAAACATAATCACAAAATGTCTATTTCGGACAAGGCAGCTTGAGTATATTTGGACTGCCGAACGCAAAAAAACGTGCATTACGCATAAGCGAACAGCAAAGCGTCAGCCCACACTGCGCATCCCCGAAGTTTGACCAGAGTCTTTGCTGTTTGCACTACCCATAAAATGATTCAGGGGAACATACATCGGCAAATTTAGGACTCCACCTCACATGCACAGAGGCACCGAAGGGCTTTAGTCGTCACTGTTCGCAAATACGTTTATCACTGTTTTTGCGTTTTACAGTTTATTTATAAAGCGACGTCTGTCTCTGTGAGGTCCATACTGTCGAGTGTCTGTGTGCTGATGTTCTGGGCTTGGGTGTGTGGAGCACTAGCCACAGAACGACTTAGACCACTGCTAAACGACGACGCCTGTTGACTGCCTTGTACCATTTCAACTGCAAAGATAGGGTGTACATTTCTTTGATTACAGATTGGCACAGGATATATACTGGATAACATTAGTAATCCCTGGATACAGAATGTCTATCTGATCGAAGAAAGCGCCACTAGATTTCAAGTATTCACGTTCCTTCTCCAAATCCATCAGAATTTTTTCAGAAGAAGGCATAGATGACCAGACTGTGAGGGATGCAATATCACTAACAATGATTTATATAAAGATTGTTTCATAAGTATTGGCTCCTATAAAAATGAGCAATTAATACTGGGTATTTATGTCATCAGATACCACTCGGAGATAGCTGAACCTTTACCGTTTGTGAACTATTTCTTTGGTAGACATAGTCAGGATAATGCCTAAATGACTGAAGACTTGTCATACAAAGTCAGATCTGCTGATGACATTCTTGAGCATGCTTTAAAAGCTATCAGATGCAACTGATTTTACTTACTAATAGTGTTGTATATAGAGTCTAAATAAAGTGACTGAAATAGGTCCTGCATTACTTTGAATGCATAAATACGCGTATAAAGACACTTTTGTTCCTGTGCCTGTAGCAAATGCCGCTTAAAGAAACTCTAAGGTCAACATACAGTTCGCAGACAGTAGGGCAGAGTCGTGTGACTTTGGACAGCAGGTAAATTCAGACAGTGACTTTGCTTCCTTTATATGTCATCTGTTTGGAATTAAAAGAAAAATAACTGAGCATACAGTGAAAATCCTGATTAGACGGCTCATGAGCCGTCTCATCTGCATTTTCAATATTTGCAATGGTATGTCCGAATTTACCCGCTGTCCGAAGTTGCTTGACTCTACCCTACCAGTGTAAAGATACTTTTGTTCCGTGTGTCTGTAGCAAATGCCGCTAAAAGAAAATGTAAGGTGAAAATATAGTTCGCAGACATCCACAACTCACGAACTTACTGGTATAATTATTTGAAGTTCGAAGTGTTTTAACCTGTCTTGAACTATGTCGTTTGCATCGGATTATCCTCATAAAACGGAACCAGTTTGTTATGATTATTCGAAATTATACTTCTCTTGCACTATTAATTATCAAAATGAGGACTAACGTTATGTATAAAAGCATATATACTCTATACTAGTTAGTTTTGGCTAGTTATTCATAAGAACATTTTAAAAACAATGCAGTTGCATTTAATAGCAAACTGAATAATTATTCTGCTCTTTCATGCATTATATATAACTTTACAAGCAATCTGTATTTTCATATAACATGCAGTATTTTAGAACATGCTTAATAGTTGCATACTTCATCTGAAGCACCAAAACCACATAATTACCCAGCCCCAAAAAGCATTTTATGTATTTCGGACAAAGCAATACCAAAGTGGCACTGTTGTAGCGGATAATTGTTTACATTTAATACAACTCCTTACTATGATAAACAGTTGTATGCTACACTTATTGTTAGGGAGTAGCCAGTAAGTGTTTACATATAATATACAACTCATATCATAAGGAGTTGTATACTACATTGATTGAAAACAATTACATGCACACGTTAAACATCATTATAGCTTGGCATTTTCTCAATTTAGCGTATAGGAAGCGACATTGTACATATGTATTAAAGTTTATGACAAATCACGTTGCTAACGTCTCTGCGTGCACATTTTGCGTTATACTGACTTCTGATGCAAATCGTTCTCTTCTGTCAAAAATCATCGTTATAATCTTTTAGTTTCGTTACATACAGTATTGGAATCGAAATTAGTTTTCTTCCTGTCAAATTATCGATGTTTAACACATGCGTCGTCAGGCAGATGCGAAAATGAACTCACTCCGGCTTCACCGTCGCGAATTAATATTTCGCGATCTGTCCTCCAATATCATGTTTTAATCAGCAATAATTCACTGGTAAAGAAATATGTATTTCTTAATTGCCGTAATGAGCCGCGACATGAGAACACCAACAATGTGGTTTTGCGCCCAGCGCAAACTCAGATCAGCCTGGGCATCGGATCAGTTTGATCAGACTCTTCGCTAAGCGCTTAAACGGTGACTAAGAGGCTGAGCTACCTCCATGCGGACAGCGAAGACTCTTGTCAGACTGGGCGGATGCCCAGGCGGATCTGGTTCTGCGCTGGGTGCACAACCTCGCTGTTGGTTTTCTCGTGTCGCGGCCCATATAATTTCTTACCATGGCCATTTTGTTCTCCTGGTATAGAAGAATATTGATAGCTGACGCTGTTATTAGCAGCTGAAGGATACGTTGTTGTGGTGAGCATTCTAGATGTTGCAATAGACTGACGCACGTTCTTCTCAGGGTGAGTCAAAATTATATACAGTTTAGGAGAAAACATGCAGATAAGTGCCACAGTGGCGCTAAGGCTAATGGAATAACACATAGTACCAATTCTGAGCGTAATATCATTTGCAGTACTGAAGTAGATAGGTACAAAAGCAAGCCAGATAATGCACGTGGTGTACATGGTGAATCCTATGTACTTCGACTCATTAAAGGCCTCTGGTATTTTTCTTGTCAATATTGCATATATCGTACAAATAATTACAAGAATAATTGGATAGCTAAATCCGATCATGTAGTAGCCATCCACAGCGTCTTTGCACACAAGCTGATGATCTTCTCTCGTTGAAAAGTACATTGCGACCTCTGGTGGTCTCATTAGGAGCCACACGACTCCAACTGCAATCTGAAATGCCACCAATGCACCACATATTACTAGTTGAGAGCGCGGACTTATAAACTTAGGTCTTTTAGCAGTTCTTTTTCCAGCACGGAATATTCGTGCTATTCTGTTAGTTTTCGTCAATATGGCAGAATAGCATATAGAAAAACACAATCCTAATACAAACTTTTGAGCGCCGCATGAGACAGGATGAGGTTTTTGCACTAGAATAAAAGTCATTGTATAGCACATAAATATGCCTATAAGTAAAACAAAACTTAATTCCCTTCCAGAAGCCTTAACGACTGGAGTTTCACTGAATTTCATGAACACTAACATCACATAACATGTTAAAAGAATTCCGAGTGAAGCCAATACAATAGCGCCTATTGCCATGCCGTCGTCATACCGTAGGTATATTATGGGAATCATCCTACAGTGAGACTTGTCTTCAGATGGTACCCAGCCCGCTGGACAATCCCTGCACTGGAACTTGGTTGGAAGGTATTGATATTTGTGGCACTTTGCGCATGTCCAACAACAGGTGTTACCCTCCAGAAAGTAAGTCGCTTCTCCAGGACCACATGGCTTGGAACACACAGACATCGGATGGGTTGGTTCATCTAAGCGGAACTTCATATCCTTGAGCTTAAAAATGGATAAATAAAATGAAAAAATCACTTACGCCTGTGATATACACAACCAATGCCAGCCACGTTTTAAAATGAAAATCGATCTTTTACTGAAATAGTCAAATTTTCTGTTTCTTTTATGCTTTAAAAATGCAATAATTTAGGTCATTCCAATGCGTTAGGCATCACGACAGAGACACAACTTTTTTCTAGCCGTTTTTCGATATATTTGATGCTTCCAGCGTGTTTACTGGGTATGATATTGGTTGTTTGCAAGTTTGCAACTGAAAAATAGCTTATAATTTCATTTTGATAAACGGATCTCAAGAAATTTGCTAAGAAAGAATGCCTACAGGAGACTTCAGTTGCCTTGCCTCACGTGCGCTAACAATGTTACGTTGGCGCGTTTAGTGACGTCGTAATGACGTGCAAATATGTGGGACGTAATCTATGTCAGGCCGGATATGGTTTAGCCAATTAATCAACAAATACATGAGACTATTTCACAAAAATCATATTTTTGAAAACAGTGAAATCGAAAGTGATAATTTCACTGTTTGAAACCGTGAGATTATGAGTTTCGATTTTATCGAGAAATCTGTATATGTCAATGAAAAGTATAAAAGAAAATGACTTATTACAAGTGAATAGACCAAAAGCAGGCGCTGACCACCCATGTGGGGCAAACTATTAATTGTCAAAGGTTGTTGTTGTTGTTCTAATTCTGGTTGTCTCCCAGAGAAGTTTTTATTACCTTAATCATCTGTTGCAAGTTTAAAACACTTTGATTTTATATAGATTTTTGATGATTTAGCAATCGGACAAGGGAATATTATACCCGTGAGGCGTACCATTTATCATGAGAGGAAAATTTTATTACCTTGATCAGCTACAATGTACTCTTAGTGTCAGGAAAACATGATATCTTTCAATTTTAATTTTATCAACTTTTTATGATTTTATTTCTAGAACCGAGAAAGGGAAGATAATACCGGGTACAAAAATTCGGAATTTGAAAGAAACCGTCTGCAACTGCGATCATGTCTATAAAGATTGAGCAAGAAACTCTCAGTAGTATTTGTTTTTGTTTTTGTTTTTTTTTATTTTGACAAGTGCAAAAGCCCTGTCCGTAGGAATCAAATTTTAACCATTAACTTTAATATCTACTTACATCAACGAGATGACCGTTATCAAAATACCCGATGGTATCCCAAGAATAGTGTCCAGGTGCTGTCTGACGGAAGTTCAGTATGCGGTATCGCGCCGGTCCATCTCCATTGGGTAGAAAACTGAAGTGTTGGCCTGACAGACCTGTAAAAATATGATACAGGTAGCAATATGGTGACACTATGCGCTAAGTTCTTTGCTTACTTTATTTCAATCTCTTCAATATGCATTTCGCAGCACTGAGAAAAAACTGTAACGTAAATAACAGACAGCTATGATAGTGTCCGCAGATACGTCAGTCACTTAAACATGCTCATCGTCGCATTTAATATAAAAAGTATTCAATACTGCAGCCTATAACTATCAAGAACAATTGGAGGCTATCTTGATAAGACGATCACTAAGCAAAAATTTTAATGAGTTAATTTAATAGAGAAGGATGCGTAGTTCTGATGACGCTGTTCAGTAGTCACTTTCTAACAGCTAATATTTTTTTCTTTTATTATTTATTTGACAGAACCGGACAGATCGTATTTGGCTAACCGGAGAAGAGTATAAATGAGGCGATTCCACCGGTTACGTTTACTGTGTGAAAATAAATATTACACATTTCCACGAGTTTATATTTCAGAATCACAGAAATTTTAAAATCGTCAGTGACATTCTTGTACCTGTGAAGTTCACTTTAAGGAGGTAATCTTTCAGTAATTCTCCGTCAATGGGATCCATAGCCTCACATAACCCTGGCTTTTCTCCGCAAAGATCTCGATGCATGGTCTAAAATGAACGATTTTGTATCGTAATATAACACTGCCCGGCTTGCTCATTATAAAATTTTATATGAATTATTGCTAAAAATCTCAATAAGCAATTATACGCAATTAGTAATCAACAAAATAATAACTGAGGTTATCATTATTTCTCATTATCATGTGTAGCGAGCGATGTTTCGTTAACATAATTCCTGTGCATGTCAGCTGAAAAACGGTTTTATTGTTGATAATGTTTGTCAAATATGATTTGGGTTCCGACGGCTTTCAAAACAATTCTTAAACCACAAATTTAGAAGACATCATAACGCACTAAAGCTTATTTAAAGTATGTGGGCAGACTTTAAGGAAAAGCAACTCACCGTTTTCTTTTTGTTTCCTTTTTAAATGTTATCATTCCTTAAGGGAACGATTTGCTCCGTTTTGAGCATACGTATTTTCTTTCCTTTAAGTATTGACTCTATTTTAGAAGCGCTTTGCTGTCCATGGAAACAAACAGGCAGTCACAAATGTTGTCTCCCTTTGTGAAAAATGGCGAAAAACATCGGGCAGTACTCAGTTTACCCTAACAGACAATGCCTCACAAAACTAATAATTTTAAATGTTTTACAAAAATCTTACCGTTAAGGCATATGCAAATACCATGATTGCATCGCTAACAAACTGTAGCTGAGCTTCCATATCAAAGTCCTCAGGTTTGATCCTCTCTGTACCAGTACAGTTCTCCTTATAGTTGTCATTGTAGGGTGTCCAGCTGGATCCAGGAAATTTACACCGAAAATGTTGCTCCCAGAACTCGACAAACCAAGGGTTTCTGTAGTTATTGAACGGAGTTAAATGCAGAAAGTAGTCTTTGAATCCCGTTACCTCGTATGCGAGTGGTTGTACTGTCACTGCACCTTCAACCTTAACGAAAAAAAAAAAAAAAAAAAAACAAAAAAAAAACATATTTAACAAAATTACGACGGTGTCAAATTAAGTTAAGTGTCGGTACAATCGTTAGCCAAGACCAATAATGACGCACAGGAGCGGTGACGGCGTTGTGGTAACACACTATGTTACCTATCTATGGGTCGAAGGTTTGATTCCCCGCTCCGGCAGTCTTTCGAATCAGACCCTAAACCGAGGTCCCCGTCTTAATATACCTCTGTTTTGGTTGGATGTTAAACACCATATCAAATGTTATTTGATTATTAGGGGCCCGGATAGCGTAGTGGATAGAGCACTCGATTTCCACCTCTGCGGCCCGGGTTCAATTCCCGGCGTCGTCATGTGGGAGGGTAGTGGTCGCCCGTTCGAGATCGGTGGTTTTCTCCGGGTACTCCGGTTTCCTACACCAGTATACGACCACAAACGCACCAGCATCCGTGCCATCGAGAGTATTTAAATAAGTTTGCGTGAGCTTTCAATGCAATCGATGTAAAATAAATTTCCTTTTAAAAGGAAGGCTTGCACAGCTAAAACAATGGAATTTTTATGAGTTGTTATATTGAAGTGAACCCGATTGTTAGTGTACTTTCTGTTGCTTACTTTTATTTAGCAAAGTATTTTATATCAAACTTCTTGAATGGTGGCATTATCCACACGTGTAAGGTAAAAACACGTGTAGAATTCATTTGAAAAACAAATTGAGGAAACACACACACACACACACACTCACAACATCAACAAGCAAATTCGGTGAATTTATATCCCCCGCCGAAGTGGCCTTGATTTGTTTATGTTTTTTTTAAGTTTCATAAAATTTTAAGTTTCATAAAAAAAAATTCACTGGTTACTTAGGAGGCTGAACTTGTGGATTGTACATAAAATCAAGGGCAATATCTCTGGGATAAGTAAGGCATAAGCTGGAGCTGTTCTTCTTAAACACTTGCCTCAGCATCACTGCACTATAATGATACATTTTAAATTCGGTTACAAGAAATTTTGTTTGTCAGCACCATACAAATGGCTAATTTGTGGATTTTAAATCAATTCAAGGGCATTACATGTAAATCATGCACTACTGAAGAGATTATGACAAAACTTAATGTACATTGCCTTTTCATGACAATATATAATTATTATAAGTGTCATGAAATTCCATTTATTGGTTACTTAGTTATGACTCAATTTCTTGAGTTTAAGCCAATTCAAGGGCAATAACTCATTGCTTACTGAAGCAATTATGACAAACTGTAAGATGCACCAATGTGTTATGGTGATACATATTTTGTATAATTTTCACAGAATTCTATTCATTGATAAGTTAGTTATGGCTGGAAATGGCAATCTCACATTGATCCAAGGGCAATAATTCATGCACTTTTGATGCCATTCTGATGAAACTTTATGTGCATATCCACTTTATGGTGATACATAATTATTCAGTTTAAATTTCATGAAGTATTGGTTACTTGTTTATGCCTCATTTCAATGATTTTAAGTCAATTAAAGGGCAATAATTCATGCATTACTGAATCCAGTCTGAGGAAACTTCATGTGCATCAGCACATTATAGTGATATATATTTTTTTTTTAAGTTTCATGAAATTCTGTCCAGTGGTTACTTAGTTACAGCTCATTTCATTGATTTCAAGTTAATTAAAGGGCAATAACTCATGCATTACTGAAACTAGTCTGATGAAACTTTATGTGCCACAGCAAGATATAGTGATATATACTTATTTTAAGTTTCAAGAAATTCCGCTCAGTAGTTACTTAGTTATGGCTCATTTCATTGATTTTAAGCCAATGAAGGGGCAATAACTCATGCATTACTGCAGCCAGTCTGATGAAACTTCATGTGCCGCAGCGTGTTATAGTGATATATATTTGTTTTAAGTATCATGAAATTCCGTCCAGCGGTTACTTAGTTATGGCTCTGGATGGACAGACAGAAGGCCGGGCCGGTCAATTAAAGGGCAATAACTTATGCATTACTGAATCCTGTCTGAGGAAACTTCATGTACATCAGCACATCATATTGATATAAACTTATTTTAATTTAATTTTAATTTTTTAATTGACTTAATGAAATTCTGCCAAGTGGTTACTTAGTTAAGGCTCATTTCATTGATTTCAAGTTAATTAAACAGCAATAACTCATGCATTACTGAAGCCAGTCTGATGAAACTTCATGTGCAGCAGCGCGTTATAGTGATAAATATTTATTGTATTTAAGTTTCATGAAATTCCGTCCAGTGGTTACTTAGTTATGGATCATTTCATTGATTTTAAGCCAATAAAGGGGCAATAACTCATGCATTACTAAAGCCAGTCTGATGAAACTTCATGTGCCGCAGCGCGTTACAGTGATATATATTTATTTTAAGTTTCATGAAATTCCCTCAAGTGGTTACTTAGTTATGGCTCCGGACGGAGGGACGGAAGGACGGACGGACAGACAGAAGGACGGACGGACGGACGGACGGACAGAAAGACGGACGGACGGACATGGAGAAACCTATATCCCTCCGCCTTCGGCGGGGGATAACAACAACAACAACAACAACAACAAACAGTTTTCCAACATTTTGGCCGGCATGTCATGTCTCATGGAAAATAATTATATGGACCTATTTCAAGTCTTTTCTTTCCGGCTTAGTCCGTTGTAACTCGTCTGTTGGTCTAAATTATTTAGTTCAATAAAGATAGCTGAGTTGCCATCTATTTGGGAAAGAGCTGCTAACTCGGCTTATCACTTGTAATTTATTGTTTGTTGGGATGTCTTTGTCAATCTTTCCCTTTGATGTTGGGGACATGGTTTGGAATCTGATTCAATCAGTTCCTGAAGTATAGTTTCTTTTTAAATTTACGTTCAAACGTTATTTGTTTATAAATGAAAATAAGCGATAATTCTAATGTCACATACTAATGTATATGAACAAATTGTACACATGGTAAAGCCTATTTCTAAAACAACCTTTCACATAAAGCAATCCACAAACAATAATAATCTCGATGTCTTAATTACTCATTTCGAACAATATCATGAATACAATCTCAATTTAGGTAAGTTATACGTTTTCAGGGGAAGCAATTCTTCCATTTTGGTTTGTTTCCCTTTCCAATGGGGATCAACTCTTTAAGAAAGCAAACAGGAAGTTACAAAAGTTGATTCCCTTTGTGAAAAATGATCGAAAAAATATTTAGCTGTATCATATAATACCACATTTATACATGAGCCGCGACACGAGAAAACCAACAAAGAGGTATGCGCGTCTAGCAAAGACTCAGATCAGCCTGGGCATCCGCCCAGTCTAATCCGAGTCTTTGCTGTGCGCTTAGAGGTACATTAAAGTCTAAGCTACCGCCATGCCGCCAGCGAAGACTCTGATCAGACTGGCAGGCTATCCAGGCTGATCTGAGTATTCGCTGGGCGAACATGCCACTTTGTTGGTTTTCTCGTGTCACGGCTCATATCATCACGTACCTCAGCCTCGTTGCCCTGATATGCTAGACCTCTCCCACCCCACCCATCACTACCGATCCAAGAAAACAGTCCAGTAGAATTTCGGCGTCTGACGGCCGTCATTAGTTCGCCAACCTCCTGGTCAGAGCCGAATATTATTACACCTGAAAAATTATTCGTAGAAACCTGTACTAAAGTTTCAAATTAAACAATTTCAAATGATGAGGTTAAGTTCTCTTGTATGTACCTTTATGGTTAAGTATAATATCAAAATAAAAAATTGTTTTAAACTTAAGTTTTCGAATCTTACAAACATGTGTATTACACAGTGCGACTTGTTTGTATATGCGCGTGTGTTTCGCAGTGTCTTATAAATCAGAATTATGCAGTGCATGCTTGCACGGAATAAGCTTCGAATCAAGATTACGACAATAAAAAACTCAAGAGCTTTTTTTTATAAAAGAAAATGTTGCGCCTTAGCAGAAACAGTTGCATTCAACTGCAAATCGAGGCATTTAACAAAATTGCAGCTATGTCCAGATTTCCATATGGACTATAATGACCAGTCCCTAAACTATTCAGTTCGAAAACGCATTAACAGTTGCTGACGTAATTTAGATCCGAGCCGCGACACGAGAAAACTAAGAAAGTAGTTGTGCGCAAAGAGCAGACTAAGATCAGCCTGGGCATCCGCCTTGTCTGACCAGACTATTTCCTAAGCGCTTATAGGGTAGCTATGGGTCTAATCTACCTCCTTGCGACCAGCGTAGACTCTGACCAGACTGGACGGATGCCTGGGCTGATGTGAGACTGCGCTGGGCGCACAACCACTTTGTTTTTTTCTCGTGCCGCAACTCTTTTATGACGAGTGTATCGACATCACTGACACACTTGCTAAATGAAGCATTAGTAGCCAATGATTAGTATGATAAATCGTCCTAAACAGAAGGCAATTTATTTATGGACAGCTCATTCTCCGATACTTGCTTTTCGTACATTTGAGTGGATGGTAATGTCTTGGTCACGAAAACGGCCAACACATATTTTACATATTTTTATCGAAGAAAAAAATTATGCTTGAAATTCGATATTGAAGATTTTCAGGAGATAATTCGAAGAATTTGATAATCCAAACTCATTTTAATGCCCGATCATATTTAATATACACATTTAACCCCCAATAATTTAAAGGCCCAAAACATATGCAAAAATGGCTGGTCCCTCAGACTTTGAAATATTAAAGTTTCACTGTTCTTTTTTTCCGGCCAAATAATGCAGTCATATATCTCTATATTTCATCCTCAACTTACTGTACATTTTAACTTGCGAAATAGAAAATCTTTTGCCGTTTCTTACTTTATCATACATGTTTATGTTGTAAGCTTTTGGTATTGCTTTTCACTTTGCATTTGCTGCTCTTCATGTAGCAGCTGAGATTTTCACATTTTCAAACTGTTCAACATTGATGCGGAGAGTCATTTAGGGTATAAATGCAACGGTGACATGTAAACAAATTGTAAAATTTACTGTAAAATATATATTGAATAACAGATGGTACTTTTTGGAACATAAAGGCAAGTTACCCACGGAGGGCACATCCGTTAAGCACTGCACAGACAAGGCACATATTAACTTGTGAGATATGCGCCAACGAAGAAGACATTTGCGATAACAGCTCACTAACAGGGCCTAAAGAGGCAAGCACGTACAAAATGGAAACGTAATGACCAGCAGAACATTCGTGCAGTCTAATTGTATTGTTAACTCGCCAAGTTTGCACACCAAACTCGCCATTCGATTGTTGTGCTACAGCACTAGGTCGGTGATTACTTCGGGAAATACAATGTGTTACTATAACCTGATAACGCTTAACTTATTTTCTTTCTATAAGCTGTCTCGATGAGGTTTAGCATATTGCCTATTCTTGCTGCTGAATATAGCCAGCTGTTATATTTTCTGCTCCTGGCATTTAGCCACAACGTGTTGTGTACAGTTTTATAAAAGTTTCTTCAGCTGTTTTCTACTTGCCTTGCATTTTAATTTAATCAATGTCAGGAAATTATGTACGTAGCTTTTCCCTCATTATAAAACAAAAACTTTGAAAAGGGAAAAGGGGATTCTTCGATCTATTTGAGTCCATCTTGAGCAAAGTCATTGCCACTGACTTCTCATAGGTAAACAGGCTTATTACACAGATGAACGACAGTGATCATGTGACGTTGTCGTCAAGCGACGTCTTACGGTAAACAAACGTCTTGGCTGGATTCATGCCACTTAATGGCGACGGCTATTTATCTATGTCTCCATATGATGTCGTTTTTGACAGGACGTTAAACTCGAGTTAACTCACTCACTCGATCGTAAAAGCTTTTTCATGGGACACTAGGCATAAAGGGATTTTAATTTTAACATACCTCTGGCGTTTGGGCTACTGTTTAATCTGTCAACTATTCGATCGTAAAATTCCGCTTTAGGTACACCAGAATCTTTCAGTAGTTTCTCCGTCTTAGCAATGCATATGTCATACTTCTTAAGTAACTTCTCTAATTCATTGAATCCCTGTAAAATAGAGAAAAAAACATATATTCCGAAGGTATACCGAAAGCTGTAATTCACTTCTTCCTAAACCACGCCTACTTTAAACTGGTATACACCCCTCCATAAACTGTAAGGTAAAATCGTGGACTTATGTTCGACGTTGAACACGTGCGATTTTGATTTGGGACTATGTTACATGCTTAGTTGTCGTCGCATTGGCCAATTATACACTTACTGGATACTTTTGAGTGAGATTCATGGTGTTGCTTGTAAAGTGAATCTCGGCCAGTATCCCAGAATCATCATAAAACAGTCCCCTTAGGGTGAAGGGATACACTTGCAGTGAAAGCAACTCAGCCATTTTCGTTTGTGCCAACACCCCTTCCACCCCACTTCTTTCTTAATAGGGTCTGCCCCTTAGGAAATGTACAAGTAGTACGTTCCTTGAAGCGTAGATCCCGTTTATGGAAGGGTTTCCTTGCATAGGGACGCAAAATGGGTGTGACAAAAGTTGTCTATTTTAGAAAAAATGACAGAAAAAAACACATAAAAACGTGAAGGTTTACCAAAACACCTTAAAGATGATGATAACAGTAATAAGTATATAACATAATTCGAACAACGCAGTAAATGATTAATTATAAATACATGTCCCCTTAAAGGTAGGTTCCTGTACTTTGGAATGCATCATAATTCTGATGATTTTTTATCCAAGTTGTTGGAAAGCAATTATAAAGAGGAAATGAATAAGTTTCACTAAAAAGTGTAAATAAAAAAATCATAGAAAAGTTATTTTGCAAGGGATTTCCTAACTGTGCTTCGCACACCAGTTAGCGCTATTTTTAGTTCGCGCCAAAAATAGATAACATAGCTGACGTCATGCTGCATTGCATTTCGGGATAGTTTTAACCCATCTGCCATGCCAGGATCTCTGGAAGAGCTCACGGCAAGAGAAAATTAACCGTTGGCAAATGACATCAGAAACTGCAGACTTGTAGACATATATACATATTTATTTTTAGAACTGGAATTCCAACAAAAGAAAATAATCCAAAGGGAAAACGACTATTTTCTACAACATCTGACCATTTTCTCAGTAGCAACAGTTTCAGAAAAATAAGAGAATTCAATACTACCGAGAAAAAGACAAAATTATTTTGTGAACATAATTGTTATCGCTAGGCCAGGAACCTACCTTTAATATTGAATATATAATATCTAACACGAATGGTCATTTTATATGAAATTTATGAAACGAGACTTTGGCGAGTTTCATAAATTTTACATGAAATGACCACAAGTGTAAGATTCTGCTCCTCATATGACCCTTATAAAATGGGATTTTGTCGTCTTCACAATGAAAGTTATTTCAAGAAAAAAACGCACTTTTGACACGGACGTTGTCAAAGTACTATTACTCGTGTGGTCATACGATTTTTATTATATGACGTTATCCACTGTATAACAGCGACGTCATATGATGAAAATAAGATAAAAACCTACCTGTATACCATAGCTCGACTCTTCGTAGATAACCGAGACATATGTCCAATTAAACAGTCGAACCAGCTCAACCATAGCCTGGGCCTGGTTAACATCAGAAGGAATAGTTCTAAGAAAGTATGGGTATCTATCACGATTGCTGAGCACGGTACTGGTAGAGAAGAAGCTCACCTGAAAATAAAATAAACAGTGCTCCAGATAAGAAGGGGTTAAAGGGATAATTTAGAGTAAATTCCATGCCTCCATAAAAGCATATGTTGTGACCCCCATTTGAACCGTTCGCCCAGACGGTTCTAATGAGGGGTCACAACATGTTATTGTTGAGAGATATGAAAATATATTTTTAGATTATCCTCAATATCCCCTCTTTTCTAGAGCTCTGAATGAAGTCACATGAAAATTAGGATGCATACTATTCACGTTTTATGGTGCATGGGTATACCTCCATGTTTTCCACCATTTTAAGAAAAGGAACAGCTTTCCTGACTTCCTGTTTCCTTTCCTGACTGACGATCCCCTTCCAAAATTGGGTTCACTTTTACAGGAAAGACTATATGAGCCGCGACACGAGAAAACCAACAAAGTGGTTGTGCGCCCAGCGCAGACTCAGTTCAATCTGGGCATCTACCAAGTCTGATCAGAATGTTCGCTAAGCGTTTTAAGGGTAGCTAAAGGTCTATGCTACCTCCATGCAGACAGCAAAGACTCTGATCAGACTGGGCGGATGCCCAGGCTGATCTGAGTCTGCGCTGGGCGCACAACAACTTTATTGGTTTTCTGGAGTCGTGGCTCATGTTCTTAAGATGAACAGTCTTTTCGTTTGAGTTGGGGCCAGTTACGAAGGGAGAGAAAAAAACATAGTTTCTTCACCTTAAAATGTATCAATTTACCTTAAATGAACATTTAAAGACACATTTTTTTCTTTAACAAATTGGGGTGGCACACTTTGATAGCTCCCAATAAACAGTGCTTAGGGCCACAGCTTACATCAAAGGATTGTCTTATCTAGGTGATTATGAGGGGATTATGCCAGTGACAAATTCCAAAAGTGGGGCCTAATATGGGGAAACTGATATTATCCTGTAGATGCATCTACTTTAAACAATTTAACAACAAGAACAAAAAACTAATGAGTTAAAAAAAAGTAATTCATAATAAAGAAAAAAAAATATTATAATTTTCATTTTATCTATTTTTGATTTTATTGTTTTATTTTATTTATTTTTTTTTGTCTGATCCGAGATAATGGTTGTACAACTGTTTTCCTTTTTTTTTTCTTTGATTTGTTTATGATTATTTTGTTAAAGTAAATGCAAAAAAAAAAAAAAAAAAAAAAAAAAAAAAGGTTTCACTGTCTGCTAAAAGCTAAACATATTAAAGTTTCTGGCATCATAAAAAATATAAAAATGACTTTTTGCTAGACATATGTAAAACAGTCATATAAAACTTGCAAACCAAACAAAGAGATAATTATTTTAATTTTATTTTCTAGATCTGACTTTATGTGATATTTTGTGAAAAATTATATAAACATAGACACATATATATGCCCAAAACTTGAAAAGGCGAAAATAAAGACAGAATGTGCATGCTGATTTCGAATACTCATTGATAACGTAACTTTCGTGTGAACAATATGTCACATCTATGTAGACCGTAATCAGGTTTTTTTTTTTGTTTTTGTTTGCTTTTTAGCTGTGCAGGCTGATTTGGCATAACTTGAATATTAACAGTAAATATTCAAATCAGCTGTCACATTGTGTAGATTGGTCATAGTCTTCAATTTTGCTTTTTAGGAATCGTAGACTGTTTATGCAAACATGATTGACTGATTAGACTGCACATGCTGATCTAAGTCTTCTGTATGCGCGAACGTTGTAATTTATGAGTACCTATATTTGCATGGCATATTTTAGTAGCCCTTGGCATAAAAACAGGTTTTGAGCAGATTATGGCAGCACTGTTCAACACAGCTCTATGTGGGTCTTCAAAAACAGTCTGATCCAATTATCATCTGTTTATAACTATATTCTGTCTTTTCCCTTGACAATTGATTTCCCTTTATCTGGCCCCCTACCTGTACTTAAGTGAAAAGTCTTCTGGGATATTTTATCTCTGAGCAGCATGTTTCAATAAACGGTCATTAGGGTATTATGCAATCAAAAATGTGTCTTTAACAAGAAAACGACATTATTCGATCAAGAAATCTCTGTTTGTCAGCACAGGTAAGGTTACTAGTTAGTTGCACATTTTGTAATGGAGATGAACGTCTGCCTGTTTTGCTTACCAGCAATACAAAGGACAACTGTTCTTTTTACTGGCGAAAGTATGTGCACTTAGTACTGGTTAACCGCTTAGGAGGTATAAGCAAGCCTGCCCAGGAATAGTGTGGCTAGGTTAACTGACCGTCCCGACATGACCATAGCTGTTTACCGTGGACGTTAAGCATAAAAAAACCAAAACCCCAAACCTAGTTTTTGTTTTATTAAACCATTTTTAAACAGTTTGAGCGACTGTCTTCGTAGCTTGAATGGCATCTATACAAATGTTTTTAATTTCAAGTAGGCAATGAACAGAGGCTATCCAAAGATCCGGAGATATTTGCATAGTTATCTTAATATTTTTCCTGCTGGATGTAGACTTTGCCACCAGTCATTAGATCCGATCGACAAAAGTGTGATACATATAGCGATATATTTGCTACGTCGCTCAAAATGAATCATTAACAAAGAAAAGAAAAAAAAAGTAAAAAAAAAAGGACTCAGACCAGGCTATACAGAAACAGTATTACTTCACATATGAGCATATTCAATTAAACCGAGACTGCTATTTCCGTTTCTCTGATGCACTCCTTGCGTCCAGAGAACCTTCCTCCAGAACTTATTTGAAAATGTGGTCTTAAGCTGAAGAATTGTCAAATCGAGAGTACTGTCTGAGGGTCAAGCAACCTAATTTTATTCTCAGACCAAAATCATACATTGTGTCAGGTCATTTGCGTTTGCGAATGCACTAGGACCTGATTCCTGCAACTCACTAGAAACTGAAAATAAGTATATAGATAAAACTATTGTGCCACTCAGGCATGCTATCACTGCTAACAAAGCATAAAAGGCGTTGTTCGTAAGACAAGTCAACTGCCCAATTAGTCTTCAAGACCTAGTTTTTTAACCTAGTGTTGGCTACTGCTTTCACTTGCTTTTAGCGACGTATGCATGTACTTTTGGGCCTGAATTGTAGCTTCTATACGTAATCTAATAATGGGTAGTTTTATCACTATTAAATATACATACTTAGGAGGCTCAGTTAGATTGTATTCAGTTACTGCTATTTAATCATATGATACATCTGTACTGTTTGGAATGGAATTAAATGCATCCTATCACTGGGTATCGTGAAAATAATGACGAGGCTAGTCGCACGTACTAGTACCGCAAACGTGTTTCTAAAGACAATGTGTTTTATTAAATTTGAAATACTTATAACAACTTTATTCAATTGAAAAATGACACACTGTAAGATAATGCTTTATTTCTGATGTTCATAGATTCGTGCTGTGAGAAAAGGTACTATATATTATCTTCATTATTCCAAAGAAATTTGTTGCCTATAGGCATGAAGAGATATGAGCTGCAAACTCAAATCTAGCCGTGGCATCTTAAAATCCATTATAGGTGACGATAAGGTATGAGAAATTAATAAGTTTAAAGCGTTAAATCTATAAACCTTCAGAAAGAAGACAAAGTAAAGAAGTAAAAGAATCAAATGAAAAAAAAAGAAAAAAACGCAAAGAGAACAATTTATTATGAGGCAGCTCAGAGAACTGCAAGGCAGTTGTGCACAGCTCAACGTATTAGTCATATTATCAGAAATTCAAGGAGGGTAGATAATAAAATGCCGAAGGAACTTATTTAATCAAATTTTACACATTAAATGGGAATAGGAAAGAAACAAAATATTTAGTCAAGGTAAACAGAAAAAAAGAAAACACGGCAAACAAAAACGATAACAAAAACGAAGCCAAACAGAAGGACCAACCACTTTGGGGCTGTCTATAATAAATGTATCGGAAGGGGGAGGGGGTGGCAGGGGACTTTAATCTGTTTTGACACGCCAGTCCTAGCCCTAAATTTTGCGTCAATCCATCAGATATTCATTTCTTTGTCCTCTTTTGTCAGCATTGGTACGATTTCTTCGTAAGAGATATTTTTCATTCTGCCTCCATATGCATTTAACCTAATGATTCTTCCTAACATATTGACAAGCAGTATAAACGGGGCGTTTAGAGCCTTCGAGGAACAGGTCATATAATATTCATAGCAGCGGTCATATTAATGTAAAAAAAACTGTGACTTTTGCGTCAAGCCATGTATTAACTGCGGTTTTGAACCTGAACGTTACTTTAACGTACTGAACATGTTTCTTTGTCAGCCGGAAGATCAAGATACCCAGAAACGAACATAATTAAACAGCAAAATACCCCAAGGCATCCAGGGAAGGTAGGAAATGTATAGAGGAGGAAGTCATTTCCTTTACGAGTTGATGCAAATTGATAAGAGAGACAGACTGAAAACGGAAGAGTTTCTTCCTCTGTAAGTGTACCAATTTACAGCAAGATTTTCCTATGTTACTTCATTTTGATATATTTTTCGGTGTCCGCTCTATTTTCAGGTAAGGTACGGATATGCCTTATATGCCTTTATAACCAAGAAAACCATGATTGAACGACATGTGGCATTTTACAATGGCTTATATACAAGCACTTCACGACGGCAATTATTTGAAAATGGGCTTTTACTTTTAAAAAGTGGAGAGTGTATGAGGGTCAAGCAAAACTAATTTCATAAACAGACTGCAATAATTTATTGCTTACAAAAAGTAAGAGATATTTTGACATAGAAGCGTGTATCAGAATTCTATAATAATGACTGGTTAGACTATTATTGTATATTGGTAGAGCACTATTTAAGTGGCAATATTCAGCTAAATCAGAAACATTCAAAGCCAGTCACGTGTTCTAGAGCAACAAATAAACAACTATGGGGTCTACACCTCAGTTTTGCATCAGCGAAAACAATTTTTTCGGACCCTCATTTTCTGGGAATATTTAAATTCTTCCTAATTTACAAACTGAGAACATCCATTTTGGTTGGCTTTATTGCGTTATTTAAGGTGTAGTGCCCTTGCAAATGTCACCGTCGGTATGACAATTTGCCACACAACGGTATCGGTTACGCCTATTGGTTCGTGCTTCGATCAAACAGCATAACAAGGCATCTGGGTCTTGTTATCTGATGCACAGAAAGTTTGTCGTACTACAATTTGTATAAAATTGGTCAGTTATTGCCGTGCTAGATCTGTACGAAATTTGCGTTGTCGACCCTTTGTCTACTTCTTATTGACTCTTGCTCACGTGACAAGCTTAAAAGTATCAATATTCATATTGAGGGTCTCTATGAATATTTGTTTTTGAAGTATAACGGTTCATTGTGCATCTGCTTATTTTTCTGCCTTCTTAAGTTTCTTTGTTTTCCTTACTTTATACAAATAAATTCTTACACTCCAGGACAGGTACAAACCTGTATTTGCTTTTTCATATGATATGAACTTATTTTCGATAATACAGGCATGAGGCTGGCATAAGGGTTGGCTAGCATAGCTCACAGCAGTTTGTACTAATGTAAAACCTCTATATGTGCCACGACACGAGAAAACCAACAAAGTGGTTGGGCTCCCAGCGCAGACTCAGATCAGCCTGGGCATCCGCCCAGTCTGATCAGAGTCTTTGCTGTCCGCATAGAGGTAGGTAGCTTAGACCCTTAGCTATCCTTTAGAGTCTGGTCAGACTAGGAGGATGCCCAGACTGACCGAAGTCTGGCTTGGGCGCACATGCTACTGTGTTGGTTTTTTCGTGTCGCGGCTCATATGTGACAATGAACAGCATATACTGTGTTAACCCACTCCAACCAAATGTAGCGCAATGTGTCAGGTATGTTTCAGAGCATATTGTTCTTTATTAAATTAGGAGTATATAGCAATCTGATATAATGCAATAAAGCTAAAGTTTTCCTATCTGGGATTAGAGTTCTGATTAAATTTTCCATCGTCCTTCAAACTACCTGATTTTTTTCACAGCTTACGTGACAGATTTACCATGTCTGCTTTAACTACTTTTTATGCAAATTAAGGAAAGTTAAACCGTTATACACGATTTAGCACAATAAACTTTAGCTGCGTCCTAGCTAAATGTGAAATAAATAAATGATTAAGATATTTGGTGAATGTCTAAACCCTCAAAGCGCCAAAATGTAGACCGTTTAACGTCTGTATTATTTTAACAAGTCAGAGCTGTCGCCTGACAGCATAGCTCGCCTGAATAGTTGCTTGCCCATCACACAGTCGCTATGGTGGTGTGGACTGCTATGTTATAAAACTTCAGGCAAGCATGTCCATAATGACAACACATTTATAAACAAAAGCTATCTCAGAAATGTCTTAAAAAAAAATCCACATGAAATTTCAAAGTCCATGAGCTTTAGGTCAAAGAACTAAGGGGTAGAGGGGAGGAGGGCAGGGCTAGGATGTATCAAAGCCTTTAACCGTTATCTAACATCAGTCCAAGCATTAGTATCAACTGAGTCCATTGTGGCACTGTGAAATTATGTCTTCATTAATATTAAACTAATCAACATCTTTAAGACAAAACTCAAAGTCCATGACCTTGACATCAAGGTCATCCAGTCGGGTAAGTATATAGTGTTTTGTAAAAACTCAAAAAAGTGTCTAACATCAGTTCAAGTGTAAACTAAATCTCTGCCAAGCATTATGAATCAGTACGCAATTAGAAAACTTTAATAAGACCAAATTTCCTAAGTCCCTGACCTTGACATCAAGGTCACCGAGCAGGGCTGGGGTAGTACTCTGTAAAACTTTGGACTAATATCTAACTACAGTGCAAATATAAAAAGAATTCATCTATGGTTTCAGGAGATATGTGTCATTAAAAAACTTCAACCAAAACATCCAATCAATAAAAAGACAATTTTCTAAGTCCATGACCTTGACATCAAGGTCACTGAGGGGGTGGGGGTAGTACCTTGGAAAACTTTAGACCAATATCTAACTACAGTGCAAGTATTAAAGGAATCCATCCATGGGTTAAGGAGATACTGGGCTTTAGAAAACTTTAACCAAAACATCCAGTCCCAAAAAAACTCCCAATTTTCTAAGTCCATGACCTTGACATCAAGGTCAAGGAGTGGGGTGGGGATGGTACCATGTTAAACTTTGGACCAATATCTAACTACAGTGCAAGTATCAAAAGAATCCATCCATGGGTTGGGGAGATATAGGTCTTTAAAAAACTTTAACCAAAACATCCAATCCGGACGCCGACGCTGACGCTGACGCGGACGCGGACGCCGACGCCGTGGTGACAACAATAGCTCTTCCTGAACTTTCGTTCAGGCGAGCTAAAAAGTGTTTCGTCCAAGCTCTCATCATAATCAGAATTCACAGACTAGAGGAAGAATAGTTAAAATCAAGATCAGGCGGCTCATTGTCTGGATCTCCGCTTTTGCAAATGTAAGTATTTTAATTTCTGGCGCTGGATACACTATCATTTTTAATTCCTCTCCCTCCCCCGCCCCCTCCCCCCTCCTTCAATAGGATTCAACTCTTATTCTAAAACAGTGCGCCTTAGAAGCAATTGAAAGTTTTGGTGTTTTATTTTGCAATATTTCGCTGTTTCGGAGCGCGTAATTCTTATTGCTGACATCACTGGCAAATACTGACGTAATCTTATGATGTTTTAAGACTCTAGACGGTGTAACGTCTCTTTTTCTTTCGAAAATCGCCATTAAACGTACATTTATTTTAGATACAATTAAGAATATTAGCGGGAGCCTGAACGCGCTGGCAGGAAGGTTGCGAGAATATGGATGAAAAATTATTTCGCTGTTTTCGAGTGTTAGAACTGAAATAGTTCAGCTCTTGCATTGAATCGTTCAGTAATAATTCACTGTTTGTCGGCCAGTTGTAAGTAGATATATCACTCTCTCTCCGCGCTCGTAATACGATCTACATTACAATTAACTTCCAAACAGTGAATTATTACTCAACAGTTCACAGCTTGAGCTGATATATTTCGTAAACAAAATGATTTTTTTTCTGTAAGAGCAAACTCTTTCCTGTAATAGTAGGCCCACTTTTGCAGGGCATTTTCCTCAGTAAAGGAAATATGAGGCCAAAAAATTAATTCACCTGTGTAAAAATGCCGGAAAACCATGGAGGTGCACCATACACTGAAGTGTTAAGGCGGTGCCAATCTATACACTAAAAACATCGCCTGCATCGTCCAAGTTCTTCAGCTCTAAACCCCTTATTTCCTAACTGAACCTTCTATCTCCTATTCGGACAAGTCCATACTTTTCACCAAGAGAAGAATCTCAGATACCATTGCTAGATATGTATTAATGAATAATTATCATATTCACTTTTGGGCAGAGATGCTCATATGAATAACAGCTTACATCAATCAAGAATGTCGGACTAGTAATACATCAGAACTTATTAATTATCAATCTAATCGAGAAGCAATTAGGGAGTCGGCCAACGTAGAAAGGCAGAGTTGAGAAAAACGATAAATAGAAATAAAACAACGAAAGAAAATGTATAGCCGACATAACGACAACAACAAAAACGAACTGAATATACAAACACGTGTGCACTGGACATAGTTTTAAACATAATACACGCAGGCTTTGTCACTTTAATGCATACTAAGCGCACACTTTGCAACAAAACAGAATAATTTAGAGACTGTTGCTGTGTCCTATTTAGTTACTTTATCTGGAAGTGCCTAAATACCTCATCGAAAGTTTATAGAGCCACAATGCTTCTATTGGTGAATGTTTCCCATCATGTTACAAAGTGAAATAGCTTTTGTCTCTAACCGTGTGTGATTTTTGGAGACCAAAATGTGATCAGCTCTTATTAATGAAAAGCAAAATTTCCTGTAAGAATTGACTTTTTATTGAGAAGGAACTCCGAGGCAAAAATGATAATAATAATTAAAAATGGCTTAAACTGAAAGTGCATCAGTTCACCTTAGATAGCAGTGGACGGACACACGGTGACGGTTATACATGTATGCAAATCTGGGTACGTTCCGCTGAGCCGGCTGGGGAATACTGTTATGGGAATTGAAACGGAACAAATAGAATTTAATAGCATGGATTCATTTGTTATCGTGTTTCCTTTGCAAAGGCAAAATAACTGACAAACTATTCGTTTTATGTTTACTATAAAATTATTATATTCAGCATTCGACTACAAATGCCAAATCTGACCAATTTGATAGAAACAAAATATTTCCGTATATGTCAACGGTTATGACAGTTATCTATTAACCAGTATACCATTACCATTCCAAATTGATGATTATCGATTTCTTGTGCTCCTGATATTTTCGAATAAGTCTACACTTGTATGGCATTAGTTTAAACATATTTTATTCATAATTTCACTGACATGCATCATAAGATATACACAAAATAGAGTAAATGGGATTGGAATGAAAGCAAAATGCTTATAGGATTCCTTTCCCTGAATGGCATGGCATTAAACACAGGTACAAGACAATGTACATGACAACGAAAATTTCTTACCATAAAACTCGATTGTTTTCACATACTACTCACGACTTAATTTAAATTCGAATTATCACTCTTACGGACCCGACAGTTTGTTAGACATCAAAGTAAGACTAGTTTTTAACAAAATCCCACTTAGTATAAAAACAGTGCAAAAGATAAGTTTATTCTACAGCTCTTTATTTTGGTCGTTATATAACGGCCAGGCCGACGAATTACTGAAGAAAGTTTATCTCTAGTTTGCACCGTATTTTAATCCAACCAAATTTATTCCAAAAATTGGTGTGACTTTGAAGCTTAACAAACTGTCGGGTCCGAAAAAAGGATAATTTGATATCAAGTAGTAAATGAAAAGAAAATCGAGTTTTCTTTTGTCAGGAATTTTCGTTGTCATGTACGCTGACTGTGTTGAATTCCAGGCCAGTTTAAAGTATTTGAATCGACTGCCCAATTAACATTATGAAATTTCAGTATGCTTTTCTCTGGTTTCGTCACCAGATATTGTCAGTGTCACTGATGAGGCTTTTTATGGCCGAAACTATGTACTCTAGTCCATGTTCCTTCTTCTAAATGTATTCTCTGCTCTTAAGGAACTCTCTAAGATTTTAATATTTCTCCGAAACAAATGTAGTTTCACTGATTTCGGCTCTTATACTTTTGAGGCAGTTCCGCCCTAGGGGCTCGTGCAAACAGAGAAGACACATTTTATCATTGTAATCAGACTGTGCATTCTCTAGTCTCGGAAGCCATGTACTGATATATTACAATACGTGAAGTTAAACTTTCAATCTTTGATATAGCACACGCAAAGGGAAATACGGACTTTTGACAGTATCAATGCACCTATGCTCAATTTTTGATAAATTATTGCAGCTCATGAAGAAATTTTTGATGCGTTGGCGTAATAGATGAATCTGTGCATTGTATGTGGTTTTGAAGAATGTTATGTGTGTAGACTAATTATTCTGAAAGTACAAGGATGGAAACTAAAAATTTCCGTCACGCAAACTAGGTCCATCTATGTTTCCAGATTGTCTTATTTATTATTGTGACACGATATTAACAATCATTTTATGACAAACACTCAACCATGTTTTATTTAAATTTAAAAGATAAAGACTGTTAGCCTATTTTGGGACAGAGAGTTTAATTGCTCTACCCTCAAAAATGAATATTGTCATTTGCAAACAAAGAGTTTTCGTAGGAATTAGACGTACTTATTCCAGGTGGATGTACAAGATCAAAAAAGTATCTCATCGCTTTCTGGTCTTACTATGTGATCTCACTGACACAGACGTTTATCAGGTAGATAGTCATCCCTAAATGCGGGCAATATTAAACTATCTTTGGTTTTATATCCACGATCTGATAACACACAAAAATATGATTCATAATATTCATGTTATTTATATAATTTTAGGCATTAACAAGTGCTCATAGAGACTGGGCCCGTTAAATTCACAGTAGCTTGGCCAAAGTGGGGATATTGAGGTTCCTTTGTTTATGGCATCTACTGTCGTGATTTCAGATATTCATTGCTGTAATACATTGATGCACATGGACAAAATAACTTGTATGTTTATGAACTAAAACAGGATTCAGGCCGTGAGTTACGCGCCTCTAAATCGGGTTTAAGCCCCGCCCTACATCCTTCCCAATAATGTTTTACTGACCATTTCAAGGCAATGCTTCTGGTGTGGTTTACTATTATTACTGCCATTGTTTGTCGGTTTTCTATAAAAAAATATTCTTTGTTTTTTTGTACTAGAATTAAGGAACATTTTTTCCATACTCGTGAATTATCGCAGATTAACATATGTTGAATGAGGGCAGATAGCGCAATATTAATTCACGACGGCCGCAGTTTACTAAAGGATACGAAACAGCTAGGGTTTGGAAAAGACATATGCATATGTTGTGATACGCGCTATACTGTTAAGACAACATTCATGGAAGTTATTGAGAAATTCCAGCTGGTTGTAACACCTTCACTTGTATATTGCAAATCAAATTATGCTTTATCAAATTAGGAGTTTATGTGAATCTAATCTAATGCAATAGAACATAGACGGTCTATCTGTGATTTGATCCTTAATTGAATTTCCTTCCTACTTTACCAAAGCTATCTTAGCGGGCTACTGATAAGGCTAATGAACTGTCCGGGTTTGGCATTTACACCACAGCTTAAAATTTGCATATGCCTCTCCTAAACACGACCAATATTAGGAAAACCCAGCAGGTTCGACTGAATTTGTAATGACTATATAACTGCGGCCTTATAATCTAACCGGTTTGACCTTTCCGTACGACAAACCGTATTTAACATGTCTGAGAATAGTGGGTACTATAGATGGATGGATGACTTGCAATTTTATGTCTTTTTCAACGGTATTTTAGTCATATCGTGGCCATGGGAGGGTGATACTGAAAGGGTCTGTGCTATGACAGCCCGGTTTTGATTGGTTTATACTCTCGTTCTAGATCATTGCGTTTTAATCATTTGGACCATTGTCGATCCTAATATTCATTGAATCGACTGCCTAATGAAATTTCGGAAATTACAATATGCTTTTAATGGCTTTCTTGGCCAGATAATGTCGGGGTCACTGATGAGGCCTCAATTGCCAAAACTTCGAAGTATGGCCCTTGTTCTCTCTTTTGAATGTATCTCTGATCTTAAGGGAATTTTTAAAATTTGAATTGCTCTAGACTAAAGCATATGGAGAAGAAAAAAACATTATATGATCTAAAATAGTTTAAGTTATACAGTCAACTCTCGCCATCTAAAAGGCGAAGTATTTTCAAGCTACTGACATCTCGAAGCAATTTTTCTGTTTTCTGGTCCAAGAAAAAATGACATTTAGATACCAACAGTTTTAGAAAACAGGAGTTGAAATGTATAGAAAAAATGTCTCCAAACAATATTCTATCATTAAAAGACATTACTTAGGTGTCACAATATTGTTCCTCTTTGTTATTTGTTATTATGTCCGCTTGTCTTTGGTCTCTAGCAGCTTGGTCACCTGAAAAGCTGCCCTTTCTGCTTTTTGTTTTGTTCTGTTTTGTAATCTAAAATATAAGAATGTTGCTGCTGTTTTTAATTAGGGGAGCTGAATGACCAACTGTTTGTAAAAGAGCTGCTCATTCGGTTTACCGTGAGTGTTCTCTTTCACTTGAGTCATTTTTGTGTGTGTGCTTCTGTCCCTTTTGGTTTTAAGAGCGGGATCTGGAATTTAATTGTATCAATTGCTGATCACTGAATATCTTTTCACTTCTCTTTTAAGATATCAGTGTTTGAGATTACAATAATCAATTGTATTAAAATTTGAACTTGTAAATTTCTCACCATCGAAGAGCCTGTTTAAGCTGTCGCATTAGTATAATTTCCCCTGTTACGTCAAAGCTGAACCCTTAAATTGTTTGAAAAATCTTAAAGTTCTAAAGTTCTAAAAAGATGTACATTTGCACTTTCAAATAAGTTAGAATAATTGCAACTATTATAATCTGCAGCTTAACAAGTTTGATTCTAAAATTAAATGGTTATTAAAAATATTTTGATTTTAATTAACTTGCTCGTCTGTAAGTCCAGCTCATCTGGCGACAGTAGGAATAAAGCTATTCCACATACTCCGATTCTAAATATCCATAGAAAAAATAGAGAATATGTTTTAAGAAATATGTTAGGCTTTTTTTGTTTTAAATTGAAGTTTGGTTTTGAATAAAACATATTTGTGGATGTACATTTCCCACATATGTTCCGACGAGTTAAATTGATCAAAATAATCAACAATGTAGCATTGAAAATAAAACAATAACAGTAATAATTTAGTTTGGTTTTTTACTTAAGAAATAGATCAGCTCTAGCAGTGAATTGTTGAGTAATAATTCACTGTTTGGAGGTCAGTTGTAAAGTAGATCATATCACGAGCGCGGAGCGCGAGTGATATATCTACTTACAACTGACCGACAAACAGTGAATTATTACTCAACAATTCAATGCTAGAGCTGAACTATTTCGATTCTAACACTCAAAAACGCCGAAAAACTATTCTTTTCATTTAAACTCTCCAAACCTTCCTTCAAGCGCGTTCATGCTCCCGCCAATATTCTTAACTGTATCTAAAACTAATATACGTTTAAATGGCGATTTTAGAAAGAAAAAGAGACACTACACCGTCTAACGTCTCAAAACGTCAGAAAATTACGTCAGTAGTTGCAGTGACGTCAGCAATTAGACTCACGCGCTCCGAAACAGTGAGTTGTTGTAGAATAAAACACGGTAACTTTCCATTGCTTACTTAGGCGCACTGAGTAAGAATTACTTTCAAAAACATAAGCACAAAATTGAAAGCGTCGAGGACATCACAGAATAGTGCATTGGGATTAAATGTCAATTGAATGTAGGAAAAATAACGCATCTAAAAAGGACCTCTGCTCCAAATAAAGTGTCATCGCTTTCAAACAGATAGAAATACGTAAATTTAAAGAGTAACTACACTTCAGGAACTGAATCAGATCCCAAACCCAATTCCCAACACCAAAATGCTGTTTTCGTAATGCTGTTTACTGTTTTCTACAATACGATTTTCTTCATGCCCTCCGTCATCGAAGAAAGAAAAGTTATGCTTCGAATATTTCGTCTCATTTTAGCGTTATACATTTTGTAAGTAACCGGGGAATCTCATTAACAGGCATTTTGTAGAAAGATACACTGATCAAAACTTTTTAGTTTGGCACACGTCATTATCAACTTCTTCCAAACAATAACTGAGCAGGTGGTTTCTCTGTGTAAGTAGGACATAAACTAACATTTTATGATGACAGTGTACTTTTGCTCCAACAAATTAGTCTTTTGAGATTTTGTGGTCGTCTAAGCACCAGACTCAAGGCAATCTACCAATGAAACCAATTAAATAGGCCTGTCAGTCAGCAATCTTGACTTTTATTTTTCTCATACACTTTATTCGTAATTTATCACATGACGTCGCATCTGAGAGTGTAATAAAGCCATGCATTAAATGCGATAATCCACTAGTGGATTAAATATGCAAATTACGTCGTAACGTTATACGTTGACGTCCATAAAAACGTTGCGTTTTGTAATGGCGAAATCGTGACGTTTTAGTGCAAAATTTGCTTATAAAATGCGATTTTAGTGTCATATGATAAATAGAATCTTGCATTCGTGCTCCTGTATTATTGAATTTATTAAACTCGTTGGTGACAATGATAAGATGCTCACTAGTGGATTATCGCATGTTTGAAAATTCGAACCTGGTTTGCCCGTCTAATGGGGAAAATCCTCGCATTCGGCATATAAGTCCTTTCTAAATCTTAATTTGGCAGTAGATTCAAAGACTGATTCATATATAAAAATGGGCCAAATAATATAAAAGACGATAATCTAGAATAGGAGTCTAAACCAATCTGAAATTTTAGATTTGTCAGAATATATTCTCGGATCTCAAAGAACAGAAATAAAACATAATCTGCACTATGGATGATGTACTGGGAGATATTTTACGGCCGCCACACGGCACATAACCAGCTGCAGTGAGGAAAAATTAAACACTTAAAGAGTTCCTTTAAGAGCAGAGAACACATTCAGAAGAAGGAACATAGGCTAGACTACGCAGTTTCGGCTAATAAAGCCTCTTCAGTGGCCTTGACAATATCTGGTGCCGAAACAAGTGGAAAGCATACTGTAATTTCTTAATCTTAATTGGACAGTCCATTCAAAGACTGAAGTTGACTTTGGACATGCTTTTGCCAATGTTTCGCGGTAGACAGTGTATGCCCCTTTGCAGCACTGATGGAAATCTTTTCAACCGTAAAAGGGCTTCCGTCGCCCTCAACCTTTTATTTTCTACATATCCACATCCCATCGTCCTGATATTACTAAAATACTGTTGGAAAAGATGTAAAATCGCAAAGTCATCCATCTGTCAATTTACTGACACACTGACTTTTCATTTGTATTTTCGCATGTAGTCCTTTTCACAGTAGAAAGTTTTTGGTCTGCTGCAACACTTGCTCGGTACCTTTTTAGAGTCAATTTCATATCAAATATATATAGTTAGTTGTATTAAAACATGTCGAAAACCTACGAAAAGCAATTTTCAAGCACTCGTTTTTGAGGTAGGGTGCATAGGGTGGACCTAACAAAATAAAAATATAACATTTACTAGCCTAAAAGCAGTATACAAAGTTAGTGTCCAAATAAGTGAAATATCCAAAGATCAGGCCTTACAATACAACACACAAACGGATATCAATATTGATCGAAACTGCTTTAGTTAAACTTAAGGACCATTTTATCGACGATGGCCAACACCAAATGGAATAGGGCTCTATGAATGTTTGCTCCTTTGCATACTGTTAACGGGTCATGTATCAATTTTATCAAAACAAAACCAAACTGGAAGTTGTCCGTAAAAATATAAATAGCTTTTGTCTGGGCCATCATTGAGTCTGATGCCCGACCCATGGCGTATAAACTCACAAGTACACCGGTAATCAATAACCGCTCAGAATAACTGAAGGTGGGTGGGTAAACTTTCGCGCTGTTCTTTAGTAATGCCAGTATGAACGCTAAGAGCATAGGAGTGTTATTTTCCATAATTAAACATATTTTATTGTACCAAATAAACAAAAGGATTGGACACAAGTTATAACAATATTAGCTAATCTTCTCCCTATTAACCTTGATTTGTTCACCACTAAGCATGCAAAATGTAGCCATACATTTATTTCATAGCTGATAGATTTGTCACGTAAACTATTTTTTTCTGAACATCAGCCAATTAACATATTTTAAATGTGTAGACTAAGTCACCGTCAAATTCTGATTCGTGTGTTTTCAACGCGGCATTGAATTTAAAAGTCATTGCTATCCCTCCATAAATTCTGGAAGGCTTTTCATTGTCAGTTCCTCGGTGTGTCTGCTATATGTCAGTATAAGAGCTATATGTCAATTTCACACATGTCGTTAAATGCGTATGTTTGTCGAAATGTTTGCATTTTGCGGGTACATATCTTAAAACAAAGTTCGGTAAAGTTCTGGATTGGTTAAAGTTGAAAATAAATATACTCCGTATGTTAGTAAAGACGTAAATGAAGGCATTGATTATAACAACTTTTCAAGGATCTACAGACAGACACAGGGGATTTTTCTTCTCAGTCTACTGAATGTGGCGATGATTTACGAATATCCTTGTCAGAAATTACAAGCGAACCAAGGGAATTTCCTACCACCAGCTGCATAAGAATCACAGTCCTGAGAGCTTAGGATTGTTTTCCGTAATGAACGTGTTTTCTGAGACAACGCTGTGATAGAAATAGGCTGGTTATTTAATGGTAGGAGATTTCAATTACTGTGGCTGTAATGCGTTGACCTTTAGAATAGATAGATGAGCAGCGACACGACAAAACCAATAAAGTGGCTGTGCGCCAAGCACAGACTCAGAACAACCTGAGCATTCGCCCAGTCTGGTCAGAGTCTTTGCTGTCCGCATGGAGGTAGCTTAGACTCTTAGCTACCCCTTAAGCGCTTAGCTAACAGTCGGATCAGCTTGGGCGGATGCCCAGGCTGATCTGAGTCTGCACTGGACGCAAAACCACTTTGTTGGTTTTGTTATGTCGCGACTCAGATATAATTGCATCATTTGCGCTGCGGCAGGGGGAATTGGGAGTTATCTTATTTGCAAATATTGCAGTTACTCATTCTTTATCGGGGTATAAGAATTGCTTACTCAGCTTCCTGTATGTGGTGTTTTAAGTTTAGTGCAATTACGAGATGCTTCTTTTCTCGCCCTTTTGTTTTGTAGTTATATTGTCTGTAATTTTTAGGAATTCATTTTTGGAAGTAATATTTTTTTTTCACGAATACAATAAATAAGCCTAGATAAGAAAGAAACACTCATAATAATAATTAACAAACAACTAATCTACTCAATATATGTGTTTAGCTATTGATGTGTAACTGAAATATGATGTAATATAAGTACAGATTTACAAATTCTTACTACTCTTATTATTATTTATACTTTGACCACTCTCATTTATACATGTATCGTATGTACTTGTACAGTGCCGTCTAGGGGAGGATAAATAGAGACCTAGCCTACATCCATATATGTTTCTTTTCACAAAACGTATTTTGTCAGAAATTTGTAGTAAAAAAAACAATACAAACATAAGCTAATTACTGCTACATAGAAAACAGTAATTTAGGTTAACATTTACTAGTCTAGAATTTCATTTGTCCGAACAACATACTCGAAAGTGAGACCCACCAGGCATTCAACGTTGAATTAATATTGTGTCAAAGTTGATTTAACGTTGATTTAACGTTGTTTAAAGTTAATTCAATCTTATATGCCCGCTGGAAAAGCCCCTGTTTTAACCGAGATTATCATCTTTTTATGCATTTTACTGGTGTAATTAATAAATTTAAGGTGTGAACTTTGATAATTGGAAAAAAAGTTGATTCTTAAAGTTTGTCAAATTGATCCACAGTTTCAGATCATATATGTCAATCTGGTCTCCCCGATAACCTCGCAAGGTCGCTGGGGCACCACAGAGGACTTTACAATAGTCCCTTCCCACCTCGTCCTGTTTCCAGCTGCCCTAGTTGAGCTAGCAAAGTCCATCCCTGTCCCCTCATAAATATTGTTCTTCACCTCTTCTTCTTTTTCTTTTCACTGTCCCCTGTAGTATTTTGCTAAGCCAGAAGAATTTGAGACGTGGTCAAACCACATTAATTTCCGTTTCTTGACCAAGGTCAGGAGTTCGTCATAATTGCCAATGGCTGCTTGGATCATTCTGCGAACATCCCCATTTTTGACATGGTCCTTGTAAGAGATGTCTTTAACCTTCGATTTCTTTCTCTACGTCTGCAGGCAAGGCCCATCGACGACTCAAAGACACATGGAAATATTGATTTGATAAGAGAGTACATCCGTTTCATCTTTGAACTAAGAGATACATATATTAGCCGCGCCATGACAAAACCAACAATGTGGTTGTGCGCCCAGCGCAAACTCAGATCAGCCTGGGCATCCGCCCAGTCTGATCAGAGTCTTCGCTGTCCGCATGAAGGTAGCTTAGACCCTTAGCTACCCCTTAAGCGCTTAGCGAAGCGTCTGATCAGACTTGGAGGATACCCAGGCTGATCTGAGTCTGCGCTGGGCGCTCAACCACATTGTTGGTTTTCTCGTGTCGCGGCTCATATATGTTGTTATATCTCGATATTGGTTTCAGCTATTTCAGAGCTACAGTTGCTTATGCAGTTCTTATGAGAACCTCCGGTATTAAGGCTTCATCTCAGACAACTGCTCCAAAGTACTTGAAGCGTGTAACTGTTCCAAGATTCTGTCCTTTAACCTTCATCTACATGCCACTGGCGCTGTTTGTTATAAGTCTGGTCTTCTCAGACCTTATCTCAATTTTATACTCTGGGAGATTTTGTCGAGACTGTCAGCTAGATTTTCTTGGTCTTGCTCTTCCTCAGCAAAAGCGTCAATGTCATCGGCAATTTGCAAGCTGGTAAACGCTTTGCCGCCTATGCTAGCCTTTCAATCATGTTCTTCCAGAGATCAGACATAATGCTTTCGTGAAAAATATTGAAGAAAGTGGGCGAGAGAAAGCATCTTTGCCTAACTTCAGCTATTGCTCTGAGCCATTCTCCTGTGCTGATATTCATCTCAACTGACCTTTTAGCCTTGTCGTAGAGGTGCCCAGTGGCGCAAACTAGTTTTGCAATGTACTTCTGCATGGTGGCCTATAAGGTTGCATGCCATACCATGTTGACTGCTTTTTATCAAATCTATGAAGACTTGGTATAGATTTTGCTGATGTTGAAGGAAATTTTCACTGAGATTGAGCTCTGTTCTGTTGTGCTTCTTTCGACCCAGCCTGTTTTTCAGCGATATTTTCTTCAGCTTGGGGTTTGAGCTTGTTCACTCGACTTTCAACATTACTTTCCTCAAATGACTGATAATGCTGATGGTTCTGTAGTTCTGGCAGAGCTGTAGGTCGCCCTTTTAGAGAGTGTAATAATCAGCGACTCAGTCTCTGGGGTTGGCAAATCTCCTGATCCCCATATCATAATGACTGGCATGAAATGTTTTATAATATCAGTTCCTGAACCATTTCGTATTTTTCATATTATGTGCATATTTATTGCATTTTGTCCGCAAAAATATATATTTCTGCAAACCCTTTTAGCGCTCCGCAAAGTCTCTGATTAGGCTTGGTAGATGCCCAGGCTGATCTGAGTCTTCGGGGAGGAGGGGGGAGCGCACATACCATTTATTTGGTTTTGTTATGTCGCGGCTCATTTGTCCTTTCACTTCCTTATCCTTCCCTGATTCGAAAAAGGTGCTCAAGTACTGATGGGTTAACAGCAACCGATTCCAAGTTGCGCAAGCGTCTCTAACCACGCGACCATCGCGCCTCTCTTATGTACATAGTATAAATACATACAAAAGCTCTTCGTCAGTTTTCCATATTGTCCGCATATATAATGCATTTGTAAATCTTTGTGTACGCAAATGACGAAGCTTTTAATTCTTATTTTCGCTCACATTCCAATGTTCACAGTTTATGCTTTAGGTGCGTTTTTATCCACAGTAAGGGCAAGCAGAATCCTAAAAAATCTAGAAGGCAATAACGACCTGAATCGCTTACCTAAGTTGATATATTGTGATGCATCGCCTCTTCGCTGATATGATTGCATAAACATGCAACCATCTTAGATCGTTGATGGATGTTTTTACAGTTTATATGCATAGGGCCATCTTAGTCATTTGACTATGATCATGGTCGAATAACACTTTTGCAGAGGCTCAATTTGAAACTTGGCCTTAATCAGCGCAAAAGGCCAGCGCAGGAGAAGATTTCAATATGAGTGGCCTTTGACAAAGAACAATGACCTTAACTACTGGTACTAAAAAGTATTCGTGTACTCATTTAGTTATCTACAATCTTCCAAATGTTTCACGTAAGACTTTATGGTCGCAGATTAATCTGAAATTTAGCATTTTTCTTTACAAAAGCAGAAAAAAAGGTTCTGCCTGTCAAAAGATCAAAGATCAATATAAGGTCATTATTTGACCAAAGAACCTGGTAAGATAAAGTCCATATTTGCCCCCTCCGCCCTCCCCTCCCCGCCTCCCAAGTCCAAGAAATTCATTTCGCCTATCGCCAGATATAACGTTTAAGCTAGACACCCACAAGCAGGCATAAAACGTCTAACTTGCACCGTACTTATGAAGATTCAATTGCATGACATCGATCATTGCATCGACGTTGATACAAATCAGTCCAACATTTTGGAGTCCGCATGTTATATGCTTCTTCATAAGTACAACATTATATTTGTAACAAAATTGTTTTGGTTATTCCATTGCTAATTTTGATTAAATCGCATTGATTCTGCCTGCCCTCCCATCGGCCAAGAACGGCTTTATCTTAAAGTCAGACACCAACTTTTTAAACCAGCCTGCATACATAAATAGACAGGTAATTAATGTCCAGTTGGTTCTATTCGGATCAGACGATTGTTAAAGCTTGTCTTGCACAATTTGCATTATGTGTTCTGTGTCGAAGCTCCTGCATATCCATATATTATTTGAAATAATGCTTATAAGAATATGACTCTAAACAAGTTGAATACTCTGTTACAAATATCTGACTCTATTTTGATTTCCAGTATATTTCCATTATGGTCGCCATAGTCGTATCAGCGGTAAAAACGCCAAAATTTAAATCATTGTAAAAAACGGTACAGCCTCTACGTTTGGTAATACAATGTAGGTTGGGCCATATTACTGGCAAAAAGTAGAGAAAACAAATTTTTGAAAAATAACAAATCGCTCCACAAGCTACCAATTTCTGTTCTGGTTTCCCGTCTGGCAATATAAACTTAGGCAGGACAGTGATTGGGATTCCATGCCTGTACATTGTATTTTTACCATTTTATGAAATCGAAAGTAGGTCAGTTTAGCTGCCAAATAAAATTAACCAAATAAGTTTTCAAACCCTATTTATGTAAAACTCAAGGGTGTTTTATTTTTTGAAGCAGGCTAATCGCGGTCATTTACCATTACAAAACTATAGTGAGAAGCTTGCAGGGATACCTCACGCTTTACTTTTTCATGCCGATAGAGCAATGGGGCCTTTAAACATGTAAATTTGTCATGCAGTATCGACTGCAACAATGTCGATTTGACATGAGGACTGATTGATATATTTAACTTTATATTTTTCATCTGGGTAAACACAATCAGCGAACGCCAGGAACACCTAATACGCAAGGCAGAATCAGTTAAGAAAACGCAATTTTGTATCTATTATTAAGGAAACTGGACATGGTTTTCAGAGAAGAAGTCTGCAACTGCCAGTATACTTTTTTTCTCCCTAAAAACTAGGATCTTCCCCTAGGGGAGAAACTATTTCCTTTAAGAGCACATGAGACTCTTTGTGTATGTTTTAGGGGATAGGGTAGAATGGTGGTGGAGGGGAGCTCATCTTATACTGATGCCAATACTAAGCCTTTTGGTTGCTTGTTTTGCCATTTGGGGAAAACAGTGGGAAAACACAGAGGTGTATCTGTTTGCCTTACGTGGATGCAATGTGTATGAAAGGCCAATACTCATGAATAACACTTGAATCGTCTATTCATGCAAATAGCCACTTCTTCACCGCCGTAATTACAGTTCGAGTGCCTTTCCACAGACAGGAAATAAACAATATTCCGCACTCACGACATACAATTTGGTGGAGTACAAACGCAGAGACGGTTATTAAGTACACGAGAAAATGTTTTGCTTATGTGTAGTTCCTAGGCAATAGTAATTGTGAAACTCTTCATGGCAGTGAATAGACGATGCAATTCAGAGTTGCACAGCGAGCTGCCATGCACCATTTATATATATATATTAAATGCGAGCAACATTTATTCCTCAAAATATGCTTAACACCATTTTTCATGTCTGTCGAAACTGAGGGAACATCAGCAGATAAAATGACTGCAACATCTGGAGACAGCCTTTAGTCTAGCTTGGAAATCCATGCCTCATACATTTATTCAACGTTACATTAGCTCAGTGCGTCGACAGAAAAATGCGGTTATAAAGAAGGACATCAAACTCGTAAGCCTTGTCTGTCGTGGAGTGACAACAAAAGCTCATGAAAATTTCCTTTCATATTAAGTTTTTATTGTTAAATATTAGGAGTTTGCGATGCATAAATCTTTAACTGTTAAGTAATGATTTTGGAATTATTTTGAATCTCATAAATTAACGCCGACGTCATTTACGTCGCCGTAATGGACAAGTAACGGAAGTAACCAGGGAAAGGTTGCACTACAGTAAAAAATGCTCATTATGCAAGCCCCGCCTCTTTTTGGGAGAGCTTTCAGGAGTATAATAAATATTTGCAGGCCCCTGTTGGTTTTATTATGAAAATTAAATATTTTCTGAATGTTATGCTTACTTATTACTATCAAAAATGGAGTTTATTTACAAAGATGTTTTGATACATTTTTATTGGGGTTGAAGAATACACAGGGGGTGCCAGTGAAAGTTTCGAGATTTATTCACTGCGAACTAGGCATGTCAGCACTAAAAATAGAATAAGTACACATATGCCGCACAACACCCAACTTTTTAGCTATTACTGGTAGGTAAAGGTGTTGTCTATTCAATGTGGCATGCCTCAATTTGGAAAGTTTAGACCAGGAGAAAATTGGCAGTGCATTGACTTTCACCCATTTTGCACTGTGAGCTATGGGAATTGTTTGAATGTAGTGGCACCTAAACCCAGAATTAGCTTGTGTATGTTTTCTTCAAGATTGCCCTGATTCCAAAATTAAAAGTCCATATTCTGGTGTTGCATGTGCTTACAGCAAACAAGGACTCTTTTCGGCACAAGCTTACAACTGATATGCAGAAAAAAATCTAGTTTTTATTGTGGAGCTAAAATTGCACTGAGTGGGTGGGGTATGAGAACATTCTTCTGCAGAAAGGTCTTTTTCTTGGCCAGATGTGACTTGAATAATGGAAAGAAGTCATAGGCTGTCATATATGCTGTCCTTAAAGCTTATTTGAGACCAGTTGCCCATGAGGAGTGCTACTGGAGAACAGTTAGCTGTCTCGCACTTAGGTCGAGCACGGTTTGCATCGAAGCCGACACAACTTAGAATCGCATCTGTCAATATGGAAAATATCTGCATATGAGCTTTGAACTATTCATTTTGTGCTCTGTATGTTTTTCAGACCTCTTGCTACTCTTGTGCCAGGGACAGCTGGACAACCCAGGGCCTTGTAGAACTTAGAAATAGACTCACCAGGGCCAGGAAATAGCAGTATGAATGCGAATCCCATAATTTCAGCGGTAAGGTATAGTTTTGGCCACAGTTGTACATAACTGCCCTATTTGCACTACGTTTTACTTATTTTTGCATTGCGGCGTGTTTTACTGAGCATCACTTGGAATCAGATGGTACGGCACACATTGCCGGGAAGACTCTCAGCTTCAGTTGTTTTTCATTGAGCACTGCAAAATTTTATTCATATCAAGTTCTGTGTATTCTCTCGGAAGAAAATTTATGGGCATTTTATTAGATTTGGCGGCATGTGTTTCTACTGACTGAGGATTTCATAACATTGATAAAAAGAACCAGATCTCTAAATAGATAATTAATCTGGGATTTTCATTTTTTTTCCTATGTTTCCCTGAAGAAAAAAAAACATATGGTGTAGCTCCTCATTAGAACTGCCTTGCTGAGGATGTTCATTTGAACGTGCAACGAGGAGGTTCAATTTGAGGCCACAGTTTGCGTTGAAACGTATGTTTCATCTCATTAGAACCTCCTCTTAGAGGCAATTCTAATGATGATATGGCCTGTCATTAGAGCTTTATCACTCAGACAGTTCTGATAAGGCCACAACATTACGCTTTTCCATATTGTTATATATATCAGCACCAAAATTAGCTCTTTTGTGTGTGCATTCTAGTCCGGTCAGGTCAAACCATACCCTTTGAAAATATTATGCACACAAGCAAAAAGCACAAATCTTTTACCTGTTCTTTTCAGATTGTATGAATTTATTTCATGATTAAAATGCTTTAATCTTAGGTATCTTTGCATCTGCAACTCAGCAATCAAACTGTGTATGCAATACTATGGAAAGAGGAATTGTCCCCCTTTTGACTGTGCTGCTGGGAATACTACAAGGTTCAATTTTCAGTCTATTATTATTATTTATTATTATTATTTGTATTATAATTCTCAACAAACATAGGGAAAACAGACGTTTTTGCAAGAGCTTTTCTTTGCAAGTACAATTTTCTTTCAGATCAGACAGAGAGCTCTTCGATCTCAAAAGACATGCTGGCCTGGACCCGGCTCAAGTAAAGATTGATTGTCATGAGTCGCATTCTACAAAGACGTCTCTTGTAAGTCTTACATTTTGGGATATGACAGCATCAGTATTTGCTGGTGAGTAGATTTCATCTGACTTAAAGCCTTTGTTATGTTGAATATTCCTTTTCTTGAACCTCATATTCCTGTTTCTTCACCTACCCTTAATTAGACAGCTCTGTAAGGCCTCTTTTTTACTGGATGTGCAGTTGGTTGGATATAAAATAGTAGAATAGAAAGTTAAAAGTTGTTTCTATAAGCTTGGTAGTTATTTGCAGAAAAAAAGGTTTGCGCCCTGAAATTTCTCTGAGCAGGAAGGTGGTGGGTTGCAAAAGTTAGTTTTTCTGCTGTGCACCTTATGAAATGCAGACAGACTTGCAGGATACATATACTAGAAATTATAGTTTATCATATATTAGTAACTGTCTGTCAGCTAATTGCATGGCAGGAACTCTGTATTCTTTCAAAGGCGACATTTCAGAAATTTTGCATATGTTAACAGTGCCAACTTATCAACAGATATTACAGTTATGGAACTTTGCTTGAAGTATGACTGATATGCCATACTTTTTATATAAGAGATTAAAGAAACAAAGCATAGATGTCTTTATTGTTCATAGGCACATTTCTTTTTGTAACAGGACAAATAGTATGAGTAAGATATTTTATAATGTACATGTTTTATGCTTTGGCCGCCAAGTGCTGCCATATAGTAGTGATAGCAAATATTTCCTCCACAACTAGCAGAACTGTAATCCCTGGCATAAATAAATGATGGCAGTGAACCTGCTTTACATTATATAACACAAGAAGGCTAAAGGCCTTAATTTGGTGGAAGTTATAGGTTGCACTACAGTAAAAAATGCTCAATAAGCAAAACCCGCCTCTTTTGGGGAGCGTTTAAGGCGTATAATAAATATTTGCAGGCCCCTGATTTGTTTTATTATGAAAGTTAAATATTTTTCTGGATGTGATGCTTACTTATTATTATAAAAAATTTGAGTTTATTTACAAAAATGTTTTGCTACATTTCTATTGGGGTTTCCAAATACACAGGGGGTGCCAGTGAAAGTTTCGAGATGTATTCACTGCGAACTAGGCCTGCCAGCACTAAAAATAGAATAAGTAAAAATATGCCGCACAACCCCAAACTTTTTAGCTATTACTAGTAGGCACAGGTGTTGTCTATTCAATGCCATGCCTCAATTTGGAAAGTTTAGACCAGTCGAAAATTGGCAGTGCATTGACTTTGATCCATTTTGCACTGTGAGCTATGGGAATTGTTTGACTGTAGTGCAACCGAAAAGATGGAGTAATTAGTGACATAGTAAAAGAGTTAAGGAAGAAAGGCAGAAACAGTGTGGAAAAAGTGGGGAACAAAACAGTGACAAGAAACTGAAACACATTATTTATTAGGGACAGTAAATGCATACAGAGAAAACAGAACGACAACAGGAACTGCACAGACTTATGGAGAATAGATCAGTTGCAGGGACAGTATGAACAGTACAGACACATTGAGAAAACAGAAAAATTATAACTGGTAAAAGTAAGTGACAGTGTATGTAGAACATTACAACCAGAAGACAACAACTATTAAGCAGTCAGTATCATAATTTCATATAAAATGTTAACTTGTGAAGACACTTTATAATTTTTAATCTTTATTTCTAATGTGGCCTGTAAATAATATTTACGAAACATTAAGTTAGTTATCTTTGCATCGTGTTTGCCATATCATCGTTGTATCGGCGAAGTTTTGCCTCCTCATGCCAAACCATTTAACCAAAAGCAGAGTACTGACTGCAATATCTGAAGATGGCCTTTACTCTAAAATGTCAGGTCGTGCCTATTGCATTCATTCAATTGTATATCAGCTCATTGCGGCGACGGATAAGGCTGTTATAAGAGCCTTAGGACACCAGACTCGCTATTTTACTATCTGATTTCTCATTGTATCGGTGAAGTTTTGTCTACTAAAGCCAAAATAATTCACAGTTTTCAGGGTCTTGTTTCTACTTTCCAACCTGACAATGCAATACCCCTCACCCCTTGCTTGCGCGGCAGTGTTAGGATAATAAAATTCGTCGACATCTTTGTCTGGATAGCCTTGCCCAAGGCTTAGAAATATACATGTTTTTCCTGATTTTTCCTAAATTTTCTTGAATATACATAGTTTTCTTCTTTGAGCTAGGTTACAGGCAATGGGCCGATTTCTAATATTTCAGGCAAACATACAAGAGAAAATCCATATCTAGACTAGCCAAACGTCGAACATAAAAAGAAGTGAAATGTCTGATAAAAATGTGACAAACACTTTAATATATCCAAATGGGGAAAGTCTATATTCTGGTCTGTCATAACTGAAGGAAAATCGTTAGATAAACAGACTGCAAGATCTTGGAGCAGCTTTTACTCAAGAATGAGAAGCCTCGCCTGACACAGTCATTTAGCGGTGCATCAGCTCAGAGCGACAACGAAACAGGTGGTTATAAAGCACAAGGACGACACGCTCGTTACTGGGGAAGATTTACCATTCTGAAGCAACTTCCATTAAGAAAAAAAATAATGTGATGGTGCAACTAAAGCTCTGTGCACAAATAGTTTGTAAAGGCCCTTCATGTAGGTTAAATGCTGTTGTGCATAAAAGCCGGCGTACATTTAAATTTTTTTGTGAAATAAACTGATTTGAATCAGAGATGAATGAATAGTTGTATATATAGCATTTGATAACGATTTTGGATTAACTACTTAAAACGACTATCAAATACAATGTTGACATTTTAAATATTCTTGTTGAGGTTAGTAAAATTCTATCAGTTGCTGCAATTTAAGTTTTCAGCAAAATCTAGCGGCAAAAAGTGGCCTTATTGCACGTGTTACTTTGATTTCAATCATCTGCGACGAGCTGTCGTACGAAGATTCATCCAAAAGTGATGTCACTGCTGCAGCAATAACATTGTGTAGAATAAAACAAAGCAGCGGAAATTGATATCCAAGAACATTTATCTGTTTTAGTCTTGTCATGAAAATGGCACCAAAATATTGTGAACAATTACAAATATATTAAAATTAAGCGCCGGACAATTACGTTAGTGACGTCCCAGACGCTTTGATATTGTTTCAGTGTTTTCCAAAGGAGCGTCATTTTTATTCTAGCACATCACTAATGCCTGTTCAACTATGTTTATCCTATCTTCCATCATTAATTAAACAGTACCGCGGTTCATGGTCAAGTCCTGACACAATCTTCTGATTGCTGTTGTTGTAGTTTCTATTCTCCAAACGATGATCCCAGGTGGCTCAGTGGAACGTATCCAAAGTTGCTCACACCTGGCACCGTGTGTACGTCCATAGTTCTAACTACAGAACATCCAGCTTCATTAATGGGGTCTGAAAAAGTGTGACGCTCTTCTCTGGCATTGTGCGTGCTGGTTTTCCGGTTTTCGGACTATCCTCCAGCGATTAGCTCCCTCAGTTTAACGCTGATTTCGTCTCTGCACAAGCCTCCTGATCATAATTTTATCTCCTTAAGTAAAATTAAACAGCTGTATAGTCGCTAACGGTGGTATTCCTATTATCTGACAAAACTGCATAAATGCGCGCTAACGCGTTTGTCAGTATCAACATTTATTTGCACACATTTTCCACTGCAGTGTCGTTACAAAAGCTTCAACAGTAGGCAGCAGAATATATTACATCCTCTTACTAAATGTTCATCTGATTTGGTACGTTAGCCTGCTTTTTATTTGTGATTGCCTTTTGAAAATAACGCTCATGAAATTAACTTTATTTAAACGTGTAGCGACATGATGTCAGTGGTGTACATATCGATTCAAGTAGACTTAAAAAGCAACATAAATACTAATTCTTAAAATCACGAGGGAGAATGAACTTCTTTAATATGAATTTATTGCAAATTTGGCGCCTTTAATCTGCATTGATTTGGCGCCGTAAAATAATCACTTACGGTCTACCAGTATCTTCAAAAAAGCGTTGATGCAAATCTTTATTTAAGGCATTTCCAAATGGTAAATCTAAAGCCATTCTCTTGCAATCCTAAATGCACTTTACTTGGCAATCATAGCGTCTTAGGGAATCGAAAAATAACCGCACTTGAAACTGTCATAATGCTTTAAGACGTGAGTCAAATTATTCGTTTTTTTTTTAAGTTTCCTCAGTACCTGAGTGTTTGGCTAGTAGCTTTATTATATGATAAAGCAATATCATAATGACGGCAACAAATCTAAAATGACTTTGTGAGAAGCAGGTCGAAGAGAGGTGATATAAAACAATTCGTTATGTTCAAGGTATTCTGAAATGCAATAAAACTTCTGTCGATACAAGACTGATATTATTTGTGGAAACCCAAACTTAACAAGACTGATGAAGACACTGAAATCCCAGAAGATACACACAGAAAAAACACATAAAGGTACTCTGGAAAGGCCAATATCACAAATAAAAACCCATCTTAGAAAAAAACCTAATAAATGAAATATCAGACTGAACGCGTTACAGGTTTATGAAGTCTTTTAAGAAGAAATACCAAAGCATCACTACTGGGATGAAAAAGTAAATTGGCAAATTCTCAGGAACTGACATAAATGAAGCCCGGCTCCTACCCTAGAAACCATGTGGGAACAAGACAACACAAAATTAGTCACCACCAAATACATCATCTGCGGCAGCCATGTGAACAGCAATTTCAATGTAGATGGTCACCGGGCTAGCCTTAACAGCACAAACAATATATCAATAACACACATAGCAACAAACTATACATAAGAAAGCCTGTATAAGTAGAAGAATGACTGAAGATGATCAGGAAAGGCTGCATTTACAAAGCACAAGTTATCCAAATTAAAATTTAAACGGGTCCTTCAAAAACAGAGAACACATTCAAAAGAAGGAACATGGGCCAAACTTCGAAGTTTCGGATTTTCAAGCCTCATCAGTGACCCTTACAATATCTGGTGACAAAAACCAGAGAAAGCCAACTGTTATTTCTAAATTCTAATTATACAGTCTATTCAACGACTGATTTGTATCAAAAAGGTCCAAATGATTAATAAGCGATGATCTAGAATACGAGATCAATCCAATCTAAAATCTAAAATTTCAGATTTCTCAAAATACATCCTCCGATCTCAAAGGACAAAAATAAAATATAATCTGCACTATAACAAAGAAGACAACGAAAGAGGAGATATTAGAAAGACAAACGTTAAAATAAAAATTCTCATCAACCCGGTGCAAACTTCAAGTGATAAGAGGGTTTGATTACATAATATGTTGTCACGTCAGTTTAGAACTGCGTTTGCACAAAAATGGAAGTGCCTTCAGAAGCAATCTCTGAGGCGATTGTCCGCGCAGTTACATCGGACGTAATAACTAAGTTCGATTAGTCAAATGAAGTCGCCGAATTCCGCCATCACGCATATTATTCAGACAAACCTGAATTTGTTTTCATTTCTTTGACGCTATTAAACTCTTTAAAATGTGCATGATATAAAACATTTACACTAAACATTATCACTTTCGAGGATAGAAACAGTGAGTCTAAGAAACACAGACAGAGAATAAGAATGCAATGGACTAGGCAATGCATTGCTATTGAAATTTTGATTAATTGAAAGCAGAAGCAGAGGCCGAGGGTTTGGATCAAGTAAAACTAGTTTTAGCCGTCCCCCAGTAATCTTTGACACTGACCGTTCCATGGCGGTTCCTCTGTTGTGGTTCCTCAATATTACATATTGTTGTATCTGCTTGTCTATTGGTCTCTAGCAGCGTGGTCACCTGAATAGCAGCACATTCTGCTCTGTTTTATTTTTAGTTCAAAATAGAAAATAGGTAAAATTAAAAGCTGCCGCTGTGTTATATTAGGCTAGCTGAATGACCATCTGTTTAGGAAAGAGCTGCTCATTCGCTTTTCCGTGCTTTTTCTTTGTAATGATGATGATGATTTAAAAATCTAACAATCCGTTTGGTCATTTGCGTCTAACAGGTTGTGATATACTTCTTAGAATACACGCTATTTGTAAATTTTACGGATATAAATTAAACTTTTGTCGTACCAGCATAGCCTAGTGAACTTTTTGTCATTTTTTGCGAATGAGTTTCTTTCCTTTTTTGGTTTTTTGAGAGTGGGATGTCGGATTTGATTATATTAATTCCTGATTGTTGCCTAATTTTTTAATATGTAACCTTAAGGTGAAAGCACCTCCGTGTGTTATTGCCATTTGTACAAAGGTGAACACCTTTTGTGATCCCCTTTTCTTTTTCTTAGACATACAAATATCTCTCCGAAATGGGGTCTACTCTGAGAGAAAAATAAATTCATCCGACAGTGCAACTACTTTCCTGTACAAAAATGAAATGACAGAGGTTGCTTTCTCTGAAAGTGTACCATACACCTGCAGTCTGATATTTTATGAAAGCATGAGCTCGAATCTTACGACAAATTCTACATAGCTGTACTATACACGTACCTGTGGAATCTTGAAGAGCTTTAGTAGATTTGCTACTTGAATTGATGTCACACTGGATGGTGCTCCGATCACGCCTGGTATGACCTTGGGATTGAGGTCTGGAATTGAACCGTCCCTGCATGTATAATCTGAACCACCAATACTCGCAATAGATCCTGAAATGGAATAACATAGTTTTGATAAAGGACCTCTGACGGTTGTAATGTTAATTTGCCTATAAAATCAGTCAAAATTAAATTTTTTGATATACCCAAGAATTTCTCTTTAAATTTGTTGTTCTCAGCTTCAAGAATATTATTCTAGATCATCGTCTTTTATATTATTTGGATCTTTTTGAAACTAATCAGTCTTTGAATGACTGCCCGGTTAAAATCAAGAAATTACAGTATGCTTTTTTCTGGTTTCGTCACCAGATATGGCCAGGGTCACTGACGAGGCTTTATTAGCCGAAACTACGTAGTCTGGCCCATGTTCCTACTTCTGTATGTATTCTCTGCTCTTGACTTTTTAAGATTTTAATTCCCCCAACTGGCTATGAATTAAATTTCTGATTTTTTAGCACATAGACTTCCATTTTTGGTGGAAAAAGCCAAATTCTATCATTAAACGTAATGGAAACAGGAAAAGTTTTTTAAAGATACTTTCACTGACGAGGCTTTATTAGCCGAAACTACGTAGTCTGGCCCATGTTCCTATTTCTGTGTGTATTCTCTGCTCTTGTAGGAACTCTTTAAGATTTTAATTTTACCTCACTGCAGCTGGTTTTGTGCCGTGTGGAGACCGTAAGACGTCTCCCCGTACATCATCCATAGTGCAGATTATATTTCATTTACATCCTTTGAGATCAGAGGATAGATTCTGAGAAATCTAAAAGGACGAGTTGCGTTAAGGTGCGATAACGGCCCAATTTTTTCGCGAAATTTCAAAACGGAGTAATTGAAAAAATAAAGACAGTTTCAAACAGGCCAATCCTTATATTTTGAAGATCTGTTCATGTATTTTTGACTATCTTCCTAGAAATGCGTCATTTTTTGTCTCAATCTATCCTAGAAATGGGCAAAACAGCAAAAAGTGACCAGTTTGCGAACTTTAACATCAGCGAAAAGTATCAGCGCAGGCGAGACCCAACTTAAAATTTTGACAAAAGGCGTCTTTTAATAAAACAAACATACTATCAAAATATCTACTTGGGTCTTGGCTGCGCTGGGTTTCAAAAATTAACTTTTCCGAAAAAAATATCGCTGAAGTTGGCATGTCTACTTTTTAGCTACGGCAAAGGCGGTGCGTTTGTTTACATCAAAGCGGCACGTTGTGTACACATGTATCCTCTTCAGACTGTTTTAAATCAGATTGTTTCGTCACATGTGTGGGACATTTTTATTGATGAGCGTTATTTATCATTTAGCTTTTGTTTATCATAAGTCAAAACAATATAAATGCAGAAGAGAAATCGATAATCTGTAGTACTGTTGGTGTTAAAGTTTATATACTTTAAAATAATGAACTATAAATAGATTCACGGCTTGGCTGAGCGGTTCAACCAACTGTTCCTAACAAGTTTCTTTTAAGTTGAGAGATCGATCCCTACTTGGGGCTTTATCTTCTTTTTTTTTTTTTTTTTCATGATCAAGCACACTGGTCTACCTCCCCTCGCACCTTCCACAAATTCGCAAGGCCCATGCAGTTAAAGGAATGTCTTCACACTTAACACCAAAAACAATGCTATAGGACCATGTCAAGAAGACCTACCTGGAAAAGGGACAGCTTATTACTGAAGACATAAAAACATAGGCGTAGAAAAAAGGTGTGTGTGTGGGGAGGCCCTCCAGTACATCAGTAAATGCATGGCACCTCAACCCTCATGCCATGCCCCCTTCCCTTTAAACAATGGTTGTCTACGGTTTGCCGGGAGCAGCCCCTTCCCCTAATAATTTTGAAATGCATAGTGCCCCTTCATGCCCTTCCCCCCGCCCACCTCGAAAAAAAAGAAAAATTGGTTGTTTACGGTTTGCTCCATCCTGCTCTCTTCCCCCCCTCCCCCCCACCCCCCCCCCCCCCCCCCCCCCTCATACCACTTTAAGAAATTATACGAAGTTCATGAAAAAAAATGTACCTCCTGAAATACATCAATCACATATAACCAGGGCTGTGGAAATATTTAAAAATTGCACTGATTGTACTTATCCTGGGACAAGTAAATGGTCAGGCTTTACTTGTCTAAATAAAACTTAACTCTTGTACCAATGAAATTACAGAAGTTACATCTCTGTGTTATTGGGGGGAATAAATAAGGGGAGTATTTTGTGACATCATTTCGACAAAATTACCAGCTTTTCGTTTCCTCTTTCATAGACCTACTCGTAAAGGAAAGAATTTGATACCTCTGGGAGCAAATTCTTGAAGTTAAGAGTAGCGTCTATTGGGAAAGGGTTTCAGAAACAGCGAAGCCACCCTCTGTTTCCAAAAGTAAGCTCCATTTAAAATATGGCAGTTGTATTCAGTCGACTAAAAAGAGATTTATATATATTTATATAGAAAACATGGCATCTGTAATATATAACTGCATGATATACTTGTCTATGGACAAGTAAATTTTTCACTTGTCCTTAGTAAAATGGGGCAACTAGGACAAGTCGGTCACAGTATTTCCACAACCTTCATGTAACACAAAATTTTGCTATGATCAGAGAGTAATCTGAAAAGAAAACTCATTGGAAGGTACTCAGGTAACAAATATTTTATCCGAAAAAAATAATTTGATATCATTTTCCGTCCCATTGTCAATCGCAAAGACTTCCTTAAGCGTATGGAAACAGAAACGCATATACACGCTAACATACAACAGGACTGCAAGAAGGTCGGTTTCTCTGGGTGAGTGATTCTCTTTACAAAAATGTTCCTGTGTGGCTGGAATGAACAAGGATTCTTCTTCCTGCCCATACTGATAAACGCAAACACATTTACCAGATGCGGCTGTGATTACACCTAAGGTAGCATTACATGTAAAAGTAAGTCGGACAGGCATTGGCGTTTTACAGAATATGTCGTGATGTGAGCTTGTGTTAATTCTCATCACAAATTTCCTTTGAGTCTCTTTAAATGTAGCTATAAATACAATGAGAAGAGGCAAGCTTTGAGGTAGCTTTGCAATAAATATAGGGTAAAAAATGATTAGCAGTTTTATTGCCCGAGGGGAGCCGTAATGAATATAGAACCACACTGTCCACCTGAATGTTGTTACAAATAATCCGATGGATAAGCAGAGCTAGCAAGTTACAAAAAGGTACGCAGCCTGAAAAGGGTGCATGGGTATTAACCGTAGTGTCCGCCTTTTTACACGTAGGGACAAGTTTCGTGACTTCCTGTTTCATTCTATGGAATAATAATAATAATAACAATAATAAACATCCAAAATGTTTCTACTTTGAAAGGAAAAAATTGCTTGTGTTGGTGCAAATTTTCCCAAATTGCCCCGTTTTAGCAGGGTGGTACAAAAGAAAATAGAATCTATGGTGATCAGGACTTACCGAGGATAATCAAATATGCTTAGGCTATGCTTGGGCGAATGTGAATTTGTTTTTTTTTAATTTGAAATTGAGTTTGAGAAAAAGCACCAAGCAGCATATGTGGAAAGCGAAAGCTGAGATGAGCTTATTCATTCAAGCAGTCCCGTCCAAAGTAACGCATGTAGTCATCGAAAGTGAAGGGTCTAGTCTGAATGAACTGCCCGTAACTACAGGCAGATGCGAGTCTTAAGTTCGTTTTTGCACATAAGGTGCACAGAGGAGTGAAAAAGGTAAAGCTTTCTCATAGCCTAGTGGCCGCAGGAGCAGTGGCGGTAACAGGCCCACTCTATCTTGGGCACAGTATGAAAGGTGGAGCCCATCTCTCTTCTAATGCTGCTTTCTTCTTCCCTACTTCCATACACGTGCGAATGTGAACATGCGCGGACCCATATGAACCATGTGGGCGCGGGCGTTTAATCACAGAAGTCTGTAGAGAAAACATGTCACAGAGGTGTTCAAGTTGGTTACTTACCTCAGGGAAACAAGTAAGCGAAGTGTGCAGGGCCTCAGTCAATACAACACATATTAAGCAATATTAAACCATACAGTATATTTATGCAAGTTGTCTGTCATTATTGACAACACAATCAATCATTTTATCCATTTTCGGAAAACCTGCTCGGGTACTATTCAATCTATCAATGGGCTATCATTCTCTCAAAGTAGGGCAATGGTAACTTCAGGTTGCCATGACAACCTACATTCTGGCCGGTTCATAGACGACCAAGAAAACAGAGGGGAAAATGGACAAAACCCTGCTTGTTTACGCACTGAGCAGGCAACCAAGCAGTTGCCTTGTTATCTGCTGATCTAGGTTTTATGGACGGACAAATGGACAGAAAGACGGGGTGGCTGATGGATGAATAACAATAATACACCCTAATCTGGTCGAATATCTGTAGGACACTAATAATGGATTGCCTTGTTGGATTTATTCTAAAAATGTAGCTGACAAATATCATCGAAATTAGAGGAGGTAAGTATCCAGTATCCATTTTTGATGAGGGTCGGTTTCCAAAAGCTATAAAAAATTAATCAAAGTGATAAATCATCAATATCTTATTTTTTTATTTCCATTTTTTTTTTTTTTTTTTGTTGTTGTTGTTAATTCGTTCAATCTTCCCCATTAATGGCCTCAGCAGTGTATTAATTAAGGTATTAAAGTATTCCCAAGTGAATTAAAAATTTTGTGGCATAAACATAACAAAATACTAAAACAAAATCGATTGATTTATTGCTTAACGTCCACGGTAAACAACTATGGTCATGTCGGGACGGTCAGTTAAACTAACCACACTATTCCTGGGCAGGCTTAGACCTCCTAAGCGGTTAACCAATACTAAGTGCACATACTTCGCCAGTAACTGACAACTGCCCTTCTTGAATCAGCAGAAGGAGAAACGAAAGTATGTGGCCAGACCGGGTTTCGAACCCAGGACCTCTGACTTATGAGTCAGGTGCCCTACCGATTGCGCTAAGCGGCCCGGCTAAAAAAAAAATAATCTAAAAAAATGAGTAAGATTGAAAATTTAAAGAGTAACTACACTTCAGGAACTGACTGAATTAGATCCCAAACCCTATCCCCATCATCAAAGGGAAAGTTGTTGCCATGGCAACGTCAATCATAACACGTTAATATATTAAAACATATCTGTGACTATCACATGTAAACATCAAATAACAGTTTAAACAAGTCAAATAAAGAATAAAATGCAGAAATACTGCGAAATACGTTAAAAATGTTTTAGAAATGTGAAAGTTTTGAGGTTATTACCATGGCAACGGCAACCATAACGCGCTTTAGATATTATGTAAATTATATATTCTTTAAATACTTCCAATAATAGATATTACAAATCAAATCAAGAAAATCCAGCATGAAATACTGCAAAAAATTTTAATTAAATGCTTAAAAAATGTGTTATTAGAAGTTGTTGCCATGGCAACAACAAATATACCACGCTTATATTATTACTTTTTTCGGTAATTATTAGAGTCATACATCCTATAATAATTAAAACATTTATCTTTTATATGCTTCAAAAATTTTTATATTTGATTTACATTGGTGTTACTTTGACTATTTTTTGTGTGTATTTGAGTTGTAAAAGTCTGAGTTATTGCCCTTTAGTACTCAGTAGTCTGACGTCATCATTGTCAAATATGCACGAGCATAAACACTAATAAATATTGTCATAGTTTAACTTCATAAATACTCGATGCGTAGCCCAGAGGAAAAAAGACGCAAATAAATTCTTCCCCACTCCCTTTTTTTACCCAAATTTCCTGCTTGCTACCACACATTACAAATGACAGATTTTCTCAAAAATGAGCATCAGTACCGGAATAAAAATTATACTTCTTTTAATTAGAGTTACCTAACTAATTTTTATGACAACAAAATTCATTTCTGACATGGGGCCAAAATCGGCCCTTATTGCACCTCGTCCTTTGAGATCGATTTAGACTATTATTCTAGATCATCGTCTTTTACATTATTCGGATCCTTTTGAAACTAATCAGTCTTCGAATTGACTGCCCAATTTAAATTAAGAAATTACAGTATGCTTTTTTCTGGTTTCGTACCAGATATTGTCAGGGTCACTGACAAGGCTTTATTAGCCGAAACTACGTAGTCTGGCCCATGTTCCTATTTCTGTATGTATTCTCTGCTCTTGAAGGAACTCTTTAAGATTTTAACCCCCCCCCCCCCCCCCCGTGCCTCAGCTAGCCACTTCGCATGTATGTGTGTAGTATCATAATACACATTATATGTGAGTGGCTTGCTGAGGCACGGGGGGGGGGGAGTCCATAGCTGAAAAACTTAAAAAGTGGGTGGGGTACTTACACCCTTTATATCTATAAATAGGCTAAGATCCTTATTATTGAAAAGATATTGCTTAATATCAGTAATAGTAGTGTGTATGTCAGTTATGTCAGTTTAAGCATAGTTATCAATTAAAATTTCGATAAATTAAAACACAAAAAATGGACTTATTTTCAGAGACTGAAAAAATCACTTACCCCTCTTGATAAAATCAGTTTAAGTTAGTCTAGAGGCATGCTAATTTTTCAAAACCACACTTAAAATGTCTTTATAGTACACAAGTCTACATATTAATGCCAAATATTTCAACTTTTGCTGCCCGAGGAAGGTGCAATAATTTGTCGAAAAATAGGCAAATTTGCAGTGATACTGTCAGAGGTCCTTAGCCGCGACACGAAACAGAGTGGCAGGTGCGTCCAGCGAAGGCTCAGATCAGCCTGGGCATATGCCGATTCTGATCAGAGTCTTCGGTGTGCGCTTAAATGGTAGATAAGGGTCTAAGCTACGTCTATGCGGGCAGCGAAGAATCTGATTTGACTAAGCGGATGCCCAGGCTGATCTGAGTATTTGCTTGGCGCACATGCCACTTTTTTGCCACTTTTTGTCGTGTTGCGGCTCAAGTTATGATCTCTACGTGTTCGAGTCAGCAAGACATAGGTGATACTCCGGCGCAGGTCAAATACTTTGTTCCGCGGTATTCTTTTCTGTGATCAAATTATTAAGATATAATATAGCCGCAACACAACAAAGCCAACTAAGTGCCATGTGCGCCTAGCGAAAACTCAGATCAGCCTGAACATCCGCTTATTCTGATCAGAGACTCAGCTGTCGGTATTTAGGTCGCTAACACTCTCAGCTTCCCTATAAGTGCTCAGCGAAGGCTCTAATCAGACTGGGCATACGCAGGCTGCTTTGAGTCTTCGCTGGGCGCACATGCCACTTTTTTGGTTTGACGTGTCTCGGCTCGTATTTTGCACTGAAACTTTCTTTCCCGACAACTTAAATCTAAGTAAAAAAATAACGACAAAAAACATTCTGATATGCTCAGAACCGATGTCTTGCAAATATCAAACGGGGAAGTTCGTACACAACTTTTATAAACAATTTTATCACAGGTAATAATGTATGACTAGTATTCCTTTTTTCATATAAAATCAACAGTATATCGTTTAGGATCCGATCACGTCTATAAGCTCAGTTTACATTTCTTTCCTCTCTTGCAAAGTAGGGTTGACGTAGTATGTATCTAACATGTAAGATACATTAGGTGGTATGTTAAACCATTTTGTCTATGATCTTCTTTGCGTGTTTAACCGGTATTTTTTCTATAGAAACAATAATTCTGAGGCAAGGGTACTGATATATTGCTATCACTGGTTTAGGATTTCATCAATTTATATAACTCTTATGGTGATTAACTGTTTCCCAACTGTTGATATTTTAAGGTGGTGATAATCACTAATTTGGGGCATAGACAAAATCTTCATAAAACGTTGAAAATACAACTGATCTTCTCAAAACTTAGTAGATGCCTTTTTTTTGTTTCTCATAACTTAGAATCCAAAAATGCTGGATTTGTTGATGTTAAAAAGTATTTTATAAGAAAATTGATCAAATAATGGTAACTGTCTGCGCAGAATTTAGAAAAACTTATAATCGTTTTTGAAAATATACTTAGTGCTGAGGGTACCTTGTTGATTTACAGAGAGCATCTTAGCAATTATTTTTTCCAACTCTTTCACACATTATCAGGCTGAGCAGATGAAAATAAGACATAGCCTGTGTCCAAATATTTTGTAAAACACACAGGTGAGACTATTTTAACAAGGTTGAACAATTTCATTTACACACCTGTCATAGTGTCAGTAATGTATTATTTATATTGTAGGTGTTATATAGGTACGCTTGCCTACCCTATATTTAATGAAATGAATGCATCCAGTGTACATTTACCTTGTACATGGTTGAACATTTGATAAAAGCTACTGATTTTACCTGGTCTACATTAAAATTTGAGACAGAAATGGAACAAATAATTGCTAGGACGCTCTTGATTATGCAGTAACGTACCTTCAGCGCTACGTGAATTTTCAATAACGATGTTTTTTTTTTTTTTTTTTTTTTTTTTTTTGGTTTCTTCGTAGAAAATGCCCCTTGCTCTTTCCATATAAAAAACACTTTTTAAGCAGCATGTACCTCTATTTTGTATTCTAAACGGTAGAGAACAACAAAAAATAAAAAGTCTGCCAACTTCAAGGGAGATATATCAGTTTTTGTGGTTTTATGCAAATTTTTGCATTTACCATAAATCACCACCTTATTGCCTGTTGATGCTGTCTATTGTTAACTGAAACTTTCAGTACGGGGTTCAACTGATGATTTTCTTTGGCTGCGTTATTTCGGTGGTGCTGTTTGACGCCACAGGGATATCTAGGTGTCACAATACGTTGTTTCAGTAGAATTCTTATCTCTGATTTTTAGCCCGCCTGAACGAAAGTTCAGGAAGAGCTATTGTTGTCACCACGGCGTCAGCGTCCGCGTCCGCGTCAGCGTCCGCGTCCGGATTGGATGTTTTGGTTAAAGTTTTTTAAAGACCTATATCTCCCTAACCCATGGATGGATTCTTTTGATACTTGCACTGTAGTTAGATATTGGTCCAAAGTTTAACATGGTACCACCCCCACCCCACTTAGTGACCTTGATGTCAAGGTCATGGACTTAGAAAATTGGGAGTTTTTGGGACTGGATGTTTTGGTTAAAGTTTTCTAACGTCCAGTATCTCCTAAACCCATGGATTGATTCCTTTGATACTTGCACTGTAGTTAGATATTGGTCCGAAGATTTCCAATGTACTACCCCCACCCCCTCAGTGACCTTGATGTCAAGGTCATGGACTTGGAAAATTGTCTTTTATTGATTGGAAGTTTTGGTTAAAGTTTTTTAATGACACATATCTCCTGAACCCATAGATGAATTCTTTTTATATTTGCACTGTAGTTAGATATTAGTCCAAAGTTTTACAGAGTACTACCCCAGCCCTGCTCGGTGACGTTGATGTCAAGGTCAGGGACTTAGGAAATGGTCTTTATTAAAGTTTTCTAATTGCGCACTGATTCATAATGCTTGGCAGAGATTTAGTTTACACTTGAACTGATGTTAGACACTTTTTTGAGTTTTTACCAAACACTATATACTTACCCGACTGGATGACCTTGATGTCAAGGTCATGGACTTTGACTTTTGTCTTAAAGATTTTGATTAGTTTTATATTAATGAAGACATAATTTCACAGTGCCACAATGGACTCAGTTGATATTAATACTTGGACTGATGTTAGATAACGGTTAAAGGCTTTGATACATCCTAGCCCTGCCCTCCTCCCCCTGCTTCTTAGTTCTTAGACCTCAAGCTCATGGACTTTGAAATTTCATGTGGATTTTTATTTTTATTTTAAGACATTTCTGAGATAGCTTTTGTTTATATATGTGTTGTCATTATGGACATGCTTGCCTGAAGTTTTATACATAGCAGTCCACACCACCATAGCGACTGTGTGATGGGCAAGCACCTATTCAGGCGAGCTATGCTGTCAGGCGACAGCTCTTGTTCAAATGTTTTATCCGTTATCTGCTTGTTTCCTGTGATGATTCACTGATAGGTTAGAAAACCTTCATGCGGACCAAATTGCTAACTAAATCTTTCGAAGCACTGCAGAAGTAGCGGGCGAGTTTTCAATCAGGTAAAACATGTAAAAGCCCATCAGTATTCCTTTGCTGACTGTTCCAAGGTGGGGGGTGGGGGTGGGGGGGGTACTCATATTGTTATTTTCTGTGTTACATGTTGTTATGTCGGCGTGTCATTAGCCACAAGCGGTTTGGTCACCAGAAAAACTGTCTATTCTGCTGTCTTGTTTTGTAATTTAAAATATGAAATATGTAGATATAGATGTTGCTGCTGTTTTTAGTTATGGTGGCTGAATGACCAGCTGCTCGACCCTTTGTCATTTTTGTGTGTGCTTCTTTCCCTTTTAGTTTTAAGAGCGAGATTTGGATTTGATTGTATTAATTCCTGATTATTGCCCAACTTTTTTTTCTTTACGTTAGTAACATTTTTGAGTGACAATATAATCATGTGAGTTGCTGAATTTCAGGTTACAGGAGAGAATCCGCTGTCACTGGCATACGTCTTATACACAATACTGTGCGCCTGGCTCATTTAAAGCAAATCAAACTAGCTGAAAATTGCTTCCATAAAACTAGTTCAAGAATGAGACAGAAAAGAAGGCATAATGCTTAATATAAAAGACACATTCAAGTTCGAATGTTTGAAGCAAAATATAAATTGAAAATCTTATTAGTGTACGCGAGGGTAATATATAGCTGAACAGTCATTATACTATTCATTTCCCTCTAAGAAATTAAATTCCTTGCAAAGCAACGCATGAGGTACGCAATTATTGCTGGATATTTAAATCAAATAACACATATAAGCATGGCTTTCGTATGGGCACTTGAGAATATCAGTATGAAACTTTTGTAATAACTTACCCTAACATTGATATACATGATGATTTCCGAGCCACGCCCAGAATATTACTTTAAAGTCTCCTAACAGCGTATAACTGACCACCACAACGACAAATAAGCATGTGGCTTAGCCCAATAAGCAAGGTAAAATCGCATGTGTTGACTGTCCCACAGTTAGTTAACAGGTGTATCCCTGTTTAAGGATGAATTGATACCTGGCTGGTCAAATGTTATTTTGTAGTCGCTCAGACTGGTCAGTATCCGGATGCATACTTGCATCTTTACTATGGTTATCCTAAACTACAGCTGTCGACTGAATACGAATAGTAATGAGTAAGCAATGCATGTTAAAAGCCTTAATCTGACCGTCTGGGAAAGTGGTACCCTTTTTGAACCTGTCAATTTCATAACGGTAAGGTCAGACAAGACTTATCGCTTGGGTAGCTTTATAATACGCGCAAAGATATAACTGTCGATTAACAATGCATGGGACGATTTTAGCAATGATACTTGTGCGTGTGGAAACAAAATGTTGACATCGTCGAAAGTCTAAACTCTTTCTCTAGAATTATAAAGCTGGTCAAGCTTAGAAGATAAAATACATTATCACGTTTAAATCCGAAGTAAAGACCTTCCCTACCTTCCAATTTCATAAAATATAGGCTGCTAAATTTGTGCGAGTTGAATGAAGCAAGAGATCAAACATGGATAAATATAATAAGAACATCAATAAATGTTTTAAAGACGTTGAGAAGGAAGCGACACAATCACTTATCGTATCCTGCCTCCCCACATACACCTCACCCTTTAAAAAAAGGAAGACCAAAATGAAATAGGAAAAAGCAAAGACGGAAAACAAAGCAAAATAATAATAATAAAACAAGCTAAAGGGCCTGGCTACTCTTGATAAAGTACAAAAAGTCATAGAGTAATAGAAAGCCAACAAGCAATACCACTTGTAGTGAACCGACAGAGAAACATCGCCTTGGAAGGGTCATTACTAAATTATTTGGGACTTACAAACGATATAACATGCGTACAACCCTCGACAGAAATCAAAGATGGCAGCTTTTTGTGTTATCAGATGAGTACAATACTAGAATTACAGCAAACAGTAATAAATAATTAAACTTAAAATTATTTATCACAGATACTAATAACAGTAACAGGGCCTGGTAATAGAAACGTATTACATTGTAGGAAAGAATCGTATTTGAATTTTGAACATCAATAAAAGAAAGCAAAACAAAAAACGAGTTCTTAAAATTCAAACTTGGTAATCTATTAAATAATATTTCGGCTTTAAGAAACTGCTAAATAGATTTCAAATCTGTATTTTGGTTTCGTATACGATTATAAATTTTCTAGGCAAACATGCAACTGTAGCATTGTAAAGAAAAGCGTCTGAGCATCTTTGAAAACGGTCACTTTTGATAAAGAAACGTTTTTTCTTCTAAATTTTACTGTTATCATACATGCTCGTAAGCTACCTGCCAAAAAAAGCTCAGCGAAAGTTTATCTAAGTATTATGCATAACTTTCCACCAAGCCAGCTTACAATTGTGTGCACCGCGGCGGAGGGTGAGGGTGGGTTTGGGCCCAGTTAAACCGGTTTTAACCCCCCAGTAGTTATTACTGACCGTCCAAAGGCGGTACTTTCGTTGCGGGTGCATTTGTTTTATATTCGGTGCTGTTTAATTTATTGCGTTTCCATTTTAACCCTTCTATAATAAAATTGAAAATAGGTAAAAATAGTTGTTTATATATTATAAATGTTTTTCCTGTAATTTACTGAGTCTGTTGTAACCCTTCTGTTGGTCTAAATTATTTAGTTCAGTAAAGATAGCTGAGTTGCCACCTATTTGGGAAAAAGCTGCTGACTCGGCTTATCACTTGTAATTTATTGTTTGTTGGGATATCTTTGTCAATCTTTCCCTTTGATGTTGGGGATAGGGTTTGGGATCTGATTCAGTCAGTTCCTGAAGTGTAGTTACTCTTTAAATTAACAACACAAAAGTAGATAAAGGTAAACCAACCTGTTAATTTCAGTGCGATGTTGCTCTTTTTTAGGACTTTGTGATTTTATTTTTTTATTTTATTTTTACCTATACAAACACATTTTACTTATGTTTTATTATTACTATGGTCAACATTATTTGGTTCTTTATTAATTAATATTTTATGAATAACATAAAGCTCAGGAGGGCGCATGCACCTTAAATTTTTTCTAGCGCAAACAATAAGAGCAGAAGCGTCTAAAATGAAAAATCAATCACTTCAAATCTAAGGAGTCTGTGTTTACGAGATAATTGTTAGAAAGATTATTTCAGTGTCTATGCAAACAAATATCCCGTATAATGCGTCTGACCTGAATTTTGAGGAGAAGATAAAAGCTAAAGGAAGTAAGAGTATTGATGAGTTGACCTTCTTCAAACAAATACGACATAGTCATCATGTTATTGAATTGAGCTTATGAAAATACAAGCATGCAACAGTTTTCCCCGACTTGAAGTTTTTTTTTCGTTTTTTTTTTTTTACCTTTTGGTTGGTGCTTGATGGTTTACCTTTGGTTCATTTCACTGTGGTTAACTTGTCGTTCTCTTATGTACTTGATATCAGTGTTTTTCTTTGACTTTAAAGCTTCCTGCGCTGATTTATACGTTTTCCATCTTGATATAATGATTGAATTGGAGAACTGCTGTACAAGCTAAACAAATAATACCGTGCTAATCCTGTTTAATGCATAGTGGGCTTTGCATTTTGCTAAAGGGGTGTTATTTAGAGCCTAAGGTGTAGTAAATCAACCACTGCCAAAGTACCTATGTTATGCAATATAAAAGTGATGGGTCTAATTGCAGAGGAGATCTACTATTTATGCCTCCCTTCTCAGTGTCTAGGAGCTAATTCTTTCCTTAAAGAGAGACCCCATTTCAAAGAGCTATCGTATCCAAAGAAGCACTCAGGCAATCATGCAAGCAAATATAATGTCATTTTCGGGAAAAGACCGGGGGCTTTTGTAAGAGCAGTGGCGTTATAAGGATTATTATGATATTTAGAAAAACATAAAAAAAGATAAATTTTTTGCGCAGAAAACGATTAAACACTCGGTAGATTTTTAAACCTGACCGCTCTCAGGTACAGGTTCTGGGGTTAATCCATTTTCACAAGATTTTCGCCGAATTGTTTTTCACGTACTTCACGGATTTGTACATGTAACTCCATTTATTCTATGTGAGTATTGTCCTAAATAGCATTTTGATCATCAAAATACTAGTCAGGACAAGACACATAAAAAACGAATGTAAAAGAAACGGGAGTCAGTCGCTTTTCTGACCACCTCCTTTAGTGTTTACATAGCTACCGTGCATATATTATTGTTTATGTTGGTCAAAATGTCATATGTTCGCACAGACTAGTATACGTTCGTTGATCATGCTTTAGTTCGCACGCACGCATTCGTCTTATATCTCCAATATTGTAAGATTTTTATATCAAATTATTATCTATTTGAATTAATATCAGATTTACCAGCAATGTGTACACTACAGAAAACATGAAGATGTTTCAAGCAAAAATTGTATTTGGACATCAGTTCTGAATGTCGACGATAAAAAAAAACATAGAATAAGCTTTACATAGTTTGTGATTACTATAGCCTTCTTTAAGAGCTTAGTAAGCAGTTAATGCTTATTTCAATTCTTTAAGGCATGGAAAATTTTTAAAACTGTTGCGACTATGGAAAACAACATCGTTTGCCTATTACTATCGTTGCACCACGAATGTACCAGCCAAATACGAAGCCAGTCCTTAAGCAGAATTTGTATTTTGATATCTGCTTTTCCGTGTGCAAGAATTAGGGTTCAAGAACCTGATTCATCAGTCTATATTTGCCCAATAACTGTTACTATTAGAGACGGCTATTACTTTCCTACCGAGCTATCAAGCTTATCTTAATTCGTTTAGACATAATTCAAAATAATCATCAGTCCGGTGTTCTGAGAGGTCCAACCATGTAATTATATGTCATTAAATGAATTCCACTGTGACTGAGAAGGAGCAGAGCAATCAGTGTGAAAAAAACAAGTATTGACAAATAAACCACAAACACACAGTATAATAAGCACGCTTAGCCGGTAGCGCTGCTTTTCTGCCCAGGCCATAAGTTCGTTTACAATTATTGGTTATGATAACTCTGGAAGTGTTTGCTACAACTGAATTGCTCCTTTAGCACTCGAAATCAATTATTCCCAATAGGCACAAAATAAGCTTGTCTAGATTTTTAGTATTGTGTGAAAGTAATGTAAAGATATTTCTTGAAATCATAAAATGTAATTCTAACTTACGTATGAATACATATTCGTTATATTACCGACATCAACGACTTAACATTTGCAAATAGACGGCTCAACTGAGTAAAACAGTCAACGGTCAAACTCGGGTCATCATTTGAAAAAACCTGTCAAAATACAAGAGACATTGGTTAAAGGTCAAAGAATGATCTTGGTTTAAACATATTTATTGTTTCTCAATTACAAGTAACATACAATGATCTTGACCTCTATTACTGAAAATGTTCATTCACTTATCTGTGTTTATCAAGTTGTGCACCAAAATCTATTAAATTTCCGTGAACTCTTATGTTTAAGCATTTTCCCATATAAAATGACAAGAAAGCAAATAGTGCATCACTGTTGAAAAGGTCCCCCGAAGGTCATCATTTGAAAAATCTGTGACATCAGAAATTTTGTATGGATTATGGCTCATATTCCAGACGGATAAGTGCTTTTCTATTTTTTTTTTTTTTTTTTTTTTTTTCATTTGAACCCTTTTTATACAAGTCAGTCTTTGAATCGACTGCCTCATTTCAATTAAGAAATTACCGTACGAGTATATTTTATTCGGCTTTCGTCACCAGATCATATCAGAGTCACTGATTATGCTTGAATTGCCGTCTCTTCGAAGTATGTTCCTTCTTTTGAATGAATGTGTTCTCTGCTTATGAGAAACACTTTAAGATTTTAACGATGCCACCTAAAAACACAACTAGGATAAGGAAGGTATATATCGATCCTGATTTATGTTTTGAAACAACAATGAAAAAGAATGATAATGAAGTGATTAAACGTATGCATGGTCACACAATTCTGCAATAGATATGATTTATTCATGTGAACGCATATGCAGTTGACATTTGTTTCTATTTCACACCATCTTCATTATCGTTGACTTACAGAAATGCAATTAAAAGCATATTTTATGCTTATATTTCGGTTGAAATGCTATTTGTTTCGACTGGTAATGTATGGTCATATACCAAGCTAATGTTTTATCGGAAATTTCCGATGATCTCGGTCGTAACTTCTTATTATCAATTTGCATTTTGTAATGGAAAGATACATAGCCAATATACATTAAGGCGTGATTTATTCTATCTAATGCGCCATCTAGAAACCACATCATGATTAATAACGCATAAAATGCTTAATAGTATCCGATAAAATTGTGAAATCACATGCCTATGGACACTTAACTACTCTCATGTTAGCCTTAAATGGAAGTTTATTATACTTGCGCTCGATGCTTGCACAGGCCTTATTAAACCTTAACCAGGAATGTGTTGATGCGCGTTTTTACCGGCTTACTAAGGTTCTTTGTATTTCCTTTGTCGTAGACAAAATTATTGGACTTGTTTGTCTAGTAGTCTATCCCACAACCTTGCAAGGGTGTTGGGGCACCGCAGATGACTTTACAACAATTCCTTTCCACCTAGTCTTATCCTCAGCTGCCCTGGTTGAACTAGAAAAGTCCACCCATGTGCTCTTTTTAATACTGTCTTTCCACTTCTCCTTTTTTGCACCTCTTCTTCTTTTTTTTTTCCTTTTACTGTGTCCTGCAGAATTTTCTTTGCTAAGCCAGAGGACCTTGAGATGTAGCCAAACCACTTACGTTTCCGCTTCTGTACCAAGATCAGGATTTTGTCATGTTACCCACTGGCTGCTTGGATCTTTCTTTTAATATCGTCTTTATGGACATTGTACTCGTAAGAGATGTTTTGCAACCTTCGGTAGCATCTCTTTAAAAATAATGCGTTCTTCCTTCTTTATCCGCTGTCTAGGTCCACGACTCACAGGCATAAAGAAATATGTATATGACAAGGTTACTGTTACCGTAGCACATTAGATTTGCCTTTGATCTAAAATATATGTTGTTGTCTCTCCATACAGGTTTCAGCTTTGTCAGAGCTGCGGTGGCTTATGCAATCCTTGAGAGAACTTCAGAGTTTTAGCCTTTATCTAAGACAACTTTTCGAAGGTATTTGAAGCTTCTAACCGTTGCAAGCTTCAATCATTTAGCCTTGATATCCTTTTGGATGGCATTGACTCTGTTTGTAACTTATCTCCTCTTTATACCTTGTGCGGGTTTTGTCGAGATTTTCAACGGCTAACTGCAAATTGATAAACGTTTTGCCGCCTGTCATATCCTTTCCATTTTTTACTCCTTTGAATTTAACATAATCCTTTCGACAAAAATGTTGAAGAGGGTGGCTGATAGAAGACATCCTTGCCTAGCTCTGTTGTCTGAACCATTCTCCTGTGCTGACATTAATCTGAATTGCACTTATAACCTTGTCATAGAGGCCTCAATAGCACAAACTAGATTTGCATTGATATTTAACTTCCTCAGGGAGGCCCATAAAGCTGCATGCCATACCCTGTGAACTGATTGTTTGAAATCAATTAAAGACATGGTTTCTTTCGATTCTGTTGATGTTGAAGGTATTTTGCACACATGATTCTGAGGTTTAGTATCTGTTCTGTAGTGCTTCTTCCGGCTCTGAAACCAGCCTGCTCTTTAGCGATTATCTCGTTAGCTTGGGGTTTGAGTCTGTCGGAGCCCTGGTAGCTCAGTGGGTTAAACGCTGGCCTACTGCTCTTCCAGATCGGGTTCGAGCCCCACTTGAGGCAAGAATCTTTCCTACCATAAACGGAGTTCCATTGCGCATGTCTTTCATCATCACCGTCCCATCGTCCTGTTATAATTATTAACTGAAATACTGTTGAAAAGGACATAAAATCGCAAGTCATCCATCCATCCTTCTTGAGCCTGTTCAGGATGACTTTCAGCAAGACTATACTCGGATGACTGATGAGACTGATGGTCCTGTTGTCGTGGCAGAGCTGTAGGTTGCCCTTAAACGAAGTAAATTATCAGCGACTGAGTGCATAGGGTCGGCCATTCTCCTGGTCTCATGATCTTATTGCAAAGTTTTGCCATAGCATCAATCATGGTCTCCCCAATTGCTCGAGCAAGTTTTACTGGTATACATTTGTACTATCAATCTCCCCAACCCCCATTCACCCCCTATACTCCACCTCGGGCTGTCCTCTGCCTTTTCAGTGCGGCTACTGCAAGTTCAACCAACTCATAAAGGATGGTTGAAGATCTTCTTCTGGTTGCTAAGTGCAGTTCAGAGATGTATTATCAAGATATCTCTCATAATTCAACGTCAACTTAAGGCTAATCTGACGCTCAGAGGGTAATAAGTACATTGCCTGATAACACTTGCGCAAGAGGTTTGACGCTAAAGGATGACTTTGTCAGTTGTTAAGACAACCCTGACACTGTTTACAGAAGTTTAATAATGAGTATGAATACTACTATTCCAAATAAAGGAAATGAACTGGTACTTGTTTCCTTCTCATTTAAAAGTAAACATTAACAACAAAAGTGTGTAGTCCATCATTTGTGTGGAGGTATTTGCCAGAGGTATTTCTGAATAGTTCCAGGTTTTTCCAGCGTTTAGGTTACAGAGAAGTATGTACGACTTCTTTGCCGTTATCAGCATTTTGGTTGTTGTGGCAACCACGAAAAATATGTATAAGCAGTTGGCTCAAAAACAACAACAAAATGTTAGATAAAGGACTTCTAAGAAAGTTTTAATGTTTCAATGCAAACAACTTTCTGCAGTGTTTGAACCTTTCCAGCCTTACTGCAACTGAGAAGGTGACCTTTTATTTTGTAACATTTTCATCATTTAGGATACATCTTGTCTTTTCGTTTTCCTTGTTTTTCTTTGTCTTTTTGTTCGCTTTAGGTTCGGTGTTTAGGGCTAGGTATGGTAAAACTTGTGTCGTTTCTTTTATCATGATGTTCTCCTATACTTTCGGTTACTGTGACAATTGAGCCAGAGGGACAGGAAACACAAAAACTGTATGTCTGACAGAAGAGAGCATAAGAAGCATTTCTTGAAAAGATATTCATGATCAACAAGAATACGATTTTTTTAATTTTTAACAAAAAGTCTCAGACAACACTAAGATGCAAAGGCTCCAAAAATACTTATTGTTCCTTATCTTATATGTCCTATATATGAAATGTGGTTACAAGGGGCCTTATATTTTCAGAAAGCATGTGATTTGCATATGTTTATGTCGAAAGGACGATGGACGGACCACTGCCTGCACTATAACCTTCACCAGTTCTTCGGCTGAGGAAAGCTTACGAGCGCGCGTCAGCAAATCTGGCCATGGCAGGACAATCTGAAATCCAGGATCATCTTATGAATAAATCTGATGGCCTGAGTACCCATTCTAGACATGTTTCGAGGGAGTGTTTCAAGGGAATGTTCTTTTATTCGTTTGGTTTTTGGAATCAGCACCGGAAATAACCAAATCACGGATATGGCCAATGATGAATCAGAGATGAGGACTTTACGGAAAGAACATATTTCGACACCAGGAGACCCCTGCGAAGTCGGACAACACCACTGAAATACCGGAGCAAAAGAAAACTATCAGTTGAACCCCGAATAACGAAGCAACAGAAAAGGCGAACTCAGGCCCCAACCAACTTAATTAAGTAGCTTTATGTCGGGCCCATCATTGAGTCTGATGCCTGACCAACCGGCGTGCTATTAAAGAGGGAAGCAAAGTGTTTAATCATAATTGCGTTAACTACTAAACCTTCAGAGTGTAGCATTACATTTATATTATATTCAATACGTTTGTAACGAACGATTCTTTTCCTGAACTGATCAGAAAAATCGGACTCACCTACAATTTTTTTGAATTTATATACTAAGTCGCCATAACATTTTGGTTCCGATAGGCCCTGTTATAAAATACTTAAATCCGACATTGAATTTAGAAACCAATTCATAGACTCGGCTAAAGAATTTCGAAAATGCTTTTCGAAGTTTATGATATCTAAGCCCTGTTGGAGAAGCTTAGCAGTAAATATTTTATTACAGGCATTGAAGTCAGTCACATGACTAGACACTGTAGCAAATCGAATAAGTTGAGAAACGTAAACCCCGTAAGAGGTAGAACGGGCAACATCACCATCCAAAAATGGAAAATTTACAATGCAAAAATCAAAGTCATCGCGTTTATCATAAAATTTGGATGGAAACAAATCCATTTGAAACAGATAAATGTAAATCCAAAAATGAGGCTTCAGTATCGGCTGCATTAGCTTTGTTTAACTATAGCTCAGGTGGATAAATTTGATTCACCATGCCTTCAAAGTAAGGATTGTCAATATTTAAAAGGTCAGCTAGATATCTAGATGTAGAATTAAAAGCTTCAACAATTTCAGATTGTTTATCATTAGAAAGAGAAGCCATGAAATATCTTTCGTAGCAAAAAAAAAAAAAAACATATAAGAGGAGCACAATTTGGGATACCAACAATTTGTCTGTATAACCTAGTACTAAATCTAATGTAAATATTATATACATGACTTTTTGAATTAACTTTCATTTCCGAAACCTAACACGTAAGTTTTCGGTCTTCGTAGAGATGTAGAGACATGGCACTTCAATATAAATATGAAAAAAAAAATATCAAAAATTAAATAGGTACTCACACTGCGGATGCAAAGCCAGAGTACACTCATTGGTTTCGTTACCATTTCACTGCCGACCAACAAACGAGTGATGACACTTCGTTGAATGTAGCAAAAGGGGGTTTTGAGCACAACCTTAAGAGATTTAGACATCAGTTTTGCATGTCAATTTTGTCCAGTATCTCGAACAGAACGCCGTTAAATTAAGTTTTCACCAGCAATTTCAATTCACTTAGATAATAATCAATAATATTAGTGCTGTAAGACAGTCAGTTATGCAATAACGCGCCATTTAATTAATTTCAGTCTGTCTGAAACAAAAGAAATAAATTATTCAGAAGAAAACACCTAAATTTGAGGTAAATTGGCATTGCTAAATTTAATTCAATTTTAAATATTTCCGTCAAAAGCAGAAAATACATTCGAAAGAAGAAACATGGACCATACATAAACTCAACCCACAGATATGCGAGATTCATATAACGTTGCTTCCAAGGTGTTCATAACTTCAGAGCACCGTAATAGGACAATTATCAGAAAAAGATACGACCAAATTGCTAATCCTTCCCAGACCTGAAACAATCAGATTCTATTTGAGTTGAGCGGATACTACTGTTAAAAATGTTTATAAATGCTTTCTTATGTACATGCAAACTTCACACAGATGTTACACCTTAACAAAAACTGTGTAGCTATTTATTTTCTATATGGGATTCACATTCATGGTTATAAAAAACGCAAACGATTATGGCTGTCAACAACCATTATTTTTCTTGGACTGTTAAAGGAATGGAATATGTTCAGTCTTCAAACATTTACTATCCTATAAAACATTTACTATCCTATAAAATTTTGCTCATATGCACAAATACATTGTTTAAATTATTCTGTAGTTAAGATTTCCGATTCTTAAATCTATTCGATGGATGGATGGATGACTTGCGATTTTATGTCCTTTTTAACAGTATCTCAGTCATATCAGGACGATGGGTGGGTGATAATGAAAGGCTGTGTGGAATGGAACCCTGTTTATGATTGAAAATATTCCCTCCTACAGCAGGGCTCGAACCCTGGACCATTAGATTAACAGGCCAGCGCTTACCGGGCTCCTTCACAACTTGGATGTCTATAAAATACTTATTCTTAAACCAATGTGTTATTTTTGATACCTCCGAATACTAGATTAATCAATTAACACAATCGTAGAAATACCTCACCCTAAACATAATGGGTACTAAGGTTGGGATTAATATCTGATAAAAGCTTCTGATTATACAGTTCCTAATAGTTGTTCTAAACTGGAATAGTTTAATTTTACAATCCAGTAAAAATGCATTGTACATGTAGCGATGCGGTAACAATGCAGTAATTTGAAATGGTCTACACTATTTGCATAGACCCATCTGTCACAAGACTGAGACTTTCAACGGCACATGCACAGTGCTATAGTATGACCGGAAATTATTGAGAATTTTTACCGAATTCAGCCAGCATTTTTCTACCTTTACGTAATTTGAATAAAACTGCTTTGACATGCTGTTGCTACATTCGTCACTGAACTAAAAAGTGGTGGCTTTGATAGTTGTCAGTCATCCTAATGTTGTCGGTTGTCTCCCCTTTAATTATTCAACTACAAATTTAGAGCAAAACCACAAACAAGATGAAATCTGAAATAAAACGTAAACAAGAAAATGCAAAACAGATATAATATATTTGAAATTACTTTTTTTTTCAGATGCAGAAACAACACTGCTGTACAATCAGCAGCTATATGTTGTATCACCTCTATGTTATTTAAGGAATGAATTTCATTTTTCTGAGGTTTATCGAAGTGTAAACTACATTGGGTCACGTGCAAAGTGAATGAACCCCGAAGGGGTTCATGTAATTCGGGGTTCATGTAAACTTTGCTAGTGACCCAAGGTAGTTTACACTTCGATAGTTTATCGAAGTGTAAACTACATTGGGTCACGTGCAAAGTGAATGAACCCCGAAGGGGCTCATGTAAACTTTGCTAGTGACCCAATGTAGTTTACACTTGGATAAACATCAAAAAAATTAAGTTCATTGCTTATATTTACATTCGTTTCAATCAAATCTTTCATGAAAAATCTTATATAAGCGCTAAAATTGAAGCAATAAAACATGTACACGCATTTTTTCTGCTAACAGCAGAACGGCATGCATGACGTCATGACGTTGCTAACGTCCAATCGGGTTGTAGAGAGCAATTGTTTATCTTTACGTCATTGACGTCGCGTGTCTCAATGTAATTATTGGAATGTAAACTACATTACGTTCCAATGGTTTTCTATAGGGCTTTTCATTAAATACACCAAGAATGTAAATATAAGAAATTATTTGTTTCTGAATAACAGCTAGGTTTTCGAAATTCCACTAAATTCTTAGAAAAATGGTCTATTTTCAGCTGGGTGGGCTTCTAGGTGTAGTCACTGAATGGAAAGTAATAATGATACAAGATTAACTATACATTTGTGAACACTAATGAGTAATATATGATATGACATCAGAAAATAAGATCAGTCTTGTCACAGTACCTTGAATATTGCAGACCCCAAAATAATTTAAGAGATTTTAACGTTAATGCGCCAACCCCAAATTTCAACTGCTTAAAAATCGTAGTTACCAACACCAAGACCAAATTATTTTATAACACGTAACGACATGGATAAACATGATAATGTTTGATAATATTCAACACAAACCAGAATGTCTTAGCTTGAAGCAGTAGTGTCTTGAATAAGACCTATGCTTCTAAAAAGCTCTTAAAATTGCATCTTATATTGCGATTTTAAACCCCTTGGTCAAACGAATTGATATAAATTACCGACAGTGCTAATAAATTACATATTATAGATAGAAGTTATTTTTTACATTCCTTTCCGTATAGTCCACCACACAAATGGTTTACTGGAATAACTAAGGTTAACCTATTATGAAAAATGCAATTCTCAATCATTTCCAGTCATACTATATTTCGAATATTATCTTGATTTTTTTATAGCCCGCTTTAGAGTCAACCGTGTTATGAATACATCAGCGCATTATTCCACAGTTACAAGAATAAAAGGATCACTTCAAAATATTTGACTACCCTTCATATGTTTGACAAACGGTAGGAAAGTTTGACTAAGTATCTCTGAAAACTAGTTCAGTTATTTGCATATATATATGAATCATCTGAATATATTTTGTTTATACGAGGTGCGTTCGAAAAGTATCGCAAATGGCCTCATAACTTTGTTTAGGGGCATGCTGGGTACAACTTTTATGCATATACTAAAAGCACATTTTGTCAAATACATCTTTTTTATAAACTAACAATGTATTTTATTAAAGCCCAGTCATACCACTGAGCTAATTTCATATGTAAAATCGTTTCAGTGTTCGGTATTCAAGGCAAATATCGTTGTAAATACAAATTTAATCTTTGTCAGCTGCTTGTCCATCCTTGCCAACAATATCCATACAAAAGTTAAAGAGTGGCAACTATTATCGATCTATTCCTTGCAAAGCAATGCGCAGTTCTTATGACGTTATTGAAATCGACGTCAATGTCATTCTGGAAAGAACGTAGAGGCTTCATTTTACGCATTAATTTGAATTTATTGACAGGTTTTCGTTAACCCTTGTAAATGCTCTTCCTGACAAGATTTTGAATGCTAACACGCTTGTTTTTATTACAAAATCATCATAAGTTCAGTGCAAAGGGAGAATTAGCTATTCCTTAAAATACGCATATTTCATATTCACGAAACAGTATGGAACCTAGATTGAATATGATTTATGCGATATTTACTGAACAACATTGCCTGGGCATTGTCTTAATGTAGTAAAGATGAAAAAAAATCAAAGACTGCTCATATATGAATTACGGCCTACTAAAGTAAATTTCTGCAGTGCGTTAAGGGTATACCTCTTTCAAAGAAGTTAAAATGCGTCCTTTGAAAAATACACCAAGTTTGCAAATTTGTCTAGGCTCATCATAGATTTATGTATATTTTGCTATCAGAAGTTCCGTCTTTACGGTGGTTCCCAAGAAAACTTGCAAAACTTTCCCTCGTACAATCTTTAATTTCCGTTAATTTCTTATATAAGCCTATAATGTAAGTCGGTAGGAGTCACCTTATGTGAGATAGTTATTTAAAAAAAGATTACAGCAGACATACGTGAATTTAAACCAGAATGTACTCAGATTTATATTGTTTTTAGTCATTCGTTATCTGATACAACACAAAGTACACAAGAGCGGATGCCTAATCATATAGCAAATTTCATAATAAAAATATCTCAAATAATTGAGGTCATTCTAGAGAAGATATCCCCAGTTTTATAGCTGTTAAATACAGTATGCGGTAGAAATTTTGTAAATGTTACCTCAACATATCTGATTCAGACACACAGTTTTACCGTTTTCTAGTTGTACAGCATTTTCACAAAATACTACATATATAGTGGCTTTCCATTTGATATTCGACTGCACTCGGTTTCGTTGATTCGCAGCCCCTAGATCTGTTTTTTGCATTGTGACGTCACATGGTTCTTACGTAAAACTCTCATTTTCTCATTTTCGGTCATCTTTGACCATTTAATGTAAGGGGAATCCTTTCCAAAACCAAAATAAAACAAAAAATAAAATAAACAGAGGCATCAACTTGCCTAAAAACTCGTTGCTTTGAGAGATTAGACAACACTGGCCTAGAATCAATAGATTTTGAACATGCCATTCAAATGTATGAGGAGTTACTGTAGTCATGCTCTTGATTCACCATAAGAAGGTGCTGTGTAGGTACATTTTTCGGATTTAACTTTTGATATAACCAATAAATTGAAATCATGTCATTATTGCCCGTCGTCGAAAACCGCGTTATGTCGTTATGCAACATTCATGTGTCTACATTATTAAATATGGGCCTCGAAAAGTATACCCATAAGTCCAGAAAATGTCTCTCTGCAACAGACATATGAAAGGTTAATCAAAATATTTGTGCCGTGAGAACATTAAAGCCATTATGTGAAAATGAAAAAAAATGTTGCTGTGATGAATTGCGTTATAAAGAGGGTTGACTGCATGTTATCTTGTTTGTATTGCATGAAAATTATTATCACTTTAAAAAAGAACATTATTTCATCACCACAAACAAGGAGCAACACACGGATGTTCTATTCCTTTGTGAAAGCTATCGAACTTATTTGAGCCGCGACGTGAGAAAACCAACAATGTGGTTGTGCGCCCAGCGCAGACTCAGATCAGCCTGGGCATCCGCCCAGTCTGATCAGAGTCTTCGCTGTCCGCATGGAGGTAGCTTAAACCCTTAGCTATCCTTCAAGCGCTAAGTGAAGTCTCTGATCGGAGTGGGTGGATGCCCAGGCTGATCTGAGTCTGCGCAGTGCAAACAACCACATTGTTGGTTTTCTCGTGTCGCGGCTCATTCAATCCGTTCAGATGCGATAAAAAATAATCATCATGCGCTCTAAGAAGGCCAACCATGTAATAAGGGGTCATTAAATGAATTCCATTGTGTCTGAGAAGAAGCGAAGCAATCATTGAGAACAAGCTCTCTTGTATTAATAAAATAAGGAAAATATACTTAAATAAGAATCAATGCCAGAAGCTACAGTATTAGCCGGCCATGGCAATCAAGTCGGAAATAAATATAGAAACGGCCACATTGTAGGGATCATCGGTGACAATATGTTTCCCATTGAAATTTTTAAGAGTTGACAAAAGCTCTGCTCTGCTACAACAATAAATGAGCCGCGACACGACAAAACCAACAATGTGGTTGTGCGTCCAGCGCAGACTCAGATCAGCCTGGGCATCCGCCAAGTCTGATCAGAGTCTTCGCTGTCCGCATGAAGGTAGCTTAGACCCTTAGCTACCCTTAAAACGCTTAGCGAAGACTCTGATCGAACTGGGCGGATGCCCAGGCTGATCTGAGTCTGCACTGGGCGCACAACCACATTGTTGGTTTTGTCGTGTCGCGGCTCAAATCGAGAAGCTTGCCTCTATTGACAGAGTCTTGACAGTTGAAACAAGCTCAAACTCAGTGGACTTGCTGAGAGAATAAACTCGGTATGCAGGTGCCGAAGGAATATTGATACTCCGAAATAGGAAGTAAACTATGGTAGAATTGGAGTCCTCCAACTTGTCATAAAGCCTTACAACGAGTTCTCCATTTTTAATATAGAGATACTAATTATGAGTTGATTCCTATAAACCGTACTAAAGTTTCATCGAAAATTTTAGTATATTAAAGACCTTTTACTCTTTGTTTTCTACTTCCATTTTATACTCTATGGCAATATGCATATTCAATGTAGCGAGGCGTGATTTATTCTATATAATACTCTATCTGGCAAACAGATCATGATTAACAACGCATAAACCGCTTTATGGTATCCGATGACACTGTGAATTCTCATGTCTAATGGCTTTTAACTGCTCTCCCGATAGTCTTAAACGAACGTTCAGCTTCATGCGTTATGCCGCCCAGATAGGGAATTTAGCCATCTGCTACTTTGATTTTGGTACACGCAGGCAAGGGTTTCTGCTAAGTTCGATGAATATCAACGCTTTGTAGTCTAGTGGACTTGTCCATCTTTATCATTTGGATGAGCGCATTTCTATTTCTAGGAGCGGGTTTCAAAATTCCCGCAAGCAACCGGTTTTGAGCCTGATTAGACGCCGCTTTCTGTGGCATCTGAACTCGGTTGGCATTGTTTGCATAATACCTTAAAACGACGGGTTCCCAGTTTTAAAACGGGCTAACGAACTAACGTCGAACTCTGTAAATCTTATTTTTTAAGACTGAAAATGTTAACCTGCTTTCATATACCAGCGCAGGGTTAACTTAAGGTAATCGTTATTCTAACGGGAGCTAATTCCTAAAGTTTATTAATTTTAAAATAAGCTTAAAAGTCAGAAAGTTTTTTTCTATCCAGTGCCTATGAATAACACAACAACCTATGTCGGATCCCGCCTTTTCATTTACCTGACTTTTTAACCGTAGAGGGGCAGATGTTTAGCCAAAATAACCTATCGTTCACAAAGTTCTGCTCTTATTTTTTTCGTTCGTAGAAGGTCCACGTCTCTATATATATAAGATAGTTAACCAGGTTTATTGACTTTCAGTCATACTATTGAGTTAGCTAGACTATCGGTAGTTTTCTTGAACTGTAAAGGTAAAAGTTTCCAGTTTGGTTTGTGGCTGGCATGGCTCCAGTCATTAAAACATTTTTTTTCACATGCTCTGTGTTAGCCAATGTATCTGTAGCGAGTTCTTATCTAGATATCTTTTTCAACGGTAGGCCAAAATAAAACAGGGATTTTAGAGACATAAGTTTCACTTGAAAACACAAATAAGAATTCCAGACAAGTCAGTGTTTCAGTCAGCCCACCTTGTGTCAAACAGGGCAGTGGGTGTTAGCAGTACAGCATAGCATATGAAATATTGAGACTACCCGTCTCATTTCGGTGCCTTTAAGGTGGTGATTTTGATAAATGCAAAACTCTGCATAAAACCATGAAAAAATAATATATCTACCTAAAAGTTAACAGACTTCTTATTTTTGTTGTTCTCTACACTTTAGAATACAAAATAGGGGTACATGCTGCTTGAAAAGGTGTTTTTATAAGGAAAAATCAAAGGGTAGTTTTCTGCGCAGATATCTAAAAATATAACATCGTTATTGCAAATTTACGTAGCGCTGAAGGTACACTATTGCATAATGAAGTGCGTCCTAGCAATTATTTGTTCCAACTCTTTCTCAAATTGTAATGTAGACCAGATGGAATTAGTAGCTTTTTCTCAAATGTTCAACCATGAACAAGGTAATGTACACTGGACGCACGCATTACGTATATAGGGTAGGCAAGCATACCTATTTAACACCTACAATATAAATAATAAATTACTGACACTATAGACAGGTGTGTAAACGAATATGTTCAACTCACCTGTGTGTTTTGACAAAACCTTCGGACACACGCTATGTCTTTTTTATCTGCTCAGCCTGATAATTTGTGAAAGAGTTGGAAAAAATAATTGCTAAGACGCTCTCCGTAATGCAACAAGGTAACCTCAGCACTAAGTATATTTTCAATAACGATATTATTTTTTTAGATTTCTGCGCAGAAAATTACCCTTTGATCTTTCCTTATAATAACACTTTTTAACAACAAAAAATCCTGCATTTTGGATTCTAAATTATGAGAAACAACCTAAAGAAGGCATCTGCTAAGTTTTGGGAAGACCAGTTGTATTTTCAGCATTTATGCAGATTTTTGTCTTTGCCCCGAATCAGTGATTATCACCACCTTAATCTTCCGATGACATTGTGAACTCAACGCTCGTGTCTAATAGGAATTTGTTGGCTCGATGGGTATTTGAACCCACGATCTTCTGCGTTACACAAAAACTCCTGTGACCACGCCGTTGCTCTCTTGCAACTTATTTATTATCTACTAAGATGATTTATGAGTTTTGATAACAGAATATACAATATCTTTTAATCGTGCTCGATATTTTCTGGCAGATTAAAAATCATGTTTATCCATATCAGACTGCTCGAGGCGAATGAAGTTGCACTGCTTGACAGAATCTCCAATTCATTTGCAATTAGCTTACTCATTATATGCTTAAGTGTACGGCCGCATGCCTTTAAATATTTTCAAATCATGTAATTTATGAGTTCTCAAACCTTATGCGCACCGTGATTCATGAGAAATAAATTCCGCTGATACTTTTCAAAACAAACTCATTAGTTGTATGCACCTGATATAAACAATGTGGCCTAAAGGGACACCATAAATAGACGCATATATCTTGCTGATTTATTTCATAATATTTCTACGGTTCTTTTATTTGCATAAAGATAAAGAATGTCTATCTCTAGAGAGTGGTTGTCGTAAAGATTATGAATTTGCTTCACAAAAGGCAATGCAGAACGGATCATATGACGGAATGGGACAAAAGGAAATGCGAGACCAGGCAGGTCCATGTGTTTTGGTGGAGCCATAAAATTCTTATATCGTTGGTGAAAAATGAAATGCCTGGATCTGTCCGCTCAGATGTCCTTACTCAACCGTGTATTAACAACTTGCATTTTTACGCAATAATTTTATACAGTCTCGAATGCGAATATTACTTTGGGCACCTTTTCGCTGTAGTTCAAGTTCTAGCGACTATTCATTTGTACAAGCGTAAAAAATGATATAGAATTAGGAAAATACCCTTCTGAGTGTGGACTGCAGAGATGCGTCTTTAAATTCCTATTAAATTACCATGAATTACCCATGAATAACCCATGAAATCACGACAAGCATCGATGGCAGTCATTATTCTTTGTAGGAAAAAACAATAAAGTTACATTGGTGAGATACTAAATATATAAGCTTTGGGCCTCTTCGTTTTAGAGAAAAAGAATTTGAAGGTTGCTTTGTTTTAGCTATATAGCTCTTTATAAACGAATAGCCCCCCCACCCCCGCCAAAAAAGCCCTAGCCCCAGCCCGACTGAGCGTGACCAGTTTGAACCCAGCAGGAATGATTGGAAGGATTTATGTACGAGACCACTAACCATTGCTTCATACTAAATATTTATGCTTAGGGCAAATTGGTATCAGAGTAAACGATTTTGTACGTTTTTAGCTATATAGCTCTATATAAATGAATGACTTCGTGGCGCGGCCAATTTGGACCCCAAGGGCACGGATTACAGGAGTTATGTAGAAAACCACTCTTAGTACATTGCATAAACTAAATATCTTAGCCCTGTGCTACATTGTTTCAGAGAAGAAGATTTTTGAAGGTTTATTTTAGCTATATAGGTCTATTTAAACAAATGTCCCCATGAGGTGTGACCAGTTTGGAGCCGAGGGGCTTGATTGGCAGGATTTATGCAGGTGAACACTGAACAGTGCTACGTACTAATTATATAAGCTCTTGGACTCATGGTTTCAGAGAAGAAGTTTTCTTTTTCTTCCATTATAAGGCTATGGGAAATATATGTTGCGATGACAACCAGAGTTTCAATCTGACCTATTCCTAAACCTAATGCAGTCAATCCCCCACTCCAACAATGCAACACAAAAAATTTGGTCAAGTTTGGATCAGGAGATGTTCGTGTTTAAACGTGTGGACATCGACGACGACGGGCGACAGACAACGGACCAAGGCTATATTATACGCTCGGCTTCATAGGGGAGCTAAACAAATCGATGATCAAGAATATGAGTCTAAACCAATCAAATATTTTTTTAATTTCTCAGAACAAATTATCTTAATCTAAAATATAATCTGCACTATGGATGATATAGGAGGAGACGTTTAACGGCCGTCACACGGTACAACCCCAGCCAAAGTCAAATAGTCTAAAAGAGTTCCTTCAGGCGCAGAGACCACATTCGAAAGACGGAAAATGGGCCATATTTGAAGATTCAGCTAATCAACCCTAGAAATTTCGGCTATTCAAGCATTGAAACGCTTTCTTTGAAATGAATACTCCATTTTGAAGGTTCCACGGTAGATGCAAGCAGGAAAGTCAGGAATTTGTTGGGGTTTTTTTTATTGTAAAAAGAACGGCGGGCAAACAGGGAAGTGAACTCGCACAGCTTAACCTCTAAATCGAGTTCCAGTTGACTATGTCTTTAAAGTAAGGTAACCAAAAGCATTAGGTCGATAAACGGAACTAATCTGTACTTGATAAAAGAATATCGAAGAGAATGCACTACAATTATGTAAGCGTCGACACAATTACCTGCAGAATCTTAGAGTGTTTCGTGTGATAACAAACAAGCACCTTCTTAGCAAGATAAATACACAACACTTACTACTTGCATAGCGATGATATCAAACGATCAACGTTAATAGTCTGTTCGGAACTACCAATACTCAGTTATGTAGCAATAAAAAATTACAAGTCCTGCCTCAAGTTCTGCTGTTAATGAGAAAAAAACATGTTTGTATTTTATCACTCACACTGGTTTAGCTTATTTATTCATCCTTTTGATTATATTCATTGGTATGAAAACAAAATGCTTAGTTTATCAATCGTATGAACAGCTGAAAGGGTCCAATTAGTTTGATAATAAAAGGTTACTCCTGATCTCGTGGCATCTTTCCATGGTACCTGGATACACTATCAGGGGACGTAACTCAGCCATTTTCATTATTACCTCCTTCATTCATGTGCTATAACACATGTCATGTCTCACAAAACCCCGAGTATGTAGGTTGTCCTTACTATCTTGTGTTTCGCTTTTGGCAAAGTTGAGGACAACCTGATAAATTTTGGTCCTGCTGAATTAATGTCTCTGCCACTCAAGGTCAGAACGAAATCATAAACACAATTTTAATTGATTACATGTGAACGCACGGTGTCGCAAAGGCATTGATTCGGGGTTTATTCAACGTTGAAACGTTGAATTAACGCTGATTCAATGCTATTTGGGCGACTTTTACCTACGTGGATTCAAGAACAAGTATATGTTACATTTAGTATTATATAAAAAGTAAACAATTCAGTACAAGTGATATATGAAAGCAATTTAGTTTCAGTAGTTCTTACATGAAACATAAAAACCTTGGTTTTTACGCATCAATTTACATACCATGTTTTTTTCCTGTAACGTTTTGTGTGCATGTATTACGTTTTGTATTTTGTTTTGTGTATCTTCATGTCAACTAAATCTCTAGTTTTGGGGAAAATAAATAATTGAATTGAATTGAATGTCTTTTAATTTATTCATTTCCTTATTTAATGCCTTTTTACTCTTATATAAAAAGTCTGTGGAAATCCGTGAATCTATACAAGTGAAAGCTTTCGCAGCTATGATCTGTATAGAAAGCATGTCACAAATGCGGCTTTGTTACTTAAATCATGTTAACATTGAATAAATGGTTGCAATTACAGGTGGTTATATGTATCAACTGCCACATCAAAGTAAAATTGTTTTTAAGTCAGAAAATATTCCTTAGAAAACTTTAGAAAATAAGCATTCAAATAACGTCATTAAGTCTGGAAATTTATGTTCAGTTTCAGCCTCGTTTGTTTGCTACACTTATCTCAAAATAAATTCAATAGCACAGTTGTATATACGTCTGAGAAGGTCTCATATTTCAAATATATCAAACTAATGAAATATAAATAACGTGTTGTCGACGTAATTTTGATATCAAATCATCTTGTTTTCTGGTTTCCTCTCTGTTACTGGTCCCTTCAGCGGTAGACAACGTTATGAAATTAGTAAAAGAAAAACAAGCCATGACATGACAAAACCAACAAAGTGGCATATGCGCGCAGCGAAGACTCTGTACAACCTGAACATCCGCCCAGTCTAATCAGAGCATTGGTTATCAACATGGCGTAGCTAATAGACTCTTATCTACCCTTTAAGCGCACAGCGAAGACACTGACCAGACCGGGTTGATGCCCAGGCTGATCTGAGTCTTTGCTGGACGTATGTGCCACTTTGTTGGTTTTGTCGTATTTCAGCTCAAACATCATTGTGATGTTGCAATGATATATTTTCTTTCTGCAAAGTCCATAGGAGAAGATTTATGAATTCAAGAACGTCAATAAGACAAACTGCTGGAAGCAAATATACAGATTTAGGTATGTGGTACACTTCTAAGATTTTGTCTACCATGTTTTTACAAATGGAGAAATTAGAGACCCCCTGTTTGCTTCACTGGCCAACTACAATTTAAAGAGTAACTACACTTCAGGAACTGACTGAATCAGATCCCAAACCCTATCCCCTGCATCAAAGGGAAAGATGGAAGGGAGTCTACTTTAAAAGGAGCAAATATTCTTTTTAAGAGTTGACCTTAACTCGAAAACAGAGGCAAACCGAAAAGTGACAGATTTGCTTCACTAAAGTGTAAACAGTTAACTTAAATGTAAAAATAAGATCACTAAGAGCCTGAGAGTGGCTTACTTGGGACTGAGGTAGTTTGTGGGATGTGGTAGTTGGGATAGGAATACGATATTACGGATGATGGAAGGGAATCATTTGTTTTGTTTGAAAAAAGAGAAAGTCAGAGAATGAATCACAAAATTGCTGCATATGTTCTTAATGTGGTGTTCAAATTATAAATGTGTGTAAATATATATGAAATGTAATATGTTATACATGCTTTGATGAAAGGTTACAAATTTGCAGGGATAGGAACAGACGATTGGGTCAGCTGCTTTAGTTTAGATACTTTATCATAAATATTATTCAAATGCTCTATCATTGCCTATACGTTTATTTTAAACAAACAAGGCCTTACTTCAGGCCAGCACACGTCCCTCGATTTATAGTCCCAGTCATGCCCTTTACTATATCATATAAACCTTATAACAAAGGTCACTATATATGATTTGTAAAATTTGCTAGGTATATGTTATGGACTGTATTTCATTAATAAGCAAAAGGCTATATATAATAAGGTCGCTTAAAGGTCATATGTTTAAGCCAAAATGTCAACTATGGCACTGATGAGTTCATTATGCAGAAATGTTTTTTCTAAACTGTTCTGCGTTAAGATGGTCTATGATAAAGCCTTTCTTGTTCGCAACACTTTGTCATGCCAAGTTGTACATATCTGTGAAGTATCATGAAAATTTTTCAAAAGGTATTCAAGTTATAGAGCGGACACGAAATCACAACCAAGCCCATTAAGGGGAAATAACTAAAAAAGTAAGAAAGCAAGAGTTGTCATTTTTGGTCGCGACACATCATCATGACCTGTTTTACATATGTGTGAAGTATCATGAAACTATTTTGAAAGGTATTCAAGTTATATAGCGGACACGAAATCACACCTAAAGCAATCAAGGGGAATAACTCAAAAAGTAAGAAAGCAAGAGTTGTCATTATTGTTCGCAACACATTGCCATGTCCCGTTAAACATATTTTTAAAGTATCATTAAAATATTCTAAAGGGTATTCAAGTTACAACGCGGACATGAATCTGCCAAAAAATCACCAATTTGGAGATAACTAAAAAAATAGCAATGGCAAGAGTTGCCATTCTTTTAAGCGACACCTCGCCATGACCTGTTCTACATAACTGTGAAGTATCATATAAAATAATTCAAAAGGTTGTCAAGATATAGAGCGGACAAGAAAATGTTTACGGACGGATTGACGCCAAGCTCATCGCTATACCCCCCAAACCCATTTGGTCGGGGGATAAAAAGTCCATCAAATGCATCCTAAACGTTATTTGTTTCTAGTGTTTGAAATTGAACAGTAGGACGAATAAGCAAGGTTAAATATAGACCACCAAAATAAGAACAAGGTTGAAAGTGACACTTTGGTCTGAGTTTAAGGCATTAATAAATGAGCCGCGACACGACAAAACCGACAAAGTAGTTGTGCGACCAGCGCGGACTCAGATCAGCCTGAGCATCCGCCCAGACTGATCAGAGTCTTCGCTGTCTTCATGGAGGTAGCTTAGACCCTTAGCTACCATTCGAGCACTTAATAAAGAGTCTGATCAGACTGGGTTGATGCCCAGGCTGATTTGAGTGAGCGCTTGGCGCAGAGCCTCTTTGTTGGTTTTCTCGTGTCGCGGCTCAAATGTGTACTCACCACGAATGAAGTCTACAGCCTGTTCCATGCCATATATGTCTCTATCACAGTCGTCTTTAGCAAGAACTCCAAGTTTTATTCCAGGTAGTAAGTCATCAGCATTATTTATATAATCCAAGGTAAACAGCATCGTTTCAAGGGCTTGTATTCCACCCTGAGGCATAATGGCCCCACAGATTTTATCCTCACTCCGTTCATGAATCATGTGTAAGGCTCCTAGAATGATATCCCCGTCTAAATGTATAGCCATCTCTCTCCTTGGCCAGGTGTAATTTCCATGTTGCCCCATGTAAACAATAGGCTTTTCCTTGCCTAAAGCGGCTGAGGCGAGGAATATCCATTGTAAGGAAATTATAAATGCAATTATCATTTTAACGCACTGTAGTTCTGGCTCCAAAAGAAACGAATTAAACATTTTCACTTTAAAACATTTCTTGAAATTAGGAATTCACTACTTCTCTTCCGTTCTCATACATTTCAATTCTATCAGTAACTATACAACAATTTGTGACTGGCCTGTTAGTGCTGAGTTATTAAACTGCCTAGAAATTTATATAAAGCAAAACATATAAAACGATCCGTAACAAGAGAAAAACAACAAAGTGGTTGTGCGCTCGCCTGACAGACTCAGATCAGCCTGGACATCCGCCCAGTCTGATCAGACTCTTTGCTAAGCGCTTAAAGCGTAACTAAGGGTAAAAGCTCTCCATACGGACAGCAAAGACTCTGATCAGGCTGGGCGGATGTCCAGGCTGATCTTAGTCTTTGCTGTACGCACATGCCAATTTGTTGGTTTTGTCATGTCGTGGCTTAAATTGGACGGCACAGAGTGCTAATTTGATACTGATGACATTTAAGAATACGAACGGAGTTTAATTTGTCGCGATGCTACCCAGTGGGATTACAACGCTGCAACAATATTGATTCATATGTTGATTTTACGTCATCATGTTGAATCAACGTTTATTTAACATTATTTCAACATTATAAATCTGCTGGGTAATATACACTGAATCACATGTTAAATTCATTGCCAACCAGGCGATGCCTTAACCATATAAGCGGAATTGAAACGCGCTGCCGATATAAACTACTATTAGGATTAATAAGTAGCAAGGTTGTGTTATATTCTATTCTAAATTTGTCATACGATAAGGCACTACGTAATAGAACCAATGACCTCCCGTCGCTTTTACGCAAGATATTGTTTATTCAGAATGAAGTAATTAAAACAGATGCAAATATTTGCTGTTCACAATTATGTTCAACAACAAATTTTCATGAAATTATAAAAGCAATGTTAGACTAAAGTCTTTTACTAGGAAATGAAAGCAGAGCCTCGTTGATGAAATAGCTGTTTCTAGTTGGTTGCATTATTTACTTTTACATGTATCAGTACTTCACATGTAAGGTGGGTTTTGAAGAAAATTCTGAGACAGTTCTTCTTATTTCTCATGGAAAATTCATGTTGTGGCTCCACATTAGAACTGTCGATGAGACGGTTCAAATGGGAGGTCAAAAAATATGTTAACCTAGAAATGAAGAAAATTATCTTGAAATTAACCCTGTTACCCCTTTTTATCTGGGGTACTATTATATGCTTCCGTTTGTGCTATTTTATCGGGTTTTTTTATGTTTCTGACCAAACCTATTGCTGCAACTGGCAGACTGGTAAATATACATGCACTATATAGACTAATTCGAGAGCAAATGCACCTGAAGCCAATGCAGGCTTGTGCTGGCATGTGTTACCCCTATGATCTCCCATTTAGTGCTGTTGTGGTTGGGATATGAAATTTAATTGCATCAGTTTCTGAGTATTTGAGCCGCAACACGAGGCAGCCAAATAAAGTGGTTAAGTACCCAAGGCAGACTCAGATCAGCCTGGACATCCGGCCAGTCTGCCCAGACTCTTCGCTAAGCGCTTAAAGGGTAGGTCAGAGTATAAACTACCTCCATGTGGACAGCTAAGACTCTGATCTGAGTCTGCGCTGGGTGCACAACCACTTTGTTGGTTTTCTCATGTCGGGGCTCATCTTCATATTTGCTGGGCCATTTGGAACTACATTGGCAAATTGAATAGATCGAATTTAAGCAGCTTACTACACTTATCGTGGCCATTCCGCGAATGTCTCCTATGATTTTTTTCCTCGCAATATGGATCTTATGATTTTCATCAAGCACAAAGAATAAAGACGTCCTTAGTCTATACACTTAGTCCAAATCGGTATAACAGCGTTGTAACAAAGGGTTTATAAATGCAGAAATCTTGTACACTCTAAACTCTTTCTAATGTATTGTAAGTGTCGTGATGGAATTATAGACTTAAAAAACAGCAATTGCTTTTAGTGAAAGTACACTTTATTAAGGACTTGGAATGAATAAATAACCAATATATCGTAATGAATTTATCAGACTTGACATCTTAAAAGCCAGAGTTTGCTTTTATTAATGGAATCGTTTCTGGTTTATCCGCAAATTTAAACGTTTTGACTAAGTACTTTATTCCAGACTTAATTAACGTTCCAACGGTTCAAAAGTTTAACAGCCGATATATGTTGTCATTATACATTAGGCAACTTTCAATTCGTTGTTTAGAGTTATTTACCTTAGAGGTGGAGAACCATACATAAACCTCACCAAATTAAATAAATGACAAACCAATCATAGTAATGTCGAAAGAGAGGTTACCTTAAGTAAAACGGGTACACTTTCAGGGAAGCAACTCTGCCATTTTGGCTCCCTTTCCAATGGTGTTTGCAAGCCAGTAGGGATCGCTTATGCCCCAAGTTTCATGTCATCTTTAAACACCACACATAAAGAAATTTTGAAACCTTCGATGGTTTGTTAGCAAAAAACGCAACAACGAAATAATAAACAGCCTAGGTTTCATTTTATTGAGTTCGTGTAAAGGAATAGTGGTGAAATATGCAAAACCGGTAATCTCCTCTTGCACCAGCCGAAGCGTAAGTCTACTTTCAAAGTGATGGGATTCCAAAGGATTCAGAAATACAAAATAACACGATAGCAAAAACGGGAAAGACTTTTATTCTAGACCATCGCTTTTTGATCCTTTGCACCCTTTTCGTTACTAATCATTCTTTGAATCGATTGCCTTATTTAAATTAAGAAATTACAGCATGCTTTTCTCTGGATTTCGTCACCAGATCATGCCAGGGTCACTGTTTAGGCTTCAGTAGGTGAAACTTCGAAGTATGGCCCATGTTCCTTATTTTGAATGTTTTTCCTACTCTTGAGGGAACCTTCCTGATATTTATTTGAAGCAGTCCACACCAACTGAGAAATAAATGAGCCGCGACATCACAAAACCAACAATGTGGTTGTGCGCCCAGCGCAGACTCAGATCAGCCTGGGCACCCGACAAGTCTGATCAGACTCTTCACTAAGAGCGTAAAGGAAAGCCAAGGGTCTAAGCTACCTCCATGCGGACAGCGAAGAGTCTGATCAGACTGGGTGGATGCCCAGGCTGATCTGAGTCTGCGCTGGGCGTACAACCACATTGTTGGTTTTGTCGTGTCGCGGCTCAAATTCATAATTAAAGTTTGAAAAGTATTATCCTAGACATCAAATAAACGAAAACAGACGATTCGGCATGATAACATCATTCTTCACCGGTAGTGAAATGTGCAAAGTAAAGAGAAAGATAATAGTCAGGAATTAAAAAAAACAAAAAACAAATCCATATCCTGCCCTCAAAACCTGACTGGATATACATATATACATAAACTGACAGAAGTTTGCGAAATGCGAGCACGGTATAAACAGCATAGTCAAAAGATGGGCAATGATCAGGAATTAATACAATCAAATCCCACACTCCGCTCTCAAAACCAATAGGGAAAGAAGCACACACACACAGAAAGTGAGACAAGTTTACGAAAGACACGCACAATAAACCGAATGAGCAGCTCTTTCCCAAACAGATGGTCATTCAGCTACCCCAATAACATTATCAACATCAATGTTTACTTATTTTTTATTTTAGTTACAAAACAAAACAAAACAGAAGGCAGATTGGGCAGGAATACGGGTGATCAAACCGCCAGAGACCATAGACAAGCGGACACTCTTTCTTATTGGAGTTGCATCAGAACGAAGACGAAGAGTCCAGTCATTCTTAAAACTGACTTTCTTATGCTTTTAAGAATATAACGCGGCGTCTGATTGGATAACGTCAAAACTTTGCGACAGTATATCCTGCGATATACTGTCGCAATGCCGACGTCATTATAAACCGTCACTTCTTATTGGCTGACGTTTTGGTTTAACGTTGCTGAAAGCGCTTTCTTTGGATGCACATTAGTATACTTTTAGAGGTGAAAATATGTAAAAGTGCATAAAAATGGGGATAATTGTATTAAAAATTGTGAAGGTAATTTAGGGGATAACTGTACTCAAAATTGTCATTTGGGGAGGTAAATCGTCGGTTTTATGGTCGGAAATTTCGTTTTACCGACGATTTATCTCCCCAAATGACAATTTTGATACAGTTATCCCCATTCTAATGCTTTTTTACATTTTCACCTTCAAAGTGTATTACTTTGCACCCATCGCAAGTGCTTTCAGCAACGTAAAACCAGACGTCAGAAGCGACGTTTTATAATGACGTCGGGTTTGCGACAGTTAATCGTAGGATTTACTGCCGCAAATTTTTGGCGTTATCCAATCAGACGTCGTGTTACATTCGTAATTGCATTAAAATATCGGTTTAATGGTCGACCATAAAACCGACAATTAACCTCCCAAAATGACAATTTTGAATACAGTTATCCCCAAATTAAACCCTAGTTGTGCTGACCGCATGAAGACGTTTCTTCTGTTGCAGTTACTCTGTTTTGTCATTTGTGTTATTCTGGGGCCGTATTTATAAAACGACTTAAGTGGTTGCTATGCTGCTGCTAAGGCTGAATTTCTAGGAAGGAGATTCCCTACAATTATGAAATAAGCTCTAGAGGAACATTAAAAAAAAGTCTGTTCCTCCAGAGCAAATTTCATAGTCGTAAGGAATCTCCTTCGTGGAAATTTTATCTTAACAACAGCATAGCAACCACTTAAGTCGTTTTCTAAATACGCCCCTGTTCTTTTTTTAGGTAGACTAAGTTTACATGGGATGTGTTTTGTACTTAATATATGTTGCTTTGCAAACTGCAAAATATATTTCATTGGATTTAATTTCACATGTAATATGCACCTCTACATATGCATTGCAAAATACGTATAAAACCCCAGTCTCGTACAATCCAACTATAAAATAGGTTTTTCTCTTTCATAACATTCCCAAAGATGTATATCCGTCTTATACATTGTATGACCGAAGAAATACGGTAACTTCTTTCGGTATCTTCGTCAGCTTTGCTTTTTGATCGCGGCCTTTCTTGGTATTTTATTTTATTTTCATTTATTTATTATGATGTTGTTTTTTTTTTTGTTTTTTTTTTAAAACTATTCTAAAATTTTATATCACGAAGTTACTGGTAAAATTAGTTTCAAAACCCATGGTCAACACATATTTGCAACACTTTTTTCATTTACCTCCGTGAACCAGAGGGAAGGAAATGACCGCTTACGTTTCCATGCATAAATCACATCAAACAAGAGCTTTTTTCAACAAGACCATCGTTTTGAGAAATAGAAAAAATGCTTTGATGGACATTGGCTGGGCCAAGTCATTCAAGTGTACCTATCGGTTGTCACTATCATAACATTGGAAACTTTCTGCAAAAGGAATTAATTTTTGTTTTACCTATTAAATTTCAATGAAGAATTTTCCATGAACCACTGTAATGCCCGCTTTAAAAATCTAGTGGCAATTAGTCACAACAGGAAACTAATTTTTTCGAGCGACAATGTATTTAATATGTTTCTGCTATATAATAATGCAAAGGTTATACACATACCAGTACTTTGGCATTTTTATTAATATATCCTCATGTCACGATAAAGCGCTTACAAGCATTTTTTTCCTAGACTGACTTTATACAGATGTGAAAACTTTACAATTTAGATTCTAGTTTGGTGGCAAATTAATTCCATATACAGAAAAAGAAAATTGCACAAGTACATCGTCGAGCCATGTTTGTAATTTTATCCTTCCTACATCTTAGGAATAAGATCTAATAATCAGGTCCAATTAAATCAGAATTGTCATTTGGATATCAACTCCAGCAATACGTTTCCGATATTTCCTTCTCACAAACCTTAGATAGCAGAAGGCTCAGACGTTGGCCAAAACTGATTGGAAACAGCTCAGTGTTGCAGCAGCGTTATGATTTTGATCCGATATGAGCCGCGACACGACAAAACCAACAATGTGGTTGTGCGCCCAGCGCAGACTCAGATCAGCCTGGGCATCAGCCAAATCCGATCAGACTCTTCGCTAAACGCTTAAAAGGTAGCTAAGGGTCTAAGCTACCTCCATGCGGACAGCGAAGACTCTGATCAGACTGGGCGGATGCCCAGGCTGATCTGAGTCTGCGCTGGGCGCACAACCACATTGTTGGTTTTGTCGTGTCGCGGCTCATATGAAATGTCATACGTCGAGCACGAGCATGACTCGATTTGGTAAATGCCCTCAATCGTTTTACAAAATTACAACTACTTAAGTTCGTAGGAAACCTTTATGCGGGCCGAAAAGCAGTGTTGCTTACCACCGCAAAGCAGAGCGCGAGGGATTGGATCCAGTGAAAGTGTAGTTTAAGCGCCCTCATTGCCCTCCTTCCCTCCCCGTCGTATTCTACGGTTGACCGTTCCAGAGCGGTACTTCTGTTGTGTTTCCTCAATCTAAATTCTTTCTTACTCCGTTTTGTATGTGGTGTTCTTACAATATAGTCATCTGTTATTGCCCACCTTGCTTTCTGATGTTTGTGATTTAAAATAGATAATAGGTAAATATAGATGTTAATGATGTTTTCCAATTCGGTAGCTGAATGACTACGACCTGTCAGCGAAAGAGCTGTTCATTTGGCTTACATGTACCATGCGTGTCTTTCGTGAAATTTTTATACTTCTTTCCCGAGTTAGGATTTTCAGTTTTTTGTACTTTGACTGCTAAGACCTTTAGGTTTATTTTGGTTTTCAATGTCTTTAAAATTGTCATTTGGGGAGGTAAATCATCGGTTTTTATGGTCGGAAATATCGTTTTACGGCTTTGCTGGGGCAATTTGGACCATAAAACCGATGATTTACCTCCCCAAATGACAATTTTTAATACATTTATCTCCATGCTAATGCACTTTTCCACATTTTTACCTTTCATAATGTACAAGTTTGCACCCATTTCAAGCGCTGTCAGCAACATAAAACCAAACGTCAGCCGTTGAGAAGCGACGTTACGTAATGACGTCGGGTTTGCGACAGTATATCGCAGAATATACTGTTGCAATTTTTTTATGTTATCCATTCAGACGTCGCGTTATATGTGTAAGTGCATTAGAATCATAACTTTGTTTACGTGATTTTATCTACAGGTTGAAAGTCGACACTTTATTTTTTCTTAATAAATTGATACTACTCATATATAGGCATACATGTAATACGTTTGATAATGGCACCGAAACAAGCATGGTTAAAGTGTGCTTAACTGAAGCTTAAACATAGGATGGAATTGAGACATTTCAGGGTTAACTAAACCCATCTACATCTGATTTTAATGCTAGAATGTAACCACAAAGAAATCAGAATCACAGAGCAGCAGTTTTTGAAGCACCGACAGATGTCAACAAGCTAAGCTTGTACGCTGTACAATTACAACTACAGGCGTTTTATACTGCTTGAGAAATTTTAGTAGGAAACAAAAGGGGCAGAACCGTTTTCGTTTCTTTATTAACCCTTCGGTGCAACTCTGTACTGCAGTGCAAACAAAAGAAACAAAATCACAGATAGAAAGGAAAGAAGCCGAACTGCAGCGCATATTTCAACTCATGAAGTAAATGGAGAGCATGAATCTTCACGAGGAAAATCAAATTGGCTTTAAATTAACAACTGCAAAAGAAATAGGTGCACAAAAATGTAAGCAGACCTGTCTGACTGACGAACATTTCTTGTTAGTGGACTAGTACAACTAAGGCGACTAAGATTAAAGACTAAACGCTATGCCAAAAACTAACGATGGCGGATTGTCTGACAAGTTTGCGAAAACGAAATTCCCGACTTCAGAAACCTTTGGTGGCATATATAAGGTCTCTAAGTTCGTGAACAAAGTTTTCCAGTTTCTTCCTTGAATAGTAATCAAATAATAAATCATAATCCCTTCTTTTCAAATAAAGCAACAAAGGAAAACGAGCTAGATCCGCCACGCTTTGTTATTTATTTAACCGTGTCCAATCACGTGTATTTCACCGTTGCGCATAGTTGTACATCTTTACTAAAATGAGTTGTTGTTATTCATTTGTGTGATTGACATTTGGGTTGAAAATGGCTGAACAAGCCAGTGGAACAAGCATGAGTAGGATGAAAGTCCTCCGAGGGCGAGAAAGCCTTGGAGTGTTTTCTACCTCTAGTGGGTTGACTGGGCGGTCGGGTCGGGCGATGGTGAGGGGTAGCTTTCAGTACTGGTGCGTCCTACTTATTTGGATTATTTTGGGGCAAGGACCGGCAGTGCTTGCTATCTTGCAGTAGATACGGGAAGGGTTGTTTGGACGTTTTTTTCTCATCTGTCCTTTCTCGCCTACTCTCTGGGAGACGGCTCGATATAGACTGAAATACTATCTCAAAGGGCCGTGAAAACCTAAACGACCAAACAACTAATTACCTCCAGCTGTCATTGTCGTAAACAAAGAAATATTTAAAAAAAAAAAATCCTACAACTACATATAGTACCCTGGTGCAATGGTATGAGAGTCGGACCTGTATATGGGCTCCGGCTGAAAGCAAATATTTTTAAACATCTTAACGCGTTACAGCTCTTTATTTTCCTTCTCTCTCCTCCTCCCCGCCCCCCCCCCCACCTCAAAAAAAAAAAAAAAAAAAAGGGAAAACGAAATTATCAATGGAATGGTTTCATTAGTTTTCATCACCTCCAGAGCCTTCAATTTTTCTCATTGTTTTGCAAAATTTCGTAGCATGCGGGGCAAATCGGATATTTTGCCAATTCCAGTAAGCTCCTAACAGTGTAGAGCCTATATAAATATACTGCGATAGTGACCTAGCATACACATTTTTCCCCAATGCCTCCAACAACGGGTCCTTCCCAGCGGCCCCGCGGAACGAATCCATAATAGAACCGTCTGGGTGCTCGAGTCCGTCTGTCATCTGTGTCAAATTCAAAGATAGTGTGCACGAGTACGAACGATTGATTGGGGCCTCGGTTGAAATTATTATCTGGAATAGAAGAAGAGCGAAACGTCGAAATTTATGACTAGAACGCTCATACGAACGGCTAAGCAATGCTTTGTGTAAAGCGCTCAATAGACTTACAAGACCAGCACCACTATCCGAGGTATAGGTCCAAATGCAACATAATTGCATGTAAAACACTTCGAAGAAAGCTTCAGAATAGAATAGAATGACGACATTAGGAGAATAAGTTGCAGAGTTCTAGATGCGAGTGGGCAATGGGTGACAATTTTTGTCAGATCTGCTAATAAACCCCTCATCCGAACCGCCTCAACGAGGCTGGATGAGGGACCACAAGCCTGTCAGTTCATCTGCCGTCACACTGTGTCTGGGCAGGCTTTGACATACTAAGCGGTTAACCTGGTTACCAATACTGAGTGCACATACTTCCGCCAGTAAGAGACAACTACCCTTGCTGGCAGCCCGCTAGCGCAGTCGGCAGCGCGTCAGACTGCAGGTCAAGGGGTCCTGAGATCGATTCCCAGACAGGCCACATAACGCTCGTGGAGACTGATCATGAAATATTTTCTACGGTCATTCATTCCCTTCTGCTGATTCAAGAAGGGCAGTTGTCATTTACCGGCGAAAGTATGTGAACTAAGTACTGGTTAAACGTTTAGGAGATCTAATTAAAATCTTAAAGAGCTTTTTCGAGAGCAGAGAACACATTCGAAAGAAGGAACATGGGCCATACCATGGAACAGTGTCATGGAATAGTTTGAGTAGGTTAACTGACCGCCTAGACATGACCTTAGCTGTTTACTTGGCCGTAAATGCTCAACAAAACAAACAAACTCACAACTGCCCTTAAGTCAGCGGAAGGGAGAAAATGAGCGTAGAAAATATTTCATGACCAATCTTCACGACTGTTCAGGGGCCGAGCTTTGGAATCGAACTCGCGACCGCTTGCTCTGCAGACCGACGTGCTGCCGACTGCGCTAGACGGCTCGGTAGGACACATGTCAAATTCTGAGGGTACCAAACTCTCTGCATAGGGTAAGGGTGATTTCTAGAATCTCCACATGTAACGCCTTTCGTGCCTGAACTGGTCCTCCATGTGTGAACGAGACCTTGGCATGTAAATGGGCGGTTCATCAATGAAAACAACGAAAACAACAAAAAATAAAACAGGTAATGTGAATTGAATCTCCTCCAGTGACCGGGTCCTCCATGGTCGGAAAGGATTCACCACGAGTGAACGAAACCGTTATAGGTGAACCAAACAAGAAGATGTAAACTTGATCTGCACGTGCGAACATGTACCTGTATTCTACGTCTGACAGGGCCTCCATGTATGAACATTTCTGCTTGTTAGAATGGCTTCTCCAGGTGTGGACGAGATACCCACATATAAACGGGACGGGACGTGTGACCGAGATAGGTACATATGTACGTATGAACGGGACACCCACCTGTGAAAAGGTGCTGCACGCTAGATGGAGACCTTCGCGGCTCCTGTATTTTTCAAAGATCCAGCACGTAAAACGGGACATGCAGTCTGATTATCCAAGTATGCAAGGGATCGCCACAGGCGAACGGACAATCCATGGTTGAACGGGCTCTGCGCCTGTGAAGTGTAAACGGGACCTCCACGTGTTAACGGGATCTGCATGTGAGAAAGGAACCTTCATTTGTAAACGGGTCGTCCATATGTGAGCAGGAACTGCATTTGCGAACAGGACCGCCACCTGTAAAATGGATCTTCCACAAGTGAAAGGACCTCCACATGTGTATTGGACCGCTACATGTGAACGGGGCCTGCACAAGTGAACGACATCTGCAAGGCTGTGCCTGCGAAAGGGAACTACATATGCGAACGGGATGTCCATATAGGAACCGGGCTTGCATTTTTCAATGGATCCTCTACGTGTTAATGGAACTGTCCATGTGTGAACGAAACGTGAATGTATGAACAGGACCTCATTCCGATGTAACATTTAGGCTCAGATGCGCAATACGTGAATATTATACAAGTTTCTATCACAAATATGTTTGGACTGTATTGACAAGTTTTAAGGAAACATAGCGAGTTGCGACTCTAGACTGACGCTAGATGAACCCCTCTCCCAAGGAAATAATGCTATACAAGATTCTATCACAAATATGTTTGGACGGTATTGACAGGTTTCAAGGAAACAAAGCGAGTTGCGACTCTAGACTAACCCTAGATAAATAAAATAAAATTCACGTGTCTTGTCTATTATAAGTAATGCAGAAGACAACTTTTAAATGAAGGGACCACTTGCCTTTTAAAATTGTCCAGGGGTAGCAAGTTTTTCATTTTAAAATGGTTCCTAACTGGCTAAGTAATGACTTTCATCAGACTGCCACTGTTTGGTGTGATGGACTTCCGAATAGGGACAAACTACATCTTCAAGACTAAAATGCTTGCAACAGATCGGCGCGGAGAGTTGGGGAGGGCGGAGGGGTTGGGTGTCCTGTGGGATTATAATTTTCTCTGCCTCGTCTTTGTCTCAACCCTATCTTTCCTTTCTACTATCGCGTTGTGAGACGGCTCGACGTAACTCAAATATTATTACTCAGTAAAACAAACAACAAACCATCAAACCAAATGCCGATTCAAGTATTGGCACCAAGCCAGTTATATTTTAGGTTTTCATTATTTACTGTCACTCAACGTTCAGGACCGCCGTGCAGTGCAAAGTTAATGTTGACGTCGGCTTAACGAAAGCACTCGTACATCGCCTAATCTATCTATCACATTTTGAAGTCATACAGGCAACAGCTCTAGCAAAAGAGAGAGCAGTTATCGCTTTGGGCTCGGCCATGTCGTGACGTTACACTTGAACGTTTTGAAGTTGGAGTGATAGAAGTTACGTTTAACAAATAAGAGTCAATGTTTTACCCTAAGGTGAATGGGTATACTTTCAAAGGAAACAACTCTGCCATTTTCATTTTTTGCCTCCCTTTTCAACGAGAGTCAAGTGTTAAACAGAATAACTTGCCCCCCCCTCTCTCCCCCCCCCCCCCCCCCCACGTGCAGAAAAGTTCTTTCCTTTAAGCGCAGACCCCATTTTAATGGAATTTATCTTCCAGGAAAGCAAATAGGAAGTCACTAACATTGTTGTTGTTCCCCTTTCCAAAAATGGCGGAAAAACATCAACTTGTACTCTTTTACCTACATATTTTTTTCAGGTGACCTTTAGCCTTTCTTACTTATTGTTGAGGATTGGGAAAATGTTGAGTACAAGTTCTAAACATAATTCGCACTGAGGTTAAAACTTTCCACGCGTCTCGTATTGTTACAAAAAGTCCAGGCTTCCACTCGTCTCTGTAGGCCTCGTTTTAATTTAGCCATATACCTAAATCTTGGGCCACCGCTCACACCGGGTAGGCGGCAATCGAAAACGCTCTTAACAATCGATTAACGCGGGTCAAAAACCGTTAGAAACAGCGTTTTCGATTGCAAATTGGGGACAATTTGCAATCGAAAACGCTGTTTCTAATGGTTTTTGACCCGCGTTTGTCGACTGCATGAGCGTTTTCGATTGCCTCCTACCCGGTGTGCTGCTGGTGTAATATTAAAATTTGAACCTGTTGAAAAAATGACCCAACTGGCCACTTTTCAATGTTGAATATCGACCCGTAGAGCATTTTTCAGTGTTGAAAATTGACCTGGGTCAAGTTTCAACATTGAGAATTGACGCGTGGGGTCATGTTTTCACGGGGTCAAAATTTAATGTTATCCGGCTCAAGAACCTCGGGGCGAATACCCCATCATTTAAAGTTTACATTGTAGTATACAAATCAGTTTTCCCGATTCAATATGATTTATATTTGATGTGACGCAAAGGATGTAAATTTTTATCAGGTTTGGCAACGTCGAAATCTACAGTCACATTGGACGCTTCAATGGATATATATATAGCCGTTCACTATTCTAAACAGTGAGTTTAGTCTTTAGTCAATAGCCGATAGCAGCATTAGTTGTACTAGTCCAGTAGTTCAATATACATGTATTCCTAACAAAAGATCACGTTATGACTGACATGGTTCTAGTTCACATACCACACTATTTTAACGTTAGGCAAGGGAATTTCTACGTCAGTGCCGAACAAGCGGTGATACAAATAAATATACTGAACGTCAAAAGAAACGCATACAATGTATACGCCCAACTTATTTGAAGGTATAGGTATATACTCTTATTTAGACATTTTGAGTTTCTTTGTTTATGATATTCCGACAGAATGAGCACCTTAACGCATCGATATTCAATAAACTTTAGAGACCAGAACGCTTGTTTTTGTGACGGGGTTAAACTTAAAGTCACCATACTTTCAGAAGCTGAATTTTAATTTCTTTATAATGCTCAGCTGATTATTTTCTCCAGACATAATGTCGGCGGCAAGGGTAAGAAACAGCGAAAAAATCAAAGCAGTCGAGTCTTGTGTTTTAGAGAAACAATCAGGTGAACGTTGGCAGTAGAAACAGAAACACTGGCTTACCATTGGATTTCCATAGACATTTTAACACCCTGTATTTCTTGAAAAGAACAGAAACCGTTTATACGAAGAGGTTGAATGAATTAACAAGAGTAAACTGACGAGGTTTGCAAAGAATTTTTTCGCAGCACTGCAGAACTTTTGGTATTATTGGACTTCCCATTTTGCTATTTGTTTAATTGCAACGGAGATAATTTGACAAGTGTTCAACTTCAAACTACTGTCATACCCCTAAGAAGAATACCATGGTAATAAAACCTATGTTTTTTTCATAACCACACATCAGAGTCGTGTTTTGGAAACAATTTGTTATGCCGCCAAAGGAAAGACAACTCTTACAACAACTTTGAATGTTTCATGATAAATTGAGATAACTCTTTAATCCAAGTTTAATGTTGCAAGAAAATAAGTTTATATTGTTGGCAGACGTCAGCAGTGTTTTCTGCTATATATGATTTAAAACCATAAATCAGTTGACAGAAGAAAACTGAACCTAAACTTGTATGCGTTTCTTTTGGCGTTCAGTATACATTTGCAAACAGGAAGAATTCAAACAAACCTGTGTATTTGCTCAGTCCGTATGGAGCATGCCTAATTGCAAACATCAATTGTGGAAATTTGCGGACTCTACAACTCTATATGAGCCGCGACACGACAAAACCAACAATGTGGTTGTCCGGTCAGCGAAGACGCAGATCAGCCTGGGCATCCGCCCAGTCTGATCAGAGTCTTCGCTGTCCGCATGAAGGTAGCTTAGACACTTAGCTACCCTTTAAGCACTTAATGAAGTCTGACCAGACTAGGCGGATGTCCAGGCTGATCTGAGTCTGCGCTGGGCGCACAACCACATTGTTGGTTTTGTCGTGTCGCGGCTCATATGTGCAAACTGATGGCACTAATGAGACACTCAGATTCACATTACTAGTTTGCATGATAAACGCTCGAACGTGGACAAAGTATCCTTGCCGCGTGCTGTAACTCAAACTATTTTATCTCATTAATCCTACCCTGTCACCTATAATAACATTCGTGATGTTAGTTTCCAATATATTTTGCGTAGAAATGTCAATCCCATGGCAGCAGCGATTGTAAAAAAACGTAAACTGAAAGGTCGGTATGAGAATTGCTTACTAAACAGCTAGCCAATAGTACTAGAATATGATTGAGCCGGGACACGACAAAATCAACAAAGTGACATGTGCGCCAAACAAAGACTCAGATCAGCCTGGGCATGGGCCCCGTCTGATCAGAATTTTATTTGCCGTGCGCTCAAAGGATAGCTAAGGGTCTAAGCTAGCTCGATGCGGACAACGAAGACTAATCAGACTGGGTGGACGCCTAGGCTGATCTGAGTCTTCGAGTGGCCCATATACCATTTCGTTGAAATCGTCCTGACGCGGCTCTTCTTTTGTTGACGGTAACTAATACGGTGTCACTGACGCATCAAATAAGACCGCTCTTATTGAGGCAGTTGGGCTAGATCTGAACTCTTTGCTGTTGTGATCACTGTAAAACACACACACATTTTGCGTCCATTTATTTTGTCGCTATCGGTGGTATAAACAAACTTCACCCGGCGATTTACATTGCAATATATTTGCATAGTTAGACAACTAATAACAACCCATATGTCATTCTCATTAAATGGCAAAAAAAATGATACGCAGATATAACATGTTTTAGAGAATGATTCCCTTTCTTATAAATGTTTTCTTTATTGTATCAGCTGCGTGCCTATTAAGGTTACTTTGGAAATTTTGCCGGTATTCTGAAATGGTTTTATCTTCCTTTCGGCTCATAGCCTGACTTTTTCGATTGAATAATTTATGTTTTGCGCTGAAGAACTACAGGAAATATATAAAATTTAGTCAGTTTCAATAGCATTTTTTTATCTGTAGTAAACGATTAACATTTTCATTAAATCTGAAAAAAAGGATTTTTTTACATTGTTCCTGGTCTTTGCATACTTTTTACTTTTAATCTAATATGAATTTTGACTCCTTTTGAACATTGCTTACTGTTTTAACTAAAACTTGATACCTCACCTCATCGCACTGGAGTAAAATGTAGTACCGTACCGCCGAATATTTCCGTACCTTACCGACTTTCCCGAGCCTTACCGAACGCAGAACGACAGCTGCCATGAGTAGACTGAGTCTACACATTCGTTCTTTATTAGATATGTTAGAGTATTTGAAGTAGATACGTACTTGTTTTATGCTGAGATCTTTAATATTCTAAGAGGATGTTTCACATAGTACATGGTATATGTAACCATAATATTCAGATCTGTAGCTTTCAGACATGGATGTTTTTGCGGATAGTACAACGCCTCAGACAGTCTTAAAATATGTTTGCCTTATGTCTGCATTATTCTTACATTTTGCCGAAATGTTAACAAATAACTCAAATAAAAGTATGCCCATAGATAATTATTATTGTTATCATTATCATTTACTTAATAACCATATCGGACTGAACTACAACCTTTCATTATGATCAAGCCATCGTTCTGTGACTAAAAACAAAACAGAGTATTAAATCATTTGAGAATGAATTAAAGGTTCGAGAAAATGTTTTTATAGCATTTTCGTCGTCGATTGCCATTCCCTGCATTAGTCGATTGCAAATGATTTTCGGAAAAGACGTTTTTGATGTTTTCGATTGCCAAAAGTTTTCACCCTTGAGTTTCCACCCCCCTCCTAATACAGTGATTGAGTTGGTCCTAAAGCGGATTGAAAAACGTTTTCATTGCGGTGTCATAACTTAAATAAAACGGTGAGCAAGTAACGTTTGTATCCTAAATATAGTTTTGACACCCTAAGCACAAATATGTTATAGCTCTTATACAAATTGTAAGAACAGGTCTGATGCGGAACCGCCAAGTCCACTTTTTGCTAAGGTTGACTGCCCATTTTAGCACCATTTAAACCTATTCTGCTACAGCTGACTGCTTATGCCTGATATAATACCTTATTATAGCAGCTTTAATATTGATAGAAGCCGTCTCTGCAGCAGATGCCATTGTAAACCTAAATTAAGTTGATTTTACCAGAAGCTTCACTGATTTGACTATCATCAATTTGGCACAAAGGTGCTGTCCCTGAACAGTCTGGTCTTGGTCTACAGTGTTAGCCCAGACATTCCTGTCCCAATATATAGTGAGGTGGTGCAAGTTTTACAGATCATTTTGGAACTTTATTTGCTTGTAAGACCACATTCACACCTGTGTTTTTATATCACTTTGAGGAAAACTCCAAGTATATGCATGTACATGGTAAACAGTAAAATGAATAAGATGAAGAGGGAAAGATATCAGAATCCAGTGATGTCTAAGCAAAGAGATATATTGATAAGCATCAGTTCTGCAAAGCCTACACTGCCTAGCGAAAGCCAGTCAACAAGTTCTTATAAATAGTTGGAAAACTGTTTCAGTCTCAAGACCTTCAGTATTGCATATGTCCTTTATTCAAGGTCTTCTGAATAGTTGTCTTTAGGTCCAGTTTGAGTATTAGCATTGGAATCATGAAGTTCAGAATTTGGCCTTTTTTAGGAGTCATAGGATGCATGGCTTCTAAGCATGTATTTACGCACAATTAGCCAGGTAAGAGATTTTGAACAGTGCATTGATTGCACATGCATAGTATGCTAAATCAGACAGGTGTGACATCCCTTATTCAGTGAATAAACCTTACCACCACTGAACTAGAAAGTGTAAACAGTTTTTTAAATTCGTAGAAGACCTATACCTCGCGGATCAGAACTCAGTGTATTTAAACTTGGATATTAAAGGATAATATGAGAGGCGCGGTAGTCGAGTGGTTAGAGTGGCTCGGCTATTGAGCAGAAAGTCACCGTAAGGTCGTGAGTTCGTGGCTCACTGTCGCCATATGATGACTGGAAAACTCTCTCTGTCAACCCAGCAGTAAATGGGTACCTTTTTCGAATTAGGGAAGGATAAGGCAGCGAAAGGAGAGGGATGGGCTCCGCCTTTCATCAGCTGTGCCCAAGATACAGTGGGTCTCTAACCCCCACTGCCCCTACGGCTATTAGGCTATGGGAAACCTCTACCTTTACCTTTTATTAAAGGATAATATTATTATATGACAGTCTCTCTGAACTCTACGAACTATATTGGATTACGTCAATGAGCACTTTGCATGAAATTGAAGTCGGAAATTTGACAGATATAAGCTAGACGAATTGGAAACTTAACACCGTTTCTAGCCATGGCGTGACAGTCAAATACTCATTCTGATGTTTGATAATTAAATCTTCTGCTGTTGGGTTTCGGCTAGTGCATTTATCATTGGAGGCGCTTTATAGAACACAAATAAAAAGGAAACAGGGGCAGACACTAGTCAAACTTCTCCTGAAAACTAGTGTTATCTCTAGGATCTTGTTTTGGTAATTAAGCGCGCTTGTACTAGAGAAAACCAAAAATATAACTGTAAAACCCAAATAGATATTCAGCGAACTTAGTGAGAGAGGAGGAATTTTGTGGGAGAGGAGGATAATATAACATCGCAGCTTCAATGACCTTACGCTAGGGTTTCAAATGCACATGTACTCAGTCGAGCAGCGTCATGGTTTGTTATATCAGGGTTGTGCCAATAAACTATGCCTTTTCGTGTACTTATACTTATTGGCGCTTTATGTTTGAAGTCACAATTAACATGTCAACGTGACAGTTCATATCAATGAAACTCAAAAATGCCTGGCCTTTCTTTTTGAAGCGATGTGTCCGTGACTGTTGATCCAACGTTACTACATTGAAACGATGTTGAGTCAGTGATTCTTCAACGATGGGTGCCGTTTAGGAACGCATTTATTTATGGTTGTAGCACTTCATTACTTACTGGAGAGGCTGTTTGTAATAAAGGGCATACATAAATATTAATTTTACTTTTGAGGCATGAGTCTACTATGCCTGATCTGAATCACAGTGGACAACCGACGTCATGGTCATGTGATTCTAACAGTATATCAATTACACGTCTGGTTTCCAAAGAAAAAAAACTTTATGCCCGTAGGAAAATTAGTCATATCACAGGTCGTATAAGGCCGATGTTAAATTTGAGCCGCGACACGAGAAAACCAACAATGTGGTTGTGCGCCCAGCGCAGACTCAGATCAGCCTGGGCATCCACCCAGTCTGGTTAGACTCTTCGCTAAGTGCTTAAAGGGTAGCTAAGGGACTGAGCTACCTCCATGCGAACAGCGAAGACTCTGATCAGACTGGGCGGATGCCCAGGCTGATCTGAGTCTGCTCTGGGCGCCCTACCACATTGTTGGTTTTCTCGCGTCGCGGCTCATTTGTAGATTGCATGTACCCCATAGTCTTGTACTCGTTTTTAAGAAATAAGCCAGTCGCCAGGATACTTTGAAACAATTACATTATACTCAAAGACTGTCACTGTTTCGAAATGCCCTAGTAATTGTCTAAATGTCCTAAAACTTAGACATTGCTACAGACAACAGACAAAGGAAATCACTATGGTGTGTGTGCACTTTACAAAATTAAAATCGACCTTTTAACACCTGAAATATAACTATTTTTTTCACCTGTTCTGACTTATTAACTATTAGAATTACGTGATAGTGACGCAAGTTGGCCACATTAAACATAAGTTTAATGAGTCTCACGAGTCACACTTTCTAGAAACTTCCGTACTTAAGCGGCGTCAGGTCAACAGCCACTTGACTATCTTTACTGACAAAAATGACACAAATCGGCCTGCGCATTTGATACTCAGGCTAACGGCTGTAATCTCTGTTTACATAAATATGAATCTTAGTGAAAGTGAAATTAATAAGCGTATTTACAAAGACTTATTTGATAATTTTCTATTCGCACATAGGTAAACACCCCTTTTCTAGCCACCTTGCTGACATTTATATTCATATAAGAGTTTGGCTGGCCCTCTAGAGCAACATAATTTGTGATACATTATGCAGCGTTACCTGTTAGTACAAATGTTCAAATCCATTATGTATGAGAAAGTATAGAATACTGGACGGCATGGCAAAATGCATCTGACTGCCGTTGAACTAAATATATTTAAGTAAGCAAAGGCGCGCCGAACGAAATTACTAGAGACCACAAAGAAGACATGGTCGTTAAAAGAAACAACCACAAAAAAGCTCTCCAAATAAAAAGAGGAAGCAGAGATAATTTCGGGATACATGCATTTTTTTCTTATTTTTCCATAAAGAATATGTTTTGACCCAGTATTGGAACCGTATTTCTCCGATTTGATAAAGGGTCACAACATATATATTTGTTGAGAAATAAAAAACAAATATCTCTGGAGTATTCTCGAAACACCTCCATACTGGAGCCCTTTGCAAATTTGCACCAGAGAAGAAAATAATAACGTCTGCTTGATTTATCATGCATATGCTGCAGAATTCACCTGGTAACAGGGGTATGATAACATGATGTGATATCATGTCAATGTAGAACTGCGCTTGCGCGAATGTTATCAGGTCATGCCTTTCTCTGAAGCGATCTCTGAAGATGATTGGCTGTATACTGACGTTGGCCGTCTTAACAACGTTCGATTGGTTAAATGACGCCACCGACTTACGTCATAAGGCATTCGCGACGTCAGCAAGGTCGAACAAACTGCGTTTGCTTTTGATTTGTTTGACCGTCTTTACGCCGTAAAATCTTCTTACAATTCATGATAAATAGAAAATCATGATAGTGTCTTTTGATATCAAGTTTATCGGGCTCGACCAGAAACACGTCGGACTGGCTCGGCAAGCCTCGCCATTCCTACGCTGTTTCTGGTCTCGCTGATAAACTTGATATCAAAAGACACTATCATGGTATTCTCTATATAACGTACCAGTCGTGCCAAACTGTCCAATATTTCAGAACTGAACTAAGTTAGGAAAAGACACGTCAATATGCGAGCAACGTTTGGTCAATTAGCAAATATCGTTACTTTTACTCTGTGGAGTAATATCTTTGTGATACATTGGTAGGACTTTTGTTTTTTCCCTGAACCCAATCTTACTTACAGCCTTGTGGTCAACTTTATAGCTACCACTTTTTTCTGTTTTTTCTGCCTTTATACTTTCTTTACAATCGTCCCTCATGCATAAAATTAAATGATACTTTAAGTAGCCTAACTACTGACATTTCTTTCACAGGGTGAAATGCTTGTACAGCCATGTGGTACACAGTAGTGTAAAAAAGGACTCTCATTAAGAACTGATACTATCTAATTCCATATACTGCCCAGTACCCACGACACCAATCGGCAACATGAGCGGACATCAAAATGAACTATTCTTTCCCAGGTAGGAACATGTAGGAATAAAGCTACTCGAACCCATTTATAAATAGATATGGCATACAAAACATATTGTTGTACAAGAGTTTGTCATGATATTTTTTATTTATATGTTTACTTATTTATTTGTCTCTTTTTTTTAGTTATGTATATTTCATTTATTAACACGAACTATTTATCTTTTCTTTCTTGAATATATCTTTTTGAGTGAGTGAGTGAGTGAACTCGGGTTTAACGTCCCACCAACAACGAGGTCATATGGAGACGGGACCTCGGTTTAAAGTCTCATCCGAAAGACCGGAGAAGCGGGGGATCGATCTTGCGACCCCTGGATTGGTAGTCTGGAGTGTTATCCACTACGCTACAGCCGCTCCTATATCTTTTTGAAGGAAAAAGTGAATATGTAAAGTAAATAAATATTAAGACCCAAATAATCGATTCAGGAAAATCCCGTTTCGTACTGTTGACTGTTTCGACTACAGCAAAAAGGTTAGATGAGCCGCGAAACGAGAAAACCAACAAAGTGGTTGTGCTCCCAGCGCATACACAGATCAGCCTGGGTATCCACCATGTCTGATCAGCCTCCTCGCTAAGCGCTTAAAGGGTAGATAAGGGTCTCAGCAACCTTCCTGTGGACAGCGAAAACTCTGATCAGACTGGGCGGATTCCCGGGCTGATCTGAGTCTGCGCTTGGCGCACAACCGCTTTTTTGGTTTTGTTGTGTCGCGGCTCAAATCTCCTAATGAAAATGAACCTGAAGCGTTATTTGCCGTTAAAAACTGATTTAAATAGATGTTAATTTTTGTAAATGAATTTGGTGAACACGTGATTATACTAACAACTATGTTCCCACATTTGATATTTTGTCAAATCAAATTTCGACAACTAAAGATTTAATGTGGAACGTATAAGTATGTTTCATATCAAAATAACTCCTCTACGAGCAACTTTCTTTCCTTTAAACGTAGTTCCTTTTTTGAAACGTCCCATCGTACATGAAAGTAAACAAAACTAAATGTTATACGTTTGAAAAATTGCGGTTAAACTTGGTTGTGTATCCCTACACCTAAAAAAACTATACAAGTTATGTCACATGTTTAGCTTTTTTAGAGTATAAAACCCTCCTTTACTTTGATAACCAACGCTTAGTGAACATGTTGTGGCGCTTAGCCTGTTGTGGACTTAACACTAACAGACAATGCCAAAACGGCTCCAGACAACTGTTTGGCCACAATATTGGTGCTAGATTAAAAATATGGCTAACAATAAAGACAAGATGAAACAAATATTTTCGATATATATTTGATTGATTGAACATTAGTCAATGATGACCTTAGTCAGCCTCAGGCCAACCTACTCAGACGGCAGTGCAAGGTTATTGCAACACTCTTCTCTGAAAACTGAACCGAAAAAAATCTAAAAACGGGGACACCTGAAATTATTACTGTGACTATGCTTTAAATGGAATACTTTGGTTTTACAATGCAATAATACGTCCAAAACATGCAAAATATGGCAAACTTCAGACAGCTCCTTTAGAAGCAATCTGGGTTGCACTCTTTCCTCAGATCTATCTGTTCAAATATTTGGAATTTTACGGTATTCGCAGCTCTTGAGACTATCAACCGGTGAAGTGATCCACGATTCTGTTGACTATAGATTGGCCATAGAAGTTAATATAAGGCATAGCTTTAACAGGACTAAAACAAAATTGAGTGCCACAAAACTCGCACCTCCTTCATCGAAAATCAACTTTTCTTTCCCAGCTAGCGAATGTTGCGTTTTGCTGGTGAGATACAATAGCGGATCTGGACTGGCCTAGCTGTACTTGCTAACGTTGAGAAGTGTATGTATTGTTGAATAATACATTAGTAGCGATCAAACACAGTGTTTCATTGCATTACCATTTGTCAGGTCCCCCAGGACCCTTCCTTGGTTTTCAACATATCCCTAGGGACAGGGCAAATGGTAATTCATCAAAAAAAACATGAATGGTTCTACATTAGTAGGGCGACTTAGGGGTTTTACGTGATCTCACTATTAATTCAGATGCAGCTCCAATAATAAGTAATTGTCGGCAGGCCCTGTAGGTAAAGCGCTGGCTTGATGTTTCTTGCGGTCTCGAACTCGATTCCTGCCGGAGGTGGAAATCTTTCAATCGTAAACGGGACTCTACGTTACTGTATGACCCCCTGTTATGATTGAAATACTGTTGAAAAGGAATCCCAAATCATCCATACATCCATCCCAGTATAGGAATTATTGGGTCATCACAGTTAATACATAGGATCATACATAACTTTAACAAACAGTGCCAGTCTCAATGGTGAAAACACACGTAAAAGCAACCTAATAGCATCATTTTGTCAGCGGTCATCTTAATGTGAATAAGTAAATATTTTACTAAATTGTTGCAAAATATCTAGTCGATATGGTACCGGTAGATATTTGGGGTCCAAGGTTGCTGGAATTCACCGAAACAAACGTCTGAAATATACAAACTTTCCACTACTGTAACAATGACTTGCATCGATAATGCTTGTTACATGGTTAGTATAAATGTACACATAAAATATAATGCGGTGTTTGCTAATTTCTCACTTTTTGAAGTGTCTGAACGTCTACATATTCCGCACTTACTAACACTTCCTTCTGCCTATGCGGGATCATATGACATCTGGGTTGATGAAAGGTCTAGAGCGATTAGACAGTATCAAATACTACTTTCATAAGCCTTGTTGATAAGCACGTGACTTATTTCTGAGACAAACGTGCTTCAATTAAATCAGCATCTCATTTTAAGACGTCATTGTCACTGTAAGATTAATTACGGTTTTGAGTTTCCGATTTGTCTGGCTTAGAGCTGTCAGAGTCTTTGACGGCAATATTAGAATACAGCACGAACGTGTAATCCTGTCGGGTTTTGTAGAGTTCAAGTCGGACGTTGTATGCTACACAGTGAAATGAAAACGTGATCAGTAGGTTATGGCATCGATTTTCCAGCCGTGTTACATTAATTGCGAGCGGAGTTTTTGCTCGATTTATTGACTCAATTGACAATTTTATGTTTATAGAGGATCTTACATGAGTGCTCATGTATTTTTTGAATTTATTAAACGGGTTGGGGAAAAAGATAGGATGCCGAGCATCTTATCGGTTTTCCCAACGACTTTAATAAATTCAATAATACAGGAGCACGAATGGAAGATTCTGTTTATCATATGACACTAAAATCGCATTTCATTAGCAAAATTTGCATGAAAACGCCACGAGTTCACCATCAGAAAACACGGCGTTTTAATGGACGTCAACGTATAACGTTACGACGTTATTTGCATATTTAATCCACTAGTGGATTATTGTTTTTAATGCATGGCTTTCATACACTCTCAGATGCGACGTCATATGATAAAAAAAATACACTTAGATCGTGGGTGAAAGAGTGTTACTTGCATATATGCGTATAAATGAAAATACGAATATGAAAAAAATATCTAGCAAATAACGGATGCATATAGAACATGCGCTTTCAAAGAAACAGGAAAATGTGGAACTGAAGAATATGGAAACTCTTAAAAAACAGATAAGGTAAAACGAAACTTTTGTCGAAATGATTTTATTCAAACTGAATTAGAAAAATAAAGAAACGCGAGTATGACATGTTATGCGACAGAATGCAGGCTAAGTGGTTCACTCGATCACGGTTAGAAACTCTTCTACCCTCTTTAATTGCGCGTCGGTGGGACGGTTGACACAAGCTTATTGAGCAGCTTTCATCGGGCAAGCCGGGGCTCTTCTGTCGGAATTCTTGTGCTCTAGCGCCTCTGTGTTGCTATTCCTGTTGAGCGCTCATCTTCTTTCAGCTCAATAGGAATTGTGATAAATAGAACTATTTATCAGCCCATCGATGGGTTAGTTTAATATGAACCACTACAGAAACCACTACAGTTGCGCGCTATAGTGATATATATTTAATTTAAATTTCATGAAATTCCATCCAGTGGTTACTTAGTTATGGCTCCAGACGGACAGATCTAATGACGCACAGACAGACGGACGAACGGACAAACAGATGGACGGACGGAAATGGAGAAAACTATATCTCTCCGCCTTCGGCGGGGGATAACAAGTGAGAAATAGCGAATTTAGAAAAAAAAGCGATTAAACTGACTTATAAGATTATTTTCTAGCCTGATTGAGTGTAAATTAAAAAGGCCTGAAAAATATCATTGTCACAAAAACTCATTTGTTTTGAATCTGAAACACTGTCTTTAAAGCTCAAGTAATTGGTTTTGGTTTTAATTTTCTGCTATTATACCGAAATTTCTTTAAGGCAAACATGTAATTTATCAGCGCGGACCTTTTTGACTCAAGCAAATGAATTTAATGTCTAAATGACAATAGGGAGCACAATTGTTATTTCCATTTAATGACTTTCAGATTAAAAACTGTTCGGTATTTACTCTTCTTTAGCGCATCCCGCTAAAGGCGGAAATATTTTCAACGTAAACTGGGTTCCATTGCACATAACCTTTCATTTTAACATTATCAAACTCATATCGTTCTGATATGAGAAAATAGTTATATTCTTAAAGGGAAGGAATTGCTCCTATGAGAGCAAATTATATCCTGTAAGTCTTCACCTTTATTAAAAAGGAGGAAAAATTGAAAATGGCACAGATGCGCCCTAACCCCCCAACGGATGTGTATCCAAATACCTATACACTTAATATATCCAAGGTTTGTTATTCTTGCACTTCCTGTATATCTGAATCCATATTAAGCCGACAAACTAATTAATATCGCAGTCCACAAAAAAAATAAAACATGAAATTATAAATGACTAGAGAACAACTATTTGTCTGATAAAATCTGAAGTTTTTGTAAAACGAATTTCAGCTTGTAGTGTCATTGAAAAAAATGGTGGATCATGGAATACTTTTTTGCCATGCTCCTTTATCCATGACGTCACAAATCTGTTACCATAGCAACTAGGAGTTCATATTGGTGCCAATAAGACGTCTTCGAGACACCATTCTGCCAAAGTAGCATATCTATGACGTCATTGGTGTACGTAGAAGCATGGCAAACATGTTTGCAATGCTCCATCAATTATTCAATGATATAACAAACTGATTTTTGAAACAGAAACTTCAGATTTTCTGAAATGATTCTCCTCAAGTCATTTAATTCCTTGTTATAAGTACAGTTCTCTGACACCTGCATCTAATCCTTTCACATTTCAAGAGAGAAGCCATAATGTCCATGTATATTCGCATATATTTGATCATATACTATATTCTCATGAGCCATGTCAAGTCAGGCTGGTAACATTCCGTTTAAGCAATACCTAGTATAGACTATAATTATTTTCGGCCACGAAACATAAATTTTGTTTACTTGCGTGCAGTGGAACAAGACGTCGTACGTGTAACTGTATATATTCCACCATTTATAACATTTGTGACTGTGTATTTGCTTCCTATGCATTCGAAACGAAGCGCATCCGAAATGGGGGTGTGGAGGGGGGAGCAAACTTTGAAATAGTAGAGGTATTTCCCTTGCAAGAGTACCCAATCAGTCACCTAAAAATTGAGCCGCGACACGACAGAACCAACAATATGGTTGTGCGCCCAGCGCAGACACAAATCAGCCTGGGCATCCGCCCAGTTTGATCAAACTCTTTGTTGAGTGCACAAAGGGTAGCTCAGGGTCTCAACTACCCCCTTGCGGACAGCAAAGACTTTGATCAGACTGGGCGGATGCCCAGGCTGATCTGAGTCTTCGCTGGGCGCACAACCACATTGTTGGTTTTCTCGTGTCGTGGCTCATTAGTAAAGATGGTGAATGCAAACTCACTGTTGAATGCACAATGCTAAAAAATAGAATTAAAAAGAAAAATAAATAGATAAAAAAGCGTGTCATATTTTACTTATACTACGTTATTACTCAATATCTTTGTGTAAAGGCCAAACAAAAGCTTAATGCTCAATGAATGGTCTACACGAAACTGTGAGACTAAACCGTTTCTAATCATATAAAACGCGAAACGCAAAAACGGAAAATACATGTATGACACATGCATGAATAAAGGATCACACCATTATACGCATACGCGCTGTCTGATCAGAGCATTCATTTCGTACACACAGTAGTATTGACCTTGACGCTAGAGAGGCAAAAGATTCTAGCGAGGCTGCACGGAATCAGAGACAGGTCTGAGTTTCCGATGTTTCCAGATACCTTGAGGAAACTTTTATAGCATGACACGACTTAAAGTTTTCTTTGACTGAGCGAATATTGTTACACTGTTGATCTCTGTCTGCATCAATTCAGCTGAGGGAGACAATACAAATAAATGCAATGATACTGCTATACACTCACTTGGAACTGTTTCAAAACAGCCGAGAAATGTACATGATACAATTGAGCCGCGACATGAGAAAACCAACAATGTGGTTGTGCGCCCAGCGCAGACTAAGATCAGCCTGGGCATTCTCCAATTTAGATCAGACTCTTCAGTAAGCGCTCAAAGGGTAGCTAAGGGCCTAAGCTACCTCCATGCGGACAGCGAAGACTCTGATCAGACTGGGCGGATGCCCAGGCTGATCTGAGTCTGCGCTGGGCGCATAACCACTTTGTTGCTTTTCTCGTGTCGCGGCTCAATTTATAAGACGCTTAACATTGTGAAAGAATATATGTCATACTCTACATAAATAAAACAAAAACAAAAAATTTGAACTTACGATTCTTTTTTGTGTGTGCATCATTCAGCTTCTCAGCCGTTTTGGTAGAATAAGCTAAGTTAACTACATTATATGCACCGAAATTCACATAGGAGATTGCTTTCTCAATATATTGTTCAGTAACATGAAGTCAGTGAGCTTTTTAGTTCTGATTCTGGATTGAATTTGCGGGTCGGGTCGTAAGGTGGTGCTGAGTAGTTTTAAAGCCGCGACATCCTTCCGATTCGGATAACAGTAGGCTAAAGACCGACTGTGTTTGCATCAGTTGCGGAAGGGAGTTTGTACAGAAAATTTCATGTTCCTCGATATTATTTTACTTTTCCTTCTCTGTCTCTGTCTCTCCCTCTCTCTCTCTCTCTCTCTCTCTCTCTCTCTCTCTCTGAGAGAAGTCTGAGAGAAGGCTCAACATAGACTTAAACGCTATCTCAAAACAATAAAACAAAAACAAAGATAGTCAAGGATCAGGAAGTAATACAATCAGATCTCATAACCTGCCCCAAAAACAAAAAGGAAAAGAAGTATATCATGTACGACACGAAATGCTTGCACTTCATTTCGAATGCAGGCATCACTCACACAACAGGTGATTATAACCACCGACATGGTCAGCAAGAACTAGTAACAGTAATTGACCATGATAGAAGTACCGCCTAGGAACGGTCAGTAAAAAACTTACTGAAGGGTTAAATCGGTTTTTACTGGATCCAAACTCTCGCCCACAGCTTCTGCAGTGGTTCGAATCATTTAGTCAGATGTTCGTTTCTCGAGAATGTTGCGTATGCCATTAATGAATCAGTACGGGGCACAAACATCACAGAGAAGACCTATGATCAATTCGGAAAGAGGTCGCACTGCGACGTCTGGGTGTCAAACAACACCTTCGAAACATGGAAGCAAAAGAAAACCACAAGTTGAACCCAGAATGGCCAAGCAAAAGACAAGAAAAAGCTCGGATCTACCAACTAATAAAAAGTTTTAGGTCATAACCATCATTGAGTCTGATGTCTGTCCACCGAAAGGTGGAAGCAAAGTAGTTCGCATGATTTGGTTAAACTACTGAGCATGCAGACTGCAGCATTACATTTGTAATAGTCAAGTCGTGTGTAACGTATGATAACTTTTCTAAACTACTGAGCATGCAGACTGCAGCATTACATTTGTAATAGTCAAGTCGTGTGTAACGTATGATAACTTTTCTAAACTACTGAGCATGCAGACTGCAGCATTACATTTGTAATAGTCAAGTCGTGTGTAACGTATGATAACTTTTCTAAACTACTTAGCATGCAGACTGCAGCATTATGGTTTGAGGGCTGGATTTGGATTTTGATTGTTTCAGTTCCTGGTCTTTGCATACTTTTTACTTTTACATTTGTAATAGTCAAGTCGTGTGTAACGTATGATAACTTTTCTAAACTGATCAGAAAAATCAGCCCTACTTATAATTGTTTTGAATTATAGACTAAGACACCATAAACTCTAGTTCCGATAGGCCTTGCTGCAAACGTGTTTTCAATAATGTCATCTAATTTTCAAATTAATTTATAATGTCGGCGATAAATTTTTAAAAGTAGCCGTTAAGCCTATCGCTTCCGTTCTAATACCATAACTTGTACTGATACCTTACTTGTTCATGTATGTATACTGAACGTCAAAAGAAACGCATACAATGTATACGCCCAATTTATTTGAAGGTATAGGTATATACTCTTATTTAGACAGTTTGAGTTTCTTTGTTTATAATATTCCGACAGACTGAGCACCTTAACGCATCGATATTCCATAAGCTTAAGAGACCAGAACGCTTGTTTTTGTGATGGGGTTAAACTTAAAATCACCATACTCTCAGAAGCTGAATTTTAATTTCCTTATAATGCTCAGCTGATTATTTTCTCCAGACATAATGTCCGCGGCAAGAGTAAGAAACAGCGCAAAAATCAAAGCAGTCGAGTCTTGTGTTTTAGAGAAACAATCAGGTGAAAGTTGGCAGTAGAAACAGTAACACTGGCTTACCATTGGATTTCCATAGACCTTTTAACACCCTGTATTTCTTGAAAAGATAAGAAACCGTTTATACGAAGAGGTTCAATGAATTAACAAGAGTAAACTGAAGAGGTTTGCAAAGAATTTTTTCGCAGCACTGCAGGACTTTTGGTGTTAATGGACTTCCCATTTTGCTATTTGTTTAATTGCAAGGGAGATAATTTGACAAGTGTCCAACTTCAAACTACTGTCATGTCCCTAAAAAGAATACCATGGTAATAAAACCTATGTTTTTTTCATAACCACACATCAGAGTCGTGTTTTGGAAACAATTTGTTATGCCGCCAAAGGAAAGACAACTCTTACAGCAACTTTGAATGTTTCATGATAAATTGAGATAACTCTTTAATCCAAGTTTAATTTTGCAAGAAAATAAGTTTATATTGTTGACAGACGTCAGTAGTGTTTTCTGCTATATATGATTTAAAACCATAAATCAGTTGACAGAAGAAAACTGAACCTAAACTTGTATGCGTTTCTTTTGGCGTTCAGTGTATATCGTAGAACTTCATTGGCTCATACAGGCTTGGGAACATGAAATTTTTTTCCAGCCAAGGGTAGTTCTATCTATCCAGGGTTAGTTTCCATATAAAGTGGCCTCTAGGGAGCAAGAAAAGAGTTCTAGCCAGGCAGGGTGAACGAGCCATCGGGGTTCTAGCCATTGAAGTTCTACTGTATATGTATGGTAACTGAATAAGCTGTATAAATATGTTTAAACCAAACCTAATCAACCACCCATCCAATCAAATTTGAATATCTACATTTATATCGTTTATATACTATCCATGAAAGTTAAAAACGTTGCACATAATGGTCTATGAATTGCATGAATGTTGTAGTTTTGTATTTCTGTCTTGTTAGACTTCCTGCGAAACAATACCACACTTAATACTTCTGTTACAGCAGTTTGGATAATTGGTTTCTATTTACAATGTTACTCGAGTAAGTTCTATTATTATATTTTCATGGATACTTTATTGGACCAAACTAGCTAGGTTTTGGTTAGCGAATTAATAAAAACATCCGATGAATCAAAGTCGGGAGCTCTATGACAATATGACGCCAATTTAAACGGAAACCTCGAATTTGAGTACAGAGATCCTATCAAGGAAGCTGGTGACATGGCTACAATCTTCGGTTACATTTGCATTATGGTACCTTTATTTAACCATTGGCAGTATTGCACTGTATTTATGCAAACAGCAAATGATCGGACGACCCTGGGTATTTCTGGTTACACTTGCATTCAGCAGAGAGGCGCCGTGGTCGAGTATTTACAGACGCTCGGTTATGGTGCAAAAGGTCACCGGAAGGTCGTGAGATCGCGCTCGGGTTTGGCCATCCGACGACTGGAAAACACTCTCTGCCAAGCCAGCAGTAAATGGGTACCTGCTTGGAATCAGAGAAGGATAAGGCAACAAAAGGAGAGGAATAGCTCCGCCTTTCATATGCTGTGTCCAAGACACAGAGGGCCTCTAATCCTCACTGTCCATACGGCTATTAGGTTATGGGAAATTTTTACCTTTAACTTTGCACACAAAAATCCATCAATTTTCACTTCTAAGCGTTCTCAAACCTTTTGAGACAGATCTTTAAATAGTCCCATTATCTCTATTAGGTTGGGTAATACTTTGCCTCGAGCATCAGCTTTAAAGACTGATAATACAATAAGTTGTGAAATCAACTTTTTGATTACGAAAACACGAGTACAAGCACCGGTCGCCAATCCTTTGCCTCTTCCAGAAACTGTGTACGCCCGGGAGCAAGTCTATTAATTTGAACTTTGAACTAACCAAGAAAAATGGTTTGATTATGACAAACATCTCATTTAGCAAAGACTGGATCAAAAAAGGTAATTTAAAATAGCAGACAACCATTTTCGACTACAGAAGCTGAATCTTGCTTTATATTAAGATAAGTGAACAGCTGTATTTTTTTTTCACACAAATGTGTTGCAATATTAAATATTAACATTTCGTAGAATGAAAATGGAGTAAAACAAATCATGTACAATCCCTTTTCTTTGTGTGTGTGTGTGTGTGTGTGTGTGTGTGGAAGGGGGTGGGGGTGGGGTAAATAAATTGTAACTGAAGAACAAATAAAACGAAAATATGTTCAGGCAAATGAATGTTTAACGACAAATTAACCTGATAATGTCGCGCATCACATTAAAATGACACAGATAAACTATACGATTCCAGATCAGACGCCGCGAAGGCGGCTTCTGATCTGGGTTTACACTGTTTGCATAGAAAGTACAGCAATTGTTATATAAAGAAGATTAACAAATAACACCACACACCCTAACATGAGGAATCGACTCATCTAACTTGTAAGAATATGAGAGTCCACTTGATGTAAATCGGTTGCATGAATTTATCAAAGTCAAGTAAGCTTGACATTAGGAAAAATGCACTTGAAAATGTACCTCTAATCTAGTAGCCGTAACAAGAAACAGAGAACGTGAAGCTTAGGCAGAAGAAGTTTTATAAGAAACATGGTGCATTTATGTGAGTTTGCATTTTTTTTCTCTCTCTCGCTGTCTCTCTCTCTCATGATATTTTTTTCTTTAATTTGCTTTCCGACGTTGAAAGCTCGTGTAACATCATAAATGTCCGCCAAGGCCGATTCCAAACAGTAATTCTGACAAACACTAAATGAACGTTATCATTTTAATATGCATAATAACAATGCATGTATTTTTGTACGGATTCTCGAGAGATTTTTAATGTTACGGCTGTTGAAAGTGTGCCCTGAATTAATGGAAAATATACAGATTTATTGATATTATCTCCCGACAAATCTGCATACTTTATATATTCATTTATACCTTTACCACGGCAGGGATGGATTAACAGCGAGTCATAACTGATCGTATTCAATAGACCGTTCCTTATTCTACATTATACTTCATCAGATAAAGTACTGAAAACGTATGCCGTCTGGTCAGACGTTACATAATCTTACCGGATCCAATGTCTGCTTGGACAAAACGCAAGATTCCTACAAAAGTTCGAGTTAAATAAGAGTATGAAGTCCTCAGTGGGCTTTAAACGTTAGGATTAATGTCTTCACTGCAAACTGAGCGAACGCTTAAAAATATGCTCCCCACCCACCCCATTCTACCACTGAACATCAAATGCGGTGCATATTGTTCTCTCTTGCTTTTACATTGAGCGTTGGCTCATTTTCTGTACTGCATCTCCTGATGAGACATATGGATATGACCAGGCTTTAAGATCAATCGGTAAGAGTAGGGAAAGGGCGTATTAGGTTTTGGTGAACTTGGCCCATTTTCAAGGTCACATTTAAGGATTTATTTTTTATATTTTGAAACATCAAACTTTCTTTGAGTCAAGCCAAATAGTTTATAAGATTAAGTTGACTTAAACCCCAATTTTTCAGGTCATAGGAAGAATGATACAGTTTATTCGAAGTACAATAATCTCATAACCACTCTGTTAACTCTTATCCATACTCATTAGCAGGTATCAGTGGTACAAGCCAGAGCTGATTTGCTTTTCATAATCTTGACCCTATTTCTAAGGTTACACCAACTTTTCTTTTCTTGAAGACTTACAATGTGACAGTAGGGAAAACGATGGAGGAGGGGAGAACAATTGTAGTAAAATACATTGTACTTTTTGTTGACATAGAGCATGTCTGTGGCAATTCCTTCAAGTCAGTTTTGCGAAGAAAATAAATAAATAAAATTCAGAAAAAAAAACCCGGATCATCTAATAAAACAGTATCATTAAAAAAAAAACATATATTTTTTAAGGTGTACGTGTACATTTTCAGAGGAACCAAACTCTATCATTTTATTTTTATTTTATATTTATTTTATTAATTTGTTTATTTGTTTTTTCTATATCTTTTTCCTTGCCTCCCTTCTCAGTGAAGGTCAACTCTACAGGGATCTCACAGGGAATTCTTCTAGAAAAACATCTATAGAGGACCGAACAGAAGGTCAAGAAGAAAGATGTTTCCCTTCGTAAAATGGCGGAAAACAATGCGATGTACCTAGTCACTTAAATATACAACATCAACAAAAAAAGAGTTCGATTTATTTACTAACTAACGTTTTCGACGAAGCCATGTATACATTAAAATTATCACGCGATGCAAGACTCACACATCGCTGTAACTTAGACTTTTTTCGAGTAATTATTTCCAGCATAATTTTTCTGTGTCGTTTTCTCAAAACTCTTAAGACAGATACTTAATCTTTCTGTTTACCATCTTTGATAGGATAATTATTTTTCCCAGCCTGACTGAATTAGATTTCACAGCGACGACCTATGAGTATACAAGAATTAGCACAGCTGACTATCATCAAATATTTCAATAGAAAAAAAGAACAATTTGAAGACGCTGCTTCTGCTGTAGTTTACTATTGGGTATCTATGTTAGTCTCTGCCATTTTGTACATTAAGTTGGACAGACCCGCAGCCATCTGCGGGAAAGAGCTGATCTCTTGGATTTTTGCTTGTCTTGCCTCACTTTATGTGCTGTCTTTGTCGATTTGTTTTTCTATATAGTGTTTTGGGCAGGATGTGGAATTAGATTCATTGTATCGGTTCCTGATTATCGCCTTCTCATCACATGGTATACTGACAGAAAAGAATATAAAGATCTGTCATGGGTGTGAGGTGTGGATAGAAAATTCTGTCACGAGGGTCACTGTTCGGAATCACAAGGCTTGCCGAGTGATGCCGAACAGTGATCCCGAGTGACGGACTTTTCTATCCACACCTCACACCCATGATAGATACTTTTCTTGCATGCCACGTTTTGTTTTAACTTCAGAACTTGTTAAAATGCGTAATTCTAGTGCTAGAGAGGTTTCGATTTGATTTTGAAAGAAGTAAAGGCGCCGCTTTCAACGACCCCATTCGGCTCTTTACGTGAACGACTGGCGTGCATAAACTGACGTCGTTTTTGCCGTCTTTGTGACGTCATCATTTAAAATGCCAACGTCACTTGACGACGCAGGTACGTGAGCTCCTATACAAGCAATGCACTGACAGCTCGTGATTTTTTTCCGAACCTGGGTAAGAACACCTAGGTTAGATAAGATTTTCTATCCCAGGTGAAAATAATGGCATTTTCTATCCGGTGTGCAAGAAATGCCTATCAATACTGAGATGCATCGACCTGCGCTTTCACACATTTTCAAATAAGTGTTGTGGCTTTCTTTCCATTAAATTTTGAAGGTCATGTACAGTTTTATGCAATAAAATGCACAGATCAAATATGTCGTCTTAGATCTCATCTATCACAATGCGCATTTTACTTACAATCATTCATCTACGACACACAGAAATGAAACTACTTATTTCATAGATCTATTTATATATCTAATAGTCATATGAGGGTAACATTACCTCATCCCAGCTGTTAGTCATAATTAAGGAAGAAAGGGCTGTTGTGAAGAAAATACGCACCTTTTAAGCTTGTGTGCTTTGTATTTGCAAACCAGCAATCTCTTTTTAATGTTTAAAGTCATCGTTTCATCAAGCCATATTACAGATAATAAATTCTGCCACTCTCAATATGCATGATTCAGGGGGATTCGGTATAAATCAATAAGAAATAAAGAATCATATTAACTTTGCATTTTATCTTGTTTTGGGCATCACACATGATATTTTGGGATGATTTGTATAGGTTAAATCATAAGTTAGCAGATCTTCTATTTTAGTTCCTATGGGGACATTGACTCAGATATAAGGTACGTTTTATTACCAGTTTCCACCAAGCCTATTCTAATCACTGTTATACGTAGCTCTGTTAACAGTTTTCTTGATCCTTTGATATTTTGTCACTATGGATCTTCTAGAAATTCAGTAATGTCGATGTTGTTTGTCCAGCCGAGCTTGTTTAACAAGGCCTTAGTACATAAACTATAAGAGATACACTACCAAATTTGTGTTGTGTTTTGCGTGCAAATATACAGTTTTGTCGGTTTGGTAAGGCGAACTTCGACGTTCAGACACTGCAATCTTCGACCACCATACATATACACCACGTCTTTTCAGGGCACACTTGGTGCAGATTTTCGGGTTTTCCGGATTGAAGAAATTGATCGTCGTGGGTGTCGAAATTAATTTGTATGAAAACCATTATTTGTTTGAAAAAGTTTCAATTTTTGACACACCAAATATCATTTTACAATTTCGTAATATAGTACAGTCTACAAAGCACAGATACATGAGCTTTATAACCATAGGAACATGGGGTTATATGGCTGGCATTCCTTTAAGATAAATGGATTCAGCAGTTCTTTTTCTCCTGGAAGTTTTGGCTACAGAGATAACGCCATTTGAACATCAACTGCGTTTATAACCTTACACGAAATAACGCCACGCGGAAAGGCGAAAAGACGAAATAACGCCATAAGAAAAGACGATAAAATAGAAGTTTCAAAAGGCGTCTTTTTGCATGGCGTTTTCTTCGTCCTTTCGCCCCGAAATTTCGTCTTTTCGCATGGCGGGTTTCGTCTTAACGCATGTCGTTATTTCGTCTTTTCGTCTTATCGCATGCGTTTTTTCGTCTTTTCGCATGGTGTCTTTTCGACTTTTCGTGTTTTCGCGTGGCGTCTTTCCACTGCGAAAAGACGAAAAGACAAAATGACACAAACCAGCCACAATGATCCCGTGTTTTGTCTTTTTTTTTCAATATCTAACGGGCTGAGCAAACGTTTAACTGTTTTGACATCCCTCTTACGAGGACTCTGCAAGTTTCATTTTCCTCCCCTCTCAATATGTCCTAAACAGTGTTTACTCTGGCTTCAGCTTGGAATCTGTTCTGAACTGTGGTTCCTGGCAGATGATGCTTGCTTACTACTCGCGAACACCTGATCACACTTTTTTTATTTTTGTATTTTATTTTATTTTTTTTTATTTTTTTTTTTATTTTTTTTTTTTTTTTTTTTTTTTTTGGGGGGGGGGGGGGGGGGGGGGAGTTGGTGTGGGGTCCATGTCTGTGCATCTAAATATTTCGGAGTTTTCGATGTTATATGGTATATGAGCTCAAACTTATAATTTTGGTACTTTGACCGGACCGCTCTACACATTGTTGATGAGTATTTATATGTTACTGTGACGTTTCGCCAATACTACGAAAATCTACTTGAAAACCTGCATTTAGTGACAGAAGGGTGAGAGTGCATGCATATTATTACTGCAAACCTTCAGCAGTTTTACTACTGACCTGTTTGCCTATGACCCAAATAGTATGCATTTCCATTTACCGGACTTTCATTTTCAGTGACGCAAGTCCCTTCAGGTACATGCCCATGGTGGGTCTGTTATAATATGCAGAATAATGTTGAATACTCGCGAGAACCTCTTTTTTGGAACCCATGTCTGTGCGTCTAAATATTTTGTAACTGTAATTGTGTGTATGGTTTATGAGTTCAGTTCTTTGGCCGTTTCTACTCTTAAGGCAGTGCTTCTAAAATGATTGTGTTGGTTATTTTTCATTTTTCGTTGTCTTAGGTGGGTTGTGTTTTGTGAGTGCGGCCTTTCCCAGGTATATTCATTAATTTTTGCGCATCAACATCCTCCGATTGGAGCCTTGCATGTTTCAATCTCCAAACAACAAGCCCATAACAATGCTTAGTGTCGAAAGCAAACTTTAAGGTGCTGGGGATAGGGTTTGGGATCTGATTCAGTCAGTTCCTGAAGTGAAGTTACTCTTTAATTTTACAAAAATGTATCGGCTAATTTTAGCAGTTTCTCAAGTACCCAAATGCATGCTTTACTCGTTAAACTGTTTGAACAGATACTGAAGATTTTTTATTTATAGCTAAGCGATTATGCAGCTCGAACAATGATACGGGGGTCATGATCAGACAGTTCCATTTATGTAACATGCATTTATTGCGAAGCAGTTTAATTCCTAATGCGCCAATAATAATGTTTACCAAATATTCTCTACAGTTTAAATTAAATGCCTTAAACGCTTGCAGATGCATGATTCTGTCTAAACCAATTTGATTTATTGCCTTCATTGCACTTATAAAGTCTAATTTTATTAGCTTTTATTGATTTTGATGAACAAAATTTCTAGCTTCTTGTCGTGTACTCAGCAAATTAGCCAAACGTGTCAAATATTATTTCCGGTCTGTTACGACACTCTATATGATCCATGTATATTCTTACATACTAAACCTTGCTTACCCGAAAATTGCTCATGCTGCATGATCGATTTGTTGTTAAACGGCCTTCTGTAAAGTGTTAGCGCATTGATTGTGTTTCTATTTCCCCCCAGCTAACCGTATATTTTATTGCGTAAAACTGCGGAGCTTCAATCGGTGTATCTTCTTTTTTTTCACCAAAAAATGTGCATTACTCTGACAGTTGCCTGACAACTTAATACATTATTTTATTAACTTTCGTTCCGCTTTATAGGAGCAGATATCTAAACCCAAGACCCAACAATTTCATTCAAAGCTCAACAGTCTAATGCTTAGAAAAACACATTAAAATGTGTAAATATATTTACGAATAAACCCAGCAAAGGCTACACTCACAATGCCAAACCCAGCTGAGGCACAGGAAGAAGAAGGGAGAAAAGCAAATCACAAAACGTAACACCACAACTCCGATAAATTGAGGATACCATAATAGTGTCATTTGATATCGAGTTTATCAGGTGAGACCAGTAACAGCGTAGGAATGGCGAGGGTTGCCTAGCCAGTCCGACATGTTTCTAGTCGAGCCTGATAAACGTGATATCAGTAGACACTACCATGATTTTCTGTTTATCATGCATCATAAGAAGAGTTTAAGGCGCAAAGAGTGTCAAACAAATGAACAGCAACCGCAGTTAAGTGCAAACTTGCTGACGCCGCGAATCAATTTTGATGTAAGTCTGTGACGTCATTTAACCAATCGAGCGTTGTTATCATCAAATATATGAAACATTTGAAATATAATTTTAATATGTTTACTCTGAGATTTTACAGAAGTCTCAGCATCCTTTTGAGTTCCAAAATCTCCAGATTCGTTATGGCCAAAGTAATGACTTGTTTGAGGTGACCAGCAAAGCAACACTGACACAGCTTTTCAGAAACTGACAAGACATAGTTCCAATGCCCTTTCTTCTTTGCCTGCAATCATCCCTAATTGGCCTCTACGGTCAGCAGGAGACGATAAGTAAAAGATCTTGTATGCATTAGCTTTTACCACCGTAATTTTTTTCTTCAGAACGCGATCAGCTTATTTGATATTGCACAAAAGATAAACATAATTAGTGGAAGGATGTGGAGTTAAACACTAATACATGCAATTATGCTGCTCGATTTACTACAATTCTTAAAAGCCACGGGCAAAATCAGGTCATATTTAATAGTTTCTATCATGAAACAGCGCTGTTATTGGCTCACATGTATACGTCACAGTATATCTGTATCTGTAACAACTCTTTAAAATGCCTAGATCTTTGCTTTGACTTTACTTATGTTGCAAAGTAGGGATGCACAATTTAAAAGTTTGAATGGGTATGCCTGTTTACTATTACTTGTACGAGTAATGTTCCGCTGATATATTCCATATAATAGATATATAAATATATCAGAATACTAGAAACTGCTGAATGATTCCTCTATTTAATGCAATAACCAATTATATACGTTGCAAGAGAAAAAATATAAGAGAAACAATATAGGAAAGGAAGAAAGAAATTTGACGGGTTTTACTCTTGTTCCGTTTCTCCTCTTTTTGAAAATCATAATCATAACTAGTACGTTTTTATTGACATTGACAATTCTCGAATAGTTTAGAATAATACGTCAATGTTTTCGTGTAGAGCATGATTCAATATCATAATTCAGGTAAATTGTAATACTTATTTGGAAGGTAAACAAGAGTACCATTACAGCACGAATATATACAATTGAAATTAATTAGACATAGTTACGCGGTCAAAATAAATATACATTAATGAAGTGCCATTGAACCTTTTCATATGATGTATTTACTCATTTAATGTAAATATGTTTTAATACGGTCGGATAAAGGTCATTTTGGTTCAGGTGTAGGAAGAAAATAAATACTCGACCAGTACATGTGAACAGACGGAATGCAAGGTATATTGTATCAAAATTATTAGCACAATAATGTGTAACTTCATTATTAGTGCAAGGGTGTATATCTGCATTCACTTTTCTCTTGTTAAGAGTATTATACGTATTGATTTTTACAGGTTCTCGGCTTTCTTTGGTAGGGCATTTTTTAGTGTTTCTCTAGAATCCTTTGTTCCATTATATACTTATCCTTTTCGTTCCATATTTAGGCTGTTGCTTTACTGATGACATAGAAGACCTCCACGAGGACCAAACCAAATGTTAAAAGAACCATGTTGGAAGCTAGAGTGATGATTGACGCTCTGTACACAGGTGGCAGACCCAAGTTGTTTGTCACTGACCGTTGTAACAGCTGGGACAGTGATGCTGCATGGGTTTCTAACACATCATAAGACTCCTGACTCGCTTTGAAAAAAAATCGTGAATAAATAAATAAAGTATTACAATAACAACAAGACGTACTCACTGTTGTGTTGTCACAGTGTTTAACTGTGGTAGCAGGTTCTCACCACTTAAAAAGTTGCATACTAGCAGATTTTTCTGTAGAAATATTTCAACTGGTATCTATATGATGAACAGATCATAACATGAGCGTTTGTTATCACCCGACTTATAAGCGCTTGACCAATAAAAACCTCCGGCAAGCCCTCGGTGAGATATTGGAGTCTCTGGCAGATAAATCAGATGATAATGAAAACTCCGATGATAATTAAAACGCCAAGTAATAATCTCTATGTATATGTCCTTGATCATTGCCAGTTAGCACTTTATCCTACATCAAAAGATTAACGTAGATCTAACTTTACCATTATCTGGTTATTTTGATATAAAAGCATTCCAATTTGCAGTATGTCACTTTATTGTTTCAGCCGTATGGCGTCCATAAACCGTCCCCCGTTACATCATCACAGTGCCTATTATATACTTTCTGGTCCTTTAGAATTACTGGGCTCATTCTGAGTCAGTTTTGAAAAATAGAGTCACGCTGATGCCGGTGAGCTAGGGGCCTGACCGGTGTTGAGCCTTTCATTTCTGTTCATGAACGGACCCAATTACACCGAGTCTGCTTTTTTCGTTTCATTGATGTGTTCTCTGCTTCCAGAGGAACTTTGTGTAGAAAATATTTTAAGACTATTTATGTTCGCAAAAAACATAATAGATGTTTAATACTCATTTGCCATGCTACTGCTATATATACTAGAACCAACTTCTAACCGACCACTTATTTATAGCATGTTTTCCGCTAAATAAAAAAGACAATCGGACATATGTTTCCATCTTTGATAAACTTGTGATATTGGTAAAGTAAATTAGGTAACCTGAAATAAAAATCTTATCCGTATACCATTGAATAAGTGAAAGATAATGGTACCCCTGTTTCCGAAAATCGCAACATTTCAGCAGATTTTCACGATTCGGACAGAACCACATTTCGGAATCTTGTCAGCATACGCTTATGATTTGTGCGAATATTTAGAAAATGTTTAAATGAACTTGAGAATTCATAAGGCATTATGTTAATACAGAATTCAAAAGTTTAGTCACAATTACAAAACCTTCCCCACCACAGTCATAATCCCTGCGACGTTCGAAAATGGGGGTACATGTGCGTCCTCTGCTGCCAGGAAAACGATTCTTAAGGTATGGAGCTAAAACATTTTACAACCTTCACATGACACATTTAGAATATTGAATATAAGAAAGTTATGTCCGGATACCATATTCAAACGACAGTGTTAAAGACAAAGCAAGTGGTCGGTTAGAAAGTGTGCTTAGTAAATAATATGCAACAGCAATAACGTGGTTGAGTTTCAGTTTCTGTTTTATTGCAAAGTGATAAAAGATAAAAAAAGTTATGACTATGGTCAAAAGTAGCAAACACAATTTGCTTTTTTTTCCTTATGAATGCGTCTCCTATTCTCGGTTGTTATTTTGGATACTTGGTACTTTAACGATAGCACACCGCTGAACCGGAATATTAGGCTACATGAATATTAAATTCCAATAAATGATATAAATATGATACAATTAGTTATCAATTTGGATTCCCAAAAACCTAGATCACTCACTGAAACATTTTCTTGAAACAAAAACAAATTCTTTAAATTGAAAGGTTACAACTTCAGGGTAAGCAAATTTACTTATTTGCTTCTTTTCTTAGTGGGGATCAACTCTTAAAGAAAAGATATTTAATCATTTTGCTCCTATGGGTATGAGGTCAACTCTTCAAGGAAAGAGTTTGGTTCTTTCCTGATAGAGTAGAACCTAATTTGAAAGGGTTCCTTTGTCCAACGACTGTGCAAACTTGTCGGGTTTGCACGTTTTCCGCGTGCATCATAATGTACTATACGATTTTTGCTGTAAATCTGCCTTTGAAATTTCGGTTGTTGTTGTAAAAAGAAAACGCATTCATTTGCCCGACGACTAGGCTCTTTGTAGCAAGTCGGAATCATATTCACAGAGACAAAAGAATATACATTTTTATGCCCGTGTTTTCCTTATTAATCACTGTTTAAGTCCAAAATTCTGCATGATGTATCTTTCATTAAATTACAAAATTAATGCGGTAGTAAGATTATTAAATGACTTGCTTGACTATTGAATTTTTCGGGGGGTGGGGGGGTGGGGTGAAAAAAACCATACACAATGTATGCGTTTCAATTTGATGACGACATTGCTTTTACCGCAGACAGAAGACATTACAGGCTGACACGCTCAAAGCGGTTCTTGACTGGCTTGAAAAATACCGTAGAGTCACAACTGATTACCGATTGGGTAAATACTTTCTTTTTGCCTCTGACTACTTCTGCCTCTACGTGTATGATTCCTGTCTGCCGTAGACAGCCTTGTCATCTACAACTGAAATGCAAACATTGTGGTTTGCGTTAGAGCAACAACCGAAAATTTCAAAGCACGGATTTACAGAAGACTTGTATTATAAATTTTGCAGCTGTATTTTAGTCATAGCGCTGGGCAAAACATCACCGTTCTCGCCTCCAGTGGGATAGGAACCCGCGACCCATTGATTTAAAGTCGGAAGCGCTAAACATATTGGCCAGGCGGAGGCTTACCAAGTATGATATGGGTACTTGTTTTTGGCAACTACAAAAGCTCTTTTCTTTTGGCGTGTTAAAGTCTAGATGTGCAAGTGAATGCACTTGTCCTCCAGACAGCGCAAAAAATTGTTTGGTTGCTATAAGGAACTTATTTTACACCACCGTTAACATTTTGAAAGGCTTAGCAGTAATAAATAGATAAGAAAATGTCTGCATCACCGGTCCCATATGCACATTTTTCATTGTCGGGATTATCATAGACACAATAAAGCTGCTGATTTATAAAGGACAAAGACATAAGTCTATCCCTGTGATTACCTTTGTCTGCAATTTACAACAAATCAATCTACAGGAAAAAGTAGCAGTATCAACAATTCATGCCTGTTCTGTAGGGCCCACCGTGTCATTAGGAGGCTCGGTAGATCAGTAGGTTAAGCGCTGGACTGCTGACCTAGCGGTCGCGGGTTCGACTACAGCTGGAGGCAGACATTTCATCAACCTCGAACAGGTTCCATAGATCACGTTTCATTATCACCCTTCCATCGTCTTGGCATAACTGAAAAACTGTAGTAAAGAACTTCAATCGCAAATCATCCATACAGTGTTAAATATAATACAGGGTTAAGGTCACTTTTGCAACAAGGCCTATCGGAACCTGAATTTGATGGTGACTTAGTATATAAATGACGCAAAATCGTAGGGAAAACGGAATTTTCTGATCAATTTAAGAAATTAACATGCGATTTAAACATGTTGGCTATAACATAGATGTAATGCGACAGTCTGCATGCTTAGTGGTTAACCCAATCACGGTTGACAACTTTGCTGTCCTCTTTAATTGCACGCCGGTGGGTCGGGGTTCAGACTCTATGATAGCCCCTACATAAAGCTATATATTAGTTGGTTGGGGCCGGATGTTTGTCTGTTTTTTGGCCCACAGGGTTCAACTGGTGGTCTTCGTTTGCTCCAGTGTTCCAGTGATGTTGCTGACACCCCAGGGATCTCCAGGTGTCTGAACACGTTTTGGCTGTCGAGTCCTCATCCTTGCTTCATCAAGGTCTTTTCTTGATTTTAATTGTTGACCGTGATGACTCTCTGATGAGTTAGGGGACCTCCATACGAACTGAACTACCAACTAATTGTGTGCACCGTGGCGGAGGGTGAGGGTGAAGGTTTGGGCCCAGTAGAACCGGTTCAAACCCCCCAGTAGTTATTACTGACCGTCCCAAGGCGGTACTTTCGTTGCAGTTGCATTTGTTTTATGTTCGGTGCTGTTTAATTTATTGTGTTGTCATTTTAACCCTTCTTTAATAAAAATAAAAAATAGGTAAAAATAGTTGTAAAAAGGTTTTTCGTATAATTTGCTTAGTCTGTTGTAACCCTTCTGTTGGTCTAAATTACTTAGTTCAATAAAGATAGCTGAGTTGCCACCAATTTGGGAAAGAGTTGCTGACTCGGCTTATCACTTGTAATTTATTGTTTGTAGGGATGTCTTTGTCAATCTATCCCTTTGATGTTGGGGATATGGTTTTGGATCTGATTCAGTCAGTTCCTGAAGTGTATTTACTCTTTAAATTAGCATGTTAACACTTGTAAAATATTTTCTAAGGCAGGCTATCGGTATCATAAAGTTCGGAAATGTTCTTTTTATGGGGCACTAGGCATTAATGGGCTGATAGAATATTTGCTCCTCTACGTGAAGCCCGTTTGTGTTCAACCAGTGATTACCGTTTGCTCCTGAGTTGAGTTCCAGTCTCAGTTTATCTTGAGATCGCAAGTTTATAAGATAAAATAGATCGTTTTCTAATTTAAACACTTAACCACTTAACTGATATTATTTTCGAGTAGTTTAGTGGTTAAATTCTGATAAAACCATAATTTATTTAAGAGTCAACCCTTTATCAAAGCTGGACCCATACTAGTCATGTAAATTGGATACAGAACTTTTTATCGCGGTCATTATTGTTTCTCCCACAGTCGTTGAAGAAACCCCTGTGTACGTAATCAAGCGGATTCCTTATGCGTATGCAGTATAATTGATATACTGAGATTCGTATACATTCGACTTAAAAAACAAAACCAACTAGTGTATGAAACAGCAGAAAAAGGTGTATACGTTGACGTCAAAGAATCAAACATCAAGTTTTATTAAACGGAGTGTTACCATGTGTGTCGGTGCCAGGAGTTTCGAGAAAGGAATTCGTTCCCTTCGGCCAGCTCTTAGGGCCGTCATTTTGAGAATTGGACAAAACAGAGAGAGAGAGAGAGAGAGAGAGAGAGAGCTTATTGCTATAAGGTTATGTTTGTTTAATGTTCTCAATTGTTAGCAATTAATATATTCAGACTTTGAGTAGGGCCTCCAGGTGTCTCAACACGTTTTGGCTGTCGAGTCCTCATCCTTGCTTCATCACGGTCTTTTCTTGATTTTAATTGTTGACTGTGATGACTCTCTGATGAGTTAGGGGACCTCCATACGAACCGAACTACCAACTAATTGTGTGCACCGCGGCGGAGGGTGAGGGTGACGGTTTGGGCCTAGTAAAACCGGTTTAAACCCCCCAGTAGTTATTACTGACCGGCCCAAGGCGGTACTTTCGTTGCGGTTGCATTTGTTTTATGTTCGGTGCTGTTTAATTTATTGTGTTCTCATTTTCACCCTTCTATAATAAAAATAGAAAATATGTAAAAAATAATTGTTAAATGTTTTCGTATAATTTGCTTAGTCTGTTGTAACCCTTCTGTTGGTCTAAATTATTTAGTTCAATAAAGATAGCTGAGTTGCCATCTATTTGGGAAAGGGCTGCTGACTCGGCTAATCACTTGTAATTTATTGTTTGTTGGGATATCTTTGTCAATCTTTCCCTTTGATGTTGGGGATATGGTTTTGGATCTGATTCAGTCAGTTCCTGAAGTGTAGTTACTCTTTAAATTTGAGTACTATATAAAGTTTTGTAATGAATGTGTAAAACAAGAATGCTGATCATGCAGTTTCGCTGCCGGTTGGTTCTTGTGGTATTGAATAGATCTTTTATACTGTCATAAGAGTTTATCACAATTTTAAAGTATCTTTCTTTTGGTGTAGTTGTTAGTTTTAAGCTATGGAGAATCAACTTTATTTCTGAAGGATCACCCCCTTAGTGAAATTATTTACCGCAGAAAACTACGACAGATTTTCTATGACAGACTGTTGTTCTTTGTGCGATACCTTTTCACTTTGAAGACACTCAGACTGAAAACATCCTAATTATTAAGTTAGACGTTGTCATTTAAGCCTGCAGATACAAACAATTTCCATTACTGCACATGTTAAGCTTGTCTGATATAAGATTTCTCCTAACGTAATTGCGTAGGGGTTGATTCAATTTAAGGCTCAGTGTACGAGCTAGATAACCTATATACTTGTTCGAAAAAAAGTTTAATAATTCTTTGCAGGCTTCTTCCTAGGTACATATTTCGAAAATATCATGGTGTCGGCAAAAGTTTGTAGGCGATTCTAGTTTGCATGAGCGTATTACTCTAAAGAGTTATAAAATAAGTCTTCCTCTGTTTGACAACGTTCTCTTTGTTTTATACCAAAATTTGCGGAAAAGAAACATATATATTTTGGCACTGTAACTAATGTTTGTGCTAAAGAAACAAGGAAATAAAGACTGAAATAATTCCCGTAAATGAAAACTATAAAATATTTCAAAATCTTGATGTGAGCCTACTTCGGTGAACCTTCACACCAACAAGAGGTCTTCCGAACATCGCCAGGCGATTCCCCGACGACAGACGGAAATCACCGGAGATAGTTCACGTGCGAGTTCCGCACGAGGGACTCGCCAGTTCTTGATCTGAACAGACCTACGTCGTTCGTCGTTCGTCGGGACCGGAGCGCTATAAAGGTGAGCACGTGTCCAACAATCTCTTACAAAGGCAGTTGAATGTTGAACAATATTTTATATCAAGCGGATGTTTACGGCACATTTTCCGAAAAATACGTTATTTATGACATACAATTCCCCGTTTAGTTTTCCCATTGGCTCACTTTCACAAGACGAGAAGGCTATAATCAGGAACCGAAACAATCGCTTACCAAACACAAAATGGGAAAGGATAAGGTAAAGACTGCACACAAAGCACACAAAACGTGACAAGCGAAAATCCAAGAGGTTAGCTCTTTCCCAGCAGATGGCCACAAGGCTACTCAGAATAATAAACAAAACAGTCAAAAACTAATAGAAAGCCGACAAACAATGACAATAAAAGTAAACCACAACGGAAGCACAGCTTTGGAACGGTCAGTAATGAATTGCTGGAGGAAGGAAGACTAACATGTAAATCGAGTTTTACTTGATCGCAACTTTCGCCCTGGAATCTTTTGTGTTCTGTTGTGGATTGTGTAAGCGAATACTAACCCATCAATTGATAAAAAATATGTTTGAGCCGCAACAGGAGAAAACCACCAAAGTGGTAGTGCACCCAGAGCAGACTCAGATCAGCCTGGACATCCACTCAGTTTGATCAGAGTCTTCGTTGAGTGCCCAAAGGGTAGCTAAGGATATAAGCTACCTCCATGCGGACAGCGATGACTCTGATCAGGTTGGGTGGATGCCCAGGCTGATCTGAGTCTGCGCTGGACGCACAACCACATTGTTGGTTTTTTCGTGTCACGGCTCATTTATCAACAACTTACGCTGTATTTAAGTTGTTTTCTACGGGTCATGTGTCGTGTTGGCAATAAACACAATAAAATAGTCTTTAAAATAAAGGACTGGACATTTATCCAAGGCGACGGTCAATTTTCTTTTTCAGTCCACTTGGACGCCACTCTACGTGATTGCATTGTCACTCAAAGCCACTGTTTACGCTGGGATGATAAAATCTAATGAGCGACCTAGCCATATCTGTAATTACATCTTAGGTCGAAAAGAAATAGTTTATTATTCATTTACATTGTTGAAAACAATCTTGTTTTAATGTCATTGGTCAGATTGTTTGTTTAACATGAAATACTGTGCGTAGTTAGTGATAATCAATATATTAAATACACAAAACAAAACAACAAAAAATAGATACAGAAGAAATTTATTTACATGTACAGCCCGTTTCATATTTACGCAAAATCTGACTGTCTGAAATGTTTCTCTTTTTAAACTGAATTAGACAGGATAACGGTTTTCTCCGCTACTAAAGTGCAGGTGTACAACGGTAGTTTAGCTTCAAAGCAAACCGTGTTGTCACAAACTTAACGGCACCTGTCAGCGGTATTATTAACGCATAAATCACCAAGCACGTGGCAATGCTCTTCAACTGTGAAGTTACAAAATACGGTGAAATCAATCGAATAGTAATAGTAAAAAAGGATAAGCAGTCAAGCCCGACTGCGTAAATAATGCGCTATATAAATGAGATAAGTCATTGTTATTATTATTATTTGATAGAAAAGTGCAGAGTTCCTGGTGGTTTAAAACGGCGGTGATAGTTTAGCACTAAGGGGTAAAGATGAGACAATCTGCAAGTATACGACACTCAGGCAATAAAGATAACATAATTCGCCGCCCGTGTACATACTGGTAATACTGGTCAATACCCCTACCTGAGCTGTCATTTTCATTGAGTCGCGACGTGAGAAAGAAGTACCTTTAGACACGGGCAAATAGCGAATATTAAGAACAGCCTGCAAGTCTGATCTGAGCAGAGTGTTCGCTATTTGCTGTAGACTTCATTTATTGTTGATCAGGAACGAGGTGATTTTGCTAACATTGCATATGCACAGGCTGATCCGAGTTTGATCGAATAATCATTATATACGTGCAAAAGTGGCTGTCGTTCGAGACAGTTTATAAAAGGATCTACTCAGTCGACAGGGGAAGACGACTCGGCTTTTGGGACGCTATTATAAAAAAGATCCGCGTGTTATGTGTATCTGCGCAGTTTACTGTACAGTCTGGTCAGAGCATACACCGTATGATTCACCTATCCTGCAACATGTGCCTATCATGCTGTTTTTACATATTAGTATATAGGCTTGTTTGGGCAACGACGCGGCTTGAATCCAAATGATGTCATTTTCATAGGGTCAACACTTTTAATAAGAAAAGGATTTGCTCCATTCAGAAAGGGATGTAAAAATGAAAATGGCAGTGTTGCTTCCCCGAAAAGTGTGCCCATTCACCTTCAGACAAATCTTTCCCGATATCAACCAATACGGGACATACCATGTATCCTTTTCACTTCTAAAGTTTGATCAAATACATTATAAAATCAACTCTTAACTACAACAAACTGGCCAATCTGATCTGAGTCTGCGCTTGGCGCACAACCACATTGCTGGTTTTCTCGTGTCGTGGCTCATATGCAGGTGTACCCACACACATTAAAAGTTTGTTATAGTAAAGGCGACCATTTTACACATAGGGTATTTAGGTAAAATTTTCAATCACAGAAATCATTTCTCCGATTCTGAAAGGACGCCATCAGACTCAGTGCCGGGCTCAGATAGAAGATACACATCAATGATTCTTCCTTGGCTTCCTGGGAAACAACTTTGAAAAGAAAAAATAAGATATTCGAACACGCAACAAAACGAGGGAAAACTGTTACATGTATGAGCTGTAGGCCTAATGTTTAATAGTCCGAAAACTTTGAGAATTTATCCGCGCGGCAGAGTCAGTTTCGTTTTCATGTAAATACAAGTTCTGTGATTTTGCCATGCGGAGTTCTGATTTATAAAACAAACTTCTCACCTCTTATTTTTCCTTCATTTCGATGCATCTTTTAAAGTCCGAACATTTGATTATTGATCCGTGCGGCAAAATCATGTTTTCTATATTTCATGAATGAACTAATTAATAAGCTGTGACGTATATCTTTTAGCTATCAAAGAAACCAACAGTTTTACGGATTTGCATATCTAAGATAGTCAATTCAGTATACGTCAATCACCTTTGAGACTGCCCTGTTGCAGCGTTCGCTAATCAAGACACGCCACTTATTATTGTCGCGTGCAGGTTTAGTGATACAATCGAAGGTAAAACTTGACAGTTCTTACATCAGAAAGTCTATGCTTAATTGTCCGGGGGCGTATCACAATTCGAAGTTTTACATTTGCAAAGGCATTTGAGCCGCGACACGACAAAACCAACAATGTGGTTGTGCGGCCAGCGCAGACTCAGATCAGCCTGGGCATCCGCCCAGTCTGATCAGAGCCTTCGCTGACCGCATGGAGGTAGCTTAGACCCTAAGCTCTCCTTTGAGCACATAAAGAAGAGACTGAGTAAACTGGGCGGATGACCAGTCTGATCTGAGTCAACCCTAGGCGCACAACCACATTGTTGGTTTTCTCGTGTCGCGGCTCATTTGTTTTTGTGAAAATCGCTAAAGGGAAAATCGGCACGCACAAATTAACACTTACATGGACCACAAAAGTTAAAAAATAATCGCACAAATTCTGTTCATTGCTCCAGTGACCTGGTGGGAAAGAGCGCTGGCTCTTATACGTTACCTCTGTGACTGCTGTGGGTTCGAGCCTCGGTCAGCGCACAGGCTGACAACAGCTCTGCTTGCTAAACGTCAGGAGTTTTTCCCATGAGCTCCGGTTTTGGCTATTAAAAGGGCCTGTTAAGGTCAAGAATACGTATATGACTGGCACAATTAATTACGTGCGTCGCGAAGGACGTTACGTCACGAAATACTTCCTAGTCAGTGTAATTTTCAATATGGCAGCCCCTTCGGACATTTAATAATAACGTCAAACATGGGGAAAACGGAGTCGTTGTCATTGTTTATTCAAGCCTTTTGCTGATATTGCAATGTTCTTTTCTTTCCCTGTATGTTTGAAGTTATTTCATCAACACAAGTGTATTCATACAAAATTAATGAGAGAGAGAGAGAGAAAGAGATTGACAGACAGACAGAGTTTCATATGTATAACAATTTAAGGCTGGCCGGAATACATGTTCCCTTCCTGCTTTCAGGGCTCACAGGACTTTTCAGACACACATATGAAAGGCGGAGCCCATCTTTCTCCTTTCTCTGCGTTATTTTTCCCTGATTTGAAAAAGCTACCCATTTATTGCTGGCTTGACAAAGAGACTTTTCCAGTCGCTTGCAAGCTGGCCGAATCCGGATTCGAACCCGCAACCGTCTGCGTCATAACCGAAGGTCCGCGGCGCCGGTGGGATTATGCATCCGGAATAATTAATAAACCAAGTAAATGTATGCCAGCTGATTTTAGAGCTTTAGGGATCGGAATGTAATATTTATTATAATGCCAATTTTTGCGATTTTCTGGACATCGGTTACAAAATAATCTTGAATGGTACAATATTTCTTCCACTTGTTGTATGCCGTTGCCAAAGATATAGCGGGCCTCTTACTCACACCGCCCTACGGCCACTACGCTACAAGAAGTCTTTGCCTTTACCTATCCCTCCGACGGTGGATTTGGAAGTTGACCATGTAACTTACCATCATCTCGATATGACTAAAATACTGTCCAAAAAGTCAATTTTATCTGACTTCCATGGGCCACACTGACAGAACACGAGTCGTCAGTAATATGGTACATGCACACAGATCAGTCTGCGCATACGCACAGACTAATAATTCTCTTCGCTGTTCCTCACGGAATCATTGTACCAGAGGACAACAAAGGCTCTGGCAAGGTTGGGCGGGTGCGCACACTGATCTGAGCTTCCACCGACCGTATATGCCCCAAAGCACCCATTTTATCATGGCACGGCGCATTTTGTGATTTAGGGTAACTCAGTTTTTTATGTGCGGATCAGTCGTGTCGGCTACTGTTAGAAGTGTGCTTGCAATTTGTACTATTTTTTGTTTATGGAAGTCTGAAAAATAAATTCTTTCACTTAAGCCTCTTTCACGACATAAAGTTTCTTTGTCACAGGATCTTTAACAAAGAAAGTTTGCCAAAAATTTTGCGTTAACATGGAGCAAATTATTCGTGAAGAAAACTGTGGCATGGAATTTTTGTCAAATAACTTTTGGCAAGGAAATATTTGCTGCTGTGTTCAAACGATCGAACATTATTTGTCAAGGTTACCTGGACAAATAAACTTTGCCCGTGTGAACGGCCAACCATGCCACATTTTCTTTGTTGAATATACTTTGTTCAAAATTAAACCAATTTGATTATGAGCAAAGTTTTCTGTGCTTATCTCCATAGCTAGTTTCTTTGTTACATACATGTATTCTATGGCAAATTTTCTGATCACACGGACAAATTTTGTTTGTCATAAAAACTTTCCCATATAAATTTGGCTTGGCAATGATAATGTGGCACATTTTTTCATTCACACGAGCATTTTTTTCTTTTCCAAACCTACTTTGTCACAGAAACTTTGCCCGTATGAACGAAGCTTAAGGAATTCATTCTGAGAACCCTATTAGTCCTCATCTTTCCGTATTCTCATAACGGTCTTAGCATGTCTTATAACGTCGCCAGTAAACGACTGCAACGTCGCTTATAAATGACGTCGCGGAATGGCGAAAATTTATACACACCTATGCTTGCTTATCAAGCGCTACTTGAAAAACGAGCTCGGTAGTCAAGGACTTTTCTTACCTCATTTTAATCGACAGATCCTGTGACATAAAATATCAGTTTTTGAAAAAAATCTATGTAGTGGAAAACAAGCTGTGTACGTTTAAATTTTTTCATTGCATTCCCATTGCAGTCAATGGAAACGGCCTAAAAATTTTATGTTTTTCAATCTGATCTAGCGACTAAACGAACTCGGTGACCTATCTTTTTTATTGCACAAATCGATGTAACACATGAAAATGCACCCCTGTGCAAAATTTTAAAAAAATTCTATGTATGTGCCATTTACGTATTCTTGACCTTAATTAAACACTGGTTTTCTTTTTTCTCTTTTTAAGCTTGCCAATGACTATATCATTAACATCATGTCAAATAAGAAGGTCGCATTTTGTACATATTTCAGTTCAGTTCAATTGCATTTGATAATAGGGTGAAAGGGAGGCGGGTCATATGGATCAATAATAATTATGAGACTACCAATAAGACTGATGTACTTTAAGCTGACTAAATAAATTTTGACAGACATAACAAGTTAATTCGACACAACCGTAATAGCTTTGTTTACGGTATCTTGACCACGGGCTTAATGTGGATCCTGACAATGCGGCTCTTCCCAAATGGATTTGAAGTCTAGTTCTTTTGTTGTGTCCAAGAACATTTACTGACCGTTCCAAGGCGGTACTTCTGTTGTGGTTCTTCAATTTTAGGTGTTCTTAGGTCCGCTTGTCTGTGGTCTTCTGGCGATATGGTCACCTGTGAAGCTGCCCACTTTGCTCTCCCTCTGTGTGTGTGTGTGTGTGTGTGTGTGTGTGTGTGTGTGATTTATAATAGAAAATAGGTAAAAGTAAATGTTACTGTTGTTTTTGATGACCGCCTATTTGGGAAAGAGCTGTTAAATGAAATCAAAAACTGTAAGTTAGTGTAAAGAAACCATAATAAATAAGACGAAGCAACATTGGGCATAACATCACCTGAAACTGAACCTTAAAACGAATGGGGGAATAGGGAAGGTAAAGATCAGCCTGCGCTTCCGCGCAGTCTGATTGCTTAGATAATCTGATACTGAGGAATAAAAGTGAGGATTCAGTTTGATCACATTACACAGCGTGATGGCATAGCTTGCATTTTTAGGCGAGGCATATCATATCGCGAGTGTGTTGTCAGTAGTCGAAGTCATCAGCTCAGCTGCATGCAGTCATGCATCAAGAGGTTAATCTTTTACTGCTGGGTTGACAAAATTTTCAGTCGTTGACCGGGCCGGGTTTCGAAGCCGCGACTTTCTGTGCAATAGCTATGCGCTCTAACAAATGGACTACGGCGTGACACACAAATCACTAGAAAACTGTGCAGTCCAAAAGTCTGTAACTCTGGTAACACACGTTGGTTGGTTGTTTTGAGTTTAACGGCCCTTTGAGACAGTATTTCAGTCTATATCGGGCCGTCTCCGTAAGAGAGGGAGAAAGAAGAGAGGTGTGATAGCTCGAGAAAAATGTCCAAACAGCCCACCTGCACCTACTGCGAGCAAGGACGCCACGGAATTGGAAGTTATACCCAGCACCATCGCACCACCAAATCACCCCGGTAACACACGTGAGAGTCGTCAGGCTAAAAGTAATGCTTTAGCTGTTGTGCACAAAACACAGGTTGGTCTGAGTCACCAAAGCCCACATATGCCTTAACGCCCTTTTACGCGTCAGTAAAAGGGACGATGGGAAATTACTGAGCTGCCCAGTCTGGGATTAGACTCTGCATTCGTACATAAATCCCGGGCTCGAGACGCGTTGGTAGCGGGTATCTTTTCAGTCATAAACAGCCTTTCATTATCACAAACCCATCGTCCTGATATGGCTGAAATTATGTTTAAAAGGGCGTAAAATCTTGATTCATTTACCATCGACAAAAATTTATAGGTTTTATTTTCAACAAATTAATCTGATAAAGGTAGCAGATCCGAATTTGTTAGCTAGTCAAAGCTTCTAAACATCTTTTCAAGCGCAGAAATTGATTGACACTTCCGGCTACTGATTACATCTCTCTACCGTTATATTGTCATGTGTACTCAATACAAGAGTCACAGGTCTTTGAGACGTTACAGTTATGTCTGTCACTGACCCGTTAAATCGTCTAGAGAAAGTAAACGTTGTAGACGCTCATATTTCGCAAAAATATGAAATTTGCCATATATGACTGTTTTCTTCATAGATATTTTCGGCGTAATACAAATAAGTCAGGTGCCGAAAATGTAAAACGTGACATATTCAACCACGATCAAACCTAAAGCGTCGCACCATATTATTGAGGCGTCGCACGAAAAAAAAAATCAACAGGATTTAATAGCTATAAACCCGTAAGCGCATCCACTTACGTCATCAGGACGTCGGCTGTTGTAAAATCAAACTATAAAAGTCCTGATCAAAATGCCAAGGTTTTTTTTATATCTTACCAACAACTTTACTCATTCTTCGCCACTAGGAAATCAAGAGATACATGTAGACAGGCAGTTTTGCGTGGTAAAAAAAACTCCTTTAGTTTATAAATTAAGGGTATTTATCTGTCATCTCTTACGTATATTGTTACCTTAATGAATAAGCTTAATACCATAGCAACATAACCATTGCAAGGAGACTCGTTTAGTCTACACAGATTTGTGAAGGCCATGCAAGTGATTGGCAACCCCTGGATATGGCATTGTCGTAAAAACTTTGCGATATTTTATGATTAAAACATAGAGTGTGAATATCTTTTATTTTGTTTGAGTGGTTATGAAAAAGTGTGGAATGCCGAGAACATAATTATCATTTTGCTGTTCATTAGGGCCAAAAATACTTGCAACAAATGAATATATAGAATATGCTTCATGGCATTTAATCGAAAGTCATTTCGCCGACACGACGTTTCGTCGACTGTGACGTTTGGACGACACGACATTTGGACGATACGACGTTTGGACGATACGGCGTTTTGAAGACTACGTCATTTCGTCGATTGTTTGTCAAATTTATGTCGAATTTGTCGAACTTTCATCGAAAATACTTCCCCAACCCCACTGAGTGATCTTAAAGTCAAGTTCCTGGATATAGAATTTTATATTAATGCTTTTGTTAAAACATTATATGTTGACGCTACATAGACATCTTTGCATGAAGCTTTATGTAGTGCCAGCTACATCCTCATAATGACCTTCAAGGCAAGGTCACAATTATAACAATGCCCGTTGGATGGGTAAGCAAAGCTACATCCCCATAATGACCTTCAAGGCAAGGTCACGATTAAAACAACGCCTGTTAGATGGGTAAGCACCAGTTCAGGCGAGCTATGCTGCCAGGCGACAGCTCTTGTTTTGATGGCCAACCATTTAGCCTGGTGTAATCTGGCTTAGAATGAAAAGTTATTAATCTAACTAACAGTTATGTCGTGAGTACAGATAACTCTACGATTATATTCCTGAGTTATTTCTCTTCTTGACTTGAAAGATATAAAACATAACGACTGGAGACAGTCTACATGTATAACCGTTCAGGTGTATGACGAGAAAAAATATTCAAATGCGCTCAGCAGATGTTAAAGCAAATGATTTTAACGATAAACTTTATCACGACAAAATTCGCAGTTAGTCAAAAAAATCAAATAGTCACCATTTCGACCAAATGTCGTACCTGACTTAATCTTTCGACTAAACGTCGTGTCGTCCAAATGTCGTATTCGACCAAATCTCGTGTCGACGAAATGACTTTCGACCAAATGTCGTGCGCCTATTGAATATAGAGAAAGTTGTCAAAGTATCAGAACCATAGAAACATTTGACAAGTCGGAAATATCGGATAATATGGTCTGTTTCTTGACTATTCGGGGATTAGCTGGTGGTTTTAATTTTGCTCCTATGTTCAGTGGTGTTATTTGAGAAACTAGAGAGCTCAATGTGTCGCAAAACTTGTTTCTGCCGAGTCCTTATTTTTGATTTATCATAGTTTTGTCCGTGATTATTTTGTTTCCCGTGATGATTTATTCGTGGGTTAGGAAACCCTCACGCGGACCAAACAGTAATGAAACGTTTGAAGCCATTGCAGACGCTACGGACTGGGGATTTGCTAGAGTATGACCGGTTTCAACTCCCAAGTAATTTATTGCTGATTGTTTCAAGGATGTAACTTCAATTGTGGTTCCTAATTGTGACTTGTTCTTGTTTTCCATACCCGTGGTTTTGCTCACCTATTGCATAAGTGCTGTTTTTGTTTGGGTGGCTGAATGACCACCTGTCTTGGAAAGACACGTCGGCAAATGAAGCCTTGCCCTGAGGTTAGTTGGTTGGTTGATTTGATGCTTAACGTCCACGGTAAACAACTAAGGTCATGTCGGGACGGTCAGTTAACCTAACCACACTATTCCTGGGCAGGCTTAGACCTCCTAAGCGGTTAACCAGTACTAAGTGCACATATTTTCGCCAGAAACTGACAACTGCCCTTCTTGAATCAGCGGAAGGAGAAACGAAAGTATGTGGCCAGACCGGGATTCGAACCCATGACCTCTGACTTACGAGTCAGGTGCCCTACCGATTGCGCTACCCGGCCCGGCAACCCTGAGGTTATAAAACATTTTTCTCAACCCTGCTGATCATGTGAACTCTAACTAAAAGCCCTTCCAAAATTAGGTCTTCTTTTAGATAAAATCGATTTTGTCCTGCTCGTTCCTTTAAGAGTTAATCTCTATTTAGAAGGGGAAAAATAGAAAATGACAGAGTTGCTTTCCCTGTCAATGTACTCATTTACTTTCAAACGCTAGGGTTAAGTGTTTGTAGTAAGTTTTAAACGGTTTACCATCTGATTCACAACTCTGGAGGGCGTGAGGAATTGGTGATTTTTTGTTTCACAATGTACTTATCAAAGTTACAGGCCACAGCTCTCATGTATCATTGCAGAAAATAAATAAATAATTTAGAGTGCATTAAAACAACTTATAAGTTATAGTTATATGTCATGTAATGCGAGAAATAATATTCTTATTTTGTCTTAGTAACACCGTTAATGCGATTCAAAGCAAACACTTATGTTTTAACTTACTGGCAGAATCTGTCAACATGGCAAGCCGATCATACCGGTGATTTCAGTTTTACCTTCATCAGCAACATTTTAAACCTTCACATCTGGTCAGGTCTAACAGATAATTCATCATAATGTAGAAATCTTTTTTATTTTATTTTCTGTGGATCGCTGCAGCAATTATTGTAAGTTTCAATTCGATTACGGCTTTAACTGACGGTTTTGGAAAGGGGTAGTACTAAGCCAAAGTCCCATTTGCCTTCCCGTCTGTGTTCTATTTTTACAAGAGTGAGCTTAATAGATATTTTTACTTCACTGCAGCTGTGCTTAATTGTATAATGTCTTCCGATACCTCTTCGTAATGCAGATTTGAGTCGCGACTTGACAAACCCCAAAATATGGCATGTACGCTCAGTGGAGCCTCAGATCAGCCTGAACAGCCGCCATGACTAAGTTGAGTCTTTACTGTACGCTTCAATGGTAGCTAAGGGTTTAAGCTAACACCATGCGGACATCAAAGACTCTGATCAGACTGGTCAGATGCCCAGGCTGATTTAAGATTTCGCTGGGCTGAACACATGCCACTTTTGTTAGTTTTGTCGTCTCACGGATCATTTCATCGTAATTTCTTTTGCGATCATTAGGCCTGAGCAGGTAAATGAAAAAACTGAGTATCGCTTAAACCGTTTGCAGTCTTGCAAATGAAATTGTTGCTATTCAAAGAGGCTCAGTGAATTCGAGTCTTGCATTTGTTCTTTGTTTCCGAGCAAGGACAAACTTCTGGGATCTGATTCAGTCAGTTCTTAAAGTGTAGTTACTGTTTAAATTTTCATAGCTTATTTGTTCGTCTTGATTTGCCAAGATATGTAGCTGCCAAACAATGATGCCTTCATTACCATTTTGTGGAGAAACATCGCTAGTAATATCGAATAATACGTATTTTAGCTGATACAAAAAGGTAGAGGCATCACTCACCAAATTTTGACATGTTTTTCTTACAAATGATTTGCCTGACCATTGGGGGTTGTTCAGATGCCAATAAGCTTAGGTAGTAATCTAGGAATAATGCACTAAAGCAACAGAAAGTAGAACCGACGCGCATTACAAAATCTATAACCAGCATGTACTTTACACCGTCTGATTCTGGCACTCATCATCGCTGTATGTGTGTTTCATAATCCGTTGCATTTCGTTTTTGCAAATTTGTAAGTAAAATGATAGGCAGAAATCAGGAACTATGTAATGCCGTTCGCCAGGGGTACTTATGTACTAACAAGGCGATCCGCATTCAGCGTTGCATTTCAATGTAAAGTATAAATGAATTAGTGCCACTAGATGCTCCCAGCCAGAAAGCTTCGAAGGCCCATCAGCACTTTACGGAAACTTGGAGGAAAGGGGCCACAACTTGCACCCTAATATGGTCCGGCGACACTGATCAACTCAGCGCGCTTAGAGCTGATCGATGTTGCCAGAGGGGACGTGAACGATGGCAGGCTCCAAGTCGCAATTTTGCAGCCTCCTGGGGTCAAGATAAATAAACTAGATTTTCAAAGATGAAGAGACAAGATTTCTATAAAGTTAAAACTTGTTATTTTAGTTAGGAACAGACAAACTATGTCTGTCCTTCAAACAGCCACTATTTTAAACAATTTTCAAATAGTTTGATATAGACAAATATTCACTTAAAAGAGAGAGTTCAGCTTGCCAATAAGACAGTACATGTACATAAAACTGTAAACAAAAGCGCGTGACAGAATATGCAAATTAGCCACATGTGTTTCCACAAATAGATATATGACGCGTCTGTTTACTGGAGCGACATTACAAATTCTTCAAAAACTTATCCATAATAAATTCAAAGACGCGTCAGTGTAATCTCAAGAGAAATTCATAGTTTTCAGAGTTTAAGAAAGTCGCGAATTATTATTACACAGCGATAAATTTGTATCTTCCGAATTCCGGAAGCAGTGCGACACTGAACTTACTTTACGATAGTTCAGGATCTAGAACGTTATGATAGATTGCGGTGAAAACCACAGTTGTGTATTTAATAAAGATATTCAAAGAGAAAATGGATAAGCGTGACTGTTCGTGCAAAGCGACAAGACAGGAATGAAAAGAGCCCGCCGAAGCAACTTGACGGTGACGTAAACGGCTAATTTGTCAAGAATAATCAGTTTGATTGGTTAGTTATACCGAATCTTGGTTAACTTTAGCCACACGGTAAAAATCAAACCCAAGCATAAAATACATTACTCAGGCACCGTACCGCCAATACCGATCGTAAGTGAACAAGGCACAGTTGAATCCCTAAATTAAGGGTCCAGGCAAGCTAAACTCTCTATTACATAACAGTAATACAAGAAACTTCCCACAGACAAGGAAGGTGTGCTATACAAACATTGTCAGTCTGAGAATAATGGGAGGGCTAGCATAGAATAGAACAGAATGGGGCAGAATAGAATAGAATAGGGGTAGAACAGAATAGAACGGGATAGAATAAAATAGGGTAGAATATAGAATTGATCTTAACAATATAGCCATAGAAACAGTCTAAGTGATGAGGGGTGCACAGACAGGGACCCATAGGGTGCCATGTCACTACACCACTCCCCCCTTAAGTTAAGGTTTGCCTCCTGGCAAACTACAACATTATTTACACTTAATTGGCATTAGCAGATTGCTGATATGCAGTGGTAACTAATTATTTTGAAAAACTGGTTACAAAATTCTGTTAGACACAAGGTCTACAATGCCTGCTCCCAAAGTTTACAAAGTCCGAAGCCCACTGCATACACAGCTATATCTATATCTGCTTGAAAACAACTGCAGGGATAATTCTGGCCTAGAACTCTACGAGAAGCAACATCTCATTTATCCAAAATTTGCGAGCATTTCTCCACTCAAAGCGAGACCTCCTGGCAAAAATTAGAGTGCATCTCTCGAATAGTCACCCCAAAATGATCCCTGCCACTGTTCAGTACAACGAAACAACATTGGCCGACCTTACACTGATTTTGGGAAGTCATTCTCTCACTATTCATTAATCTAGAATTATCCACTTCTTACGAGCGTTGAAAATCATACATTTCAGGTTCAGCCAATCTGTTTCGTCACTTTGCCTCATCTTACAAATTTTGCTAGTACAACAAATTTTGAGGGAGCCTTGAAACTCAGCATACCAGTATTATCAGGTTCACAACTATGCCCATGTTATAACGACAAGATTTAATAATAGCTATGAAACGATTGATGGTAAGAATTGAACTTCGCAATGTACATATCAGTACTTAATATGCCCTAAAATTCAGAACTTAATATGCCCTAAATTTCAGAATGTGAACAAAGTATTTCAGAGACTGTCTAGGATGTACAGTATGTTCTATTCACATGGAATGTTGCGGATAAAAAAAAATAGGACATTACAAATATTTTATGTGCTAACAAAAAAAAAAATATATATATATAAGAAAATGGTTGGCTCCCTCATATCTTCACAACATTTTTCTCACATATTTCCTTTGACCACGAATATAGGTGAAATTCCTGGTGGTGCTACCCTGTTCAAAACAGTTAACTTGGAACAACCTGCTATGAGGGCCCGATACAGAACAAGCTGATGCCAAGTCAAAGACTGTATGCTTCCTGCCGGATAGTTCCATTCAGAAACTGACATTCCAAAAGACCTCACCTGCATATGCATGGTCAAAGGGAAACAACTCAATTTACATTTTGATGGATGGCACATCTTTATGACATCCCCTTATTCTGACAGAATGTGAATGATTTTGTGACTTATGAAAATGACAAGATGGAAAGCTCTTAGCATGACTATGAACCAAGAGGAAAACGATGCGCATAACATGAAGATGCTATAATGATTAAAGTGAGAAAATTTAAACCCTATGACTATTCTTACATTGCCTTGCATGAAGGCTTATTCTCACAAAACGTGACTTTTCCCTTATCATATGACAGCCTCCTACATATGATTACAAGCTAAGTTTATTCATGAAAGATAAAAATGATTCAATAAAACCTATGATACTGGCAGTAGCATCCTGTTTCCTTCCCATGTCTTAATTATTATTATCATTATTTTTTTTTTATGTTTTTCTTAAAAAAATTTACTGTTACTCACAGTAGTCCCTTATACGCCACTTTACCCTAGTGGACCGGCAGCTACCTTGACAACGCGTTGTCACCCGTGGACTTACTTCTCTCAGTAGGTCATGACCTGGCACAGGTGTCAAGATCACCCCCTTGTACACCCAGGCCGAAACGGTCACCGAAAAAAAACTAAAAATGGGTCAGTGTCCTTTACACTGTACAGCGCCGTCCAAACCTGAGTCATCAAGGACATATTTTGCGTGCCCCCAACCCCTCTGGCCACAGGCAAAATATTTAAATTCTTCTCCAGTTCAATTTCTCACTATTATACCCCACTGGGCTCAATATTATAAATTCATGAGGCATTCCTCACACATCATGACAGCTGCACGTTTAACACTTAACTTGAAACCCTAATCACAGAAACTATATACAAGATCAAAGAATGCTACCCTTGACCAATTCCTTGCAGTTTTACACATAATGCCCTAAAGCTAGTAGTCTCAATGACATATGTAACCAGTCCACCACCAAAACATTTTTTTTTTTTTTCCAAGGAAGTCTCCATCCGTAATTTGGACTTACAGTACACACACTGTCAACTCATATATTGACATGAAATATCCAAAACAAAAAGATCACAGTTTGCCTCCATATCATTGGTGTGTGCAATGGTTACATTCTTGAGTCATCATGAAGACTTATTTCAAAATACTGTATTTAGTGCCCTAACCACAGGGATCCCTAACAAGTCTTAAATTTTTATTCACTCCATTCTGCATTACTGTAAGATAGTCCCTTTAAAGTTATGCCCTCACAATACTGTCACAGTTTTTATTTTCCTCTCACCGCCCTCAGATTTTCATATAGGTAACATAATCATATTTTTGTCTTAATTAACACTAATTATTATATTGCACAGGGCGTCAATACTAAATCCTATTTGTCTACTTTGTTGTTTCCCGGACCAGTCCCACAGAGAGAAACAGACAGAAGGACAGCAGGAAAAGCAATGCTTTTCTAAATTCAGTATAAGTGTATATACATATCACTTGAGCTCCCAAACCATCTGGGTACTGCTGTCCCTCCCAGGCGCATCTGTCTGCGTCCCTCTCGTGGAACTATCCGGACGAACAAACATATATAACTCCCTAATAAGGGCGATGACCTGAGGGGGAAGCTGCGCCCCTGCAGAAAGGACAGGAGAGACCAAAGCAAGGGAAAGGCCTGAGACATGACTCTGAGCTGCAGGAGCAAGACAACTAGAGGTGGACGTAGAGGACAACACTACTACATCAGATGAGCAGGGCTGAACAGAGGGAAGGGAGACCTGAGATGGACCTGGAACAGGGGAGGAGACTTCAGAAGAAACTTGAGAGGCAAGAGAGTCAACAGGAGAGGCCAAGGAAAGAGGAGAGCCCAAGGCAACAACAGGCGAGGCCACAGCAACAACAGGAGAGGCCTGAGATGGAACAGGAGAGGCTAAGGAAACAGCAGGAGGAGCCAAGGAAACTACAGGAGAGGCCACAGCAGCAACAGGAGAGGCCTGAGATGGAACAGGAGAGGCTAAGGAAGGGTAAGGAGAGGCCAAGGAGACAACAAGAGATGCCAAGGAAACAGCAGGAGGAGCCAAGGAAACTACAGGAGAGTCCAAGGAAACAGGAGATGCCAAGGAAACCACAGGGGAGGCCACATCAGCAACAGGAGAGGCCTGAGAAGGAACAGGAGAGGCTAAGGAAGGGTGAGGAGAGGCCAAGGAGACAACAGGAGATGCAAAGGAAACTACAGGAGAGGTCACAGCAGCAACAGGAGAGACCTGAGGAGGGACAGGAGAGGCTAAGGAAGGGTGAGGAGAGATCAAGGAAACAGGAGAGCCCAAGGAAACAACAGGAGGAGCCAAGGAAACTACAGGAGAGGCCACAGCAGCAACAGGAGAGGCCTGAGATGGAACAGGAGAGGCTAAGGAAGGGTAAGGAGATGCCAAGGAGACAACAGGAGAAGCCAAGGAAACAGCAGGAGGAGCCAAGGAAACTACAGGAGAGTCCAAGGAAACAGGAGGTGCCAAGGAAACCACAGGGGAGGCCACATCAGCAACAGGAGAGGCCTGAGATGGAACAGGAGAGGCTAAGGAAGGGTAAGGAGAGGCCAAGGAGACAACAAGAGATGCCAAGGAAACAGCAGGAGGAGCCAAGGAAACTACAGGAGAGTCCAAGGAAACAGGAGGTGCCAAGGAAACCACAGGGGAGGCCACATCAGCAACAGGAGAGGCCTGAGAAGGAACAGGAGAGGCTATGGAAGGGTGAGGAGAGGCCAAGGAGACAACAGGAGATGCAAAGGAAACTACAGGAGAGGTCACAGCAGCAACAGGAGAGACCTGAGGAGGGACAGGAGAGGCTAAGGAAGGGTGAGGAGAGATCAAGGAAACAGGAGAGCCCAAGGAAACAACAGGAGGAGCCAAGGAAACTACAGGAGAGGCCACAGCAGCAACAGGAGAGGCCTGAGATGGAACAGGAGAGGCTAAGGAAGGGTAAGGAGATGCCAAGGAGACAACAGGAGAGGCCAAGGAAACAGCAGGAGGTGCCAAGGAAACTACAGGAGAGTCCAAGGAAACAGGAGGTGCCAAGGAAACCACAGGGGAGGCCACATCAGCAACAGGAGAGGCCTGAGAAGGAACAGGAGAGGCTAAGGAAGGGTGAGGAGAGGCCAAGGAAAGAGGTGAGCCCAAGGAGACAACAGCAGAGGCCACAGAGGCAACAGGAGAGTCTTGAGGAGGATGAGCGGGAACGGTAATAGTTACCAGAGCATCAGAAGATGTAGTAAAAATGGTGGCCACACCTACCTGGGGGGACACATCACTCGCACTAGAGACCGTCAACTCACCTGACACAGGACAGCCTGCCACGTCCGCCGTCACCATACTGGCGCTGGATACAGCGAAAGAGGAGGGAATCAAGTGACAAGGGGGAGGCACATACAAAGACGGTTGTGACGTGACCAGCCCAGGAGAAGCATGGAACTCAGACACGGAAGCTGCACTGCTCACGGATGGGACCCTAGTCCCAAGAGATAAGAGATAAGAGGGGATGGCAGAACTAGAAGGGATGGTGAGATCCTCAGAGCTAGAGAAAGAGCCATGTCCAGAGGAAGCCACCAGAGAATCAAAGGACAACTCGGAAGGAAGCGCTGCCTCAAAAGAAGAGATGTCACTATCAAAGAAGAAATCTTCAAACAAGGTACCATCGTCCTGCAGAGAGTCAGATAAGGAGAAAGATGGAGGAACAGGAGTAGAGGTGGGAGGCTCGGAGCTCAGAGTCACAGCTGAAGACTTAGAGAGAGTGTAAGAGGGAATAGATAGAGACTGAGATGGAGGGATCCCACCCGGACCAAAAGATGGTTGATATTCCGCTGGCTCCACACTGACATCTGGATCTGCTCCTAGATCGTCCACAATCTCACTGGCAGCTTGATGTCCCATAACCATAGCGGGCATCGGTGACGGTGGCACCCTGATGGTAGGCTCTGCTATGTCCCATACTCATCTGGCTCTTTTAGAGGGAGGAGGTCCCATTTCTACCCCGTGCTTCTCTGCCAAATGGTTCCGCATTTCAGCGACCCTCGTCTCCGGACACGTGAAGGTACTGCACCGGCTGCACTTCATACGAGGCCCGTGGGCGTCCTTCTCATGGCGTCTGCAAGAATACATGTTGACATATCCCTTTCCACAGAAGCGGCAACAGTGGGAATACATGGGTTGTGGTGGCCTTGGCCTCATAAGCCTCACTCCGCCAACATAGACCCTTCCTGTAAGTGGGGCACCTTTGGCTCTCATCTTCTGCAATAAAAGTTACTTTAAGGAGCCTGTTCTGCAACAGGGCAAGCTGAACTCTGAAACAGGCCATATTTGCCTATGCCCTGCCATGATATGGTTTTAATCTGTTATGATGCACAACCAAATCTTTTGCTCGTGCATGCCGCCTTATCCTAATCACAACATCGGACAATAGCTCTACAACTGTGAAAGGGCCGGACCACCTACTGGTGAGCTTTTTCACCCTCCCTTTACGTATTGCAGGGGTGAAGAGCCACACCAGATCGCCCTTCTTATAGTTATTTTTATATTGTTTCAGATCATACTCTCTTTTCTGTTTATCTGTAGCTTTTTGTATATGACTTCTTGCGATTTCATGGATTTTCACCATGGATTTCTCGAGGTTGGCCACATACTGAGAGGCCTCTTGTCCCCGTTGTTCTGATCCTTGGGGAGCCCCATAGACCAGATCAATGGGTAGATCCATCTCCCTCCCATAGGTCATCATTGCTGGGGACATCATGGTTGTTTCACTCATGCATGACCTATAGGCTAAGAGCATCATTGGGATATGTTCATCCCAGTCTTTTTGATTGTGATGAACATATTTGCTGAGGATTTCAATAAGCGTACGGTTCAGCCTTTCAACTTGTCCATCACTTTGGGCATGATAACTGGTTGAACGGGTTTTCAAAATGCCCAACTTTTCACACAGTTGTTGTATTACATTTGCTTCAAACTGAGTTCCCTGGTCACTATGCAGAATTTTCATGACCCCAAATTGGGAGACCCAGTCCAACACCGCATTAGCCACCTCAACAGCCGTGGCCTTACGAACTGGGTACGCATTTGCCCATTTCGTAAAACAATCTGTCATAACGATTAAATACTTATTCATCTGGTAAGTTTCAGTCATAGGTCCCACTATATCTATCTGCACTCTCTCATTAGGGAGACCAGACCTATACACTTTCATAGGCGCGCGCGGGGGTTTCGCAGGCTGCTTACGCGCTTGACATCTATCACAGCTTGCGCAAAAGTTAGACACGGACCGTGCCATAGATGGCCAATATGCACGGCGTCGAAGCCTATCTACAGTTTTCTTAACCCCAAAATGGCCCAGTCCTGGGTCTGAATGAACCATTTTCAAGATGTCTTGTCTCAGTGCCTCGGGCACTACCAGCACCAGCTGCTCAGTGCTCGTGACTTCGTCAAACCAGCGACTGTAAAGAACGCCATCTTGTAATTTCAGACGGTCCCCATGAGCCCAATATGCTTTCATGTCCCCATCTAAATGGGAAACACTTTCCCAAGGTGGTCTTTCGGGAGAACTCCTTAACCACTCTAGTACTATTTTTAACTTTTTGTCACTTTGTTGCGCATTCATAATGTCTTCGGCAGACCGCGCCCCTAACCACTGCGCCCCAGTTGCACTGGACCCAGCCTGGCTGCGCGTTGTCACCCTTCGGTAGGTTTCAGAATTTTCACATCCACATTCCCCGCCCTGAGTTTGCTGTGATAAAGCGGATGTCAATTTGGAGCTCCCCCCTTGAATATCACTTGCGTGTCTACAGACGCAACTCACATTCGCTTGCTCGCTTTTAGTTTCCTGTCGTTTACACACAACACACATACCGCAAGGAATCCGTGATAATCCGTCTGAATTGCCGTGCAGCTTACCTGCCCGGTGTTGAATTTCAAAGTTATACGCCGATAAGACCTCAAGCCAGCGGCTTATCTGACCCTCAGGATTTTTGAATCTTAGGAAAAACTTAACTGCCGAGTGGTCAGTGCGAATGGTAAACTTGTTTCCATAAAGGAAATGATGATAGTGTTTGACCGCATTTACGACGGCTAAGAGTTCCCTACGTGTGACGCAGTAGTTCCTTTCGCTCTTCGACATGCTTTTACTGTAATATGATATCACCCTTTCCTCGCCATCTTGGATCTGAGACAGGACCGATCCTGTTCCATACCCACTGGCGTCGCAGTCGAGAATATATGGCAAGTCCTGGCGAGGATACCCTAGCACCGGTGCTGATGTTAACATTCGCTTCAACTCATCAAATGAGCTTTGACATTCATCAGACCATAAGTACGGCTTTCCTTTCTCTGTTAGTTTACGAAGTGGGCGAGCGATATCGCTAAATCCCTTACAATACCTGCGGTAATAGCTCGCAGTTCCTAGGAATGCCCTCAATTCATGCACGTTTCTAGGTATGGGCCACTCTCGAACGGCGCGTATTTTCTCAGGATCTGTTGCTACACCATGCTCAGACACAATGTTCCCCAAGAAGGAGACCTCATATTGAAAGAATCTGCACTTTCCGGGAGACAACTTGAGGCCTGCGTCACGAATTCTGGACAAGATCTCGTCCAACCGCGTTATATGTTCATCCACTGTCTTCGAAAAGCAGATTATGTCATCGACATATAAGAGGCAAGTAGACCAATGCAGCCCAGACAATATGAGCTCCATGAGCCTCTGAAAGGTAGCCCCAGAGTTACATAAACCATATGGCATAACCCGAAAATTATATAGCCCATCTACTGTCGCAAAAGCCGTCTTGTCCTGATCGTCTTTATGGACCCCCACCTGCCAATACCCGGAGGATAGGTCCATTACACTAAAGTACTTATTGCCTCCCAACGCGTCTAAAGAATCATCAGTTCTAGGAAGGGGAAAGCAATCTTTTCTTGTAACCTCATTTAGCTTTCTGTAATCAATGCAAAAGCGATACGTGGAATCTTTCTTTTTAACTAGTGTAATAGGTGAACTCCACGCGCTCTTACTGGGGGTTATAAGGTCGTGCTCTAGCATTTTCTTAATTTCGTCCGTCGCTGCGGCGCGTTTTACAGAGGGGAGGCGGCGAGGCGCTTGTTTAATTGGGGCATTTTCCCCCACGAAAATTCTATGCTCCACGAGGCTTGTACGACCAATATCTCCTTTATACTTTGAAAAACCCTCCCCATGCTTTTTCAGTAAGGCCCTTAAAGAGCCCCTCTCTTCTTCTGATAAATTTGCCATTGAAGCCTCATATAAACCCCTTAGATGCACAGGGACCTCATCCTGTTCATCCGCAACTGTTTCGGTTCTACAGTAATTTGCAGAGGGGGGCGAGGTTTCCTCCTCTTCGACAATCTCTACAGGTTCGCATTTGGCCGCAAACGTATTGTTATAAATAGTTTGAGGAACATTCGAAAGGTTCGCGAGTCTGAGTGGCACTGACGCTCCATTAATTATTACAAGGGACTTGGCTACTAAAACATTTTTCTCCCCCAGACACTCCCCATCTGATTCAATTGGGACTGGCTTTGATTCAGTTTTAGGAATTTGCACCCCCTGAATTTTACCCCTTATTATAATTTCACTATTTGCGGGTATTGTCACTGTTTCACATGTATTAATGCGGAGAACTGCAGGGAGCTTACTTTCCAGTTGACACTTAATTGTGATTCCATTCATGCTCAATGAGCCCTCCCTTACATTAATGTCAACCCCATTTTCATAAAGAAAGTCATAACCTAGAACCCCTGCTACCTCAATATTTGCTACTACCATCTTTTGGGGTGTTACATGCCCTCCTACATTCAGAGGAAAAATGGCGCAACCAAGAGCATTTATGGAGGCACCATCTCCCATGCGTATTTTAGGCATGTACGGTTCTAATGGGGGGCGCTTGCCTTCAGGGATGGCGTAATATTTCTCAGGGCGTAAGAGTGAGATTGTCGCCCCAGTATCCACCAAGAAATTTAAGTTCAAGTTATGAATCATACATGGTAACATCAAAGAATCGTGCATTTGTGTTTTATCTGTTTTATCCATACTACTGGACCCCTTCAAATGAGGAGCTGAGCCATGGTCCACTGGCCCAGCTAACAGCCGTTTCCCGGAATGCCTTGAGTAGTCTCGCGATTGCCCTCATGAAACTCAGGCCGCTTAATCTCCGAAACTGAGTTTTTCATGTCATTTTTCCTTACTTCACAATTTCTTATAAAATGCTTTTGGGAGCCACAATAAAAGCAACTTCTGTTACCCCCATTATTACCCTGCCTTCTTTTTGCCTGACAGTCTTTTTCTTCGTTACCCCTCCTTTGCCAGTTTGTATCTAACTTATTATTGTAGGGATTATTTGATGTCTGTCCAGTCACAGGTGGTGCATAATATGATTTTTGGGGCCCAGGCTCACATTGGCCACCTGCACCACCTAAGAGTGTTTCCTCACATGCCCTAAAGGGACGAAAGTCAGATTGTCTCCCCCTTTTACCCCTCTGGAATGCTTCATATTCAAGTGCCAATTTAATAGCATCATCCACTGTCCTAGGTTTACCTTGTAAAATTGACCACTCAAGGTCTGCATTGTTCAGGGAGTCTATGAAGCAGTCTTTGGACAATTGCTCTCTGACCTCCACTGGGGCGGTCGGATAGGCAAGTCGAACAAGTTTGCGTACATCTTGTGCCAATTCTGGAATCGATTCCCCTCTTTGCCTTATTCGTGATTTTATTTTAGCCCTGTATAACTCAGATTGGTGAATCGGTTCGAACCGGGCTGACAATGCTGACAATAAAGCTGTGAAGTCACCCCGTTGTGATGGGCTCAAGTCACTTAACACGCCTTGTGCAGTGCCCCTAAGGTTTATCGCTAAATTGATGGCTCTTTGACCATTACTCCAATTCAAATGGTCAGCCAGCATATTGAACAGAACCAAATAGTCAGACCAGCTACTACTGCCATCATAAGTACCCGGTTTCAAGGACTTTTCATTTCCAGAGCCCCTTTGGGATGCCCCATTACCCCATTCTGTTATTTGTGATGACGATTGATTATGTGCCCTGGTCAGGTTTTGACCCATGGATCCGTAATCACATGGTGTGCGCACGGCATTACTCACACATGACGTGCTACTGAACGTACTATCTTGTGGCATTCTAATTGGGCCCATCTGGGTAGTGCTTCCAATATGCGCCCAATCTAATCCTGAACTTGCAGCTTGCGGCTGCATGTTGTTAGTTTGTAGAGCCATTGGACCTCGCAAAGCAGGCATAGGCGGATTTACAGTATTGATGTGGCTATAACTTAACACATTTGTGACCCCTGAGCCACTGCTCAAGGGCATGTCCCCACACGCGAAATTTTGATCAATGGTAGCATTTCCATTAGAATGAGGTACCCTAAATAATACCTCCCTACTAGGCGTTGCCTCAATATAAGATACTGCTGATGCAGGATCCTGGACCCCAGGATGATTCCTGTCTTCCAAGAGTGAAGCTTCTTGGTTGGAGGCCATCGTTCACTTGAAAAAAGATTTTACTAACACAGACAATATTATAATGCAGTCAGATAAATTTTAGGGTGCAAGATAGATTTTTTTTTTTTTTTTTTGGTAGCCGAGACTAAAAAATTTACATCAACATAACACCGGTCTCTGCGTGGAATATGCAACACTGTAGTTTTAAGAAAAAAAAACAAATCCCTTTAGCTGCCACCATTTGTAATGCCGTTCGCCAGGGGTACTTATGTACTAACAAGGCGATCCGCATTCAGCGTTGCATTTCAATGTAAAGTATAAATGAATTAGTGCCACTAGATGCTCCCAGCCAGAAGGCTTCGAAGGCCCATCAGCACTTTACGGAAACTTGGAGGAAAGGGGCCACAACTTGCACCCTAATATGGTCCGGCGACACTGATCAACTCAGCGCGCTTAGAGCTGATCGATGTTGCCAGAGGGGACGTGAACGATGGCAGGCTCCAAGTCGCAATTTTGCAGCCTCCTGGGGTCAAGATAAATAAACTAGATTTTCAAAGATGAAGAGACAAGATTTCTATAAAGTTAAAACTTGTTATTTTAGTTAGGAACAGACAAACTATGTCTGTCCTTCAAACAGCCACTATTTTAAACAATTTTCAAATAGTTTGATATAGACAAATATTCACTTAAAAGAGAGAGTTCAGCTTGCCAATAAGACAGTACATGTACATAAAACTGTAAACAAAAGCGCGTGACAGAATATGCAAATTAGCCACATGTGTTTCCACAAATAGATATATGACGCGTCTGTTTACTGGAGCGACATTACAAATTCTTCAAAAACTTATCCATAATAAATTCAAAGACGCGTCAGTGTAATCTCAAGAGAAATTCATAGTTTTCAGAGTTTAAGAAAGTCGCGAATTATTATTACACAGCGATAAATTTGTATCTTCCGAATTCCGGAAGCAGTGCGACACTGAACTTACTTTACGATAGTTCAGGATCTAGAACGTTATGATAGATTGCGGTGAAAACCACAGTTGTGTATTTAATAAAGATATTCAAAGAGAAAATGGATAAGCGTGACTGTTCGTGCAAAGCGACAAGACAGGAATGAAAAGAGCCCGCCGAAGCAACTTGACGGTGACGTAAACGGCTAATTTGTCAAGAATAATCAGTTTGATTGGTTAGTTATACCGAATCTTGGTTAACTTTAGCCACACGGTAAAAATCAAACCCAAGCATAAAATACATTACTCAGGCACCGTACCGCCAATACCGATCGTAAGTGAACAAGGCACAGTTGAATCCCTAAATTAAGGGTCCAGGCAAGCTAAACTCTCTATTACATAACAGTAATACAAGAAACTTCCCACAGACAAGGAAGCTGTGCTATACAAACATTGTCAGTCTGAGAATAATGGGAGGGCTAGCATAGAATAGAACAGAATGGGGCAGAATAGAATAGAATAGGGGTAGAACAGAATAGAACGGGATAGAATAAAATAGGGTAGAATATAGAATTGATCTTAACAATATAGCCATAGAAACAGTCTAAGTGATGAGGGGTGCACAGACAGGGACCCATAGGGTGCCATGTCACTACACCACTCCCCCCTTAAGTTAAGGTTTGCCTCCTGGCAAACTACAACATTATTTACACTTAATTGGCATTAGCAGATTGCTGATATGCAGTGGTAACTAATTATTTTGAAAAACTGGTTACAAAATTCTGTTAGACACAAGGTCTACAATGCCTGCTCCCAAAGTTTACAAAGTCCGAAGCCCACTGCATACACAGCTATATCTATATCTGCTTGAAAACAACTGCAGGGATAATTCTGGCCTAGAACTCTACGAGAAGCAACATCTCATTTATCCAAAATTTGCGAGCATTTCTCCACTCAAAGCGAGACCTCCTGGCAAAAATTAGAGTGCATCTCTCGAATAGTCACCCCAAAATGATCCCTGCCACTGTTCAGTACAACGAAACAACATTGGCCGACCTTACACTGATTTTGGGAAGTCATTCTCTCACTATTCATTAATCTAGAATTATCCACTTCTTACGAGCGTTGAAAATCATACATTTCAGGTTCAGCCAATCTGTTTCGTCACTTTGCCTCATCTTACAAATTTTGCTAGTACAACAAATTTTGAGGGAGCCTTGAAACTCAGCATACCAGTATTATCAGGTTCACAACTATGCCCATGTTATAACGACAAGATTTAATAATAGCTATGAAACGATTGATGGTAAGAATTGAACTTCGCAATGTACATATCAGTACTTAATATGCCCTAAAATTCAGAACTTAATATGCCCTAAATTTCAGAATGTGAACAAAGTATTTCAGAGACTGTCTAGGATGTACAGTATGTTCTATTCACATGGAATGTTGCGGATAAAAAAAAATAGGACATTACAAATATTTTATGTGCTAACAAAAAAAAAAAATATATATATATAAGAAAATGGTTGGCTCCCTCATATCTTCACAACATTTTTCTCACATATTTCCTTTGACCACGAATATAGGTGAAATTCCTGGTGGTGCTACCCTGTTCAAAACAGTTAACTTGGAACAACCTGCTATGAGGGCCCGATACAGAACAAGCTGATGCCAAGTCAAAGACTGTATGCTTCCTGCCGGATAGTTCCATTCAGAAACTGACATTCCAAAAGACCTCACCTGCATATGCATGGTCAAAGGGAAACAACTCAATTTACATTTTGATGGATGGCACATCTTTATGACATCCCCTTATTCTGACAGAATGTGAATGATTTTGTGACTTATGAAAATGACAAGATGGAAAGCTCTTAGCATGACTATGAACCAAGAGGAAAACGATGCGCATAACATGAAGATGCTATAATGATTAAAGTGAGAAAATTTAAACCCTATGACTATTCTTACATTGCCTTGCATGAAGGCTTATTCTCACAAAACGTGACTTTTCCCTTATCATATGACAGCCTCCTACATATGATTACAAGCTAAGTTTATTCATGAAAGATAAAAATGATTCAATAAAACCTATGATACTGGCAGTAGCATCCTGTTTCCTTCCCATGTCTTAATTATTATTATCATTATTTTTTTTTTATGTTTTTCTTAAAAAAATTTACTGTTACTCACAGTAGTCCCTTATACGCCACTTTACCCTAGTGGACCGGCAGCTACCTTGACAACGCGTTGTCACCCGTGGACTTACTTCTCTCAGTAGGTCATGACCTGGCACAGGTGTCAAGATCACCCCCTTGTACACCCAGGCCGAAACGGTCACCGAAAAAAAACTAAAAATGGGTCAGTGTCCTTTACACTGTACAGCGCCGTCCAAACCTGAGTCATCAAGGACATATTTTGCGTGCCCCCAACCCCTCTGGCCACAGGCAAAATATTTAAATTCTTCTCCAGTTCAATTTCTCACTATTATACCCCACTGGGCTCAATATTATAAATTCATGAGGCATTCCTCACACATCATGACAGCTGCACGTTTAACACTTAACTTGAAACCCTAATCACAGAAACTATATACAAGATCAAAGAATGCTACCCTTGACCAATTCCTTGCAGTTTTACACATAATGCCCTAAAGCTAGTAGTCTCAATGACATATGTAACCAGTCCACCACCAAAACATTTTTTTTTTTTTTTTCCAAGGAAGTCTCCATCCGTAATTTGGACCTACAGTACACACACTGTCAACTCATATATTGACATGAAATATCCAAAACAAAAAGATCACAGTTTGCCTCCATATCATTGGTGTGTGCAATGGTTACATTCTTGAGTCATCATGAAGACTTATTTCAAAATACTGTATTTAGTGCCCTAACCACAGGGATCCCTAACAAGTCTTAAATTTTTATTCACTCCATTCTGCATTACTGTAAGATAGTCCCTTTAAAGTTATGCCCTCACAATACTGTCACAGTTTTTATTTTCCTCTCACCGCCCTCAGATTTTCATATAGGTAACATAATCATATTTTTGTCTTAATTAACACTAATTATTATATTGCACAGGGCGTCAATACTAAATCCTATTTGTCTACTTTGTTGTTTCCCGGACCAGTCCCACAGAGAGAAACAGACAGAAGGACAGCAGGAAAAGCAATGCTTTTCTAAATTCAGTATAAGTGTATATACATATCACTTGAGCTCCCAAACCATCTGGGTACTGCTGTCCCTCCCAGGCGCATCTGTCTGCGTCCCTCTCGTGGAACTATCCGGACGAACAAACATATATAACTCCCTAATAAGGGCGATGACCTGAGGGGGAAGCTGCGCCCCTGCAGAAAGGACAGGAGAGACCAAAGCAAGGGAAAGGCCTGAGACATGACTCTGAGCTGCAGGAGCAAGACAACTAGAGGTGGACGTAGAGGACAACACTACTACATCAGATGAGCAGGGCTGAACAGAGGGAAGGGAGACCTGAGATGGACCTGGAACAGGGGAGGAGACTTCAGAAGAAACTTGAGAGGCAAGAGAGTCAACAGGAGAGGCCAAGGAAAGAGGAGAGCCCAAGGCAACAACAGGCGAGGCCACAGCAACAACAGGAGAGGCCTGAGATGGAACAGGAGAGGCTAAGGAAACAGCAGGAGGAGCCAAGGAAACTACAGGAGAGGCCACAGCAGCAACAGGAGAGGCCTGAGATGGAACAGGAGAGGCTAAGGAAGGGTAAGGAGAGGCCAAGGAGACAACAAGAGATGCCAAGGAAACAGCAGGAGGAGCCAAGGAAACTACAGGAGAGTCCAAGGAAACAGGAGATGCCAAGGAAACCACAGGGGAGGCCACATCAGCAACAGAGAGGGCCTGAGAAGGAACAGGAGAGGCTAAGGAAGGGTGAGGAGAGGCCAAGGAGACAACAGGAGATGCAAAGGAAACTACAGGAGAGGTCACAGCAGCAACAGGAGAGACCTGAGGAGGGACAGGAGAGGCTAAGGAAGGGTGAGGAGAGATCAAGGAAACAGGAGAGCCCAAGGAAACAACAGGAGGAGCCAAGGAAACTACAGGAGAGGCCACAGCAGCAACAGGAGAGGCCTGAGATGGAACAGGAGAGGCTAAGGAAGGGTAAGGAGATGCCAAGGAGACAACAGGAGAAGCCAAGGAAACAGCAGGAGGAGCCAAGGAAACTACAGGAGAGTCCAAGGAAACAGGAGGTGCCAAGGAAACCACAGGGGAGGCCACATCAGCAACAGGAGAGGCCTGAGATGGAACAGGAGAGGCTAAGGAAGGGTAAGGAGAGGCCAAGGAGACAACAAGAGATGCCAAGGAAACAGCAGGAGGAGCCAAGGAAACTACAGGAGAGTCCAAGGAAACAGGAGGTGCCAAGGAAACCACAGGGGAGGCCACATCAGCAACAGGAGAGGCCTGAGAAGGAACAGGAGAGGCTATGGAAGGGTGAGGAGAGGCCAAGGAGACAACAGGAGATGCAAAGGAAACTACAGGAGAGGTCACAGCAGCAACAGGAGAGACCTGAGGAGGGACAGGAGAGGCTAAGGAAGGGTGAGGAGAGATCAAGGAAACAGGAGAGCCCAAGGAAACAACAGGAGGAGCCAAGGGAACTACAGGAGAGGCCACAGCAGCAACAGGAGAGGCCTGAGATGGAACAGGAGAGGCTAAGGAAGGGTAAGGAGATGCCAAGGAGACAACAGGAGAAGCCAAGGAAACAGCAGGAGGAGCCAAGGAAACTACAGGAGAGTCCAAGGAAACAGGAGGTGCCAAGGAAACCACAGGGGAGGCCACATCAGCAACAGGAGAGGCCTGAGATGGAACAGGAGAGGCTAAGGAAGGGTAAGGAGAGGCCAAGGAGACAACAAGAGATGCCAAGGAAACAGCAGGAGGAGCCAAGGAAACTACAGGAGAGTCCAAGGAAACAGGAGGTGCCAAGGAAACCACAGGGGAGGCCACATCAGCAACAGGAGAGGCCTGAGAAGGAACAGGAGAGGCTATGGAAGGGTGAGGAGAGGCCAAGGAGACAACAGGAGATGCAAAGGAAACTACAGGAGAGGTCACAGCAGCAACAGGAGAGACCTGAGGAGGGACAGGAGAGGCTAAGGAAGGGTGAGGAGAGATCAAGGAAACAGGAGAGCCCAAGGAAACAACAGGAGGAGCCAAGGAAACTACAGGAGAGGCCACAGCAGCAACAGGAGAGGCCTGAGATGGAACAGGAGAGGCTAAGGAAGGGTAAGGAGATGCCAAGGAGACAACAGGAGAGGCCAAGGAAACAGCAGGAGGAGCCAAGGAAACTACAGGAGAGTCCAAGGAAACAGGAGGTGCCAAGGAAACCACAGGGGAGGCCACATCAGCAACAGGAGAGGCCTGAGAAGGAACAGGAGAGGCTAAGGAAGGGTGAGGAGAGGCCAAGGAAAGAGGTGAGCCCAAGGAGACAACAGCAGAGGCCACAGAGGCAACAGGAGAGTCTTGAGGAGGATGAGCGGGAACGGTAATAGTTACCAGAGCATCAGAAGATGTAGTAAAAATGGCGGCCACACCTACCTGGGGGGACACATCACTCGCACTAGAGACCGTCAACTCACCTGACACAGGACAGCCTGCCACGTCCGCTGTCACCATACTGGCGCTGGATACAGCGAAAGAGGAGGGAATCAAGTGACAAGGGGGAGGCACATACAAAGACGGTTGTGACGTGACCAGCCCAGGAGAAGCATGGAACTCAGACACGGAAGCTGCACTGCTCACGGATGGGACCCTAGTCCCAAGAGATAAGAGATAAGAGGGGATGGCAGAACTAGAAGGGATGGTGAGATCCTCAGAGCTAGAGAAAGAGCCATGTCCAGAGGAAGCCACCAGAGAATCAAAGGACAACTCGGAAGGAAGCGCTGCCTCAAAAGAAGAGATGTCACTATCAAAGAAGAAATCTTCAAACAAGGTACCATCGTCCTGCAGAGAGTCAGATAAGGAGAAAGATGGAGGAACAGGAGTAGAGGTGGGAGGCTCGGAGCTCAGAGTCACAGCTGAAGACTTAGAGAGAGTGTAAGAGGGAATAGATAGAGACTGAGATGGAGGGATCCCACCCGGACCAAAAGATGGTTGATATTCCGCTGGCTCCACACTGACATCTGGATCTGCTCCTAGATCGTCCACAATCTCACTCGCAGCTTGATGTCCCATAACCATAGCGGGCATCGGTGACGGTGGCACCCTGATGGTAGGCTCTGCTATGTCCCATACTCATCTGGCTCTTTTAGAGGGAGGAGGTCCCATTTCTACCCCGTGCTTCTCTGCCAAATGGTTCCGCATTTCAGCGACCCTCGTCTCCGGACACGTGAAGGTACTGCACCGGCTGCACTTCATACGAGGCCCGTGGGCGTCCTTCTCATGGCGTCTGCAAGAATACATGTTGACATATCCCTTTCCACAGAAGCGGCAACAGTGGGAATACATGGGTTGTGGTGGCCTTGGCCTCATAAGCCTCACTCCGCCAACATAGACCCTTCCTGTAAGTGGGGCACCTTTGGCTCTCATCTTCTGCAATAAAAGTTACTTTAAGGAGCCTGTTCTGCAACAGGGCAAGCTGAACTCTGAAACAGGCCATATTTGCCTATGCCCTGCCATGATATGGTTTTAATCTGTTATGATGCACAACCAAATCTTTTGCTCGTGCATGCCGCCTTATCCTAATCACAACATCGGACAATAGCTCTACAACTGTGAAAGGGCCGGACCACCTACTGGTGAGCTTTTTCACCCTCCCTTTACGTATTGCAGGGGTGAAGAGCCACACCAGATCGCCCTTCTTATAGTTATTTTTATATTGTTTCAGATCATACTCTCTTTTCTGTTTATCTGTAGCTTTTTGTATATGACTTCTTGCGATTTCATGGATTTTCACCATGGATTTCTCGAGGTTGGCCACATACTGAGAGGCCTCTTGTCCCCGTTGTTCTGATCCTTGGGGAGCCCCATAGACCAGATCAATGGGTAGATCCATCTCCCTCCCATAGGTCATCATTGCTGGGGACATCATGGTTGTTTCACTCATGCATGACCTATAGGCTAAGAGCATCATTGGGATATGTTCATCCCAGTCTTTTTGATTGTGATGAACATATTTGCTGAGGATTTCAATAAGCGTACGGTTCAGCCTTTCAACTTGTCCATCACTTTGGGCATGATAACTGGTTGAACGGGTTTTCAAAATGCCCAACTTTTCACACAGTTGTTGTATTACATTTGCTTCAAACTGAGTTCCCTGGTCACTATGCAGAATTTTCATGACCCCAAATTGGGAGACCCAGTCCAACACCGCATTAGCCACCTCAACAGCCGTGGCCTTACGAACTGGGTACGCATTTGCCCATTTCGTAAAACAATCTGTCATAACGATTAAATACTTATTCATCTGGTAAGTTTCAGTCATAGGTCCCACTATATCTATCTGCACTCTCTCATTAGGGAGACCAGACCTATACACTTTCATAGGCGCGCGCGGGGGTTTCGCAGGCTGCTTACGCGCTTGACATCTATCACAGCTTGCGCAAAAGTTAGACACGGACCGTGCCATAGATGGCCAATATGCACGGCGTCGAAGCCTATCTACAGTTTTCTTAACCCCAAAATGGCCCAGTCCTGGGTCTGAATGAACCATTTTCAAGATGTCTTGTCTCAGTGCCTCGGGCACTACCAGCACCAGCTGCTCAGTGCTCGTGACTTCGTCAAACCAGCGACTGTAAAGAACGCCATCTTGTAATTTCAGACGGTCCCAATGAGCCCAATATGCTTTCATGTCCCCATCTAAATGGGAAACATTTTCCCAAGGTGGTCTTTCGGGAGAACTCCTTAACCACTCTAGTACTATTTTTAACTTTTTGTCACTTTGTTGCGCATTCATAATGTCTTCGGCAGACCGCGCCCCTAACCACTGCGCCCCAGTTGCACTGGACCCAGCCTGGCTGCGCGTTGTCACCCTTCGGTAGGTTTCAGAATTTTCACATCCACATTCCCCGCCCTGAGTTTGCTGTGATAAAGCGGATGTCAATTTGGAGCTCCCCCCTTGAATATCACTTGCGTGTCTACAGACGCAACTCACATTCGCTTGCTCGCTTTTAGTTTCCTGTCGTTTACACACAACACACATACCGCAAGGAATCCGTGATAATCCGTCTGAATTGCCGTGCAGCTTACCTGCCCGGTGTTGAATTTCAAAGTTATACGCCGATAAGACCTCAAGCCAGCGGCTTATCTGACCCTCAGGATTTTTGAATCTTAGGAAAAACTTAACTGCCGAGTGGTCAGTGCGAATGGTAAACTTGTTTCCATAAAGGAAATGATGATAGTGTTTGACCGCATTTACGACGGCTAAGAGTTCCCTACGTGTGACGCAGTAGTTCCTTTCGCTCTTCGACATGCTTTTACTGTAATATGATATCACCCTTTCCTCGCCATCTTGGATCTGAGACAGGACCGATCCTGTTCCATACCCACTGGCGTCGCAGTCGAGAATATATGGCAAGTCCTGGCGAGGATACCCTAGCACCGGTGCTGATGTTAACATTCGCTTCAACTCATCAAATGAGCTTTGACATTCATCAGACCATAAGTACGGCTTTCCTTTCTCTGTTAGTTTACGAAGTGGGCGAGCGATATCGCTAAATCCCTTACAATACCTGCGGTAATAGCTCGCAGTTCCTAGGAATGCCCTCAATTCATGCACGTTTCTAGGTATGGGCCACTCTCGAACGGCGCGTATTTTCTCAGGATCTGTTGCTACACCATGCTCAGACACAATGTTCCCCAAGAAGGAGACCTCATATTGAAAGAATCTGCACTTTCCGGGAGACAACTTGAGGCCTGCGTCACGAATTCTGGACAAGATCTCGTCCAACCGCGTTATATGTTCATCCACTGTCTTCGAAAAGCAGATTATGTCATCGACATATAAGAGGCAAGTAGACCAATGCAGCCCAGACAATATGAGCTCCATGAGCCTCTGAAAGGTAGCCCCAGAGTTACATAAACCATATGGCATAACCCGAAAATTATATAGCCCATCTACTGTCGCAAAAGCCGTCTTGTCCTGATCGTCTTTATGGACCCCCACCTGCCAATACCCGGAGGATAGGTCCATTACACTAAAGTACTTATTGCCTCCCAACGCGTCTAAAGAATCATCAGTTCTAGGAAGGGGAAAGCAATCTTTTCTTGTAACCTCATTTAGCTTTCTGTAATCAATGCAAAAGCGATACGTGGAATCTTTCTTTTTAACTAGTGTAATAGGTGAACTCCACGCGCTCTTACTGGGGGTTATAAGGTCGTGCTCTAGCATTTTCTTAATTTCGTCCGTCGCTGCGGCGCGTTTTACAGAGGGGAGGCGGCGAGGCGCTTGTTTAATTGGGGCATTTTCCCCCACGAAAATTCTATGCTCCACGAGGCTTGTACGACCAATATCTCCTTTATACTTTGAAAAACCCTCCCCATGCTTTTTCAGTAAGGCCCTTAAAGAGCCCCTCTCTTCTTCTGATAAATTTGCCATTGAAGCCTCATATAAACCCCTTAGATGCACAGGGACCTCATCCTGTTCATCCGCAACTGTTTCGGTTCTACAGTAATTTGCAGAGGGGGGCGAGGTTTCCTCCTCTTCGACAATCTCTACAGGTTCGCATTTGGCCGCAAACGTATTGTTATAAATAGTTTGAGGAACATTCGAAAGGTTCGCGAGTCTGAGTGGCACTGACGCTCCATTAATTATTACAAGGGACTTGGCTACTAAAACATTTTTCTCCCCCAGACACTCCCCATCTGATTCAATTGGGACTGGCTTTGATTCAGTTTTAGGAATTTGCACCCCCTGAATTTTACCCCTTATTATAATTTCACTATTTGCGGGTATTGTCACTGTTTCACATGTATTAATGCGGAGAACTGCAGGGAGCTTACTTTCCAGTTGACACTTAATTGTGATTCCATTCATGCTCAATGAGCCCTCCCTTACATTAATGTCAACCCCATTTTCATAAAGAAAGTCATAACCTAGAACCCCTGCTACCTCAATATTTGCTACTACCATCTTTTGGGGTGTTACATGCCCTCCTACATTCAGAGGAAAAATGGCGCAACCAAGAGCATTTATGGAGGCACCATCTCCCATGCGTATTTTAGGCATGTACGGTTCTAATGGGGGGCGCTTGCCTTCAGGGATGGCGTAATATTTCTCAGGGCGTAAGAGTGAGATTGTCGCCCCAGTATCCACCAAGAAATTTAAGTTCAAGTTATGAATCATACATGGTAACATCAAAGAATCGTGCATTTGTGTTTTATCTGTTTTATCCATACTACTGGACCCCTTCAAATGAGGAGCTGAGCCATGGTCCACTGGCCCAGCTAACAGCCGTTTCCCGGAATGCCTTGAGTAGTCTCGCGATTGCCCTCATGAAACTCAGGCCGCTTAATCTCCGAAACTGAGTTTTTCATGTCATTTTTCCTTACTTCACAATTTCTTATAAAATGCTTTTGGGAGCCACAATAAAAGCAACTTCTGTTACCCCCATTATTACCCTGCCTTCTTTTTGCCTGACAGTCTTTTTCTTCGTTACCCCTCCTTTGCCAGTTTGTATCTAACTTATTATTGTAGGGATTATTTGATGTCTGTCCAGTCACAGGTGGTGCATAATATGATTTTTGGGGCCCAGGCTCACATTGGCCACCTGCACCACCTAAGAGTGTTTCCTCACATGCCCTAAAGGGACGAAAGTCAGATTGTCTCCCCCTTTTACCCCTCTGGAATGCTTCATATTCAAGTGCCAATTTAATAGCATCATCCACTGTCCTAGGTTTACCTTGTAAAATTGACCACTCAAGGTCTGCATTGTTCAGGGAGTCTATGAAGCAGTCTTTGGACAATTGCTCTCTGACCTCCACTGGGGCGGTCGGATAGGCAAGTCGAACAAGTTTGCGTACATCTTGTGCCAATTCTGGAATCGATTCCCCTCTTTGCCTTATTCGTGATTTTATTTTAGCCCTGTATAACTCAGATTGGTGAATCGGTTCGAACCGGGCTGACAATGCTGACAATAAAGCTGTGAAGTCACCCCGTTGTGATGGGCTCAAGTCACTTAACACGCCTTGTGCAGTGCCCCTAAGGTTTATCGCTAAATTGATGGCTCTTTGACCATTACTCCAATTCAAATGGTCAGCCAGCATATTGAACAGAACCAAATAGTCAGACCAGCTACTACTGCCATCATAAGTACCCGGTTTCAAGGACTTTTCATTTCCAGAGCCCCTTTGGGATGCCCCATTACCCCATTCTGTTATTTGTGATGACGATTGATTATGTGCCCTGGTCAGGTTTTGACCCATGGATCCGTAATCACATGGTGTGCGCACGGCATTACTCACACATGACGTGCTACTGAACGTACTATCTTGTGGCATTCTAATTGGGCCCATCTGGGTAGTGCTTCCAATATGCGCCCAATCTAATCCTGAACTTGCAGCTTGCGGCTGCATGTTGTTAGTTTGTAGAGCCATTGGACCTCGCAAAGCAGGCATAGGCGGATTTACAGTATTGATGTGGCTATAACTTAACACATTTGTGACCCCTGAGCCACTGCTCAAGGGCATGTCCCCACACGCGAAATTTTGATCAATGGTAGCATTTCCATTAGAATGAGGTACCCTAAATAATACCTCCCTACTAGGCGTTGCCTCAATATAAGATACTGCTGATGCAGGATCCTGGACCCCAGGATGATTCCTGTCTTCCAAGAGTGAAGCTTCTTGGTTGGAGGCCATCGTTCACTTGAAAAAAGATTTTACTAACACAGACAATATTATAATGCAGTCAGATAAATTTTAGGGTGCAAGATAGATTTTTTTTTTTTTTTTTTGGTAGCCGAGACTAAAAAATTTACATCAACATAACACCGGTCTCTGCGTGGAATATGCAACACTGTAGTTTTAAGAAAAAAAAACAAATCCCTTTAGCTGCCACCATTTGTAATGCCGTTCGCCAGGGGTACTTATGTACTAACAAGGCGATCCGCATTCAGCGTTGCATTTCAATGTAAAGTATAAATGAATTAGTGCCACTAGATGCTCCCAGCCAGAAGGCTTCGAAGGCCCATCAGCACTTTACGGAAACTTGGAGGAAAGGGGCCACAACTTGCACCCTAATATGGTCCGGCGACACTGATCAACTCAGCGCGCTTAGAGCTGATCGATGTTGCCAGAGGGGACGTGAACGATGGCAGGCTCCAAGTCGCAATTTTGCAGCCTCCTGGGGTCAAGATAAATAAACTAGATTTTCAAAGATGAAGAGACAAGATTTCTATAAAGTTAAAACTTGTTATTTTAGTTAGGAACAGACAAACTATGTCTGTCCTTCAAACAGCCACTATTTTAAACAATTTTCAAATAGTTTGATATAGACAAATATTCACTTAAAAGAGAGAGTTCAGCTTGCCAATAAGACAGTACATGTACATAAAACTGTAAACAAAAGCGCGTGACAGAATATGCAAATTAGCCACATGTGTTTCCACAAATAGATATATGACGCGTCTGTTTACTGGAGCGACATTACAAATTCTTCAAAAACTTATCCATAATAAATTCAAAGACGCGTCAGTGTAATCTCAAGAGAAATTCATAGTTTTCAGAGTTTAAGAAAGTCGCGAATTATTATTACACAGCGATAAATTTGTATCTTCCGAATTCCGGAAGCAGTGCGACACTGAACTTACTTTACGATAGTTCAGGATCTAGAACGTTATGATAGATTGCGGTGAAAACCACAGTTGTGTATTTAATAAAGATATTCAAAGAGAAAATGGATAAGCGTGACTGTTCGTGCAAAGCGACAAGACAGGAATGAAAAGAGCCCGCCGAAGCAACTTGACGGTGACGTAAACGGCTAATTTGTCAAGAATAATCAGTTTGATTGGTTAGTTATACCGAATCTTGGTTAACTTTAGCCACACGGTAAAAATCAAACCCAAGCATAAAATACATTACTCAGGCACCGTACCGCCAATACCGATCGTAAGTGAACAAGGCACAGTTGAATCCCTAAATTAAGGGTCCAGGCAAGCTAAACTCTCTATTACATAACAGTAATACAAGAAACTTCCCACAGACAAGGAAGCTGTGCTATACAAACATTGTCAGTCTGAGAATAATGGGAGGGCTAGCATAGAATAGAACAGAATGGGGCAGAATAGAATAGAATAGGGGTAGAACAGAATAGAACGGGATAGAATAAAATAGGGTAGAATATAGAATTGATCTTAACAATATAGCCATAGAAACAGTCTAAGTGATGAGGGGTGCACAGACAGGGACCCATAGGGTGCCATGTCACTACATCTAGTACAATCAGATCTCATTGATAGACTGATTGGACTATATATTGCATATTTTGTTCATACTGATCACAACGTACAGGGTTTCCATGTTACATACTTTTATCAATTTTCGATAGAAATCAATTGTCGGTAATAAAATTACGCTGACACATGAGCCGCGACACGAGCAAACCAACAATGTGGTTGTTCGCCCAGTGCAGACTCAGATCAGCCTGGGCATCCGCCCAGTCTGATCAGAGTCTTCGCTGTCCACAAGAAAGTAGCTTAGACCCTCAGCTATCCTTTGAGCACTTAACGAAGAGTCCGGTCAGACTGGGCGGATGTCCAGGCTGATCTGAGTCTGCGCTGGGCGCACAACCACATTGTTTGTTTTCTCGAGTCGCGGCTCACATATAGAAACATGATTTACTAGACCTCTTTATCTTGGTTTGTTGACACATGGCGAGCAGGTCATATATTATTGAATTATTCATAATAATATGGCACTTACTATCCATCATTGTACCTATAATGACTTTATTTAGATTGTTTTCACGGCCTCACGCTTATTAAATATAAACGTATCTATTTGGAATATGTTTGGTAGTTGTAATATGGTGAATATTTATGTACAGCCCTCCTCAAGTTAAACAGTTGTTTCTTAGCTATAGTCTAGCATATCTGGCGACATAATGCAATCTAAAATTTGAATTCAAGGAAACCTTAGTTAAAACACGACTTACACGATTTTACAAAGGCATTTTTGATTTGGTCCTCAAAGATTCTGTAAAAGATTCAGAGGCCTAAATCACCGTCGTGCAAATGAAGATGAAACCAAATGTGTCTGTCATGACTGGGCTTCCTTCAATTTGTCGCATAACATCAATAACATAACTTTTTGCATCAAATTCTACTCTCTTTGTTTTGTTTTTCATTGCACTTGCTCCGAAAATTTTATTAGTTAAACTAGCACGGTTCCAGTCTTTGTCAACTTTGTTGACCAAACCTCCATAAAGTTCAGGTTCCGATAGGTCTGTTACATTGAATGTTATATTTGAACATTAGCTCAAATTGTGGACTTCACAACTTCTTTTAAAACTGAAACGTTTTATAGATTTTATTATAGTCATAGCCTTGTTTAAAACGTTTCTAAATTTTCCATTCTTTTATTTATTCTCTGTATTTTTTTTTTTTTTTTTTTTTTTTTTTTTTGCTTACTGCAGGTTCTCATTTCATCGACTTTTTTCCTGATGGCCTTGTCTGTCGTCTTTCTCTGGCTATTGAAGTTGAGGTGGTCTCTGGGTGTTCGCCTGCACTCGCTCGCTAGTTAATACGTGGGGGGTCTCTTACCTAATCAAATAAATCAGACGATGTCTCGTACTGAACATAACACTGATAGCCAGAACTAAAGAGGACGACCACACAAACAACGGACGACCACAGATTCCTAATATTGCACGATCAATATATTTTGTGACAAAGTCTGTAAATTTGAATCAAATGATAGAACAAGAATATTCACCCATGATGGTACTCGAAATGTCTTTGCGTATGTTTGTTCCTATGCTTATAGGACAGAGTACAAATATTCGTGTATAAATATATGTAGTTGATGATTTACGATTTTGTTAAACAGAATCTGGCAGCTGGATGATTTGGAAGATAGAAACAGACCAAAGAAATGAAAACGAAGGAAAGCACTGTGCAACTCTGCTTATACATGTACGAGGACAGGTTGATTAACCTTGAAAATTGTTGATGATTTGTACAACTGACCTCCCCTAACATTACCGCTGCGCCATTTCTGGTAAACATAGTTATATTTCGTTCCAACCGATTTCTTTTTTGTTTTTTTGTTGTTTTTTTCTTTTCTTTCATTTTTCTGGAAGTATTGAGACTGTGCCGTAGTCGAGAGGTTAGAATGACTCGGTTGTGGTGCAGAAAGCCGCCGGAAGGTCGTGAGATCGCGCCCAGGTTTCGCCATCCGACGACTGGAAGACCCTGTCAACCCAGCAGTAAATGGGTACTTTTTTCGAAACAAGGAAGGATGTGGCAGCGAAAGGACATGGATGGGCTCTGCCATTCATTTGCCGTACCCAAGATACTGTTGGCCTCTATCCCCCACTGCCCCTAGGGCTATTAAGCTAACGGAAACCTGTATCTTTATTGAGACTGCTTGACGGAAATATTATATACCGCATGGAAGTAGACAACTCTAGAGATCGGCTGTGAAGTCATGTGACCTTATGAAGCAACCTTATTGTCTACACAATTTAGAGAACTGCATTGACAGGAACGCTGCCGTGAGCAGACAAAGACGCTGTTTACGTAAATATCGTGAGGGGTCACATAAAATACCGTAGAGCTGCGTACAGTACCGCCAGGTAAAACAATGTTCCAAAAGATTCATATGAATGGATAACTTGCAGTTTTACGGCTTTTTCAACATTTTTTCAACCACGGAAGAGAGATAATGAAAACTATGCAGTAGAGATCGGCTGTGACCTAACGAAACTTATCATGCGACCTTATTGTCATTACAATTTACAGAGAGAAAGATGTCGTGAGCGAACAAAGACGCTATTTACATAGATGTCGAGAGCTTTCTATGTCATTTCGCAGAACTGCATACGGTACCGCCAGGTAAAATAATGTTCCGAAAGGAACATGTGAATGGCTGACTTGCATACCTTTCCAACAGTATTTCAACCATAAAATAGTTATCATGTATGCAATGACTTCCTGTGAACAGTTTGAAAAAGATTGCAGGATTCGCTTGACCATTTGCTAACCAGACCAGCACAGTGACTGTAAGCCACTGAGCTACTGGAGCTCCACATACCGCAAGGTATGCATTATGAAGAAATACTGGATATAATTGGTTATCCCAAAATTGTTGACATTTGGTAGCTTTATATTTAAGTCTGACTGTTGGTATTTTTTAAAGGATCATTTAGGCTGGGCCATTGTGATTTGGTGGTTTAAGGTGGTGATTTGTGGTAAATACAAAAATCTGCTTAAAACCATATAAAAATTAATGTACCTCCCTGAAAGATTGCTGACTTCTTATTTTTGATGTTCTCTACAGTTTAGAATACAGAATAGAGGGACATGCTGTTACAAAAAGTGTTTTATATGGAAAAAACAAAGGGTAATCTTGTGCTCATAAATCTAGAAAATTAACTTTATTCTTGAAAATATACTTAGCACTGAAGTTTCTTTAATGCATTAAAAAGAGCGTCCTAGCATTTATTTGTTCCAATTCTTTCTCAAATTTGTAAGGTAGAGCAGATGAAAACAGTCACTTTTTCTCAAATGTCTGACCATGTATGGTGCATGTACACTGAATGCATTAATTAAATACAGGTAGAGCAGTTATCATACCTTCACCATACTCACAGTAGACCATAAAAATTCTATATATTGGGACAGTTAGGTCTGAGCAAATAGTGCAAACCAAGATCAGACAGGAGCAGTCTGATCAGGGTCTACACTATTTGCCATCCCATTTCCATTTTTGGGGCACATTACTGCACAGTAAAACCAAACTGTTCTAATTTTAGGACAGTTATGGTAATTATTTTTAGTGTCCCAATATTTAGAAATTTTGCCACCATGACACAGGTGTGTATATATGCAATTGTTCAACCTTGGAAATGAACTCTACTGTGTATTTTGGCAAATATTTGGAGACAGATGAGACCATTTTGTATCTGCCAAGCCTGAAAATGTGTGAAAAAATGGAAACAATAATTGCTACGACGCTCTCCATAATGTATTAAAGAACCTTCAGACCCTATTACATTTTAAAAGCGATGGTCATTTTTCAGATTATTGCGCACAAAATTACCCTTTGAAATGTTCTTATATAAACCCTTTTTAACTTCAACAAGTCCTGCATTTTTGGATTCTGAATCATGTGAAACAACATAAAGAAGGCATCTGCTAATTTTGGGGAAGATCTGTTATATTTTCAGCATTTTATGCAGATTGTTTACTTCGCCCCAAATCAGTGATTATCACCGGCTTAAGAAGCCGCTTTATGGGTAAACTTGAATACTGGCCTCTCGAATACGGGACTGCTGGGTAAACAAATAATAGATAGTTTACAATTACGTCACCAGGTCATGTACTTTGCTAGATTGATCAATCAATTTTGTATCGGATCTACGTCATAACACGTGATGGCTACTCTTCAATGACCTGACAGCGTGTTTATGTTCTAAACAATGTTTTTGTCATAGACAACTTTGAAAAATCACATATGATTTTTACATTATTATAGCGACAAAAACTATATATATCAGTTGGTTCATTTTGCTTTTATTCATTTTTTTCGCTTGCTATTTTCGCAAAGGAATGCAGATGAGTAAACAATTAGTCGTATCATTTTATATATTCTCTGTGGGATAGTGATGCGTCATATTATGCAGTCAATTTGCGAAGAGTATGAAACGCACAAGGCAATGGAACAATAATACTTATGAAGTGCGTTTTCGGTATTAAGTGCTATCTTTTATAAACTTAAGTTGGTCGCCAACCACCCACACTGGCAACTGTGTTTGAAACTCTCCATTGGTAAATTTAGTGTTTTCATACATAAATTAACATTTTATTCTAGACCGCTGTGATTTTAATGGTGCGTTTGTTAAGCATCAACTATTAATGGTTGCTAACGGGAGACCTAGATTTTCGTGCAATTCATACTTGCCTTGAATAGTTTTTAACCTCTGTTGAAAGATGTCCTGTCTCGACGTTGTTTGTCAAAGCTAAGAAAAAAACAAACTCTGATTATATTTAGTCGATAAGATATTTAGAATCAGCGACGCAGCGGCTTGCGCGAAAACCTTTTGTAATGTACTGACTTATTGTTATGCAACCTCTCAGAATCTCGTTCTCGCAACAATTAACCTGGCTTCTGTTGTATGAGAAAGTAAAGTAACTAATATAGTATGTAATTAATTTTCTAAATTTTCATAGCTTCTTTATAAGGGCTATTCAACGCTTATTTTTAATCTTCAGTCAGATCAATCCTTATTCTACATTTTCTGAACTTATTTACAAAGGTTATTCAATGCTGATTATCAATTTGCAGTCAGATCAAGTATATGCTGTTTCTGCCACAATAAAACTTCATCACGACCCATACTTCCCATGCGCGCATTGATTCATTGTCTCATTACGCGATTTCGTTTTATCGTAAACGAACTTAAAATGCAGGCTGCATCATCTTTAATATTGATTTGACTCTTCTCCTTCCGCTCCCTTGTCTAATTTAGTTTGGCATTTACTGGTTAGATTATTTTGCCTGAAATAAAACCTTAATAAAACACTTTCTCGAGATTACGTTCAAGACAGTCAATTTCTTCAGTAAACCACTTGAACATCATTGTGCCTGATTGTTTTTTCACTCATGGTCCTGTGTTTTTGTGGTTAAGTTGTTTAATAAGCAGCTCAGCCAATGCGGTAACTGAATACTGAGAGAGAATCAACTTTCCAATAGTCGGTTTAAATGGTAAAATAGTGTTGTAGATATTCGCAAAGTTGGCTTAGACAATCTGCCTGATCTTTTCATTCATTTACAACAACAATCGCAAAGCAACAGCTCGCACGTTATGTTAGTAAACAACTTAGCTTACTTTTGCAATTGCGTTTGCGTATGAAAGAGCCTTATATGAATTTCCAGGCATTTGATATTGTATAGTGTAACCCCATTACAAAGTTTTCGTTGTGCCAGTATTTCTTGCACGCACATGTCAAAGCCAGAGGAACTGTCAAGTACTGATACTGCTTTACATGTCAGGGTAATCGTATTACCAATATTTCATTAGCAAACCAATTTGATAATTATCGATTTGGCATGCTCTATATTATTACCAAAATTCTCATCATCTTCAATTATCCTATTCTGGAATAATTCAATTGTACAGTAATCATTGCCAACGAGGTGATTGACACAAACAATGATTTAGTATCCCATGAGCACCTTTTCAAAATAAGACAGGCTCTACAAACTCATTGACGCGCGCAAAATATATCGAACATGGCAGTTAAAAGAAAAGTACATCTTTTTTAATGTTTCATCGATCCCTAAAACGTAGATATATAACAGCCGAATTTATGTGTTACAAATCTCATCACCTAGCATCCACTCTAGCCCTGTTCAACCCACCCTTTTTGTGTGCCCAATGCTATATTTTTTGTTAAGATTAGCTGCATGCCAACCAACCTGGAAAGGACCTGTTCATGTTGCTATCCATTTGTATCGCCTTAGTATTTGTGTTGTTACTTCGTGTTACTATTTCCCGTTTGGTGTTGTGGGAAAGATGTGGGAGATTATGATGCTCCCCGAAGAATTCGGGGGAGCATGTAGTCGCCGCTTGGTCCGTCCGTCCGTCCGTTATTTCATCCGCCCGTCCGTCCCGTTCTTGTCCACGCGAATTCTCAGCAACTACTGATGGATTTCAACGAAACTCCATGAGAACTTTAAACATCAAGGGTGGATGCGCATATCATCTGGACGTTTTGGTTTGATAATTTTTTCCACAGTCTCATTGATGAATTATGCATTAATAATATAGCACATATTTCGTGTCCGCTCGAATTCTCAACAACCAGTGGTTGTTTGGATGAATTATGCATGAATAATATATCACATATTTCGTGTCCGCTCGAATTCTCAACAACTACTGGACGTTTTGGTTTGATAATTTTTCCATAGTTATGGCCTTTTAATGAATTCTGCATTTTACGTATAGCACATACTTCGTGTCCAAGCAAATTCTAAACTACTTCACCTGCGAAGCTGATTAGCTATACTGATAGTGTTTGATAGTTAATTTATTTTGGAAAAGGTGAGATAATTTTGCATTCCTTAGATACACAGTTAGCGCCCCTGTTATCTGTACTTACTGTTTTACACTGTTTTTACTCCAAAACTCTGTAAGCAGTAAAAATATTTAAATGAAATTTAATAGTAATATGTATCTCATTGTGGCCTTCTGTTGCGAACACGGACAATACCTCTGGATTGCCTTCTTTTTTAATTATCTCCCTTGCATAAATTTAGCACTCACCTTGTACTCTTTAACCATTTGGAATATTCTCAGCAACTACTGGTTGGATTTTAACGAAACTTCATTATGCTTACTGATGGGTTACCATTATTTGCAAACTTACTGAATAGCTTTGCAGCTTCTCATTCTTATATCTCTTTTTTCCCACTTTGAATTGCATTTAATTTACACAGAAAATCACTCCTTCGACAGGATACCCATCCCCCTATTCCACGCCTTCGGGGAGCATCCATCAGTTCCACGGATTTTCTTGTATCAGTTTCTGTTCACTGCCCTCCTACACTACCACTACTTAATATTTATAAACATTAAAGATCAAATAGAAAGCGAATTTCAAATAAGTTAACCAGAAGTCGTTCATTCATTGCTGTCCAACGCGAGCAAATAAGAAAAAAATCTGCACCTTTCTGATTTTCTCCTAAAAGTAAATTAGCTTCTCATACGCTCGTGAATTTGAGACAAAGTCTTCATGAATGTTCTGTTCGTAACTGCTTAATCGGACAGAAGAGCTTATATTAAAGAGTAACTACAGCTAATATAACACTATTAGCAGAAAATTGCTAGTTCCGGGAGCTAGGTCAATGACAGTCTCAGGCGCACGACATTAATACTGTCGAGGAATGACTTAAATTGTTCATGGCATGTTTTTTTTTCAATACAGCTATACATCTGATTATCAAAGAACAATGCAAATGTATACGGATTAGAATATGAAAAGCTGACAGAAAATTACTTTTCACTGCATCGTATGTACATTTATAGCAACGTTTGGCTTGTCGTATATATTAATGAGCAATTGAAGAAAAGCAAGATAAAAAAATAATAGTTGATTTCCAAAGAACAAATAGCTAAGTTTTAAACCGCCAAACTACCCATATATATACTGAACGCCAAAAGAAACGCCTACAAGTTTAGGCTCAGTTTTCTTCTGTCAACTGATGTATGGTTTTAAAGCATATATAGCAGCAAACACTACTGGCGTCTGCCAACAATATAAACTTATCTTCTTGCAAAATTAAACTTGGATAAAAGAGTTATCTCAATTTATCGTGAAACATTCAAAGTTGTTGTAAGAGTTGTTTTTCCTTTGCCGGTATAACAAATTGTTTCCAAAACACGACTCTGACGCGTGGTTATGAAAAAAACGTCGGTTTTATTACCATGGTATTCTTCTTAGGAACATGACAGCAGTTTGAGATTGAACACTTGTCAAATTATCTCCCTTGCAATTAAACAAGTAGCAAAATGGGAAGTCCAATAAAGTCAAAAGTTCTGCAGTGCTACGAAAAGTTTCTTTGCAAACCTTTTCATTTTACTCATGTTAACTCATTTAACCCATAGGACACTTATTGCTTCAATACGGCGGAAATTACCGATATCGACTCACGGGTTAATCCGAGCTCTTACCTGTTCTAATAATGCCGACTTCTGTACACAATTTAATAGGAATTAAATGTAAAATGTAATATTAAATACATATTTGATATTACGACAATTTTTTATAAGTATTATTCATAGAGTATATTCTCTCCTTGTTAATATGATGCAAAAATAATTAAAATAACTTCATGTTTTGTATCTTCCATCGGCTTTTGAAATTCGAAGCTAAGCAAATGGAATCATACATGTATATATTGTAGAAAATGCATGACAAGCCATATTTAGCCTTAAATTTGGAAATAATCGGATTGTCTGTAAATTTTTTATAAGTTATCATCATAGAGAGATTTCGATAAGGTTAAAATTGATGTAATTCATTAAGAAATAAGTAAAATATAAGTATCTTCCATTTGTCTCCAAACATACAGAAATTCTCGTTTTCGACAAACCTCGCTCATATGTCTTCGAAATAGTTTAAGTCCAAATCCGGCTATGTTGCGCAAAGGCCTACTGAACATCATTTCTTAATTTTCGTGTTTTGTTTTATATATTTGAGGTATGCTTTAATAATCGGATGAAGAATCGGGTTAGGAAAGAAAAAAGCTAGAAAGAATAAAAAGTTCAGTTCAGTTCAGTTCAATTCTCTTATCGACGTTACCCAAGTGGCTCAACGGTACGTAACCATAGTTGCACACACTTGGCGCCGTGTGTCCATCCAAAAGAATAAAAAGAAAGAAAGTCAATTGTCTTATACGCGACAATCAAACATCAAAAGGCCGTTATTCGACTTCATCCCTTTAAAAGCTAATCAATAAAACTTTGTAAACAAGTACATAATCTAAATTTTGATGATTATTATGCTGTAATTGCTCATGTTTGCACTTACGGTTTTGAAAGAAATGTATTTGAGTATTTATCAATGAGACCGAAATACGATGTTTATCCCAGGGTAGAATCTTTAGAAACCATTACATGGTATTCTTAATTAACTCGCTAATTGGCAAAACTCCTTATTCATAAAGGAGATGACAGTAAAAGACATGTGTAATAAAATGTCGGTTGATTTGCATAAATCGAGTCATACAATTGGCAACATAGGGATTTTTTAAATGATAAATGACAAATTGCTGCATTAGAAGTATCAGTGTTTGGTTCTCCGTTGAGAGATGCAATATAAACTAAACCAGGACAAACGTTGAAGGCTCATGGCTGTACATTGTATTTTTACCATTATTATCAGCTTTGTGATATCGAACATAATAGAATTATAGAAGCAAAAGGGTAATAGAACATTTTAGGTGCCAGCTAAAATGACCAAAATCAATTTTCAAAACCTTTTTATGCGAAACTTAAGGACATATTATTTGTGTTTAGCTGACTCATCACGGTTATTCACAGTGAAGAAACAGTAATGAGAAGCTTAGTGCAATACCCCATGATAAAATATTTCCAGAATTTTACCATGATACAGCAATGAGGCATTTTAGTAAGGAAAATACGATCGAAAATACAGCATGATACTAAAGTATCATTTTTTACCAGAATTATATTTTTCATACTTCTCCTTGCCAAAAGTTAAGCATAATGTAAAAAGTAAACATAACTTTATTAAAGATACTAACAATATTAGATGCTTGTATGGTAAATGTTGAAGGATAAGCCGTTAAAACATGGTCTTTTAATATCGCATAATCATCTGATCTATTTACTATTTTTTTCTATGCTAATTTCTGCGATTGTTTAAATTTTGACCATTTATATTAATGATCATTGCTGTCGTTTGGTGATCCATTAACTTAATTTGTACACGTATAATAATTAAAGGTGCCGCGAATATACACAGGTGTCAAAGGTTGTTAATGCCGAATTATAATCCGTGTGTTTATCCATACATGTAAATCCTGTCATCACATTGTTACAGAAACTGTTGGCGCTTAATTAAGATTTTATTAGTAGTGAAGACTCTTCAGCGCTTACATACACATGGTTGCGTAGACTGATCATAGTTTTTGCTACTTATGCATGTTTTGTTGCGCTAGCTTACGTTAGTAGTAAAGACTCTGATCAGACTACAGCACTATTATACATATGGTTGCGTAGGCTGACCAGAGTTTTTTTTTTGTTTGTAGATGTTTTCTTGCGCTTGCTTGTGTAAGTAGTGAAGATTCTGACCAAACTACAACACTACATACACATTGTTGCGAGACTGATCAAAGGTTTAGCTATAATACACGTATATAAACTATTCAAGCTGATTAAAAATCTTTTATCAATTATTTAAGCTCATTTCTGGTGTTAAATGACTGAAATTTCAACTAGCCAAGCAAGAGCACACGCCGCCTGTCGAAAGGTGTGAAAAACAAATTTGGTCTCATGCCTTGTCAAAACATTGCAATTTCAAAACACCTGCTAACGACAATGGAGATCAAAAATCGATATTTAAAAAGGTGTGAATTAAAAAAACGTCTTCTGTTGATTTAAGTGTATAAATCAGTAATTTATTATCTTATTTCTTTTCGCAAAAAAGCGTGTAAATTCAGCCCCGGATCCAGGGGGTAGGTTTTGGGGCTTCAGCCTGGGCCTGCTTATTTTAAAATATATGTTGTGACATCTCATTAGAATTGCTTACGAGAGGCGATTCTAATGTGTTTCGCCGAGGCGATTCTAATGAGATATCACAACGTATATTTCAAGGCAAAAAAAAAAACGAAAAAAAAACAAACAAGAAAAACAATATCAAAAGTTTTCACAAAATTAATCCCTAATTATGTCACATACTTTCAAGCCCCACTCCCCCGCGCCCCCTTCCCACTTTACTGTCAGAAACTTAAACAATCCGATGAAACTCACTCAAATACTAATACAATAGTTGTAAAGTATTTTGACTATTTTGACCTGACTTGTTATTATGCTGATAAACCTGTACAACACCTGAGAATTAGAATCGATATTACCTTTCTAATATTGATTAATGCCTAACGCTCCGCGGGTCTAAGGGAAATAACTGCATTCGCATTAATACTCGCTCCAGTTAACAGGTAACAGATTATCCTATTTGGCGCGCCTTGAAGGCTTAAGCTCCAGATGCTCTTCGTATGAATGGTTACTGTTCTTTTCAAGAAATACAGGGTGTTAAAAGGTCTATGGAAATCCAATGGTAAGCCAATGTTACTGTTTATACTGCCAACTTTCACCTGATTGTTTCTCCAAAACGCAAGGCTCGACTGCTTTGATTTTTTCGCTGTTTCTTACCCATGCCGTGGACATTTTGCCTGGAGAAAATAATTAGCTGAGCATTATATGGAATTTAAAATTCAGCTTCTGAAAATATGGTGACTTTAAGTTTAACCCCATCACAAAAGCAAGCGTTCTGGTCTCTAAAGTTTATGGAACATCGATGCGTTAAGGTACTCATTCTGTCGGAATATCATAAACAAAGCAACTCAAAATGTCTAAATAAGAGCGTATACCCATACCTTCAAATATGTTGAGCGTATATATTGTATGCGTTTCTGTTGACGTTCAGTATATATTTTATCATCTATATAACCATCACATACCAAACAGTTACTGTAATCACAACATTTTACATCCGATAACTCCAATTAAGTAAACGTCTTTATTAAGTACTCTCGCTGTAGACGTTTCTCAAGATGTGCCAGCAAACATAAATTTATAATTTACATAGATTTGGTAATAAGTTATACAGACAAATTGTTGGTATTCCGATGGGTACAAATTGTGCTCCTCTTGTGGCCGATTTGTTTTTATTTTGTTATGAAAGAGATTTCATGACTTCTCTTTCTGTTGATAATCAAGCTGATATCATTGAGGCATTTAACTCAACCTCTAGATATTTAGACGATCTTCTGAATATTGATAATCCTTATTTTGAAAGCATGGTTAACCAAATTTACCCACCTGAACTTAAATTGAATAAAGCTAATACTTCAGATACCGAGGCCCCCTTTTTGGATTTGCATCTATCTATTTCCAACGGTTTTGTATCTTCTAAAATTTATGATAAACGTGATGACTTTGACTTTGATATAGTTAATTTTCCATTTTTGGATGGTGACGTTCCACGTCGTCCCTCTTATGGAGTGTATATTTCTCAACTTATAAGATTTGCTAGAGTGTGTAGTCATGTAGATGACTTTAATGCTCGTAATAAATGTTTAACTGCTAAACTTCTTCAACAGGGCTATCGGTATCATAAGCTTAGAAAGGCTTTTTCTAAATTCTATCGCAGACACCATGAATTGGTTTCAAAATTTGATGTCGGATTAAAATTTCTTTTACACCAAGGCCTATCGGAACCAGAATTTTATGGTGACTTAGTATACAAATTCAAAAAGATTAAGGGTAGGACTGATTTTTCTGATCAATTCCGAAAAATAATAATACGTCACAAACGTATTGGCTATAATTTAAATGTTATGCGACAGTCTGCATGCTTAGTGATTAACCCAATCACGGTTGATAACTTTGCTGCACTCTTTAATTGCACACCGGGGGATCGGTCGTCAGACTCTATGATGGCCCCGACCTAAAGCTATATATTTTAGTTGGTTGGGACCGGAGCCTTTTTGTCTGTTGCTTGGTCCACCGGGGCTCAACTGGTGACCTTCTTTTGCTTCAGATTTCCAGTGGGGTTGTTTGGCAGTACAGGGATCTCCACCTGTCAGACGGCCCGTTGTATCTGTTGAGTCCTCGTCTTTGCTTCTTCATGGTGTTGAAATTTGATTTATGTGTTTACCGTGATGATTCATTGACGAGTTAGAGGGTTATCATGCGAACCGAACAACCAACTAAATGTTTTGTACCACTTCAGAAACTGAGGGTGAGGTTGGGCCTGTAAAATCGATTTAAGCCCCCCAGTAATTCATTACTGACCGTTCCAAGGCGGTAGTTCTGTTGTGGTTCTCTGTTGCCTGTTTTTGGTGTCAGAGTTTCTGTGATGTTTTACCTTATGTATGTTCTTATTATTTTTGGTTCGGTTTGGGTTGCTGAGTGGCCACCTTTTGGGAACAAGCTGCTCACTCGGTTGGCCATATGTTCTCTGTATCTTGATTATTTGTAATCTTAGTTGTTTCCAACTATGGTTTGAGGGCTGGATTTGGATTTTGATTGTTTCAGTTCCTGGTCTTTGCATACTTTTTACTTTTATATGAAAATTAAACTGTTTAAACGGGAACTGCAACATCCGTGGTGAAACTGCAGTAAAAAGAGGATATTAAAAAGATTTTATGTATGCAACTTGTCCACGTCTTTTATGCTGGGAATGCATTTATAATCAATTGGCGTCCTGTAAAAAGCGACCTTAAGGCATTTGGGTAAAGTAAATTGCGCTTTTGTGCAACAGGGACAAGTTCGTTAATTATCGTCTATAGACTAATATATACGGAGAGGGAAGACTCTGAAGTGAGCGCGAATGCACAAGCTAAACTGAGTTCATATTTTCGCATTTGCTGTAAGGTACATTTTTACCCGACACCAATCATATGTACTTGAACAACTTCCAGGTCTAAATTATTCAGATTAAGCTGAATGTGTAATGAAACCAATTAACAGATTGGCAAAAAAGCCTACAGAATTTAAAAAACAACAGTCTGCTAAACTTTCTTAAATTGACATTGAATAGATAATGATATCTAGCTCATCAGACGCAATAATTTTGAAAATAGATCACTTAGTGATACAAGTGATGACCATACCCAGCGGGCACACAACGTCAAAGTGATAGCGTTGTATCGAGGTCATGTTCCAGCTGGGTACGGTTTATTGCTTGATTTATATGTTTGCGATATAACCAACTGATGAGTTGGAAGGACTCCACGTGGACCAAACCAAATGTTACACGAATAACGATGCAAGCTAAGACAAGGGTTGGAGCTCCGCAAAGTAGATGAAAAGGCAATGATAGGATAAAGTCGGGTAAATATGGACAGCTGGTAACTTCGGACAGCGGTTAAATTCGGACAGTAACATTTTTTCTCTATATGTCAGTTGTTTGATATTAAAACAAAATTCACTGGGCAAACAGTGAAAATCCTGATGAGACGGCCCATGAGGAGCCGTCGCATCTGGTTTTTGATCGTTTGCAATCGTATGTCCGAATTTACCCGCTGTCCGAAGTTACCCGACTCGACCCTAGCTTGCTTGTAGGAAAATTTTCAGGAACTGTCACAACTCAATTCCAGATCCCAACAAAGACACCAGTAGGAAAAAGACTACACAAAATTATTGACCACCAAAGACATCACCAGCGGCAGCCATGTGAACAGCCATCTCCCATATAGGTGGCCACCGGGATAGCCTTAACATCACAGACAATATATCAATAACATACATAGTATCAAATAAAACCGGTTACAGCATACTGTAACCACCGTGCTCATATTTTCGCTCACATTTCTACTTTCACTTTCGCACCGTATATAGTACATTGTACATTGATTCGGCAACTTGCATTTTCGACGGAGGTGTTCACCATCATCTTTTCTTACAAACGAATTACCCACGCGGCTATCCTGCATGGTTCAGTTAGTTAGACATTTTCTCGCAACCTTCCATAGAGAACTTTCTTTCAAACGTCCTTTTTATCTTTACTTAATCACTTTTAATTCTCTAATTGACGAGCTTCTTGGCCATGGCGTGTTTATTTGGTCATTCGGACGGTTTCGGACTTTTCGGTATGTGCTTTATTGCTACGGACATGCCCGAGGCGATCCGGATGACAGCTCTTAGTTATGTCGTCACAATGTCTTGATGACATCACATTTCACGCGCCCGTAGGGTATATAAGAAAGTTTTCAGCGTTACTCTCGTTTGCATGGACGGACGCTCGGCGCCCCGTTACTGCGGCTACGGATTCGTTCCGCTGAGGTGCGGGGGTATCGTCGATATGAGAATTGAAATATGATGATACTCTCGTTTGCTCTGTTGTCTCTCGTAGACTGAGCCCCATTGAGTTGTCTCCCTTGGAGAAACTGCGCCAGATCTGGTGATAGCTGTACTTCTGCCCCAATTGGGAAACCTTATAGCTAGACCAACTGCACCAATCTAGGGTCAATATGTCCAACCGTTATATGTTTGGAGAGGTGATTATTTATAAATATTCTCTAGTATCAGCAGACTGCACCAGATTGGGGTAGGTTAACCAGTCTCCACCCACTGTGGTTACCTTGCTCCAACTCAATATTTTTCTCTTAAGGTTAAAGGTGGTGAACACACTCTCTCGTTAATACTATGGTGCATTAATGTCAAACTACTATAACTTTACCATGTTTACCCCCACATATAAATTTATAAAATTGTAACACCAAATCCGGAGCACAACTCCAGAGCCCATGCTGGTCAATGTACCTATTTCTTAGCTCTGGGAGTTGTGTCTTTAGGCTTCACTTTGAAATAGCATTCTGTACTTACCTTCTTCCATTGTTACAACTCCCGATCCGGAGCAGCACCGGATCTGGAGCAAACCCTGATCCGGAGCAGCCCCTGATCTGGAGCAGTATACCTATAGTCGGCTCCCATACTACCTGTTGGTTCTCAGTAACCATTGTCATAGTTGAGCCCACTCTAGGGAAAAGGTGAACTTTTATAAGGTTTAGTTAGGGTATGCAATATAATATAAGCATTCTCACCTGCATGTTAAATATTTATTCATAAGGCTTCTCTCCTGCATGACAGGGTCAGATTATAAGGATCTTTTAGGGAATGTACTATTTGTTAAAATCAACTTTGTAACTTTCTAAATTGGAACCTGTTATTATACACCTAATTTAACTACATGCCTAAACAATAACTGTAATAACTTGTGATTCCTAAATCTGGGGTAAAGGTGAAAAAGTGAAATAGAGTTGTTTATCTTTTCTACTCCTACAACAATCAGTCCAGCTCCAACGAACTCACAACTGTAGTATCCTGGCTAAACTAAGACTCGTGCCTAATATCCTGACAAACTACTGAGCTAGGGTTACTGCAATACGCACCCAAGTTATTTATTACTGGCCGTTCTAAAGCGTTCTATGTCGGTGAATCCGTTTTGGTTTATCGATATAACTGTTGCTTGGGTCTGTAATCTGTAGTTCAAGAAATCGGTTGGTTGTCGATTTTCTTTTTCATTTTCATGTTAGTTCTGCGTGTATAAAACATAGAAATCATAAGCGATAAAAAGACGCAGAATCTATACAGAGCAGCGGTACAATTACGAGAAATATACATTGATAAATGAATCAATGTGCTCATTGAAATTATAACCCGGAATCCATTTTCATTGTCATATAACCGGGAGAGTTTCATTCTAATAGATGTGGCATATGATATATCTGTCTGTAAATTATGGATTAGTCGTGCAATAATCATTCTAATAGTAAGCCGCGACTCGTGAAAACAAACAATGTGGTTGTGCACCCCGCGCAGACTCAGATCAGCCTGGGCATCTGTCCAGTCTGATCAGAGTCTTGGCTGTCTGCATGGGGTAGCTTAGACCCTTAGCTATCCTTTAAGCGCTTAGCAAAGAGACTGAGCAGGCTGGGCGGATGCCCAGGCTGATCTGACTCTGCGCTGTGCGCACAACAACTATGTTGGCTTTCTCGTGTCGCAACTCCTATATTAAAATCGTCTTCTTTCAGTTGAAATATTTATGAAGACGACGATTGAAACTTTTGAAGATTACAAAGAACCATTTCATCTGGTTTATAAAGAACGTACCATAGGATACGCGAAAATAAGGTAAAACCGGAATCCTGCTACGGAAGCATGAACTGGGATAATTGGTATGTGAAACGTCATTGCCCTTTTGCACTACTTTAAACTAGAATGATAAGAAAGGGCGATGATCTGAAACTGGAAAATTGCAAGCTAGGACTATACTATTATATGAAATTGAAAATAAGTTTTGTTGATGTTAGTTTGCCATGCGCCTAATTAAGTATAAAGAAAAAAGATAGGCATTGATCAGGAACTAATACAACTGTACATGTAATTATAAGATATTCTAAAATGACCCGGAAATATTTATACATTTATTTAGCTGGCCAATAATCATTCAATATTAAGGTTGTATTTAGTTTGATTGAATCTGAAGATTATATAGAACCATTCCACTTAGTTGATAATGTAAAAGTTCCGATCCTAGATAAGGTGTGACAGGTGACATATGCGCATGTTTTTGCTTTTAACCTCTCCAGTTTCCCTATATGTACATGCTGTAATACGTGCGTTCCCGACGACGCGAAGCGTCGTCGTGCGGAACGCACGACTATAGACTGAGGTTGTTAGTTCGTTTGTCGTGCTCCCCATAGGCGCTCGATCGAGAAAACGCTTGCATTTCAATGCTATTGCGATGATCAAGCAAGGAGTACGCCTCAGATTTTGCCCATTCAGTCCACCTCGGCTACCTTTCGCGATAAACTGGTCCCATGTTGGCCAATAATCAATAGATATGATTACTTATTAGGTAAGGAACCAATCTACCTTAGCGACGGCAGGAAAGAATTTCATTGGCCAAGTTGATCACATGATACCGCTTGGCAACGCGGATATTTTCAATCGGCCATTGGTAACATTTCGTCGCTTCAAAGAGGATTTATTGATTTAAACAGGTTGTTTATCAGCTGGTAAGAACAGAAATCATTTGAACTAGGCCTGTACGTTATAGGCAGTCTCAGTTGAGAGTGCGCAGCTATCTTGTTTATGAAATATTCAGGAAATCGAAGAGGAAAATGCATCAGTACTGGTGCTCGTATCCTATCCGTTTCGTACCACAGGAGGTTCGCTGTTCAGTCACGATGGTGTATCGCTTGAACTAGTCTTCTGTCAAACTGAATGGTACCCTGGTCATTCATACCACACCCTGTACGTTTGATATGACTGTGATTTCAGATTTGAGCCGCGACACGACCACAGGAGTTTGTATTTATGTCTGTAGCACGCTGGCAAAGCTCTCATGCCCATTTCAACAATAGCGATGCGAAGCAGAGAAAGGATGGAAACGTGCTAATTTTCAGCCAGGGTACGAAAATGTGTTCGTCATTCACCAAAATTTTTGTTTCGCAGATTTTCGACGGCAAATGCCGGTGCTAAGTATCGAATTTGTATATCCTTTAAACCTAAGCTCAGTAGTGTATCAATATCATCTTTATCTGCGAGTAATTATCTTTTACAGCCCCAAATTTGTGACAATTTATGTCAGCACGACTTCCATTGCGTAAAAGGAGCGTTCCGAATGAGATGGGGGTTTTTCCGAGCGTCTGGGAGAGCGGTCCACTGAAACACCCCAAACCAAAAGACACGGTCATACTAAATACTGCAAGGTACCACTGATCTACGCCGTTCAGGGCACCGGGAACCAATTCCTATAGGAAACCGCGTAATTCAAAAAGGTGCAGGGAAGCTCGTGACTATTATTGTCACATGGTGCTCTTTGATTGGTTAATAATGCTGATGAGGTTGAAAGTGATGTTTTAATGACATGTAGAAATCAGTTTTGTTTGATATTATGGATATTGTAAAGAAATAAGTATTTTTGATTTGGTCGGTGGAGCCAAAATTAATGACAGGTGATTTTTAGCAAATCTTCTGCGCTTTTCTGCGGGATAGGTAGTTGCTGGCTATCAACATCCTGTAGAGGTAGAAGGTGCTGGGTAAGGTGTTGTTGTTCTTATTTCATCTTCTTGATCAACATTTTAGCTTGAAATTAGAGCAAATCTGGATAGTGAAGTAACAGTGTATAAAGGGAGGCACACTGACACAGGCAGTAGGGGTCACTATAGAAGTCTATGGGAGAAACAATTAGTTCACGCTGCCCTTCACTACAGGCCGAATAAAACAGCAAGCGCCTTTTGACTCGGATCATTTTTAGTAAATGCCGGTACTACCAGAATTTTGGGCGACCTCCATCTGAAGCTAGGGTCATTATATCTACTTACCAACAACTGATGTCAAGTATAGATGCCATTTTTATGTTTGTTAAATGGTTTATTTTCTTCACTTTTATTTAATAAATTTTTTTGATTTGGCCTGTAGTGAACGGCGTAGATCAGTGGTACCTTGCAGTATTTAGTATGACCGTGTCTTTTGGTTTGGGGTGTTTCAGTGGACCGCTCTCCCAGACGCTCGGAAAAACCCCCATCTCATTCGGAACGCTCCTTTTACGCAATGGAAGTCGTGCTGACATAAATTGTCACAAATTTGGGGCTGTAAAAGATAATTACTCGCAGATAAAGATGATATTGATACACTACTGAGCTTAGGTTTAAAGGATATACAAATTCGATACTTAGCACCGGCATTTGCCGTCGAAAATCTGCGAAACAAAAATTTTGGTGAATGACGAACACATTTTCGTACCCTGGCTGAAAATTAGCACGTTTCCATCCTTTCTCTGCTTCGCATCGCTATTGTTGAAATGGGCATGAGAGCTTTGCCAGCGTGCTACAGACATAAATACAAACTCCTGTGACACGACAAAACCAACAAAGGGGCAAGTGCGCCCAGCGTAGACTCTGATCAGCCTGGGCATTCGCCCGGTCTGATCAGATTCGCTGTCCGCATGAAGCTTGCTTACACGGCCTGCTTACACCTTTATCTTTAGGAGAAGTGAGGTGGCTCAGTGGTTAGTGCACTTGACTCTGAAGCCAGAGGTTGTGGGTTCGAATCCCGCCCGAGGCGAAATCTAACTATGTCCGAATGCGTTTTTCTAGCATCATTTGCAGGGATGATGCTAACAAGTGTGCTGTCCTTCGGATCAGGACGTTAACTGGAGGCCCCCTGTGCAGGGAGAGTCATCCCCTGTGCAGGTTAAAGATCCAGCCCCGGATCCAGGGGGTGGGCTTTGGGGCTGCAGCCCCGCCATTTGGCCTCTGTGTTATGTATAATATGTAGGCCTCCGGATAATAAGAAGTATCTGATATGACAGTTTGAGAAAAATATCCTATGTAGTTCGATCAAAATATTCAAATATATGTTGTGACATCTCATTAGAATCGCCTCGGGGAGGCGATTCTAATGAGAGATCACAACATATATTTCAAGGAAAAAATACATGAAAAAATTCTCTTGAAATTGAACCATAAATAGGTCATATTTTCAAACCCCCTCCCCCACAAAAATACATTTCGGCACCTCCCAGCCCCACCAGTTATCCAGAGCCCCACCAGTACGTGATTATCTGGATCCGGGCCTGAGATCCCTACTATAGCTACATGGCTATACCCAGGCTTTCATCCTGCAACACCAGAGTGTACAAAAGTACACCGTCTGTGTACCCTTTGGGGGCTAAGGCGTAAATGGAAGAAAGAAAGCTACCATTTAGGCACACGGCGAAAACTCCGATGAGACCTGAAGACTGGGCAGATGCTGATTTACAGTGCTGTCGGCCTATTCGGCGCACTTAAACAAAGAATCGTTAACTGTGTAAATAAGAATGGTAAAAAATAAACAACAGATATTGTGTTTATAAAGTACAATAATCACCCTTTATTTCATCTCAAATCCACCATCTGGTATTGATCACAATATGAAAAGAAACTCAAAACTCATGTACCATTGTGCATGAGGGACCCCGTTTTTGTCGGCCAATTCGACGCAGCTTCTGAAAATGTCTTATTCCTGACATAAATAATGGGCTAATTTGTGAAACAGACTATACTCATGACATCACTCCGTGGGCTGCAGAAGGAGCTTGTGGAAAGTTTCAACAACTATTTGCTTTAGCAAGGTTAAATCATGATTCTTTGGACATTAGCTGAGTGAGTTATTTTATAATTCACTTCTTTACTATGTGCATTTATGCAAGGCATGCAAAGAGTGATAGCTATTATTTACAAATTACAAGTGCTGCTGAAGTGAGTTGACCTACATTCGTGATGTGTGCTCAGAGCCACTGTGTTTGTAAACAAAGATTGCGAAATACGGTTTGTATTCAACATATGCCGAGCTGCAAGTAACATTTGCAAATATCTGCATAAAACCAAGTGCAACAAACCCCTCTGGACAGACATGATCTTCTTTACCGCATATAAAGATCTCCGCTTGAAGGACTGCTTGCATAACAGCAGACAAAAATTATCAACACATGTTTAACGGTAAATTACGTTACGTAACTTGCGCCAATTAAGCCTATGCGCTGAATAGGCCGACACGACAGTAAGTCTGCGCTGCGCGCACAACAGGGATAAAGACTAATGATTATGCCAAAATTCAGAATTTAACATTAGGGGTATGGGCATTTTCTTCCAAATTTCAGGGGCCCAGCCCAAAGTTTTGGGGCTTTGGGCAACTGGACCCCTGTTAGTCTTTATCCCTGCACAACCACTTTGTTGGTTTTCTCTACGTGTTCCTGGTAAGGCCAGTTTCTTAAAATTTGTTTCTTTTTAAATTTGTGCTGAGCTGGGCCGGGTAGTGCAGTCAGTAAGGCATGTGACTTATAAGCCAGAGGTCCTGGGTTTGATACCCATTCCGGCCACTTTCATTTCTCCATCTGCTGATTCAAGAAGGGCAGTTATCAGTTACTGGTGAAAGAGGAGCACTTAGCAATGGTTAACGGCTTAGGAGGTCTAAGCTCTAGTCTAAGCCTGCCCAGGAGTAGTGATGTTAGGTTAACTGACCGTCCCGACATGACCATAGCTGTTTACCGTGGACGTTAAACACTAAATCAGTCAAAAATCCCCCCCCCCCCCCCCCCCCCCCCCCCCCCCCGCCACACCCACTACAAAACCATTTAACAAAAATATTTTTTTTTTTTCAGATTTGGATTCTTTGTCCAAATTCACCTACTTGAGAGCTCAAAATTAGGTTTGTAGGGTTCGTGCTAAATAGAAATTATTCTTCACACAATCAAATGTTGAGTGTATCATATGCTATACATCTGTGTACATGGTGGCTGTTTGAGATTTCACCTCTTTTTAGCAGTCAAGCATAATGTTTAAGTCTGAGTATAAGATAATAATTCATCTGTTAAACAGATAATGTCAATCAGAAGCATAAAAGAACGACAATATATTACTTATATGTGTTTTGAAGTGCACCCTTTTTACCAAGGCCCATGGGGTCTTCAGTTGGGGGATTTGCCATCTCCTCTGATGGCAATTTTTCTACACTTTAGAGTGTCAGAGTCAGACAAGTATCAACTGTGTGAATGAAGCATATCCCAGTTAACTCAGTTTGCATCCCAGTTACCTAGTGTAAGTAAGTGGTTAGGTGCTTCAGACCTTGGATCATAGACTCGCAGATCATTCGAGTCTCACTGGACCATAGATTTTGTCTCTATTTAAATGGCACTTCCGTGTTCAAATGATAACCCTGAGTTGATCTTGGCCTTTTTACAGATAACTCATAGGTCAGACGTGTGCTTCCTAATGCTTGAGAAATTTCTGCAACTTAATGAGATATCTTTGAATTTGTTGAAACCTTTGGTATAAAAGTTTGTATGTATAGTCAAATAAATGGCTACTTGAAGTTTATTGAGTAACAGAGGTCAGTATCAGTTTTTGATCAAGGTCACTCATATTTCACCAACTTCGAATTTTTCCTGGTAACCAATATGGCTGTCATGCACATATCGTTAAAAAGCTTCCACAATCAAATGACCCATGACACTGAAACTTGGTACATGTACATAGCATTTGAAATTAATATACTCTCGGATTTGTTCAAATGGTGACCCTAGGTTGACCTTTGACCTTTTGACTCAGGTGAGCTATTCAGGTGTTTTTGGTACATGTTACATGTACATGCATTTGCATGTACTGTAAAAATGAATAACTGAAAAATCATTTTTCATTTTATACATTTTAGGAGATTTTAACTGTAATCCGGCACATCTGATTGGGAGACAAGTCACAGCCTAAAACGACTTAGATATTTGTATTGGCTGGTTCATACACATTGATGTTTGTCTGTGATTAACTCAGCAATCATCAATTCTGTATATTATTTTGAGCTTGCCATACATGATTTCAACAACTTCCACAAAGTCACCAAGAAGAAAAATTGACAATGCTACATACTGGTTTGAGGTATCTGGTGTTAAGGAAGCCTTAGATATAAAGCTTTAATAGGAAGGTATGTACGATTATTTTTTATGTCTCCCCCCGAAGGGGTCGGAGACATACTGTTTTTGCCCTGGTCGTCTGTCTGTCTGACTGTCCGTCCGTCTGTCACAAATCGTGTCTGCTCAATAACTCTGTAACCAAATGAGATAATTTCACGAAACTTAGTACAAATATAAAGCATCATCAGACGACATGCAGAGAGCAAGACCGGTAACTCCACCTACATTTTTACAGAATAATACCCCTTTGAAAATTTAAGTATGGTAATCCTGTCCGCTCAATAACTGTAACAGATTGAGATAATTTCACAAAACTTGGTACAAATATAAAACATGATCAGACGATGTGCAGAGAGCAAGACCCGTAACTCCACTTACAATGTTTATGGAATTATGGCTCTTTGAAAACTTTAGTATGGAAATCGTGTCCGCTCAATAACTCTGTAACAGATTGAGATAATTTCTCGAAACTTGGTACAAATATATAGCATCATCAGACGACATGCAGAGAGCAAGACCCATAACACCGCCTACATTTTTTACGGAATTATGTCACTTTGAAAATTTTAGTTTAGAAATCGTGTCCGCTCAATAACTCTATAACAGACTTAGATAATTTAACAAAACTTAGTACAAATTCAAAGCATCATCAGACGACATGCAGAGAGCAAGACCCGTAACCCCACCTATATTTTTTATGGAATTATGCCCCTTTGTAAATTTAGGTATGGAAATCATGTCCGCTCCATAACTCTACAACTGTACGAGATATTTTCATTTAACTTAGTACAAATATAGAGTATCATCAGAGGATGTGTGGAGAGCAAGACCTGCTACTCCACCTACATTTTTTACAGAGTTATGGCCCTTTGAAAATTTTAGTATGGAAATTGTGTCCGCTGAATAATTCTGTAACCAATTGAGATGATTTCAAGAAACTTGGTACAAATATAAAGCATCATCAGACGAAATGCGGAGAGCAAGACCCATAACTCCACTGACATTTTTTATGGAATTATGCCCCTTTGTAAATTTTAGTATGGAAATCGTGTCTGCTCCATATCTCTAAAACTTTATGAGACATTTTTATGAAAGTTAGTACAAATATAAAGCACGATCAGAGGATGTGCAGAGAACAAGAATCGTAACTCCACCTACATTTTTATGGAATTATGCCCCTTTGTAAATTTTAGTATGGAAATTGTGTCCGCTCCATGACTCTGAATCTATATGAGATATTTTCGCAAAACTTAGTACAACTTTAAAGTATCATGACTTGATGGGCAGAGAAAATCCTGCTTACATTTACTACAGAATTATGCCCCTTTGAAAATTTTAATATGGAAATCATGTTTGCTCCATAGCTCTGAAACTATATGAGTTATTTTTGTGAAACTTGGTACAAATATAAAACATCAGACAATGTGCAGTGAACAAGGACTGTAACTCCATCTACACTTTTTATGGAATTATGCCTCTTTGTAAATTAAAGTACGGTATGTAAATCATGTTTGTTCTTTAAAAACTTTAAAACTGTAATAAATATTTTCAGCAATTTTTATACAAATATAAAGCATCATCAGACGATGTGCAGAGAACAAGATCCATATGTTCTGTATCTTAAAAACCTAAAGAGATATTTTCATGAAATTTACACAGATGTGAAGGAAACAAGACAGTTATTCCGGATTTTTTGGAGTTATCCCTTTTGAGCATTGAAAATAGTACATTTTGCCCTTTTGAGCATTGAAAATAGTACATTTTGCTTTAATAAAAGATACTTTCATGAAATTTTGTTCAATTATAAAGCATCATCAAATGATGTGCAGAAAAACAAGATCAGTAGCTCTGCCTACATTTTTAATGAAATTATGCCCCTTTGTAATTTTTCAGTATAGAAATGGTGTTCCCTCTGTAACTTTATAACCGTTGAAGATATTTTTACAAAACTTGGTTCAAATATAAACCATCATCAGAAGATTTGCAGAGAAAAGAACCCTACATCCACCTACATTTTTCACAGCTATATAAATTTTGGCCTAAACATCGTTATATACATCCATCTTAAGAAGTAGCCATACCAAGTGGATGGGAACGCACGTATATAGGTAACACCTATTTAATTCATATTATTTGTGTACATAAAGTAACGCTGGATTCTACTTACGATAGTGTGCTATCGACTGATTGTTATGCATATCGGTTAACTAAATAAATAATAAGAAGAGAATGATAAAAGAAGACTGTGATACAATATCTATTAGCACAGAAATTACAATAGACGAGAAACGTGTATTAAAGCAGAAATAGCAGAAATTATATCTGTGTAGATATCGTTAATAGAGTTTTGAAACAGGCCCTTATCAAAGACTTCGTCTTTCAAAATATGGGACTGTTCTATAGTGTTATTGCCTTTGTCTTTCGTTTAGTCTGCTTATGAAAGATGACTTTATTTCGCAACGGCGTTCATGTTTTCCAGCACCCACGTTGATAATATCCGGCGATCCTAACTGAGAGGAAACACACATTGCACAACATGTATATCGGAAAATACAGAGCCATCCTAACTGTGGCGGCGTAAAAAGTAGCCCCGCAATTTATCATAGTGCAGTTTAGGGTTATCAAATTTCTAACCCTTTGGGATCATTGGGCTCGTTTTAAGTTAGTTTGAAAGGCTACGGTGCACCGGTGCTTGTGGGCATGGGCGGTGTTGCAACATTATATGAGCCGCGACACGACAAAACCAACAATGTGGTTGTGCGCCCAGCGCAGACTCAGATCAGCCTGGGCATCCGCCCAGACTGACCAGAGTCTTCGCTGTCCGCATGGAGGTAGCTTAGACCCTTAGCTACACTTTAAGTGCTTAACAAAGAGTCTGGTCAAACTGGGCGGATGCTCAGGCTGATCGGAGTCTGCGCTGGGCGCACAACCACATTGTTTGTTTTGTCGTGTCGTGGCCCTATTATTACTGCACAATTTCAATTTCTGACGTGTGCCTTGTTCCTGCTGATCTTTCTTCAGAACTTATTTTATGCGAACACCATACATCATTTGACACTAGCTGTTGATGAGTATAGATTCTGAAAAGCTTAATCTACTTAAAGGAAGACAACATTATGAAGGTAACTCTTGATTTGCTGACAAAGAATTGCCCTGACTTTAGCTATGGACTATTAAGCAATGGAAATTGCATTTAAAGCCCCAGATCCTGTGCCGCCCGGCAGACGATTAAGCTACCTCGTTTAGACTACAATTGGGCAAAGTTAATGTTTAGTTTCTGTTTTACTGATAATAATAAATTAATCCAGAAGTCCAAGGCTATTGGTCACTGAGATGATAAGACTGTCAATCATTTCCCATGCAATTACTCCACACAAGCCTCAACCAATCAGAGCAGTGATTGGGTGTTTATGACCTACTGAAGATGTTTACTCTTTGGTTTAGAGAACTACTGAGATAAGCTATCTAATTTTGGCTTTTATAGTCCATCCAGGTCCTTATCAACCTGTAATCAGCGGTAATTTTAAGATAGATTTATTCGTTCATAGGCAACATTAATTGAATTAAGCTCAGATGGAAAATATTATTATTATGATATATATCTTTTTCGCAGGATGAATTTACGCCGGATTCTTATCTGTGTTGGACATATCACCATTGTTTCCATACAGTACTTTATCACAGTATATATTTTATATTTTCGGACCATTTGGCTCACTGGCTCATCCCGAGTAGTTTGCTGTTGCCTTTCCCGTATGTGTTCCTTGCTTCAAGGGGATCTTTTGTCACAATTTACTATACCCCTTGGGAGCAAAATTAATGCATAAATGTTAGAAAAGTTTTCTTGTATACGTACCGTTGTCGAATTTTAGCTATAAAAGCAGCTTGAAACACCGTACATCAAGTTTTATGCTACACAATATTGCTAATGGAAAACAGCAATTTGTTCTTGTCGAGCAGTTCTCTGGTTTTACTTTCAGAAGTGACACTTCAATTTGTTCCCTTCAAATAATCCGACATTTCATCAGTCATATATAAATGTGTTATCAACATGGCGAAAAACAGGCCGCTGTGCCTATGATTAGTGGACGCATCACAGTACAATTATAGCAACTGCACCACACGTTAGTGTTTTGACCTACAATGTGTGTCGAATGCATTACGGAAGCATGGCTATGACATTTTATCTTGCTTTGCCATAAAATTAAAGCAGGAGTTAAAAAAGTGACTATTATTCTTAAACTTGTAAATACAAGCTAAGCCCCCTCCTCCCCCGGCAACCCAGTGATTAATTGCTGACCATTCTAGTGGGGTGCTTTTGAAGGCTGGTCTTTCGGTACAGGTACATTTATGTCTAATCACTCTACTTCAGGAGCCTATAATTTCTCTAACGGGGCTATCAGCTCTCCATATAATCTTCTGTAGAGCTTGTGTGATGGTAAGTCCACCAACTATTGGTTCCTGCTCTGAGAAGAAACTCCCTGGTTATCAGCAAACCTGCCAGAATCATTTATTTTGATAGCATTTTTCAAGAGCTCTGTGTGGCTCGTGTAAAAAGCAGAACATGGGCCACACAGGGAAAAGGGCAGTAGCAGAAGATAAATATAGCAACAAGACTGCGCTATAAAAATGAACACATTTACTTTTAAAATTTACACTCTTGTGTTATGTATTTCATTGTCAATTTCATGTAGCATTATTAAGAAAAGTGACCAAAAATAAATACAATGAAAATGCATGTTCATGTTGATAAAAGTTTCTTGGCACAACTACTCTTAAATTTCTTATTTTTATTACTGCATAAACAGATAAATACAAATCTCTGCTGGGAAGCAGCTGCCAATGAGACCATACTTTCATAGGCTTAACATCGACCCCAGCAGAGAAATTATGTGCTCCTGCTCTACTCCTATTCATCTTATACGGCGCTTTATCATAACATGATACATGTAGGTTATTATTTCCGCTGGTGAAATCCATATATTATTCCTGGAGTGGCCGGTGTGTTTAAAATAACGTTAAATGTGATGAAATTTATTAGAATGAGTTCTTTTATAAATAAACTGTTTTGCAATTAAGAGACTAATAAATAGTCAGAAACATTCTATTTGCATACGCGTTTACGGACAAGAAAAATAAATAGATTTCAATTGCATATGACATTCAGAACCTTATTTCAGAAGATTACGTTTCCAATTGTTATGAAAGATAATTATAAACGAATATTATCACATTTTGAATTAAAACCCATTCTAAAAAGTAAATTTAAAGAGTAACTACACTTCAGGAACTGACTGAATCAGATCCCAAACCCTATCCCCAACATCAAAGGGAAAGATTGACAAAGACATCCCAACAAACAATAAATTACAAGTGATAAGCCGAGTCAGCAGCTCTTTCCCAAATAGATGGCAACTCAGCTATCTTTATTGAACTAAATAATTTAGACCAACAGACGGGTTACAACGGACTAAGCAAATTATATGAAAAACATTTAACAATTATTTTTACCTATTTTCTATTTTTATGATAGAAGGATTAAACTGGGAACACAATAAATTAAACAGCACAGAACATAAAACAAATGCAACCGCAACAAAAGTACCGCCTTGGGACGGTCAGTAATAACTACTGGGGGGTTTAAACCGGTTTTACTGGGCCCAAACCTTCACCCTCACCCTCCGCTGCGGTGCACACAATTAGTTGGTAAAATCTTCTTCATGAAGCACGTAGGCTACAGTTAACAGAAATAAGGAATAGCAACGGTCAATAATTCTTACGTAATATACCTTCCCAGAATGTCCGACTAAAACCAATAATGTCTTTGTGATGACATTAAGAGATAATATAAATCAAGATCAGTTGTATCATTTTCCATCCCTCAGACAAAGGTTTACAATGGTAATAAACATACTTGGCAATCTGCTAGAACTTCTTCTTTTTCCTTAAAGGATAATATTTACCTAGACAGAAAAAGTCTTCTTTACTAACTAATGAATATTTTCGCAGTCGCAACACAGTATATTTTATTTTGAATTATTCCAAAAAATGTCAATTTTGATATGACCCTCGTCACATGATTAAGTCGAAGGTCACCAACTGGTTAGTGGAAAATCTTTTCTGCTACAGAAATTGGGAAGCGTACTTCTGTACAAAATTCATTCTGAATCTCAAACTGAATGACAAGAAACGTTTTTTATCAGTATCATTATTTCTTATTCCGGTATACAGTTAGGTTCAGAATCCTAACATCGGGAGGATCGGAACAACAATTGTGTGCTGACGTAAAAAGTAGAGAAAGGCAATGATCAGAAACGGATTCAATTGAATTCCACATCATGCACTGAACACAAAACATTATAGTCATCTGTGTAGCTGCCCACTTTAAATACTGCCGGTTTTGTTTTTGGTTAAATAGAATAGTAGATAAAACTAGATGCCTTTATGTGTTTAATGATGTTTGTATGGCTTCTGACGGTTCGTTGTACATGACTGAGCTGTGACATCACAAAACCAACAAAGCGGCATGTGCGGCATGTGCGGCAAGCGAAGACTCAGATCAGCCAGGACATCTGCCCAGTCTGATCAGAGTCTTTGCTGGCAAGATGAATCTTGCTTAGACCCTTAGCTTACCGTTAAGACTCTGATCAGACTGGGCGGTTGATCAGGCTGATCTGAGTCTTCGCTGGGAGCATATGCCAATTTGTTGATTTTTTTTTGTTTTGTTTTGCTTTGTTTGTTTTTATTTTGTTTGTTGTTTCCGTGCCATGGCTTATGTATTAATGTGCAGTTTTACTATTTTGGACTATATGTGTCTATTGTCCCGTTTTGTTCTTTGCGTTTATCCTTTCTTCTTGGTTGCAGATCAGCTGAATAATGTTTAGTTTCAAATTGTATCAAATTAAGTAAACGCTCCATAAATGTAATAATCGTAATTGGTTGATTTCACTTGAAGACTGTTTTTCATTGACATTTTTTCTTGCTGCGTAGGCAAAATTATCACATGAATTGGGCTGCATGGAGAGATAGATCGATGTGAAAATCAAATAAAGCTGCACGCTGTCATTAATTTAGCGAATAGTTTCTAAAAGGGGCAAAGCTGCAAGTGTATTATTACACGTTATTGTTGTCAACATACAAACATTTTAATGGCAAATAATAATGATTCATCAGTTGGATAGTTTGTTTTGGAAAAAAATCTTATTATAGATATCAGAAAGAGTAATACTTGTTAGAATGCATTCGTTATACTTCAAGAATTTCTGAAAGGCTTACGGTTGATGTGCAAATGACCGTGTTTTACACCAAGTTTTTTCAAAGAAAGACAGCTTTTGTATTTCCTGTTTGCTTCATCCGGTAACGCAAATTTAAGAAAGGGATGGATCTACTTATAGAATAAATATTTTGTCCCAGAGAAATAATTTGAGCCGCCCGCGACACGAGAAAATCAATAAAGTGGTTGTGCGCCCAGCGCAGACTCAGATCTGCGGATGCCCAGGCTGATCTGAGACTGCGCTGTGCGCAGCACTACTTTGTTTGTTTTCTCGTGTTTGCATTTTTCAAAAAGGGGGGCTGAGGGGGGATTAGGGACTAAATTGTAGTAAATCAGGCACTGTCAATATTCGTTTTGATAAACAGTATCACGGTGAATTTGGTTACTTTCAAGTGTAGTTACTTTACTACTTTTTGCCTATAATCTCAGTAGGGGCGGGGATCAACCCTTGAAGAAAAGAGAAGACACCATTTCAAAGAGCTACTTCATCCAAACAGGAATTCATGCAAGATAATATAAAATTATTTTCGGAAAGGAGGCAGGGGGCATTTATTAGAGCAGGGGCGTTTGTATGGAAACATACGGTATCAAAAGTTCATTTCATGTCAGCTTACGCACATTAGATTATTCAGCATCCACATGCTTGAAGCAAAGTCAAGATTCCGCCTAGAACGGTGCCTTTTCAGGAGACTAGGTTAATTTCCTACTGCAGTTGTATGTCATCTGCGAATCAGACGGTCTGATCAGGTAAAGTAACATAGCTGATTCAGAAGACAGCTTTGTTATTTTACAAATCAGTGGGGAAATTGATATTTCTATGTTGCTAATATGTACTTTTGTAAATGCACTTGTGACAAAATGTATATATAGTAATAAATCAGACGAATGTGGAAAATGCATTAATGCATTAGCGAAATGTAAAACATAACAATAATATCTGCAGCTCAATTACGTTCATATTGAACCGCTGAACAAGTGAAAATGTAAAGATAAGACCCTCGTCTCCGGTAATACTAGCGAGCTCAGCTAGCAGGTACTATTTCAGAAACTACATTGCATGCTTTGTCAGTTAATATTCCTCTAGAGCGCCAGAGATTTCATAACCTATAATACACTAAAATAATATGCCGAATAAGTGTCTATATAATTTTGTTTTCATGCGTTTTACAGTCGAACTGATTGTAGTATTCCTACATGTACCTGACATCGTAGATGTACTCTCAACTTTACGAGGAGAAGACCAACGAAAAATATACAGATAGACTCAGATGCAAAAAAAGTATGAATACACTCTCTGAATGTCTTTGTTTTACACATTTTTCACTGCTGAGGTCTCTTTTTCGCATGATTAAGTTGTACGCAAGGTGTATCAATGTTTTATCCAAAAAAAAATCTGATTGAAATGTTTGATAGTGGCACCTTCAGTACATTTCGATTTTTCACGATTGATTTCTGTGTGCAGCAAACTGGGGCCGTATTCATAAAACGACTTAAGTCGTTGCTATGCTGTTGCTAAGGCTGAATTTCTAAGAAGGAGATTCCCTACAACTATGAAATTTGCTCTGGAGGAACAGTCTTTGTAAGACTGTTCCTCCAGAGCAAATTTCATAGTTGTTGGGAATCTCCTTCATAGAAATTCAGCCTTAGCAACAGCATAGCAACCACTTAAGACGTTTTATGAATACGGCCCCTGTATTTAAACTTCGGTTGTTTTTCTAAACAAATCAAAATGTTAATGAGTTAGAAGTCGACTTCTAAAGCTGAAACATGTCGGTTAATTTAAAATTTTGGCTTTAAAACAGAGTGGGCTACTTCTAACGCTTTAATTGTCTAGAAACTCAACAAGTCGATTCAAAAATAAAAATGGAGAGCCTCAACCAGTTTCCCGTTTGACATCTTAAATCCAGAAAACGGATATTCGAACATTGATATCAGAATAAAATGCAATTAAATGTTCATATATTTACTTAACTGCTATATGATATATATCACTGTGTATATATGTTATATGTATGTTACTATATATGCTACTCTCCATTCTGGAGGAAATAAAGGATATCTAATCTAAATAAAAACCAAACTATCGAACGTTTGCTCATTCTAATACAGTTCTACATAAACCAATGTATGAAAAATTATATAATGAGAAAAGAAGAAATATGCAATATTTAAACTGTAAGACAGAGTCTTCTTTTATTGTGAAACATATAAAAATTATACAATGGATATCTGACAATCCAGAACTATATTTTAGCTTAGTTTATAACTCATGCTGGTTTCACATACAAACATTCAAACAAAAACAGAATAGCAGAATTTCTAAGTTAGAAACCTATCGACAGGACTTTAACTCTTTTCGATTTGAAATGTCCAAAAATTAATTGTTTCAACAAAAAAAAGAAGAAGAAACAGAAAAGATTTTGTTGAAAACCCACTACAAAATAACTGCGGCAAAATGTACAAAAAAAAATCAAAGATCAACACTTCAGACATTAACAGTTTATCAAATAGCAAGATCGTATCTTCAACAACTCGTTTTATTAGTAAACCTTTTTACCAATGCTTTCTTCTTGTAGCAAAGGCCGTAAGGACGCTCATGAGTATGTCAAAAGAAACAAAATTATACGAGATTGTATAACTTTCATACATAATGCATTTATGAAGCTTCAGCCTTTAAATATGACTAGTGGTAACGTTTTCATTTTAGTTCAGTGTAATTTTTTATTGTCTAAAGAAGGGGAGTATATTTCTGTCAATAATAGCTCTAGTAGAATATAACAGTGAATAGTAGATACATAAAATACCAACAGTACATCAGATCTCAGCTCTCCACGTCAAAGATTCAGAAGTCGAAAACGTACGCAGATAAATTAGGGCTATAAACATCACCAAACTCATTACACAAATTCGAAATAACATGCACATTCAGATCATGGCGAAAAACTTCTGCATATTTTAAAATCAATCAGATCGAAAACGTTGCAGGAGTTGTGGGGAAAAAATTAAGTCAGCACCGATTAGAACTCAGTCAATGATACCCTAATGCAGAAATCCGAAATTACATGCACATCTTTATTTTTTACAAAATGTAAAACATTGATTGATTGATTGATTGCTTAACGTCCACGGTAAACAGCAATGATCATGTCGGAAGGGTCAGTTAACCTAGCCACACTATTCCTCGGAAGGCTTAGACCTCATAAGCGGTTAACCAGTACTAAGTGCACATACTTTCGCCAGTAACTGATTACTGCCCTTCATGAATTAGCGGAAGGAGAAACGAAAGTATGTGGCCAGACCGGGTATTGAACCGAGGACCTCTGCCTTATGAGTCAGGTGCCCTACCGATTGCGCTACGCGGCCCGGCAAAATATAAAAGAGATCCCATATATGATGTATGAGGAGCTGCGTGGACAAGATTTTGGGCGGATAGACGGAATAACGCACAAACGATAGACACTTCATCTATATAGCCTCTTCCGCCTGCACCCGGTAAATAAATCAAATGTAATGTTTGGACTACATTGGGCCACCTAGGACTAGAGTCATAATTCTGTTCATATGTGCTGTCGGATCATAGTGGTCGTCAAATAGATCCATCTATGTCTGAGATTGTTTGCTTAAACAAGGAATACACAACAAAACGGAGTCTGTTATTTTCTTTTTTCGGAGCACCTGTTGCTTCCAAAGAATCCATCCTTTTAAAATTTATCTCATCACAGTCAGATCCTTTTCACTCGAAAACATCCTTCGTTTCGACGTTGTCTGTTCGCAGGGTTGTAGTCTATGAACATTTATTGGAGGCCCTTTAGCTTTACACTCAAATTTAAATCAAAGGAATCAGATTCATATCTTCGAAAATATAATTACTTATTTTGCATACATGAAAATAAATATATAAAAAACATAACTTCCAGAGGCGCGCTGGCTATGCCATTGTCACATAATTTGATCCAAACACATTGTCAAAGCGCAATCAACAGAAATTCTATTACGGAGACAATATGAGCCGCGACGTGACAAAACCAACAATGTGGTTGTGCGCCCAGCGCAGACTCAGATCAGCTTGGGCATCCGCCCAGTCTGATCAGAGTCTTCGCTGTCCGCATGGAGGTAGCTTAGAGCCTTAGCTACCCTTTGAGCACTTATCGAAAGTCTAGTCAAATTCGGCAGATGCCCAGGCTGATCTGAGTCTGCGCTGGGCGCACAACCACAATGTTGGTTTTCTCACGTCGCGGCTCATATGTAAATCAAATGATGCAGATGGTTTTGTTTGTTAGTGTCCTAGACAAACAAGTTTCCTCATTGAGCTGTGGCCGTATTCATTAAACGACTTAAGTCATTGCTATGCTGTTGCTAAGGCTGAATTTCTATGAAGGAGATTCCCTACAACTATGAAATTTGCTCTGGAGGAACAGTCTTACAAAGACTGTTCCTCCAGAGCAAATTTCATAGTTGTAGGGAATCTCTTTTATAGATATTTAGCCTTAGCAACGACTTAAGTGGCTTTATGAATTCGGCCCCTGGACAATAGATAAACAGCTTTAGCAAACTAAACTGAATAATAGTCTGCAGTTTGTGTTACTATACAAAGCTCCAGATAAGAAAGGGTAACAGGGATAATTTGAGGAAAGTTTTCCATATTTCGTTTTAAAAACATATTTTGTGGCTCTCATTAGAACCTCTTGCTAAGGTTTCCTTATAATTATCCTCAAAACTTCATCTTTTATGGTCCTCTAACTAAGGTTCCAGACAAATACTTCTGCACTACCAAAGCGCCTCATATCTTTCTATTTGACCCGAGGTTATCGTAACCAACAATTCAAATCTTTTTGTGGAGATCTCCTAGACAGGTTCCAAGAAGTTAATTAGAGGATTGTCAATGTGTTTTGTGCTACCGACATGGCAAATAAAGGTGGTTCAATGATAAACAAGACGATTGTCCTACTACATCTGTAAACAATATGTCATCCGAAACATAAAGCTTCTGGTGTGTATTTGATTTCTAGTCTTTTACTTTACTCGAAATTAACTGTTCATGTGTCTTAGGTTAGTACTAAAATAAAAACATTTAATACGTATAAGGACACACTTGATTATTACTACAACAAATCTTTCCGAGCATTTTTCATCTTAACGTTATCAAAACACGATTATCCCTAAAATTTGCTGCATCAAAGAAATGTTGGTACTAGGAAAACGAGTGTACGAGTGTTTTAAGCGCTTTGGAAGCTCTAAGGAGATTTTACTGAAAAACAATAAAAAAAATGGGTATCCAAACAGTAGCGGCATTGAAAAAAAAAAAAAAAAATAGCTGATAATTTTCCCATTTTTATGCTAAACGATAAAAACGACTGTTCGCTTTAATGTTATCCATTAAGTTCTTAGTCCCACAAATATGATTTCACAATTAGTCCTTGATATGGAAATCAAAAAGTCGCTTAAAAATCGATTTGGCTGCACCCCGAGAGGGACAAAGGTTTCTTAGTCTCATTTGAAAGCTTAGGATGTGCAGATTTTGATTCTGTTTGTCTTCCGCTTGTACATGTGTCCGTTTGCATTTTAGACAACTTGGAACAGACCAACCCTCTTGCCAGCATATGCGAGTTTGTCAACCATAAAATGGACACCATACCAGGGCAGATATATGAAAACATTGTACATTTATTTGATAAAAGCATGAAGTTTGGCACAATGATATACAAAGATATTGTAAGCATTTTAAACGTAGATACAAAGCTACAAAAGTTTGTTCATGGTGGCCATCTTGAATTTCAAAATGGCGGGCACTGAAAATGCATTTTATGGCAAACACAATTAAAGATTATCCAAAATGTTAGTTTTATTTTTCTATACATGTTTATATTAGCTTTCAGCATGGTGTACTTAATTCTGTTTGCTATTTCAGCATTTGTGATCTTTCAATGCTACTGGGCGTAGACATGACACTGATCAATACTCATCAGTTTGTTTTATAGGTATAGATGGTACAGAATGTCTTTTTCACTCCACATGGTGGACAAAACTTTAAAAAAAGAAAACACCGTTTTGCAATTACATTGTTTCTACAGTAAAGAACACTTGTTTACAGGATAGTAACAAAAATCGTTTAAGTTGTTTCACTTTATTTGTATAAAATATATCACATGCTTGCGCTATCACATGCCTAGCCCACAAATTTTACGGGTTGGTCGGGTCGGGCGATGGAGCTGGGTAAATTTCAATGCCGGTATGTCCTATAAATTTGGATTACTGTATGACAATGGCCTACTGTGCTTCCAGTAGGTGCAGGTGGGGGGGGGGGGGGGGGGTGCAAATATTTTCTCTCGTCCATCATCCTCTATTTTTCTCCCCCTCTTTTCAATATAGACTTAAATATTGTCTCAAAGAGTCTTTAAACCAAAACCAACCAACCAACTAACCGAGTCATGAGAGGCAAAAAATATTATTCAGTCCTGTTATATATTGCATTTATTTTAATACATAAAGCAATATAATGTTTTTAAAAGCAAAAGCAATCATATAAAATGTGTAACGTAGATAACAACGACACAAATACAATTAAACAACCAGGATCTTAATAACTTGTAATTTAAAGTTTATAGTTTAGATTCTCATTGAACATATACTATCATGCATTTTCAAATCATGCTTATCGACAGAACTGATTGACACCGTTTAAATGAGAGTTATGTAGCACTTGCAAATCAGCTGAATCGAGAATTAAATTTATTTTGCAAGAATTCATACAAATTCGACGAATGACTGTTAGACACAGATGAAAGTTCAAATTGTCGATAGAGTTTCTTCATTGTGATCATACTTAATCTTAAGTACCCCATTACAGACGTCACTTTATCGACCTACAAATTTTACATGTCTTCAAATTATAATAATCTGAGTTAGATGGATTTAAATTAAGTCTAGCAGTAACGTTGAGTAACATAGTTGTAGTCTATACATAATTTAATTTAGCTTCGATGGTCCCAGGATAAAATGTGTAAAATTATGTGTAAAGGGTCATTTGCGGCCCAAAATCTACCTATCAGTGCTTCATTATAAACTAAAGAGTGGTTGGTAGTCGTCCGTATATATACTTAAAAACTCAAATTCAAATACATGTATTATAATTAGATCTTGAATAGTTCAAACATCTTAACAAGACACATGGGGGTCTTTAAAGATAAAGTAGTTTGCTCTTACTCCTTTACAAATGTACCACTATAGCAACAATACTAAAACAAGCATTTAAAACAAACATTTAAATCAGATTCAGCAAGTATATATCTATTGGTGCCCATTTAACTGAAATAAAACGTTTACCTTCTGAGATGTAATCAACGTTACCTGTTTGTATAGCCCTCGTCATTAATACAGCAGCATAATACTGGCATTAACCCAACCAATAGCAAATCTTTTAGATTTGAGGCCTTAAACTTTGAAGCTTTGAACAAAACTTAGAGTTTCCCATAATACATCTGTTCCCAAGCTCTATTTATCACCATCATATTACCATTTTTTCCTGACCAGGTTATTTCCATGCCCTTTGCTTATTCCGTTATGCTTTTAGCAGTGCATAAACTTTCATGAAAGACTGATAACATTCAAACAACTTTCAATACATATATTGTTTTATTATTTGTTTGGATACAGCCAAAAGGTTGTATCATCTTTATTTGTTATGTCTGGCAAAGGATGCTGTTGATAAGCGGTTGGACTTTATAAATAATTCACCCCAAATTGATTGCAACAAAATAGGCTGTTTAAGGCGAGATAATAAAAATAATAATTTGTATTAATCCCTGATAAGTAAAAATATAAATTGCCTACATTATTTGTTTAAGGCTTACACAAAATGCCATATTACTACACATTTGGTGGGATTTATCAGTGAATTGCTCGACAAAGCGGTTATAAACGTTACCCGTTGTGTTTTGCTGCCTTTTCTTCTCTTATCATGCTGCAAAACATTATAGGAAAAAAACAGACAAATTAGCTTGGCCAATAAAGCCCTCATCATCATTGTGCTAAATTAATATTTTCTGTCCTTTTTTATTTGCAAATACACATTGATTGAACCATTTAAACTAATCCTCCTACTGATACTTCAACGTGAAAAAAATATATATATATAAAACTTTGTCAATAAGAAGAACATAAGGTTTCATGCATTAGAAACTCTTTAAAGTACTGTTGAAAAGTATTTGTTACACGAGAAAAAGCAAAAGTAGTATTACGGGAATTAAGACAATCATAAAGGGAAATATTTCTCGAGCCCAACTCTAACTTGCTGCATAGCAAATTACTTATCTCCTCGTATCACTAGTACAGTAATTTCAATTTCATGTTTCTAATATTATACTCCAAAAGTCCTGCTTAACTGAGACATCATCGTTAGGAACATAAACAGACAATTCAATATAGTCTTTGACATAATGTAATTATTTCCCGATTTTATCTAAAAAATTCAGTTTAGCAAGTACATTTTCCTTCGTAACGTAAACTGTCCCTATAATTTTAACAAAAACAAACGTGCTCATCAAGAAAATGTTAAACTAACATTCAGTACAAAAGAAAAAAAAACGTTTATTGTCAGTTTGCATTTCTCTTTTCAACAGTATTTCTCTTTGCATGCTCTTAAAATCCAAATCATTTTAATAAACACTATAACAATTAGTACATGTATTGTAGATTACCAGTGAAAGTAGGCATTTCTACATGAAAAATTCATGCACAAAGCTAATGAGGCAGTTTACTTACTAGACCAACTGCTTACTGTTTGTTATTTGATTTGATTCATACATGAAAAATGCTGACCTACAACTACAGTGACTTTATATAATGTATTTGGTTTGTTTTAAGACTTATGTAATGTTTTTGGTTTGTTTAAAGACTAACTATCAAGTATCTAGTGCCAAAAGAAAGACAGCAAGTATACTGAGTTGGGAAAGTACAGCAGTAAATTTGTTGATTTAAACAGCAAGAATCTAGAAACTTCAACAGAACTGATTGTGTTCAGAATTTGTCCAAGTTACAATCAGTATAAGATTGGATTATTCTAATTTGTCACGTATAAAACACACCCAGTGACACCGTAAACCTAAATTGTAAAAGTGTCAACAAGTCTTAAGCAACCACAGTTAATAAAATTGATCAGAATATAACATGAGAGGTTTTGAACATTTTTGGGAACGTTGATTAGTTTACTGGAATGGAATAATATGAAACATTGTTATTTACGTGACCTCCATAACAAAAGAAATCAAGCAGATTGTTATTTTTCCAATTCCTTAAGAAAGCGCAATGGGCAAATGCTAGCAGGAAACATAACAAACTGATTTAGCGGCTATACCGTAACAGTATGGAAATATTCACAAGTAGCATATGTAATTTACAGGCACAGGCAAAAGCCAAGCAGTAAGAGGGTTAACAGATGTTAGTCAACACCATTTCGACAGGACTTTCTGCAAATACTACTTACTAGAGCTCCACTTTAGAGAAGGGAATCTGTTACCAGCTCTATACATACATGAAATAGGCTCTGATTAGTATTTACAATATGTAGATATTGGCATTTCAGTTATATTGACGACAAAAAGGTGACGGAGGGTACCTTTACCATAACGTGTCTACAACCCAAACGGACACCTCCACAAGTGGAAGACAAGCTGATTCTAAAAGCTTACATTCATACCTTTAAAATGATACCATAAAACCTTTGTCCCCTCTGGGGTGCAGCCAAACGAAAATTTAGCTGGGTCATCTCTAGGACTAAATGTGATGTTACAGAATTCGCATGGAACTGAGTAGTATACGTCATTTTCATTTTTTATTGTCTATACCCATGGGCGTAGACTATCTAGTAACTGTTTTAGACACGAAAGTACAGCCATCAGTTACCTATAATGCAGCTTGACCTTTATGCAACTGTTCGCATATATGGCGTGAGTACTATTCGCAAAAAGGGTCGTGAGAGGCAATAAGCTGTTCGCACAAATGTCGTGAGCACTATTTGCATAGATGTCCAGAGCGGTCATTTGAAATATCGCACACATGGAATCTCAAGATAGCAGAATTTGTTGCAAGGTAAAGATGAATAAACGACTTGTGATTTTGCGGCCTTTCAAACCGTCTTTCAACCATGGACTGCTTTGATACCTACCACTCGCAACGTGCTTGAAATCCACCAATGAAGATTTTGGGTCGGCTTATGAGATATCAACAAAAGCTATATTTTAGATTTTTGTGGTTGCAATGGTTTATTTGATAAGCATAAACTATTGATAGTTGCTAAGCGTAGACCAAGCTTTATGTGAAAGCTCTACGTGTACCTTTTGCATTGGGTGAATTATTTGTATTGTTGTCTGTTTGAAGTATATAGTCAAGAATTCGATTTTGTACAAGTACGCCTGTCTCACTCTGTTATGGCTACTCACATATGACCTCAAGATACAGTACAATTACAATTTTACTGTCACACAACATGTCACTTTCCAAAACAGTCATGCTACACAAGGCATACAATAGTGTGCAAAATAACAGTGTGCAAAATAACAGTTACGGTGTACGGGTAGTTAGGGTGTACGTGTACATCTCCGTGTGCGTTTCCGCCATTTTACAAAAAAGGGGGACGATTTTCATATCCTTCTGTTTGCTCTCCTGGAGAAGGAAGCCCTTTCAAAAGGGTCTACTCTCAAAGGAAAGAATTTAAAATTTTAAAAATTGAACCACACCTTCCCGATTTACAAGGGAAGCAAACATGAAACGGGCATAGTTGCTTCTCCTGAACGTGTAACCATGTACTTTTATTGTTTAAGATGTATTATCATTTTCCTCTTATTTGGCCTTAATAGTCATTGTTTATACAGTGAATTATGTCAGTTGGTTAGGGACAAGTTTGATATATAAGGCGGAGAAGCACTCTCTACCAATATTTCCTTGCGTTTAAAGCGAAACTTTTGCAAACAATTATCGGAGATACCAGCTGAAATTACATGATCATAAGATTACCACATGTTTGTTTGAAAATTGGAAAATATTTTGACTGATTTAGAGGATATCGGGCTCTCCCCACCCGCCCCAACCGTCCTCGTCCTAAATACATGCACGTCCAAAGTCGTTTCTGCTTTCACCTGGCCCTGAGGTTATAAAACTTGAGTACATTCTCAAACTGAAAATAAAGCGCACTGATTAGTTGCTTCCGAGCACATGCTCGGAAGTAGCCAATCGGTGTGCTTTATTTTGAGTTTGAGATTATACAGTAAAATCTAGGTATTTCGCATATCAACATCGGAATCGTCTTTTTACTGGACTAACAATAGGATGCACAACTGTATGAATACATACACTGTACATAGCTTTGATGATAGCGTTGTTCGGGATGTGTAAGTTTTAAACCGATGCAGTCCTTCTACTGACTGTTCAAGGCTGTTTATTGTTTATTTGTTTTCTGTTGTTTTTTTTGTTTTTTGTTTTTCTGTCGTCGTTCCTATTTGTTAAACTTGTGTGCCTGCTATCGTAAACTAATTCCAACTCAATTTTCTTCTCCTGATTAACGCAATTTGATTGGTCATGAGCGAACAGAAAGCGGCGTTAATACTTCGGTAAATCCCCTGCACCGGAAATCGAGAACTTCGTGGACTATTTTTTTTTGTGTCATTTCCTAAAATATTTGGTATAGCTGGCATTTTTAAAATAAAATGACCGGCTTGGATTTATAAGAAACATATTTAATTTTGTGCATTTTATGGATATGTAAACGCCAGCAAATCACTCACAAACTTTATATTACGCCATGCGGGATTTACTCAGTTTATGAGTGATTTGCTGGCGTCCACATATCAATTAATTCCATTAATACAGAATACAAAAGTTTCATGACTTTTTTCTGAATCCCAGTTTGTATAAACATGTATTACTGTTGTCTCTGTCATTGTAATATGTATGTTGTTCGTTATACAAATAAAATATGGTTTAAACCAATTAATTCCAAAAATCATTCCTATATTTTTGCTTTCTTTTGTGTGTTCTTGGTGTTTAAAAACATTCTTTACAGATTTTCTTTTGGTTAAGCAGTGCGTTGTGAGTGTGTTTCATCTGGGGTTAAGCGCACTCGTTTTATTATTATTATCGTTTATTTATTTATTAGTATTCTTATTATTACATTTATTAGTATTAATTATGTAATGCTACAAGCTGCGAAGAAATGGTCTTATGACATATCAGAAATACTGTTTATTTTTCCATACTGATGTTCAAAACAATTTGTTTTGAGAAAAAAATTGTTTGAGCAATCTGGTTAGACATGTTTAGACTAGTTAGACCTGAGCTTGTCGGCAAGAAAGCACTGGACCTCTTTACAGTAAACCAGGGACCGTATTTATAAAACGACTTTAGTGGTTGCTATGCTGTTGCTAAGGCCGAATTTCTATGAAGGTGATTCCCCACAACTATGAAATTTGCTCTGGAGGAACAGTCTGAAAAAGACTGTTCCTCCAGAGCAAATTCATAGTTGTTGGGAATCTCCAACAAAGATATTAAGCCGTAGCAACAGCATAGCAACGACTTAAGTGGTTTTATAAATACGGCCCCTGGGCATTCCTGATCAAGTTGCACATGTGTGCTTTCAGTTTTTTTTTCTTCATTTGAACTTAGTTATATGTAACTCATAACGGGGTTAATTCATATGAGCATATTGCTGACTTGATTTGTCTTTAAAGCTCCTGAGTACTATTAAACTATAAATAGGACATACCCTGCTTTATTTCTTAACAACCAGTAAAGAGGGCTTTCTCATTGAAAAACTCTTTCATTTCAATCAGTAAGTTTTTTTTAAATTAGATTCGGGAACAATTAGTTTAAGTGCAAAAAAAACATTTCATGTCGACAAACTGGACACACGAAAACCTCTTGACTTAAATTCATCAAAGCCATTGTTTTGATTGACCAGAAAAAGGTTTTTGGCAGACCTTTCATAACATTTCCACAGTCCTTTATAGCTTGCTTTTGATTGCAGTGATACACAAGTTACTAATTTAGAAAGTTCAGAAGCAGTGCAAGAACAAGAGTTAGCTTTATGGTCCTATGAAGCTTGTGTAACCTACATAGCTTAGGAAACGAACAAAAAAATAAGCAAAGATCAGGAACTAATGCAATCAAATCCCTCTTCCGCCTTCAAAACCAAAAGGGAAAGAAACACACACACACACACACACACACTGGGAAAAATTTACGAAAGACATGCAGAGCAAACGGAATGTACAGCTCTTTCCCAGACAGGTGGTCATTCAGTTACTCTAATTGAAAACAGCAGCTACATATATTTTTTACCTATTTTCTATTTTAAATTACAAAACAAAACAGAAAGCAGAATGGGCAGCTATACAGGTGAATATGTTGGATGCTGCTATTTCTTTAACACGTGACCTTTATTCATGCTCTGTTGGCTCTGGAAACTTTAGGGATAACTTGGCATCCACCACTGCATAGACTCTAGTGTTCACTTTCACTTCTTTTCATCTATACCACCCTGAATCATCAGCCATGGCATTAAACGAGAAACCAAAAAAGTGGCTGTGCGCCCAGTGCAGACTCAGATCAGAGTCTTCGCTGTCCGCATGGAGGAAGCTCAGACCCTGAGCTACCCTGTAAGCGCTTATCAAAGAGTCTGATCAGACTGTCCAGGCTGATTTGAGTCTGCCTTGGGCGCACAGCCATTTTGTTGGTTTTCTCGTGTCTTGGCTCAAGTTTTGTTCTTGAGCTGGTTGTTGAACCACTTTATAGCCTAAACCTGTATCTCACACTCTGTTTCACATACAAAATTGCATCCTTCAAAGCTTACTTGTAAGCTGATTTTACATAAATTCAGCAAACCTTGCATACACATTCCTCTCACCATGACCTCTTCTACTTTGGAAGTGCAAGGCAGATGGTCATAATATTCCGCGGTACTCTTGTTCATATTTACTTTGGCTAAAAATGTACATCGATTAATGTTAAGCTCCACCTTAATGCGTACATCCCTTGACGTTTGTGACATCTATTTTATGACCCATTTTAATTTAGTCTTATTTCAAAAACCTTCAATGCAATAGACTGGGATAGAATGAAATGAATTAGATCATCTTTTTTCCACTGGGACAGTTTGCTACCAGTCTGGGATAAAACTCTTTCAGGAAAGAATTTGCTCTCTCAAAGAGAGCAAATTCTTTCTTGCAAGAGTGTTATCCCAATCTATGGAATGAAATTAAGAACAACCATCACTGCCAGTCTATTCCATTTCATTCCACTCAATACCATCCAATGCTTTAAACTATGCCATTTTTCTCAGGCCAAACTCACAGGGACCAACCGTAACGCCGGAAAAGTGGTCGAAACGCAGGATTTGCGGTGTTTTCACGCCGGATTGTGGTATTTTTCGTAAGATTCGCCGCCATTTTTGTTGACAGTTTCCGAGGTGGGTTGAAAAAACTATTTATTTATAACGTAAGGAGATTTTGTGTGAGCATTAGAACTAGCCTATCCGGATCTACATAGATGCCTTTAATCGCCAGATCTTCTGTTGATACATAGATATTGTTGAAATATGCAATCAGTCAAGGAGAAAATTGTTTTGCATGTTCGGCCAAACGCTCAGACAGCATTTGAAGCCAGAGGGTTCGTACTTTCTTCAGTTTCCTTAAATTCTTGACCAACTGGTGGATGAATTAGCATTTTTAAATAAAACTACATCTTAAACAGCCGATTGCATAGGATCTTTTGCCTGAGGAGGCATAGACTGAGACACAATATGCAAAATTCAAAGTAACGCCGGATAATGTGGTAACTTCAGGTTTCTCATTTGGCCTGTATTTTCACAGATAAACATATCTGAAAGGGTAAAACACAGGTAAAATACTTATGTTAATGCAGTTTAGGCGTAAGACTGCTCCCTTCAGCATTCCATGAGAGACACAATGAATTTTCAATATTTTCTTTGTGGAAACTTCCAGGAGTATTTTTGTTTTCGCCAGTTTTTAAAGTAAGACATGTATCTTCTGGCATGCTTCATATTCCTTTTAGGTTGAAAGGCCAGGTGACGGAAATATATTCACCAAGCTGTGAATAATTACAAATATATGGTTCTATTCTATTCTATCCCTTAACCTTACAAGGTCGTTTGGGCACCACAGATGACTTCAAAACTATCCCTTTCCACCTTGTCCTGTTTTCAGCTGTACTAGCTGAGCTGGCGAAATCCATTGTTGTCCACTGTTTAATATCATTGTCATCACCTCTTCTTCTGTTTCTAACAGAACAGAACATAAACTTTATTACTCTCAGGTCAGCAATGTGACATATGAGGTACAGCAAATAACATATATAGCAGCGAATGACAAGTGTTTTTTGTATATTATTACAATAAAAAGCTGAGAAAACACAGCAAACTGACAGAGGGGGAGAGGGAAAAATTAAATTTAAAGAAAGAGTGTAGGGGAACAGAAAACAGATATTAACGAAAAAAAAATAATAATAAAAAATACGAATCAAATCATAATTATAGAGACAGCGTCCAGAGTTTCAGAAACGCTACATATTGTAGGTAAAGTACATGTACAGGAAGGTATATGCAAATGCTGCAACCAGTCTTCAGTTCCATCACCACTTCAGAAGAGTGGCGATGGGACTGAAGCTTAGCATACTCATAGAAAATTTTACTCAAGAAAACATTATGCATAAACGTTCTTAGTACCATGGAAATTTTTCTTCAGGCGCATACACAAAATAACTCTCGTAATAGCTGTTGCTCCGTTACGATCTCCGTATGACAGAAATGGCGCTTGAAAATTGACTGTCGTAACCTATTGATACTTAATACACAATTTCTACTATTCACAAGAAAATAATAATTGCAACAATCAGTAGTAGATAAAACAAATTGGAAACAGCAGTCAATTCAACAGGCCCGCGAAGCTACAACGACGTCACACCGACATCGATGCGAAGCAATGACGTCGCATCGAAGTCGGTATGACGTCACCCCGACGTCGTGTGCCTGTTGGGGAGGAACTACATACATTGTCTGACTGACACTATTATGTATATACCTAGGAAAATCGAGAGCGAAAAAAAATAATAATAAATAGAAAAAAAAATTGAGAGAGAAAAAAAAAAGGAAGAAAAACATCAATGTACTTCCTCCGACTATATTTACTGATGTACTGATTACCTGGTGTGAACATATAAGCGCACGAATTTATCATGCATGACACAATTAAGCGGTACAATCGAACGTTCCAAAGTTTATCTTCCCAGGAATTTGGATTAATGCTATCTAGGTGTACAGGTATGTACCCTATGTTTACGCATTTACCTATTATCAAAACTAGTATTTTTTTTACAGGAATTTAAAGTTTCACGAATAGTGGTAGACAAATACATGTACAATAACGTTAATCAAATTAAACACATATTGACAGCGCTCTGGAAAAGTGGGAGTTTTTGGTAACAACTCATCGAAATCCCGTATATTGAGACCCCACATCTGAGCTGCCTCATTGAGGCTGACCAGATAACAGATGGCAAAACCTGATTTTATTCGTATCAACAGAAATCATCCAAGACTATCACCAAATACTCCCTCTCATCATAACTCTGCTTATTGATAAACCAAATCCCAAAGGCACAGCTCCACACAAGAGGCGGTTTTACTACCTGCAGGTCAAACAGCGAGGAAGCCGACTGGGCCGCGCTTTCGCGCAGTCCTGTCGGTCAAATCGTTGTCAGTCATTAGTTTCATTAGACTACAAGCAACAAGTACGTCTCAAAACGCCACAAACCAACAATATTTACAAATATACATCATACTGAAAACTGACTCAGCTAAAATAAAAACAAGACACCAATCCACACAGCGCCCAACATTGGATCAACGTTGATTCAGCGTTATTACGCTGAATCAACGCAGATCCAATGCAGATTAAACGCCGTGCGCCTGCCGGTTGTATTCATTCATTATGTCTGCACCAAAAGGACATAGAACTCCATATCGACACTGAGTCCACTCTAACTAAACGACTTTGCGTTCAGTCAAAGTCGACTCAGATGTCGCATCAAGCCTGGATACCCAGCGTGAAAAAATATACAAACTTCATGAATGAAATGACGTAGTGGGACAGGTGACCTGTCATTTACAGGTGAACGCGGTCGACTAAATTCTTTAGCCAATAATAAGTCGGTACATTCTTACGCATGATTGGCATATTAATGAGGAATGTGATAGATTTAAATGAATGGGCGTGGCTGTGGTTTCCATAACATAACATAACATAACATAACATAACATAACATAAGTTTATTCGGCGTTAAACATATATACATACATTTATAGCCATACAAAAAATGTTATGTTATGGCTGTGGTTTCCAGTTACGATTGCACACAGGATTGCACCGCAAACATTCGGACACTTTAAATATTTAAGCACAATGCGGATCCCGGTCTGACGGTTGTAATCCTCCGATTCAGGTGTGTTTAAACATTTGAAATAAATGCGTAAACTAACGTACACAATACACGAAGTCCGCCCATTTCTCGTTTAAATATAAGAAAAGAAGTCTTCCTTATATGAATCACCCGGAAGACAATCCTAGCGACAATTTTCTTTCTCTCTTTCTCCTTCTCCCTCTCGTGAGAGAGAGAGAGAGAGAGAGAGAGAGAGAGAGAGAGAGAGAGAGAGAGCAGCCAGTGCAAAACACTCTAAATTAGAGTATATATATAGATCTGTATATAATATATAATGTAAGTTCTGTTGTCTAAAGTAAGCTATTGTCCACCCTGCAAGAGTCATCTCAGTGAGGCGACTCTAGCAAGGAGTCAAAGGGGTCTACCTCTTCTTCTTTCATTGCGCCCAGTAGAAACGTCTTTGCCAAACCAGAAGACCTTGAGACGTGGACAAACCACCTTGGTTTCCGTTTCTTGACCAGGGCCAGAAGTTCATTATATTCTTCAATAGCTGCTTTGATCTTTCTGCGGATCTCTTCATGGGTTATATGGTACTTGTACGAAATGTTTAGTAATCTTCGGTAGCATCCCATTTCAAAGGCCTACGTTTCTCTGACTCTGCTGTCAAGATTCACTATTCACAGGCATACAGAAATATGGAAATTACAAGGTAGCGCATAAGTTTTACCTTTGATCCAAGAGATATGCCGTTGTTTCTCCTAATTGGCTTCAGCTTTATAAAAGCTGAAGGGGCCTGTTCAATCCTGGAGAGAACCTCCTGTTTAGACCCATCATTTGAGACAACTGCTCTAAGGTATATGAAGCGTGTTACAGTACCCAGCTTCTGCCCTTTTATCTTGATCTCCCTCTGGATGTCATTGGCGCTGTTTGTCATCCGTTTAGTCTTCTTAGCACTGATTTCCATCTTAAACCTTGTGCACGGTTGGAGAGACTTTCAGCTGGGGCTTCTAGTTCCTGCTCTACCACAGCTAGAGCGTCTTTGTCATCTGCAAACTGCAGATACGTAATATTTCTGCCGCCTTTGCTAACCTTTCGTCATTGATTGATTGATTTGATGCTTAACGTCCACGGTAAACAACTAAGGTTATGTCGGGACGGTCAGTTAACCTAACCACACTATTCCTGGGCAGGCTTAGACCTCCTAAGCGGTTAACCAGTACTAAGTGCACATACTTTCGCCAGTAGCTGACAACTGCCCTTCTTGAATCAGCGGAAGGAGAAACGAAAGTATGTGGCCAGACCGGGATTCGAACCCAGGACCTCTGACTTACGAGTCAGGTACCCTACCGATTGCGCTACCCGGCCCGGCATACCTTTCGTCATGTTCTTCCAGAGCATCAGACACGATGAGTTCGAGAAAAAATGTTGAACAGGGTGGGTGACAAAGGACATCCTTGTATTACTCTAACTGTTGTTCTGAATCATTCTTTGGCGCTGCCATTCACCAGGAATGCACTTGTAGCCTTTACGTAGAGCTGCTCAACGGTGCAAACTAGATTTGCTCTGATATTGTACTTCCGCATTGTGGCCCATGAGGCTGCATGTCATACTCTTCCAGAGGCTTTTTTTTATATTAATGAAGACATGGTACAGATTTTATTGATTTTTAAGATACTTTTCACACAAGATTCTAAGGTTGAAGAGCTGTTCTGTGGTACTCCTTTCTGCTTTGAACCCGGTTCACCCCAGGTTAAATCCCCTGGCATTTCTTATTTCCGTTTGTTATGCCCCGAACTTCAAAGAAGTTGGAAGGGCAAGTTGCTGTCGCCGTATCTGTTCGTCAGTTCTTCCTCTCGTCCTTAACGCCTGATGCAGCTACTGGGCTGGAGAACCATTGCGCCTAGGAATTTGAAAGTTATTTCCCTGACAATCATTACTGATGTAGCTACTAGGCTCAAGAACCATTGTGCCTAGGGTTTCGCAATCCCATATACCAATATGTCATGAAAACTGAGGGGACCCATGTTGTTTTCCTCTGTCAGATCTGTACTTTTATTATAGTTACCTCCCCTTTCTTAAAATTAAGATAAAGTCGCGTTACCATAATATCTAAAGAAGTATTTAAGCTAGGATAATGATATTTAGTATACAGTTTTGGGGTGAGATGTACAAGATCTGATTAATCTTTGGGCAAATTTGGTTGAAAATGACTGAGTTAGGCCCCTCAGTATTCAAATTTGCAATTTTTCCGACTTCTGAACCAGTTGCCCAGTTTTGGGAAACAAGTAGTCCTTGATGTACAAAAAGTTTTGGCAAAGATAAATAAATGTGTTCATTAATTACGGAGTATTTACCCTGATGGTCGCCTATGCAGATATGGGCTCAAGAACCACTGGCTGTAGAAGTTGAAATTGAAGGGGTCAGTGCATCAAGGGACCTATCTCCGAATTTGGCCAAAAATGAGTTTACCACTCTATCATGCAGAAAACATGTTTCCTCACCTATTTATCTCCCTTCTGACCATAGAATCAGCCAAAAAAATGATTTTTAACGAGGTTGCAAAATTTTTACAAAGGTCCTATCTCCATTTTGGACTTATTATGCAACAAAAGACCTAAATCCATCAAATTTGTTTCTTCATTATATTTCATCAAGGTATCAGTTTAGAGTGAATATAAGTATCTAAATATTTTTATATTAAGACTTTTTGGTCACAAAAGTCATTTTCAACTAAATTTTATCTTTTTTAAACTGTTAAAAATTGATCTCAAAATTACATGATGGAGTTAGGACCTTTGTTGCATAACCATCTTAACTCTTTAGCGATAATCTTGCTTAATATGGGACCTATTCATATTAGCTAGATATAAGTTATCCTCACCATGTTATGTACCTTTTTGGCTACTGATATGGCCACATTAACTTTTAAAATGCGATTTTCAGTTTTATTAAATATTGAGTTAGGCCCTTTCTTGCACGAACAAAATCACTAAAATCCAGTAATTCATTACTGACCGTTCCAAGGCGGTAGTTCTGTTGTGGTTCTTTGTTGCCTGTTTTTGGTGTCAGAGTTTCTGTGATGTTTTACCTTATGTATGTTATTATTATTTTTGGTTCGGTTTGGGTTGCTGAGTGGCCACCTTTTGGGAACAAGCTGCTCACTCGGTTGGCCATATGTTCTCTGTATCTTGATTATTTGTAATCTTAGTTGTTTCCAACTATGGTTTGAGGGCTGGATTTGGATTTTGATTGTTTCAGTTCCTGGTCTTTGCATACTTTTTACTTTTCTCAATTTATTTCTTTAAAACTAGTGGAATATTCGCAACACCACTTGAAATCAATGTTTTTCAACATACATTGACTAACTGTGCAATAAAAAATCAATTATTTCGAGTTTCTAGAAAAAATGATGTTTTTGCGTTTTTCTCGAAATTATGAAAAATGGAGATAGGTACCTTGTTGCACTATCCCCTTCAATTTATATATGTTTAGGTCATGAAAAAAGTGAACGCTCATTTTTTCAGCCGTCGAACTTGTACTTTTAGAGTTACCTCCATTTATCAATATAAAATCGAAATCTTATTAGCACAATATCTGAATAATACTTCGCGAAATGGTGTTAACATTTAGCTTTAATATCAGATGTAGAAGAATTTATTAACATTTGGGCAAAATTCGTTTGAAAATGATGGAGAGATGCCCCTTGCTTGAATTTGATAATTTCCCAACTTCTAGGAAGCTGTTTTTTTTTTTTTTTTTTGGTATATTATTAGTCCGAAATGTGTCATATATTTTGGTAAAGGTGAGGAAAATATTCTTGCGTTTTTTTTACTTTTGGACTTACATATTTAGATTAAACAAAATTTTAACAAAACATCTAGAGAACCATTTGAGATGGGATTGTGAGATGTGGCATACAGCTTGGAATCAGTATGTAGATAATCTGATTAATTTCTGAGAAATTTTCATAAAATTAATATCACTGTGTCCCTTTTCAGATTTAGACATTGTAAAGCTTTGCTCCTTTAGTTCACGCTTAAGATTGAAGGCATAGTCTTTCACAAACACAGTCTCTAGTTAAAGGAGACGTGCCAGAGATTTTACATTGCTGCATAAGACTACCGTATAATGGAAAATTTTCGCGTCGCCTAATTTTCGCGGAATTTCGCGGTCGGACTCCGCAAAATATTTTCCAAGTTTCTACAAAATAGTAATAAGAAATTTGAATCGTCCAAACATATGGTTTGCCGTATTCAAAGCGCCTCACAAAACCTTAAAAGTAGGTAGATATAGAGCTATTATTTTCGGCGCAATTACGTTAGCTGGTAATCAGCAGGTAATTATAATTTGAACTTGCTGTCACTTTTTTCACTTGATTAACGGTCACTTGTCCCTGATTGTGCAAGTACAATTGAATTACTTTTAACCGACTGTGAGTTCCGTTTACTTTTATCCTGAACAATAGCCATTCTATCAATTGCTCGCATATTTCAGTGGACTGTTTCTGTGTACTAAACATTGATTTGTACAAATGGTTATCTTACGTTTTTTGTGTGAAATAAGGATTGGTTTCCACCCAAAAGGAGCTGAGTCTATCTAAACAAATGTGTTCAGTGTAAAGTGATTACAGTTTCTTTACGTTTTTCTCTCCTTTTACGTCTTGACTTTCCAGTCAAACCAATATTTTACAGGACAAACGCAATTTTTCTTTTCGTGGATATTCACATCCGCGAAAAATAAAAACCGCGAAAATGAATCCTTATGTTTTTGGGGTAAATCCGCGAAAATTTGGCGACGCGAAAATTTTCCATTATACGGTATATGCTAATGTTGTGAAACCTTTATTTGCAGAGTTAGATTCAGCAGTGTCTTTTGGCTGGCAAGTATTAATCCATCAATCAGTTAGTCAATCAGTAAATCAATCCAAATTGCACCGACAGGAAACATAACATTTAAAATGAAGTACGAGTCACTAAACATAATATAAGCCTTGAATGCAAGGCAGTCAGCTCTTTCTTCGCCATATTAGGTCATTACAATGTTTAAACATTGATTCAGCACAGATACCATGCAGATAGCCATAGAATATAGCTACAGAGCCTTCTTTTCTTTTCTGCTTGGTGCCTTGTTCGGTTCCTGTTCTGCTACTAACTATCTGCGACCCAAAACTTTTGTTGGTACGGTTTGTCAGGTGTTACTACTCAGTCGACAGCTTAGGTCATGTTGAGCCAGTAGGTCATTCGTCAACACCGTTCCTGGGCAGGCTTCTTCATGGTGTTGAAATTTGATTTATGTGTTTACCGTGATGATTCATTGACGAGTTAGAGGGTTATCATGCGAACCGAACAACCAACTAAATGTTTTGTACCACTTCAGAAACTGAGGGTGAGGTTGGGCCTGTAAAATCGATTTAAGCCCCCAGTAATTCATTACTGACCGTTCCAAGGCGGTAGTTCTGTTGTGGTTCTCTGTTGCCTGTGTTTGGTGTCAGAGTTTCTGTGATGTTTTACCTTATGTACGTTATTATTATTTTTGGTTCGGTTTGGGTTGCTGAGTGGCCACGTTTTGGAAACAAGCTGCTCACTCGGTTGGCCATATGTTCTCTGTATCTTGATTATTTGTAATCTTAGTTGTTTCCAACTATAGTTTGAGGGCTGGATTTGGATTTTGATTGTTTCAGTTCCTGGTCTTTGCATACTTTTTACTTTTAAACCTTTTAAGCGGTTAACCAGTACCAAACAAGCTCGCGCTAGTAGTATCTGACAACTACCGTTGGGTGATAACGACGGAAACCACAATATTTCAGTCAAGAACAGTCGGTCTCCCAAGAGATTATGCATTAGAAAATGAAAGATAGGATTTACGTGAAGAAGAAGACGCACACATTAAAAACCTGGCCCACCCTTCCCACATCTACTGCAAGCACAACAACCCCCTGTCCTACTATATGCCAATTCAGTAGCACGCCCCTGCACTAGAAGCTACCTAGCACCATCGCGACATACAGCCACCAACGACCCTAAATACAACTTCAGAGAACATGTTGACAGAAATGGTATTATGAAGACACGATTTTAATAGAGCTGCAAAAGGAACATTGGCTTTTAAGGTTATAATATATACATGTAACACATTTCTGTGTAAAAGCTCAAAAGTGATACAGAAATATGGTTGCACATGCAGGACATAGTTTCAATCAGAATGTTCACAAGTGTGCAACTCGATTGTCAAATCAGATATATCGGTCACTTGAAGTATCCAGACGCACAATGCTACCGCGATCGTGAGAACCATCAGCTAACAGTGAGATCTCCAAATAATTTTGGAAGAAGTCTTGGAACAAGGATATTTTAGGGGGTAAAACTTGGTACATGTATATGAGACATGGTCATTTTTGGACAACAACGGACATCAGAAATTAAGATATTTATTTTGGTGCAAACTTAGAGAATATTGTAGTCTTAGTCTGTCAGGAAAATAAGGAAATAGGTACCCTCTGCGAACCCACAACAGTATACCAAAGCTTATGCTAGCCCATTTTCCAGTTGATAACTAAGTAAAGTGAAATGACTTTTATTTGTCACCGACATAATTACATTTCAAACTTATATTGTAGCATTCAGTAAAGGAATAATAACACAAAAATGACACCAAACGCCTCATTGCAAATGTGGCAAGTATGTGAACAGCTTTTTATTAAACAGATAACCACTTAGCTGACCTCACTGGAGCTTACAATATATGGCGGCTTCATTGGCCGAGTGATAAAATGATAATCTTACCGCCAGCTCGCGTCACATGTGGGACTAGTCAAGTTCTACTTGTGGGTGGTCAGGAGCGGTCTTCAGGCTAAATTGTATTAACATAAGAATTTTACCTGCGTTTTACCCTTTTAAATGTGTTTATCTGTGAAAATACTGGCCAGATGAGAAACCAGAAGTTGCCACTTTATCCGGCGTTACTTTGAATTTCGCATATTGTGTTTCGATCTGTGCTTCCTCGGACAGAAAATCATGAGCAATCGGCTGTTTACTATGTAGTTATATTAAAAAATGCAAATTCATCCACCAGCTGGTCAAAAATTAAGGAAACTGAAAAAAAGTACGAATTCTCTTGCTTCAAATGCTGTCTGAGCGTTTGGCCGAACATGCAAAACAATTTTCTCCTTGACTGATTGCATATTTCAACAATATCTATGTACCAACAGAAGATCTGGCGATTAAAGGCATCTATGTAGATCCGGATAGGCTAGTTCTAATGCTCACGCAAAATCTCCTTACTTTATAACTAGATTTTTTTTCAACCCACCTCGGAAACTGTCAACAAAAATGGCGGCGAATCCTACGAAAAATACCGCAATCCGGCGTGAAAACACCGCAAATCCTGCGTTTCGACCGCTTTTCCGGCGTTACGGTTGGTCCCTGTGAAACTGTATAGTTTTATACTACAACCATCATAAACATGACCTGACTATTTACGAACTTGCTGAATGTCAGTGAAAGAAAAAACGGAAGGCAATAAGATTTCGGTTTGACGTGAGTTTCGTGCTTTGCATCTAAATCGGGATTTCAATGTAATTTGTTTTGTCAGTTTTCATTACTCTGAAAAAATGTAATTGAATTTAATTCAAAACATGCTGCTGAAAACAAATATTATGAAGTTAAATAATATGTGTTGAGGTTATTTCAAAGATTCGTTCACATAATTACAAGTTTCGCATGCAAACACCTTTTATCATTGTATTTCGAAGATTTAATAGAAAGCTCTGCTGTCACGCAATGTTGCATGCTGAATTAACAGCAGAAAACATGAGGAAATGTTTAAAATTGACTGTGTTTCGACTAAAAGCTCTCCCTAATTTTAACTTACAATGCCAATGCGGTTCTTCTGGTATAGTGTGAGACTGATATCCCGAATGTAAAATTCTGTCCTGCAGCTTAATTATATTTGCACGCTTTGTGAGTTTGGCCTTTTCTGAAATCGTCATGCATAAATTGATTGGGTTGGACCTTGTATATGTAATACTATATGTATTTTATCAGCAAGCAACTCTTGTTGAGAGCACTTAGTAGAAATGAAATACAACGCTTTCGACGAGTAAACTTTCTATTTTTAGGGTTTGACGATGATTAGGCTAACTGACAGTGACGCCGTCCCAGCGGACACATAACGTCGAAATGACGTCGTATTGCCGTCGACGCGACGTTATTACGTCACACCAACGTCAAAACGGCGTCATTTCAACGTCATGTGCCTGCTGGACGTAGGGCTGGGACGGGTAGAGAGGGTACCCGAGTCCCTATTACCCGCAGGTACCCGTTACTATCGAATTTCAATCATGTCCACAGTTGGAAAATACACATTTAGATCAAACTAATGATGTACAGATGTCTATGACAAGAGAATGAACATTTAGAAACCTCCCTGTCGTAATATGCAAAAATGGGTGGGCAATACATGTATATAACTTCAATTCATACAAGACAGTCACACTAAACTTGGTCTGTTCGCATGAAATTCTATAAAATAGAATATTTATACTTAAAAAAATAATAAGGCTTCGGATAAAGGGTAGTAAATTTGAACCAGGGTAATTGGTCTACCAGACCCGAGTTCGGGTACCCGGGTAATCGTCCCAGCAGTTAGTAACTTCTGAATTTACATACTGGAATATATGTAGCTGTTAATATGATGAATTATGTACGATTACCTATATGTATTATTGTCTACGTTGTATACATTATTGATTTAACGAGTACCATTTATATTTATGATACAATTATATATCTATTCCCAAAAGCTAAATAACGCAGACAGCTACCAAAAGTTCTATCATAAACCTGAGGCTTAATTTCTAGCAACAGTTACAAACACCTGCGTATGGGTAAGCTATGAGTCTTCATCAAGGATTGGTGCTGTTGTTGGCCGTTCGCTCTTGAGTCAGACACGCTACCGACTGCGCTACGCGGCGCGGCAACAAACAAGAAACAGCAAAGGCAGCACACTAAACAAGAAACAACATAACTTCTGGGGCAGCACACTATACATGTATCAGTACATGATCTAAATGAAGGGGCACATTTCATAACTTTATATATTTTCAAGTTATGCGCTCTAAACGGTTAGATTATCATACTGATGTAGTATTGCACTTTTGCCATTGTGGCTCCGGTAAAAGTATTGAGCAACAATAAGTTTCTTTTATAAGCATATAAGTTCAAAGAGTAAGTACACTTCAGGAACTGACTGAATCAGATCCCAAACCCTATTCCCAACATCAAAGGGAAAGATTGAAAAAGGCATCCCAACAAAAAATAAATTACAAGTGATAAGCCAAGTCAGCAGCTATCTCCCAAATAGGTGGCAACTCAGCTATCTCTACTGAACTAAATAATTTAGACCAACAGAAGGGTTACAACAGACTAAGCAAATTATACGAAAAACATTTAACAACTATTTTTTACCTATTTTCTATTTTCATTATAGAAGGGTTAAAATGAAAACACAATAAATTAAACAGCACTAAACATAAAAAAATGCAACCACAACGAAGTACCGCCTTGGGACGGTCAGTAATAACTACTGGGGGTTACACAAATTCAGTTGAAAATAGTCAACTTTCAAATAAAGATAGTAAACGACACATACATAATGAGAGGAACAAGAATGTGTTAAGCATATTTGAAAGGACTTTTAATAAAAACGTATTACAGAAGCCGTTGAAAAGCCTAATCGCAATGACAGTAGGACCAACTATATGAAATTCAGTCAAAGTATAGTTCACTGAAATCATAACCTTAATTTCTGAAATCTTTGATATTAAACCTCTAAGACATAGATCAATGATCCGTAAAGGTGAGTCAGTAAATGAGTGAATTCGAGTTTAATGTCCCATCAACACAGTGGTCATACGGAGACGAGACCTCGGTTTCAATTGAAAGAGTAACTACACTTCAGGAACTGACTGAATCAGATCCCAAACCCTATCCCCAACATCAAAAAGGGAAGATTGACAAAGATATCCCAACAAACAATAAATTTTAAGTGATAAGCCGAGTCAGCAGCTCTTTCCCAAATAGGTGGCAACTCAGCTAGCCTCTCCGAGATCCTATAGGGCCAAACATATAAACTATGATGTACTATGGGACACAGAAGTTTTGATTTTATGGAATGGGCTACAACTAGTTTAAGCTATTGTTTCTAACCTTCAGTCGAATACGGTTTTGAGGCCAGACACAATTAAATAAATTGATGCTGACATATTTTGGTTTTATCGATATGTGTCACCTTTTACCATAATTTAACTTCTGACGATAAGCGAAGAATTTTCTCTCAATGTCTTGCAATGATAAAAAAATGTCATTTACAGTCTTGGGAATAAGAAAATGCATAGGAGGTCAAATAACAGCTAGACTGTCTGCTGCTTTATTAAATTATTTCAAGTTACAGAAGTTACTTAATTTGATGAAGAATAACTTTCTGAGAGAACAATTGTAAGAAGGTGGTAATACTTGTTGAGCAGAAACTGGTTCACTTGTTTGATTATCAGAGGGTTTGGATATAATTACTGACTGTTTAATTGGCACTAGTATATCTTAGGCAGTGGAATATGAAAATGTGGCTGATTGGGAGATTTACGGATTGCTTAGTACGTACATAGTCTGGTACCAACCTGACCCCTCATTTGCCTTGAGCGGCACATGTAGGCTAGCAAACCCCCTCCGTTTATTTTTAATTTTTCTAATGCATGGCTACATTGAAAGACTCCATTGCTGATACGCAGCACCTTTACCTGTTCAACGGGGCATGATGGGATTGGCGTCCTAGCACGTCTTACCGGAGTTGAGTTCACCTGTCAATCAAGGCACGAGCAGCATTGATACTGCATGAGCCGCACGGGTCTCTAAAGGAAGTCGCCATTACAATGAGTGGTTCAATGGAAAAGACAAAAGTCATTCAAACTGGTTTCCTGACCCAGCCATAGAATTCTGGGTCAGGTAGACTCAACTTAGGTAAATACGTCGTCGTCAAGTCTCAGTATATCTGCGTCTGCTCTTACTCACGGATTGTGTCGGTATAAGAATATTTAACATTAAGTTTTCAAACAGGTTTAGATAGATGTAATGACATCATATCGCATGGCTCGTTGTTATAAAGACTTGACTAAGCATTTTCACATATGTTTTCAAAGGTTAGCCTTGTTAAGGAGAAGAGCTCTATAAGCTATTAGCTTTCGTTCTAATCCCTTTCATTGTGTTTAGTTATGTTGTCTATATGTTGTAATGTGAAATTATTGATGAAATAAAATATGTTTAAACCAAAGGTTAGCCTTTCAGGCAAAAAGGATAGATCAGAGCAGACAATTCTAAATCAAAATTCCTTATTACTTATTGTGTAACATAATCTTTAATTGACGTCGTAGACACCTTAATTTGATCCCATAAAAGAGCAAAACTTTGCACCAGATTTATGTTTTATGTATTACTGAATATTGCGTATGTCTGGTTTTCCCATCTGGCCTAAGATTTCATCGACTAATTCCGCCGTTTTCGCTTCTTTATAAGCTAGAAACGTAACCAAGAAGTTTCTAATCAAGCAACTTTCTTACTTGTTCGCGATACAAGTAATCAACCATGCCTGTCAAAATTAAACACAAATGTCCTTATCAACAATTGAATTCGGTGACATGTTAGCCTCAGCTGCCAACCTAGTTCCACCTATAACAATCATCATCTTTACAAGAAACAGAGATTTGAATTAAATCAATCTGTTAGATAAAATATTCAACGACATGAAACAATGCTTTAACAATGCTTTACCCTATTTATTCGGCTAAAAAAGGGTGTTTATCCATCCCTCAGCAGCCACAACATAGCCCACACAGAAACCTTTCTCGTACTAAGTTATGTAATTATGTAACGTGTCTGCTTCTGTAAAACGAATAAAAAAATTAACTCAAGTAAAGTAGAAACAAAGGCAATGATAAGAAACGAATTCAAGCAAATTCCATATCCTGCTGGAAAGGAACATCTGCAGCCAAGCCAGCACTAAAATAAACAGCAACAGAATGCGGGCGTACAGTAACTTACAGTTGGAAAGATCCACAACTGATATTACCGAACAAAGGTGTACTTGCCATGGTCTGTAGATGTGCATATTGCTTGCACATAATTCCCAGATGGTTTTTTGCCACTTTTTCACATGTTTAACTTTGTCATTTTCTTGGACAATATACCTGCCATAGTGGGTGTCTTGTGAGCGCAACTCCACCTGCACTTTTTGGCCAATCATTTTGAAACTGTACAGATGTTTTGGGCATGATCTGTAGATGTGCATGTTGTTTGCACATAGTTTCCAGATTAGTTTTTGCTATTTTTTCACATGCTTGACTTAGTCAATTTTTTGCACAATACCTTCCATAGTGGGTGTCTTGTGAGCACAACGTCTCAATCAACCCAATCACGGTTGATAACTTTGCTGCACTCTTTAATTGCACACCGGGGGATCGGGCGTCAGACTCTATGATGGCCCCGACCTAAAGCTATATATTTAAGTTGGTTGGGACCGGAGCCTTTTTGTCTGTTGCTTGGTCCACCGGGGCTCAACTGGTAAACTTCTTTTGCTGCAGATTTCCAGTGGGGTTGTTTGGCAGGCCAGGGATCTCCACCTGTCAGACGGCCCATTGTATCTGTTGAGTCCTCGTCTTTGCTTCTTCATGGTGTTGAAATTTGATTTATGTGTTTACCGTGATGATTCATTGACGAGTTAGAGGGTTATCATGCGAACCGAACAACCAACTAAATGTTTTGTACCACTTCAGAAACTGAGGGTGAGGTTGGGCCTGTAAAATCGATTTAAGCCCCCCAAGTAATTCATTACTGACCGTTCCAAGGCGGTAGTTCTGTTGTGGTTCTCTGTTGCCTGTTTTTGGTGTCAGAGTTTCTGTGATGTTTTACCTTATGTATGTTCTTATTATTTTTGGTTCGGTTAGGGTTGCTGAGTGGCCACCTGTTGGGAACAAGCTGCTCACTCGGTTGGCCATATGTTCTCTGTATCTTGATTATTTGTAATCTTAGTTGTTTCCAACTATGGTTTGAGGGCTGGATTTGGATTTTGATTGTTTCAGTTCCTGGTCTTTGCATACTTTTTACTCCTACATTTGTTAAACAATCCCTTTGAAACTTCTCAGATGCTTTGGCCATGGTCTGTAGATGTGCATATTATTTGCATATCATTTCCAAATTAATTTTTGCCACTATTTTCACGTGTTTACTTGGTCAAGTTTTCACACAATACTTACATAGCGGGTGTCTTGTGAGCACAACTCATCCTACATTTGTTGCACAATCCCTTTGAGACCTCACAGATGTTTTGGTCATGGTCTGAAGATGTGCATATCATTTGCATATAATTCCCAGATGAGTTTTCGCTGCCTTTGTTACATGTTTAACTTTGTTATTTTTTGTCACACCTGCTTTTGTCACACCTGCGTTAGCATGGCCGATATAGTTTTCAATACCTATCGGAACTCATGACTTAATCCCCGCAGCTGCGACGCCGCTTTCCGTGGATTTCTTGCCAGCATTCCTCTTTTGGTTTTGATGGCGGGATATGGTAAATGTTTCTGATAGTATTAGTTCCTGATATGTTCTTATTATTTTACTTTACCTCTACAAGTATGATGCAAATTAATTTCATATTGTTGGAGGTAAAAGGTGAATTTAGTGACAATGAAATGCAGGTCACAATGGCCTATAAATGGTATAACGTCAGTTGCAGTGTCAAACTGACCGATTGTTCCAAGTTTGATTCATATCAATTGAATAATGCCGGAGATGTGACAAAATCATTGAGCCATGAAATAAAGGTCACGTGACCGATAATATAAACGTAGCCATACCAAATGTAGTGCAACAGAAGCGCGTTTCTGTATTTAACTTATTCAGTGTCGCTAAACCCTAAAAGTTTGAAAGAAAAGAGATGGTGGGCAGGATTTGCAACGAGCATTCCACTCCAAGCCAAACTTACTGTAGCATTTCGCGGGACACATAAGCTGCTGCCACCAGGTAAGAGACGCCTACGCATTAACTCACGAGCGCAGGCGTCCTCCATCCAGCAACCTCAACCCCTGCGCATCGAGAAAGGCGACAGACAAGGGCATCAGGAAAAAGCTGTCCAATGCAGCGAGAACCCACAAAAGGCCAAGACAACTCAAAAGGATGGAAACCAAACTACGCTTAGATTAATTTCACTATGACAAGTCAGCCTTAGGTTTAGAATAATTAGATACATTAAATGGAATAAAGGTTACTTTAAAAAAGTATGAGGTTATTTGCATTGTTAAAACTGGCTAACTATTCCAAGTATGATGCTAATTCATTTAACAGTGATTGGGATATAAATTTAAAGAGTAACTACACTACAGGAACTGACTGAATCAGATCCCAAACCCTATCCCCAACATCAAAGGGAAAGATTGACAAAGACATCCCAACAAACATCCAATTACAAGTGATAAGCCGAGTCAGAAGCTCTTTTCCAAATAGGTAGCAAGTCAGCTATCTTTACTGATCTAAATAATTTACACCAACAGAAGGGTTACAACAGACTTAGCAAATTATACAAAAAACATTTAACAACTATTTTACCTATTTTCTATTTTTATTATAGAAGAGTTTAAATGAAAACACAATAAATTAAAAAGCACCGAACATAAAACAAATGCAACCGCAACAAAAGTACCGCCTTGGGACGGTCAGTAATAACTACTGAGGGTTTTAATCGGTTTTACTGGGCCCGAACCTTCACCCTCACCCTCCGCCGTGGTGCACACAATAAGTTGGTAGTTCGGTTCGTATGAAGGTCCCCTAACTCATCAGAGAGTCATCACAGGCAACAATTAAAATCAAGAAAAGACAGTGAAGAAGCAAGGATGAGGACTCGACAGATCCCTGGGGCGTCTGCAACACCACTGGAACACTGGAGCAAAAGAAGACTACCAGTTGAACCCCGGTGGACCAAGAAACAGACAAGACAAACATCCGGCCCCAACCAACTAATATATAGCTTTATGTAGGGGCTATCATAGAGTCTGAACCCCGACCCACCGGCGTGCAATTAAAGAGGACAGCAAAGTTGTCAACCGTGATTGGGTTAACCACTAAGCATGCAGACTGTAACTTTACATCTATGTTATAGCAAATGCGTTTAAATCGCATGATAATTTTCTTAAATTGATCAGGAAATTCTGTTTTCCCTACAATTTTACGTAATTTATATACTTAGTCACCATAAAATTAAGGTTCCGATAGGCCTTGCTGCGAAAGTGACCTTAACCCTGTATTACATTTAGAAAGCAATTCAAAATGTCTACGATAAAATTTAGAAAAAGCTTTCCGAAGTTTATGATTTCGATACCCCTGCTGTAAAAGCTTGGCAGTCAAACTTTTATTACGAGCCTTGAAATCAGCCAGATGACTGGACACCCTAGCGAAGCGAATAAGTTGAGAAATGTAAACACCATAAAAACTGATGCGGGGAACACCACCATCCAAAAACGGAAAATTAACAATGTCGAAATCAAAATCATCGCGTTTGTCATAAATTTTAGATGAAACAAATCCGCCTAAAATTGATAAATGTAAATCCAAAAAAGGGGCCTCGGTATCAGAAGTGTTTGCTTTATTTAACTGCAATTCAGCAAAATCATTGGACAAGAATAAAGATAAAGAGCTCAGGTGTCTGTATGGATGCTTTGCAGCAGCTGCACTTTTATAAATACGCCATTTGAACCTACCCAAAGGTGTCATCAAAAGATGGGAATCTTAAACCTTAACCTTTAAAGCAAAGTCAGTATATCAGAAAGTAAGGTCACGAACACAGCATTCTGCAATTCAGCAGCTGCAGTCGTACGAATTCTGCAGCTGACCATTTCACAACCATGTTAAAATTCTGTAGCATTAGAAGCTACATTTCAGCATTTTGCTCTTGAGAACCTAGGTTTAGTTTAACGCCGTCACGCATATACGCATATAATACCATACCTATCAAGCCATACCGTGTTGAGGCATATGGCATGATTCTGAAATGCAATATACTTCAATATGGGTGGGTAGACCATTGAAAATTAACAGACCAGTATTTTGTTTTTGCTTGTCCGTCGGCCTTGTACTTACAGAGTTATGCCCCTTTTTCGAAAAATTTAATGAAAGTTTGTTCCCACAATCCTGGGAGAGCCGTTAAAGCTAGGATACTCATCTTGGCTTGGGGCTAATGTGTAGATCATCTGATGTGTATCATTTTGATGTTAATTTCGTTATGTTGTATTCATTATTGACAGAGTTATGACCCTTTTCTTATTTGTACAAAACATTGTAAGGATGGTCTCTTTCTCAAGAACCATAGCTGCTGGAGCCTTGATAATTAATAGGTAAATAGACCATAAAAAAGCAGACCCAATTTTTTTCTTTTCTGTCGGCCTTGTTTTTACAAGGTTATGCCCCTTTTTCGAAAAATTCAAAGAAAGTTTGTTCCCAAAATCCATAAAGAACCGTTGTAGCTAGGATACTCATATTTGGCATACAGCTAGGGGCTAAGGTGTAAACTATCTGATTTGCTTTCGGCCTTATTTTGTAAATATTCAATTGAATTATGCCCCTTTGTTAACTTTGGCATTTTTCCAACTTTTGAACCGTTTGACGTAGACACCTGATTTTTGGTATACAGACAGTATTTGATGTATCCATTATTTTGATGATAATTATGTTATGTTTTATGCATTATTGACAGAGTTATGCTCCTTTTCTAATTGTACAAACATTATAGGGATGGTCTATTTCTCAAGAACCATAGCTGCTGGAGCCTTGATAATTCATAGATGAATAGACCATAAAACCCTATTTTTCTTTTTCGTTTCCGTCAGCCTTGTATTTACAGAGTTATGTCCCTTTTTTGAAAAATTAAATGACAGTTTGCTGCCAAAATTGTGGGAGAACCATTGGAGCTAGGATACTCATATTTGGCTTACTTCTAGAAGCTATGGTGTAGATCATCTGATTAACTTTTGGGCTGATTATGTAAATATTAGACTGAATTATGCCCCTTTGTTAAATTTGACATTTTCCCAGCTTGTGAACCCTTTGACCTAGAGACCTCATCTATGGTGTACTTTAAGTATTTGATTTTTTTAACTGACCTTGTTAGGGTCAGGCATATAGTTGGGAGCATAGTGTTTTACAAACACATTTTCTTCATACATGAGCATTTTGCAGTTTATTGCGGAAGATGAAGGCCTCTAATTAAACAGTTATTCTGTATACAATTCAAATAACCTCTAGCAATATATTGTGAGAAGTTAAGAAACTTAAAACCATTAGCGTTTATTGCCCTACATATCCTTCCTTTTTCAGCAAAATCAATTGTGGAATAAAATGCTGTCTTATTTATTTCATAAATGCATTGATTCGGCTTTCAATTGGCGCCCTAATTAAATGCCAAAAATGAACTAAAGACACCTTGCGTAGTATATCTAATATTGATTTGGCGTCTTCCTTTCCGCTTCATGCCTTAATTTGATTCCGTTTTGATCTTTTACACATGTCTGCAATGAAATGTATTTAAAACGCATCCTAGCCATACTTAAAGCCCCGATTTCGTGTCAACGAATTTCATCGGCAATTACATTTATGGCAAGTGAATATATGAAAATTTCAACAGAAACATTTGTTTAATTTTGTATTTACTTTTTCATGGTACCATGATCTCTAACGCTAAGAGCCATTTCCTTTGCTTGCCTTGCGAAAATAAACATTTTCTGCCTGCCCTGGCGTAATATAAGCAATAATTTATAAACGTATCATGTGATTATATTCTTTTCTCCAAAACTAAGTACGTATGTCAGAAAAAAAGCTATTATATCGTTAAACATGAAAGCCTAACTCCATAATCAATTATGATTTAAACGTGAAATTTTCATATCAAGAACCTTAATGATACATGTATTTTTGTTCATCAATCTTGCAGGATAATAACGGCCATACTCAGCTCCTTCTGATCTTAATATTACCTATAATTAACGATTTTACAAGTTCACATATGATTGCTGACTGGTAACATCGATAATTGAGCAGAACTTGCGCTCAACAAATATGCGACCGGCAACGGCTCTGTCAAGTCTGCACATCTGCGCAGTCTGATCAAAGCTTTTGCTGTTCGTGCACACTAGGCATGGGCCTTGGGACTATACAGGCACAAAACCATGGCTCTAGCTAGATAAGAGAGCTCCAAGAATGGTGTGAAATTTTTCATTTCCCCGGTACGTTAAGCCACGTTATTCGTGACGTGGCTCAATTCAAGTTCGCTGCCTCAGCAGTCACAATTTCTTTTCTGCTCCAAGTTATCAATTAAAATTCTGTCAATCTGTCGCGTTAAGACACTGTACGGTTGACGTATTTATTCTAACATGCATAGCTAAACATGCTATTTTTTCTCGAATCAATTTTTAGAATGTTTATTGCCTGTAGATAAAGTGCACGAATTAAGTACCGGCTTATAAACATTTCAGCGGAATCGTCTTGTAATAATATTAATTTAAAGACAAAGATATACAGGGAGGCGACAATCAGAGAGAAACCCAATAAAAACGCTTGAAACACAAGCGATAAAACGGAAGTGTCGATTTATGATAGAAGAGACTCCAAGTCTGTATAAAAAAAGGAACGGCCTTGGAGCGATCAGCCGTTTGACTACGAAGCCTATCATTATAATGTTTATTTCAAGAAGTTTTGCTTTCGAAGTCATAGTCTCGGAGGTTTCATAATACTTCAGCATAATGCAAATAAATTTATTTATTGGGCACTCAGTCAGCATCCATATACAATATCAGACATTACTTGCGCCATTAATATTGCCAACCCTATGCATTTTATGCATATTCTGAGAAATCAGATTTTTTAATTGGTTTACACTCATTTGCTTGATGGTCGGTGTTTATTCATTTGGACCCCTTTATGATACTAGTCAGATTTTGAATCGCGAACGAGAAAGAAAGCAAACAAACAAACAAACAAAAATAAGAAGAAAGAAAACAGTATATCTTTGAGACCTATAGTTGGTAAAATTTCCAAACCATTCTAAAACTAAGATAAGACTGACTTTTCATAGTGATATATTTGGCTTACATTCCTTTGTATTATTTTGGCTTGTTGTATATTCTTGCTGCATTAGACGTCCCCTTACCGATGACTTTGCCTGTCGTGCTTCCAAGAACACTAGAGTAGAGGTTGCTTGGTGGAGGACGTGAACTACTGGTTAAGTGTGGCTGGGAGAGGGATGCCGGCTGCCTTCGAGATCTGCCTAGTACCCTTTTCGTTCAAATTTTGGGGGTTAGCAAGATTGAAGAAGTTAAAAGAGAAATGGGCCGCGACACAAGAAAACCAACAAAGTGGTCATGCGCCCGGTGCAGACTCAGATCAGCCTGGGCATCTGACAAGTCTGATCAGAATCTTCACTAAGCGCTTAAAGGGTAGCTAAGGGTCTAAGCTACCTCCATGCAGACAGTGAAGACTCTGATCAGACTGGGCGGATGCCCAGGCTGATCTGAGTCTGCGCTGGGCGCACAACCACTTTGTTGGTTTTGTCGTGTCGCGGCTCAAGTGTGCTTCTGTCTCACTAAATTTGGTAAAGGTACATTTATAAGAGACAAATTCAGTCCGACACAGAGGAACTGTTCATCAGTGCAAAAATCATAAAACGCCACATAAATGCATAAATCACATTAAACATTATTATATATCTTACCTATTTTCTTTCCTTAACCACGTAGCAAAATAGGTAGGAAAGTGAACAGCGGTACAGGTGACCAAAACGCTTAAAACGCAACAAAAGTGATTCCAGTCAGAATTTTCTGCCTAAAAAGGAAAGTCGCTTAATCTGCTGGGATATTAAACTACAAGGACAAAACAACGAAACAAATCAGTAGCACCATAAAAGATCGGCTGTATTAGTCAGTGTGAGCAGGAAATAAGCCTTAGAAAAACATAAACACAGAAAGCTTTCACAGCACTAAAATATAAATTAGCTGCGACACGACAAAACCAAAGAAGTGGCAGGAACCCCGGTAGGTCAGTTGGTTAAGCGCTGGCCTGATGATCTAGCGGTCTTGAGTTTGAGTCCCACCCCAGGCGGGAATCTTTTCAATCGAAAACGGGGTTCCATTGCAACCAGCTTTTCACCAACCCATGGTTCCGATATGACTGAGATACTGGTAAAAAGGACGTAAAATCGCAAGTCATCATCATGTGGGCCCAGCGAAGACAAATCAGCTTGGGTAGCAGCCCAATCGAATAAGAGTCTTCGCTGTCCGCATTGGCAGCTTAGCTATCCTTAGACCGTTATCTACGCTTTAAACACACAGAGAAGAGTCTGATCAGATTGGGCGGACACCCATGCTAATCTGAGTCTTTGCCGGGGTTTCATGCCACTTTGATGTTTTTATCGTGTCGAGGCTCTTTAATGAAGATACTCAAGAAAGGCCACAATCACAAAACACAACCGAAGGCATCGATACAACATATGTTCCTTTTATACTTTGGTATAGATTGTTTCATCGTAGGCGGTAAAGCAAGTAGTTAGAAGAATTGCGATTTAATTTCATTCAGATGCGGAACTTCCCAAAGCTTTCTAAACTTAATCATCATGTCATTAGTCAGGATTTTAAGTTAGGTCAATGATATGCTGACAAGGTGGCTTTATAGAAATACCGTAAAATCTAAGAATTGGGACACCTAGAGTAATTACCGTAATTGTCCTGAAATGGAACAGCTTGGTTTTACAACGTAATCATGCTTATAAAAGATGCAGATGGAATGGCAGTGTAGGCCCTGATCATACTGCTCCTGATCTGGGTCCGAACTGTTTGTTAAAACCTATATGTCCCAATTCTTAGAATTTGTACGGCACTGTGCTGATTGCACTATTGTATCAGTTGATGCACGACAATTTAAATGTCGGAAAACGATTCATTTTAAAATTGACAAGGTATCCTTCAACTGCACAGATACAAAGATGCAAACCCCTGAAACGCACAAAGCGATGCTAAATCTTTATGATCCGCAAAACAGGCCAATTTTGTCCTTAATTATACACTGAAACAAAGATTCATATGCCCAAATCTGTTGAAACATATTTTAAAAATGTGTAAAATGATCCTACTTGCCGTATTCGCTGTAAAATTATCGTAGACATTGAAATTATATCTTTGCGCCTCTACCTCGCATTTCAACGGGTATCAATTTGACTGAAAATAATTCGTGATAACAGCTTTTATGCACACTAATTCGTATAGTTTTCTAAATTACATTGTACATATTACGAATGTCTTTAATAGATATTGCAAATCAACTTATTTCCAAGAGGTATACAAGAAAGAAATCCATGCCTCTGTTTTGCTTTATGGTTTCTGTAACTCGCATACTTATGTCTCTGTAAACATTTGACAAAACTAAGGATAGAACTGATCGCCGTTGGGATAGAAACAAAAGTTTCTGACTGACAAGTGGTATTCGCTAGGGTGTCTAGTCATTTGGCTGATTTCAATGCTCTTATTAAAAGTTTGACTGCCAAGCTTTTACAGCAGGGGTATCGGTATCATAAACTTCGGAAAGCTTTTTCTAAATTTTATCGTAGACACTTTGAATTGGTTTCTAAATACTATACAAGGTCAAGGTCACTTTTGCAGCAAGGCCTATCGGAACCTGTATTTTATGGTGACTTAGTATATAAATTACGCAAAATCGTAGGGAAAACAGAATTTCCTGATCAATTTGAAAAAATTATAATACGATTTAAACGCATTGGCTATAACATACACAGCATCCGAACTGACTGTACCCTCTCTTCCGGTTTTCATAGCGTAGAATCGAGGGTACAAAATTCGCTTGTAACCAGTAGTCGGAAATCATTATGTTTTGAGATTTAATCCGGAATCTGCTGCGTCATTTATAGTTATTAAGCTTCGAAAATGGAAAGAGGTAAGTTAAATATAATTTGCTCTTCGGTCTTTTACTTTATTAGCCTGTACAATGAAAACCTCATGACCGTCATAGAAATTTTATTCCGAGCAGCTTAATTCAACACGAGTTTGTGTCGTGCAAAACCTAGCTATCATCCTATTATCAAAACTAACAAACTGTAGATTGATAACGCCATCCGTTTATTATAAAGTTTTTTTATAAAACATTTAAAAAGGGCTCAAAATGGGTTTAGAATCATGCCAAGGGCGGTTTGAATACTGTACCAATTACTACCCACCCATACACGACATTGTACAGGGCAATAAAGTAAAAGACCGAATAGCAAATTACATTAAACTTACCTCTTTACATTTTCAAAGCTGAATAATTATAAATGACGCAGCAGAATCCGGATAAAATCTCAAAACATAATGATTTCCGACTACTGGTTATAAGCGAATGTTTGTACTCTCGATTCAACGCTATGAAAACCAGAAGAGATGGTACAGTCAGTTCGGATACTGTGACATAGATGTAATAAGACAGTCTGCATGCTTAGTGGTTAACCCAATCACGGTTGGCAATTTTGCTGTCTTTTTTAATTGCACGCCGGTGGGTCGGGGTTCAGAATCTATGATAGCCCCTACATAAATCTATATGTTAGTTCGTTGCGACCGGATTTTTGTCTTTTTTCTTGCCCACCGGGGTTCAACTGGTGGTCTTCTTTTGGTCCAGTGTTCCAGTGGCGTTGCTGACGCCCCAGGGATTTCCAGGTGTCTCATCATGTTTTGGCTGTCGAGTCCTTATCCTGCTTCATCACAGTCTTTTCTTGATTTTAATTGTTGCCCGTGATGACTCTCTAATGAGTTAGGGGACCTCCATACGAACCGAGCTACCAACTAATTGTGTGCACCGCGGCGGAGGGTGAGGGTGAAGGTTTTGGCCCAGTTAAACCGGTTTAACCCCCCCCCCCCGCCTCCCCCCCCCCCCCCCCCCCAGTAGTTATTACTGGCCGTCCCCAGGCGGTACATTCGCTGCGGTTGCATTTGTTTTATGTTCGGTGCTGTTTAATTTATTGTGTTTTCATTTTAACCCTTCTATAATAAAACTAGAAAATAGGTAAAAACAGTTTTTAAATGTTTTTCGTATAATTTGCGTTGTCTGTTGTAACCCTTCTGTTGGTCTAAATTATTTAGTTCAGTAAAGACAGCTGAGTTGCCATCTATTTGGGAAAGAGCTGCTGACTCGGCTTATGACTTGTAATTTATTGTTTGTTGGGATGTTTTTGTCAATTTTTCCCTTTGATGTTGGGGATAGGGTTTAGAATCTGATTCAGTCAGTTCCTGAAGTGTAGTTATCCTTTAAGTTGGCTCTAAATGAACCATACAGGAAATCATCCTGAATTAGGCTTTTACGCTTTGAAAGCCTATATCTGCCAAGACGGGCAGTACCGAAGACCAACTTTTCACATTTATTCGTAATACCTAAACATAACATTTAAACATACATAAGATAACAAGGTGTTTCATTGCTACACATATGATTTTTAAACAGGTGAAATTAGGTTGGCAGTAGCTGTATGGAGGTAATAAAAGTGATGGAAAACTTTTTTTGAATAGTAAAGTAATGAGCTCTACTTCAAACCAGTAAACTGTACATTCAACAGTCAGTTTGATTTTATCTTATTTTTTTCTTTTGCTACATGTAGTTGACATACTGCCATATTTTTTACTGACTTTTCAGAGTGATTATACATTTTCTGACTTACCAGGGCTATTTATACGTGTTTTTACTGAAGTATCAGAGTTAAATATTTTTACTGACTTATCAGCGTTATATACACATTCCTATGACTTACATGTATCAGTTTTATTTCGTATGCTCTTACAACATATTTTGTGTATTTCACTCCTCAAAGGATCGAAGCAAATTAAGATCTTAAAGAGATGGTAGCCTTTTACGTATAATATATTTCTTATATATTTTATTTCCAGCTTTTTTACGAATTTCAAAGTATATATAATAGAAAAATGAAATAAATGTTATCTGTCTCTAACATCAAGGTGTGGTGAAGGCTACTTTTGCGTAAAAAGCTGTATATTTTGCTATTCACTCGTATTGACCTGCTATTTGTGTTCTTGCTATTGAGCCGCGACATGTGAAAACCGACAAAGTGGTTGTGCGCCTAGCGCTGACTCAGATCAGCCTGGGCAGCCGCCCATTCAGATCAGTCTTTTCACTAAGCCCTTGAATGGTAGCTAAGGGTCTAAGCTACCTCCATGCGGACAGCCAGCAAAGACTCTGATCACATTGGGGGGATGTCCACGCTGACCTGAGTCTGCGCTGGGCGAGCAACCACATTGTTGCTTTTCATGTGTCGCTGCTCAGTTTTGTTACTGCTCTCCCGTTTGGTGTAGAGGCTGATCCTATCAGTTCCTGAGCAAGGCCCTTTTACACTACTTAACACTGTCTGCACCGATACTTTTCCTTGTAACGCATACCCCTTGGGACCAGATAGTATAACTAGCAGCTTAATGTGGTTGTTACACCTAATCCTAGACGCTGAATTGTAGTTAAAGCACCTGCCTATACGATTTATGAGACATGTTTCACCGTGTATAACGCAGCTGCACATATACATGTCAAGCAATACCAAGATATTGTGCACTGAAGACGAGAGATGACTGATAACAGGACAGTATTACATGGCTTTAAGGTTTGTAAGTTCGAATCCCTTGAAAGAAGCAAATTATTGTGCTTAATTTATACATGGTTGTTTTACCAAAAATGATTATCTTATATTCAGTGGTGAAACTTCTAGAAAGAAATATAAAGAGATTTAAAGTTAGTATCTGTGCTTTGCTGATGCTAGCCGCTTGCTTACGAGGAAAGACAGAAATGGTCGCATTAATATGGGGCGATTTACCCTCCATCCTAGAAAAGTTCCACTAGGTAGCTACTTTATATGGAATGTTGAAAACATAGTTGATTATACACAGATGTATTACTTGAAAAGATACCGTAGGTACAGTGGAACAGCTGATACTCTGTCCCAAAAATCTTATATCTTTGTATTTTTGCTCCTTTCCCAAAAAAGATATTCTTTTAGCAGACCTTTCGAGACTTTCCTCGTTTAAAACGTATACTGAGTAACAATAGTAACCTAAAGGTTGCTAGCTTGTCATTGATTTTGGAACATCAACTTGTTTGGAAACCTCAGTTTCACACCAATATTGTATGCTATGAAACTGATCAAATATTCTTTCCTCTCAATTCTGGTAAAACATCAGGGCACTTGAAAAAAACGCATTGCAGCTGGTGTTGTGCCGTGCGGCGGCGGTAAAACGTCTCCCCGTACATCATCCATAGTGCCGATTATGTTTTATTTACGTCCTTTGAGATCAGAGGATAGATTCTGAGAAATCTAAAATTTGAGATTGATTTAGACTTTTATTCTAGATCATCGTCTTTTATATTATTTGGATCCTTTTGAAACTAATCAGTCTTTGAATTGACTGCCCAATTAAAATTAAGAAATTACAGTATGCTTTTTTCTGTTTTCGTTACCAGATATTGTCAGGGTCACTGACGAGGCTTAATTAGCCGAAACTACGTAGCCTGGCCCATGTTCCTACTTTTGCATGTATTCTCTGCTCTTGAAGGAACTTTTTTAAGATTTTAATTGTACCTCACTGCGGCAGGTGTTGTGTCGTGTGGCGGCCGTAATACGTCTCCCCGTACATCATCCATAGTGCAGATTATATTTTATTTACGTCCTTTGAGATCAGAGGATAGATTCTGAGAAATCTAAAATTTGAGATCGATTAAGACTATTATTCTAGATAATCGTCTTTTATGTTATTTGGATCCTTTTGAAACTAATCAGTCTTTGGATCGACTACCCAATTACAGTATGCTTTTTTCTGGTTTCGTTACCGGTAGATATTGTCAGGGTCACTTACGAGGCTTTATTAGCCGAAACAACGTAGTCTGGCCCATTTTCCTACTTCTGTATGTACCCCATGCTTTTGAAGGAACTTTTTAAGAATTCAATTGTTCTAGAAAAGACAGGGATTTAAAATAAGGCAAAATTGAAACGCCAACAAATTTTGATGAACGAGGAAATGTACCAATTTTGGTTTAAACAATATTTCATTCATGTAACAAATGTACCAAATGTACCAATTTTATCTTAAAAGCAGTACAATAAATGAAAATGTCAACACAATTTTTATTTCAATTCTGAAGTTGATGTCTAAATCTGATGTAGCGTTAGATAAATGTACTGCAGGTCAAGAGTCTTCGTTCAGTGTTTGGTTGTTTTCATGCAACGAGTCGATGTTAAAAATTAAAATTTATGCAGTAATTACTTTTGCTATCAATGTAGTGTGTCTATATATCAAGTTGCTAGCTAAGTTACTAATGCATAACTGCGCACGTGCACAACATGCAAAAACATGTAAGTGTAGCATACAAAGGATTTCGCACGTGCAGCTGAGTGGAAAGACAGTGCTCATGATGCACATATTCAACAGTATTATATTGATAGTTACTATATGTCTGATTTCTCAAACCCATGAAATGACATAAAAATAAAAAACCGTCATGTTTCTTGTTTTGCTAAGAATATATATGGTCGATGTACCTTTTTTCGGGGTGCTCCAGAATTCGGGGTATTCTAATAGATTATACCTCTCCTTTTGCTGAGGACGTCTACAGACGATTGCTTTTGCAAATAGAAAGTTGAATCAGCATGTTTTACCATACACTAATTGACGCGCGAGAGCACGTTAGTTTTGACGTCATGCATGACGTCTTCGTTGGTGACCGTGGAAGCGGCCATATTGGAAACACTGCAAAGTTTATGGAAAATACCGACGAACATGACACGGCGATTAATTCAATTATGACCTTTTTTCTGATAATTCAACGACCGTGTCTACATGCTAAAGAACTGCAGGTCTCCCCAAAGCAGTTGCTATCAGAAGAAAATGCGGCTTATGTATTTTGAAGGCGAGTTCTTTAACGAACCCCGAAAACTGGTGCAGTTTTGGGGAGCAGATTCAGTTGAGCATCTGTTTCGATTTGATCAACTTTGTAAATATGGGGACATGCGGGCATGAAATGTAAGTTACATATTATTTAACACATATTTTTATATCCACACAGACTATCAGTTTGTGATCTTTGTTTATCACACAGTTTTTATGTTGCGAATAAACGCTAACACCCCGAAAACTGGTGCAACCACATACATAAACATTTTTGCTGTAGAACAAATTATAACATTCTCGCCTATTATTTGTTTGTTCATAAAATTTGTTTTCAGTCCCTAGTTTTGAAGTGTATGACCTCTCCATCATCTTTATATTTCAAACATTTGGCAACGATATTTTTATTTTGACGTGTATAGCTACAGCCTGTTCGCACTCCTTAATTTTGACGTTATTTACATAATCATGTGCTGCTGACATCCCTTATATACATGTACAAAACTTTCGGATTTGTCACTGTTTTTTTTATGGTTTATAAGTTTGGACTTATGATTTTGGTACTTTGACCGCCTTTATTTAAAGTGCATGAAAATTGTTGACGGCAAGCATTGTAGTGTTGGTGAACATCTTAAGGTGAAAAGATTCTCTCCTCTCGGAGTGATTTATTTGAGCCGCGACACGAGAAAACCAACAATGTGGTTGTGCGCCCAGTGCAGACTCAGATCAGCCTGGGCATCCACCATGTCTGATCAGACTCTCAGCATAGCGCTTAAAGGGTAGCTAAGGGTCTAAGCTTCCTTCATGCGGACAGCAAAGAATCTGATCAGACTGGGCGGATGCCCAGGCTGATCTGAGTCTGCGCTGGGCGCACAACCATTTTGTTGGTTTTCTCGTGTCGCGGCTCATTTTTTTTAAAGATTAAACCCTATTTTGGAAGGGCTCTATTGTCCAGGGAAGCAAGCAGGAAGTTTCGAAAATTCTTCCTCTTTGTAAAAATAGCAAAAAAGCATGGCAGTGTACTCATACACCTAAGATCTCAAGTACATACTAAGGTTTACGCAATACAAATGACAATACCAATATTCATGTGACAAAATGAGTAAGAATCAATCCAATAAAAAAGTACATAGGAAATACGAAACAACGTATTCTTGTTCCCTTTTAAGTTCAACGTATTCTTGTTCTCTTTTAAGTTCTTAAAATTGGGACACCTTATATAATCACTGTAACAGTAGCTGTTTTAGAAATTGAACCGTTTGTTTTTTCATTGCAGAAATGCGTCCAAAACATACATATGAAATGACAATCAGTGCAGACCCTGATCAGACTGCCGGATCTGGATCTGTAATGTTTGATCAGGTTTATCTATCCAAATACTTAGAATTTTTACTATAATACGAGAAGAAACAAAGTCATCTACACTTTAGGGAATAGGGTGACTTTATCGGTCAAATCACAGATACACTGTCTGTGTCTATATTTGATTATGTCAGATTACTGAAGCTTCCTAATTTGATCAAGAACAATTCACTGTGAAAATAAATTCTAGAAAGTGTTAATTCTTGCTAGCTGAAAACTAGATCTTATGTTTAATTGTCAGAGGCTTCATATCATCATATAACTGACCGCTTTATTGGTATCGACTTCGCCGACTAAGTTCGTTAGAATGTCCTTCGAAAGTGTTACCAATGATCAGTTTGATTGGTTACTTTAAAATACTTTCTGTAAATTGTGGCGCAGCGACAAGTGTTGCCGCTGCATAATATTTCTACTTTTGCGCAAATTTGACAGAGAAGCTTGCTCTATAATAACTAAAACTGAATCGCTGAATCTTACCGAGAAGAAAGAAAAAAGCAAATATATCATCCGTAATATTTTTAACAAATTGTTCTATTATTAATAATGTCATAATCATCTTTCATTGTTCTTGTAGACATCTTATCTTCGAAAGACGAACGAAATAATAATTCTTAGTACAGCTAAATTACTCGTGATAAATGCTAACAGGGGCCGTAGTCATAAAGCCACTTAAGTCGTTGCTATGCGGTTGCTAAGGCTAAATATCTATTAAGGAGATTCCCTACAACTATGCAATTTGGTCTGGAGGAACAGTCTTACAAAAACTGTTCTTCCAGACCAAATTTCATAGTTGTAGGGAGTCTTCTTTATAGATATTTAGCCTTAGCAACCGCATAGCAACCACTTAAGTCGTTTTATGAATACGGCCCCAGATTGCACATCTTATGAACGCATGATTCCGTCTTACCTGCAAATTAGAAAATTAAGATACTTCAGATGGATAGCGAAATTTTAACATGAGCCCTGACACGTCAAAACCAACAAAAAGGCATGTGCGTCCTGCGAAGACTCAGATCAGTCTGGGCATCCGCCTAGTCAGATTAGAGTTTTGGCTGTGCATCCCTTTAAGCGGATGCCACCCAGACTGATCTGAGTCTTGGTTGGGCGCTCATGCCACTTTGTTGGTTTTGTCGTGTTGCGGCTCACATTACTATTCGACTAATATGCATGTAAGGAATATTTGAACCAAATTAGTGATCTGAAGTAAAAGCACTGATGGAGTTGTCATAAAACTTATTAAAGTGGTCAAAACGAAATTTCATTTCAGTTAGGCCTCCTTCAGGAATTGTGTTAGAACTCCACCAGTTAGGCTATGTTTCCACAAAAGACCTTACGAACATGCAAGTCGAATGCCGTTGTTTTATTTTAGCTACTCATTTGAAGAAGCTAGATTTTACCCTTTATTTGCTTCGGTATCACATTTCATGTCTCCCGGCTAAATTCAGATAATGGAAAAGCGTTTTGAACTAAGCTATGGGATTTTAGACGACTTGACGCCATCGCTGCGCCGCTAATGTTAGGGTTCTTCCGTAACCTAGCAACGACATTTGCAAGGTCATGACAGTGCTAGAAATTCCTGACTAAAACGATGGGAAAATGCGATAGAGAAATGTTGACCGTTTGATTCCTTATTCATTATCATTTGCCTGAAACTCAGACGTTTGCAGGACTTATTGGATGGCCCTCGTATTAACGCTTTTTTTTTTTTTTTTAAATTTGGCTGCTAAGTGAAATATATACGAAAAAATATGGATGAGTTGTTTATTCGCCATTCTGTTTTGTGAAATGTTCATAAATTCTTACAAGTACTTCCTGGGGCCGTATTCATAAAGCCACTTAAGTCGTTGCTATGCTGTTGCTAAGGCTAAATATCTATAAAGGAGATTCCCTACAACTATGAAATTTGGTCTGGAGGAACAGTCTTTATAAGACTGTTCCTCCAGAGCAAATTTCATAGTTGAAGGGAATCTCCTTCAAAGAAATTTAGCCTTAGCAACAGCATAGCAACCACTTAAGTCGTTTTATGAATATGGCCCCTGGACTGAACAACGCTTTATTCAGAAATGTCAGAATAAATGAAGACTTGAAAAAATATCTGTTTCGGTGCTACAGGTATAGAATTAATTTGAGCCGCGACGCAAGAAAACCAACTATGTGGTTGTGCGCCCAGCGCAGACTCAGATCAGCCTGGACGTTCGCCCAGTTTGACCAAACTCTTTATGAAGTGTTCAAATAGTAGCTGAGGGTCTAAGCTACCTTCATGCGGTCAGCGAAGACAATGATCAGACTGGGCGGATGCCCAGGCTGATCTGAGTCTGCGCTGGGCGCACAACCACATTGTTGGTTTTGTCGTGTCGCGGCTCATTTATTTATTTTTATTTTTTTTGATATTAATATTATTTTTTTGCATTATCCAAAGATGTCTCTAAAATGATGCAAGCTATATATAACATGAGACGGAGGAACAAAATAAGACAATGAATTGCTGAAAATATCGAATGAAGCAAGTGGGTAACACTTTGCCTCATTGTATAAAAATATTTTAAACTGATAAAAGGCTATACAAATACTTGGAAAGAAGATGCAAGTAATAGGGAAAGAATGACGTCATTTCTTATAATATATAGTGAAGCTTTTACACTTATAATGTCAAATTCAGCAAACTCGGAACTTTATTCTCTATATCTTTAATGTGTTTGTCAGCAAAAATGTATTTTGTGTTCGCAGGTTGTGCTTTGTGCTTATAGCCTTTTCCCGTGTATCTTTATTGCATATTTCTATATCTTACTACCTTATACCGGAAATTGTGTAGCACGAATGAGTAAAAATTATAGTTTGCGCGCAGCTATGTTTTTATATAGAAAGATAGAACTTAGGAGATTTCGTATGACGAACGAGAATTGTGTCAGAGGATTGTGAAACGCATTTGTTATTCTCCTATAACCTCTAATATAATGTAATAAGTCTGTGTTCAATTTCATTACTCGGGGTCTTTTACAAATGGCTGTCTTTGTTGTTTTGACAGCCGTTTGATGCACACTGCAACTGAGCAGAGATTTTAATTCCTTTGGCGCCAAGCAGCTAATAAAATGTCGTGTACGCTTCAGTTGAATTGTTATCCCAGCAAATAAACATAAGGACAATGCATAGGCAAATGCACAAGTTGGCAAAAATGGCAAAAAATAACGTTATGAAAAAATTGCGCAGTTAAGCAATGACGTAGATCACATTGTGTTTATTTACACTGTAATATTTTAGGAAAATACGTTCCTTTGTAGGCAAAGAAAACACGAAAGGGACCTAGAGAGTCACTCTATTTCATGCCATGGTGGTCGATATAGAAATAATTCTATTTTGGAGAATAATAACCACTTGGTAATATAACAGGCACGTAAAATTCAAGTTTTATATTATTTAGACAAAACAATAGTGAAGATGTTTTAGCCTGGCTCAACCACAGTTCAAAGGTAAAAGTCTGAAGTAAAATTAGTTTGTGGTGCGTTAAGTGTTAGACTCACGCCAGTTTTCTATCCTTAAATTCATTCTGTTGCAAGGTGAAACTTGTGCACATGTTCAAAGGCTGCTTAAGACGTTAAAAATTCAATTGCAAAAGCTTTCCTTGTACTTGATACGAACCGTACCGACTTGTCAGTTATAGTTATTCGTACTCACGATTGACTCGAAGCCAAGAAAGAAGCTATGACAGACCATAATTCACACATAAAGTCAGCTCCAACGTATTGAAATCTTAGTTCAAGACATCTGCTTTCATCCCGGTCTTATAAGGACAAAACTGAGGCTGCAAGACACACAACGAAAAACAAACGATAAAAAATGTAAACCTTTACAGAAATTATGGTATTTCAAAATACATGTATTCCGTATACGTTAAATTGTAAGATAATTAGAGTGTTTGAATTCTTAAATTTTATTTGCAAGGCAAAGCCCTATCTCCCACCCCACCGCCAGTAGTTTAAACTACTGTCGATTCCAATGAGAAACTTCTGATGCGACACTTATTTGAGCCGCGACACGACAAAACAAGGTTGCATGTGCGCCCAGCAAAGACAACAAAACAAAGTTGCATGTGCTCCCAGCAAAGACTCTGATCAGTCTGGGCTTCCGCCAAGTCCTACGCTGTGTGCTTAAATGGTAGCTAAGAGTCTATGGCTGATCTGAGTATTCGCTGGATGCACATGCAACTTTGTTGGTTTTGTCGTGTCTCGGCACAGTTCTTGTATTTGCACGTAATGTGATCACCTGTCCACTTTTCACTTTGCTCATTGTCTTGTGTCGTTGGTTAATATTGAAAATGGGTAAAGAAAAGATGTTTATGTACTTTTTGTGTTTTGCTAGCTTGCTTTGATTGCTGGCTCGTTTAACAGTTCTTCTGTATTGAACTGACCCACTAGGCACAAAAGGTTGAATCAATATTGATTCAACCTTGTGTGCCTGCTGGGCAGTGTATCTGTCATCGAAGATGTGCTATTCCGTTTTGTTGTTTTTCGTTCTTCCCTTCTCTTTCTTCTTTGTCTTTTTCTTTATGTGTCTTGACTGGTTTGTGCTTTGCAATTTTGTCCTTTCCTGCGAGCGTATCTTAATTTAAGTCGCTAGACGACAAACTGCATGTGCGCCACACCAAGACGCAGATCAGCCCGAGCATTTGCCCTGTATGTTCAGAGTATTCAGATCCCCTTCGATGTAGCTAAGATCCCCTTGGTCCCCTGGGATGTAGCTAAGATCCTCAGCTACCCTTCAAGTACGCAGCAAAGACTCTGATCAGACTGGGCCAACGCTGATCTGAGTCTTCTCTGCGGACATGCCACTTTGTTGTTATTGTCATTGTATTCATTAAGGGTTTCAGAGTATTTGTGTGAAAAGAATATATTGTTCCAAATGTTAAAGAAAACGTTTTTCTGCACATCTGCAAATTAAACTTAAATTCTGACTTTTTCAAATAAAAAGTATATTTGCAAAGGACAGATATTGAAATTTGTGCAAGATTTGTGTAGCTGGTCGACTATATGACCTGAAATACTCCGAACCTTACTAAATATACTTACGGACAAAAGTTCTGCACGGATGTTAACATAACATCTGTGCAGAACTTTTGTCCTTAAGTATATTTGCTATGTCTGCCGCAGTCATGATATTAAAATTTTTGTTCCAAATATATTGCCACAAAACCGTTACATAACTTGGAGACGGTGACAGCTCAATTTGTTCTTCTAAAATATGCTAACTTCATTTCATTTGTTAGAAAAGCCCTAAATACCGAAACTTTATAAGTCTAGACTAGTTTTGGCATTGAAAACCAAGAAGCAGGAAAACCGATTGATTTATATCAATGTCCACATATTTGCAATTCATATTTTTCCACATTTTATCAGACAGGCTGATAAGATGTGTTCTGTCACAGCCAATAACAGCTTATACAATGTATTTCCATGGCAATACCATCAGGCATTACAAAATTGTAAATGGGGTTAAAAGCATTTGCTCTGAATTTGCACTGTGGTACAACTATGAATGAAAAGTTTATGTAAATGTGATTTGGTAGACGCTATACATTATTGAACAATAAAGTTTTTTTTTTTTATCGCGTTCATCATAAATCTCTTATCAGCTGAGCCGAGAAACGCATATAGCATTTGCAAACAGTGAGTTTGCACATCCGTAGTCTTATCAGTGTATTTCTTGTTTGGGTCATGATAAATGCATCCTAAGAAAATATTAATGCCAAAAAAGCACTGATCGGACTGTTTGATGCTGAATTTGAACGTAGTCGTTAACGTTGGCTCTTGGTATATAAAATCTCTTTACGAATTAAGGCTGATTCATAATATTTAGTCTTCGTTAATGCTTGGGTAGTGTTAATAGTTAAGTCTACGACGCAATTTCCTACAAAACGAGGGCGATTTCAATGATACAGTCCATGTATAATATTCAGCCACTATCCCGGCTTATTTTAAGTCATTTTGAAGATAGCGTTCTACCTCAGCCAGTGTAAGAGGGCATGGCCGGTGTTGCGTATTTCGTAATTTATGTAAGTCATGTAAAAAACAATTTAACAGGGCCTGCTGTTTTCAATTTTGCTTATGCAAGATCAAAGTTTTCAGAATTTATCAGGCTAGGGCCATACATAACATGATATTCACTAACCCCTACAGCACTTTGGATGGACAACATCGGGATGGGCCAGCGAAATATGTACAAGGTGTCTGTATATTTCAGGTTCTCCATGGTCGAAAGCATACTCGATTAAACTAAAAATTTAGGACGATTCCGTATTTGGGGACAAAAAGCTTTGCTTTCCTAACCATACGCAGACTAAACAGAAAGCAAGACACGTTAGCTTGTAGCCAGTGTCACCGGAGGTATATTAGAACTAAAATTTCACCCGGATTATGATCTGGATCTTGCCATGCAAACCCACAGTTTGCGCCCGACTCAGTTATTTCTTTCATTATGCTTAAGCCTTTGTTAAAGGTTAATAAACCTCACTTTAGTAGCTACTTAGTATCGTGATGATGCGGAGACACGGTTTGCAAAGAGTAAATGGACATTCGGGTGGTGCCATTTCGAGGTGTTCTTCGGGAACGGGGTCATAACGAATGACATTAAGTGACTTAGTATATAAACCAAACGTGCGTTATAGCCTAAAAACGTTTTTGCAGCATGAGCCATAGCATGAATCAGAGTTCACTGAGTATGCTTGTTCTCTCAGCATTACGTGTGATCTTCTGCAATCCTAGTATTATAGAGGATAAGTAAATTTAACCAAGAAAATGCTGAAACAAAGCTTAACCAATATATTCGGAATATCAGAACTGTATCACCGCTGATCACTGTTATTTCTTAGATACCAATCTCCAGACAATCCAATTATCTGAGATATAAGGGTTGTATTGTATTAGATGGTTACAATAAATTTTCATAAACATGACAGCTACATGATAATTTGCATGAGAAGATCTGAACCATGATAGAGTAATTGCTTGCCAAGTCTGGTTCAAAACACTGCTGTAGAACGACAAGAAAGATTGTGAATGAAAACTTAGTTATGCTTATCTTTATGTGTGAAAGCGTGTGTGTATTTTATAAATTATAAATACATGTATTGGTATTTCCTGTTTATTACAAGGTGTGCCTACAACATAACAATTTGAGCCACGTCATATGACTTCCAACAATGTGGCAATTTTGTCATGTGATATTCAGAACATCCTTCTCTTCCGCACATGGTAATCAGAGACCTTACTGTTGGCTCTATGGCCTGGGTTTTTTTTCCATAGAAGACTGACGTGACAAGCTAAGGCTCTGTTCGCATGGCTGCTACTGGTGATGTCTTTGGTGGTGACTAATTTTGTGTTGTCTCTTTCTCACATGGTGTCTTAGGTTGGATCTGGAATTGAATTGTGTCAATTCCTGAGAATTTTCCTACTTACTTTAATCAGAAATTTCCTACTCACTTCTGATCAGACTGCCCTTATGCATGTGCAGTCTGATCAGAACCTTTGCTTGTTACCAGTGCCACATTGTTGGACATCACATAATGTGGCTCAAATTATTACTTGTCTGTTATCTTGAGCATATAAATCGATTCCTAAATAATATATCATTTGGAAGTGAGAAGCACTTTTAAGAAGCAAAGCAACGAGGCTCGATTAGCAAGAATGCGATGGGCATTAATCTGAGCAGAGCTCTATCTTTAACTCAGAATATGTCAACATGCATGTACTATTGACGCTGGCTTGATAGTAGCACTGTTAAATCTTTATTAGAGTCTACAAATACGTAAGTACGTAGATTCTGCGAACTCAGGAAGCATCTATACAAAGTAAAGAAGGAAAAGCTGTGTTTTCTGAGGGTCTGACCACCAATGTCTTTGGTGGAGCCCGTCGTGGCCCAGCTGTTGTTACTGTGCTACATGTATCTATCGGGAGGTATGATTGATACTGTCTCACATTTGACCAGAAACGTACAATTATATACTTTTTCTAATGATATATACTCTATACTCTGTATTGGTATGACTATGATAATTTAGACATAATAAAATTGCAGGATGGTAGGTAATATTATCAAAGCAAAAAAAAATAATAGAAACAAAACTGCCAAAATCTTCAAAAGGTTTTGATGCTTCTTTAGGTTTCGATGGTTTTCGATAAGTTACCTTTTAGTTTGCTTCCTAATTTTGCAATGATACAAACTGCACACGCAACTCGATCAAAATCAAAATTGAGCCGCGACACGACAAAACCAACAATGTGGTTGTGCGCCAAGCGAAAACTCAGATCAGCATGGGCATCCGCGAAGTTTGATCACTCTCTTTGTTGTGTGCTCAAAGGGTAGCTAAGGGACTAAGCTACCTCCATGCGGACAGCGAAGACTCTGATCAGACTGGGCGAATGCCCAGGCTGATCTGAGTCTGCGCTGGGCGCACAGCCACATTGTTGGTTTTGTCTTGTCGCGGCTCAAATTAACTCGCAAATATAATGACACTACAATTTTAACATCATGAGATTATGGCCTTTTTGAGTATCTTCATCAAAGATGAAGATACCCAAACAAGGCCATAATCTCAGACACACGGTAACAAAGAACTGCGACAGAAGAGCTGCCCTGGATCGGTCAGTTGTTAACTAGTTTTAATTTAAACTTTATTTCGGACGATACCTCTCACAATGCAGCTGTGGCTATGATGTTATATACCTGTAAATGCAGCACGTCTTTAATGTGTATGTGGCAACCTTTCAAGATGCCACCGCCAACAAATACAGCGCATAAGGATTATGTTTGCCTCTGCTTCTATTTTGGAGCGTCCTTTGCTGATTTCCCCATTTCGCAACATTTCCTCATTTCTTCTGCCCTTATAAAGTTGTTCTTTAAGAATGTACCGGTCATGCCATATTCTGTAATATAGTTTGTTAAAATATAAGAGGATCCCTTTGTTATGTCAATGATTACATTTCACTGGATATATTCTATTAGAAGACATACTGCATAATCATGCATATATTATTGCTTCCTTTTGGGTCATTTGGCCCATACTGGTAACTTAAAAACTCGGAAAATACTTGTGACTTTGAAAATCAAATAGTGCTTAAGCAAGTACTATGGAGCGTATATATTCTAGCAAACAACATATATTAGGTGTTTTACCAAGAGTCTCAAAACGAATTGACATCGATATTCGTTCTTGTATGACATGTGTTATTTGTTTTCAAAGACAACCTTATTATACATAAACGTTATTCAATCTGACATCGACAATTAGATCGAAGGCACTAGCATGTTTTATAGATAATTGCAAATGAAAAAAAATCCTTGTTTTACTAGACAGCTCCCTCCCTTTTCCAGGATAGGAAAAAAACTGATGCACCTGTACTGCAATGCATTACCACACTTCTTTCGAACTGACTGGACTATTGTTTCTTAAAAGTTACATTCATTTGGTTTCTTGTAACAATACCTTTATAACTCGTATGTGGTATCATATGATCCGATATCAATATGCTTATATTTATTGGAGTGACAGAAATATTCTATTCTTTTACCCGCTCTACGTACTCTACATTGGTTAAGCTTAAATAAATTGTTGCTGCTTGTGTTGGGGGGTGGGGGGGGGCAGAGGGGATGAATTTTCCAATAAAAAATACATCATACGCAAATGACTTCATACAGACAAGAGAAACTTCCAGCAGTTCGAGTGTGAAGACAATACAGCGCGCCATATTTATCAAATGCTTTGCAAAAGTTTGAACGGATTAAAATACACTAATATGTTTATTTCTGTAAAGAGCTTCAGTATTTTACATACCCATGAGTGCAACATGATCTCTCAGCTATGAACGTACAACAAACAGCCATCCAAAGTTCGTATTTAATTCAAAGTTGATTGGTTGGTTGTTTTGGGGATTAACGGCCCTTTGAGACAGTATTTCAGTCTATACCGGACCGTCTCCTAGAGAGAGAGAGAGAGAGAGAGAGAGAGAATGAAAAGAAAAATAATAGACAAGAGTAAAAGCAATCTAAATCACCGCGTTCGCACCCTTTGTAAGCACAGTAGGTCCTTGTCCCACTATTATCGAAATGAGTAGGACGCCCCTGCACTGGGAGTTACCCAGCACCATTTCCAGACCCAACCATCCCTATTTAATTCAAAGAAAATAATTATGATAGGCTCTTAAAAACTGTCCATTTAAAGCAATGAGTATCCTGATAGGAGTGAAAAGTAAAAAGAAAGGCAATGATCAGGAATTAATACAATCAGGTCCAATATGTAACTCCCTAAAAACCAAAAGAGAAAGAAAAATATACAAAAAAATGACAAACGTTCGCGTAAGACACGCATGGTAAACCAAATTAGCATCTCTTGCCAAAAACAGGTGGTACTTCAGCTACCCGAAATGAACACAGCAGTAACATCTACCATTATCTATTTTCTATAATTCAAAAACTCTTTCGGCTAATGCTACCCACCATGTCAGCTAGTCTCGGCTATTGAAGCCTTATCAGTGACTCTCGGTTCTAATCTGGCGATGAAAGTCGGAGGTGGTAGAAAAGAAAAAAAAAACGTTTTGTGGCTTGATATATTTCGTTGAGTGTTTCAAACTTCAGGGGCTGGTGGTTGAGCAATGATGCTGGTTACTTCCAGTGCCGGGGCGTCCTACTCATTTGGCTAAAAGTAGAACAAGGGCTTACTGTGCTTGCATTGGGTGCGGACGGGCATTGTTAGGAATTTTTTTCTCTCGTCTATCATTTCTATTTTCTTTATCCCTCTCTCTGAAATACTGTCTCAAAGGGCCGCTTAACCCAAAACAACCAACCAACCAGCCAACAAAAAGTTTCAAACTTTAATACCATTACAGTCGTTTAAAAGAAAATACTGCAACCGATGAAGTCCCAATTAAATGGTTTAACTTTCACAATGCTTAACTATAATTTCTGAGCAAAAACTCCTTTTTCATATGTCTCAGAATCTGTTAAAATGATCCAAGAGGACCAGAAACACTATCTTACTGATACTTTATTCATGTAGCTATATTTCAATGACTAGAAAGTTTTTGGATTGAAAGTTTGATCAACAGACTGTCACGCAAACACGTGATAATTAATTTAATGTAACAGTGCTCTTGTATGGCTTTGTTTGAGCATATTTTGAAATCATCGAGTTATGAATGTCCTCAGAGACGATACTTATTAAATTTAAAGCCTTCCTTTATCCACACATGTTAAATGTCTCTCAGTTTCCCTGCTAATTCTATCATTAACTACACGTCACAGTTGCCAAAAAAATTAAAACAGAATCTCTGTTCAAAATTTACATTTTCCTTTTATCTACTAAATTGGTGTTATACATTCAAACCCACTTACTCTTGATTTTCATTTATCTCAGGAATCTTTTTCAAGAAGAAAGGATGTGTTTAACGTAAGTTTTAGCCAATATTATTCTCGAGACCCCGTCGAAAATCGGTACCTACCGCAACATGCAAATAATTCGGTTTGCAGCCTGAATGAGCAGATGCCTTTAGACCCAGCAGTTTCTTTTTTTTTTCTTTTTTCTTTTTTTTTTTTTTTTTTTTTTTTTTTTTGAACATGAAAAAAACTGAGGCTATTGCAGATATGTAAGTGGTCAATTTGAGCAGAAATATCACTTTTTGGAGTGAATAATAATATTGCACATATATGCCTAGTGACCCATAAAAGGGACACAGACAGACAGTGCAGACCAAGACCGGACGCCCCGTTTCAGGGTCTGCACTTTTTGCGCATAAGACAAATGGGTAGTTCTCCTTAAAATAAAATTAAAATGATAGAATCAACCAGATACCTCTGATTTGACAAATTGATCAAACATTCTAATGCACTTATAAATGTAACGCGACGTCTGATTGGATAATGTCAAAAATTTGCAACACTATATTCTACGATATACTGTCGCAAACCTGACGTCATTATAAAACGTCGCTTCTCATCGGCTCACGTTTCACGCTATGTAATCACGTGACCTACTTGTACTACGACAGATGCTGCTTTGGTCACCGTACTGCTTAATTGGGACGACTTCCGCAGAACGGCGTTCGAACCATGTGAGTATTTTGAAGAATTCCTTTTCTAATATAGCCAGAAAGGTGAAAGTTCTTGCACGAATAATTGCACCATATATGTTGGTTCTTGCAGCAGAGTTGTCAATTTGATTGGATGGGAAAGAAATGAGAATATCGCAATTTAACGGGTTTGAGTTAGTCGTTTACCACGTTTGTTGTACGAAAAAAAGTATTTTTTACCTAGAAATACAACGAAAAAGACAGAGAAAAGGCTGACTATGGTGCGACGGAAAGTGCATTTTCCAAATGAAATATAGTTTATCTTGACTAGATTAATATTCTATGAGAAAAATAGAATTTTGCGTGGGAAAAAGTGAACTGCTTTCGTAGCATGAAACAAATCCAACTGAACTGCATTTTTGGTTTCCAGGAGTCTGTTACTGCGACTACAGAATGACCAAAAGTTATTCAAATAAAACAGAATAAACTGCACAATACCTAAAATTTACAGATTACAGTACTAAGTATTGCTGTAAGTGTACTAGTATAGGCTGACATGCGATGATGCATGTGTTAGTGCATGTGTTCATGAATAGTTGAATGTCAACATCCTGTAGGTGTCAAAACAACTTGCTGGGAAAGGTGGTGTTTTTCCTTTTTTTTTTCGTCTTGCTGATTAACATTTTAGCTTGAAAAAAGGGCAAATCTGGATAGTGAAGCAACATTGTATAAAGGGTTGGACACTGTCAAAGGGAGCAGGGGTCACTATAGAAGACTATGGTAGAAACAATTATAGTTCACGCTGCCCTTTATAGGCTCCCCTAATATAAGGAGTAAAACTTTTCTTCATCTACACAAGTAACACGCGAAAATATACGTTTGCTATGGTTAAGCCTACACCTGTACACAGGGTAGGGGCTATCGATTTGGTTCAGTGCATTATAAAACAGGTAAAGCAACATGTTCGTAACCAATCAGGAGAAAAACACTCGTTTATATCATTAACCATTGCATATCATGCATCTTAATTATGTGCCACAAATGTGTAAAGACTCATTGGTGTAGTGGACGTCTGCTAGTCATGCTGACCCTTTTTCATATCCTATAAAGATGCAACGTTCGAATCTACCAACATGATAAAGTCTGTTCTTTTCATTCTTTTTAATATTTTTAGGTAATAAAAATGAATATCTTGCATGACAAAAGTTTTCTTTTGTTTTGATTACTCTATATATTTTATGCTCGAAATCAAAAGGGAAAATCCTGCACAGTTGCTGGTCTGATTATGCCCAGAAATATACGCGGGGGTTGTAGGATTTGGTTGGTTGGTTGATTTGATGCTTAACGTCCACGGTAAACAACTAAGGTCATGTCGGGACGGTCAGTTAACCTAACCACACTATTCCTGGGCAGGCTTAGACCTCCTAAGCGGTTAACCAGTACTAAGTGCACATACTTTCGCCAGTAACTGACAACTGCCCTTCTTGAATCAGCGGAAGGAGAAACGAAAGTATGTGGCCAACCGAGATTCGAACCCAAGACCTCTGACTTACGAGTCAGGTGCCCTACCGATTGCGCTACCCGGCCCGGCTAGGGGGTGGGGGGTTGTAGGAGGGAGGGGGATTAAGTAGATTATGGTATATAGCAATATGCACGATGTTTGGTATTCACTTGTCAGTATCAAAGAGTCTTCATCCTAAACGCAAAATTATCGAACACTAAGACTATGAATTCAAGGGTCAGAGAAATTATTGGAAATGTCCTTTTAGCAAAGGCATCTTTTAACCATACTTTAAGGCTCAAGTCGAGGCGAATTGCTGTTACAGTCAAACTTGCTTATGTGGTCACCTCCATTAAGGGGCCACACGTATTTAGCAGCCACCTTATCTTGGTCTCTTGAACCAAACTACAGTGCAAATGAACCTGTGTTAAGGAGTCACTTGTTTTAAGGAGCCAATTTTCATTTGGGTGATCCCTTAGAACAGGTTTGACTGTACTTTGACTTTTTTTTAATTTTCAGGCCGATACGGTAGTCTGAAGTCCTAAACTCTTGATACATCGTTTTACGAAAAGCAGTACAGATGGTGGAATGTAATACCTAAAAAGCAGTTCATCACAACAAAAAGCAGTACATTAAAGAAAACATGCAAAACGGCCGCCTGTCCTTTTCACCTAATAAATACCAGTATTTTTACAAAACATCAGTATAAATGATGTATAATACATATGTGATCATTCAAAAATAGCATAATAAATCGAGTGAAAACACAAATATTTGAGATGACAACAAACAGAAGCACATGACCCATGCAGATTTCTTCAGATTGTCGCTTAAAAACCGTATTCACAGATTAGCTGTCAAAGTACAAAGCAGATTATTCACTGATACAACTTGCTCGATGTAAATCATTTCAATTTTGAAATAATTAGACAAGAAATAAACCAGCTTACCGTCACAACGAAGCGCGTGACTACCATTTTCCTTTACAATTTAGCAGTACGGTGACCAAAGCAGCATCTGTCGTAGTACAAGTAGGTCACGTGATTACATAGCGTGCGTTTGGTTTTATGCAGCTGAAAGCGCTTGCAATTGGTGCAGAGAAGTACACTCTGAAAGGTGAAAATGTGAAAAAGTGCATTATAATGAAAATTTTCTCTTTGGGAGGCGCGTCGCCGTAAAACGGAATTTCCGACCATAAAACCGACGATTTACCTCCCCAAATGACAATTTTGAATACAGTTATCCCCTAACACTTTGCATACCTTTTGTGCTGAGTAACTAGTATTTGTCCATAAATGGTGCTTTAAAAACATTAAGCTATATTGTGCGCTGTAGTTAAGAATATTGATAAACCATTATAAGTACATGTAATATTACTGCACTGTCTTAACATATCTCAAAAGAACAACTCTTATTAACAGCTTAAAACTCTTAGGAAAGAGTAGGTAGGAAAATCCTGCGGAACTGACACAATTCTATCCCAGCAAACACACCATGAGGGAAAAAAGAACGTACGAAGTGTGCTATTTACTTCGGACATAAGTATGCACTAGTTGTCATTCTTTTTCACAGTTATGTCCACCCAGTTTTGAAGTTACCCTTATATGTTGAAACAAATCATTATTTCAGAACTCTCTCACAGTTGGCAATGAATATTCCCAGGTAACTCACAACCAAGGGCGCAACAGTCCTGAGACATTACACAAAGAATAAGTAAGTGTAAGTCAAATAATTAATGAAAACTGAAGAACACTTATTATGTCACTGTCAGTCTCAAATAGGAACTCTAACAGAAGAACACCTGTATTAGTCATTATATAAATCCATAGTAACATTTTACAAGAACCGTGATTCTATATCTGAAGTCCTCTTAATTACTATACTAAGTATCTTATAGCAATTTTATTTCCATAATTTGCATTGGTGGCTCTTACAAAGAGGCTAAGCTGTAGCAGCTTTTATCCTCGGTCCTAGATAAGCTTGCGGAAACTAAGGGCGAGGTTTGTGTCCGGTAAAACAAATTCAAGCCCCCCCCCCCCCCCCCCCCGTAATCTTTTGCTGACCGTTCCAAGGCGGCATTTCTGTTGCGGTCCCTTGATGTTCTATTGTGCTGTGTCCGCTTGTCTATGGTCTCTGGCGGTTTGGTCACCTGTATTGCTGCCCAATCTGCCTTCCATTTAGTTTTGTTTGTAATTAAAATTAAAAAATAAGTAAAATTATATGCATCTTTCCCTGTTGGTTTTGAGAGCGGAATGCGGGATTTGGTTGTATAAATTCCTGATCATTGCCTATCTTTTTACTTTTTATACTCGACCTTGCACCTCGTCATTAGACTGACCAAGATTCACAGGCCACTCCTAGTTTATTTGTTTCAACTAAGTGTTGACATGTGTGATTGTAGCATTCCCAAGTATGATTATTCGTAGGGCCACTCAGAACTTTACTGTCGTTAAGGCATTGAAATAAACCAATATAAGAGGTTACAAGTACCTTCAAAATAAATAATTGCGCCGCGACACGAGAAAACCAGCAATGTGGTTGTGCGCCCAGCGTAGCCTCAGATCAGGCTGGGCATCCGCCCAGTCAGATTAGACTCTTCGCTTAGCACTTAAATGGTAGGTAAGGGTCATAGCTACCTCCATGTGGACAGCGAAGACTCTGATCAGACTAAGCGGATGCCCAGGCTGATCTGAGTCTGTGCTGGGCGCACAACCACTTTATTGGTTTTCTGGTGTCGTGGCTCATATGTTGAATTTTCATGACTGTAGCCTTCAAATGCTGCTGGTAAAGTTTATTTTTTTTTCTTTCCTAGAAGTCCCCGTTTCCGAGGGATAATTTTTCAGAACTTATTTATCCTCCCTGAAGTTGGTCTTAAGCGCCGAGTGGTGCCTTAAAACGTCTTCCCATACTTCATTACAGTGCCGATTATATTAATGGTGTCCATTTTGATAACTAATTATTTGAAAACAGAGCTTCACTTAAGCTGGTGCTAGAAGGTATCAGCAACCTTCACCATTATATTGCTTCTGTTAAAGAGATGCCATAAACCCGAGCCTTCTGTTTTCTTTCTTGCTTGAGTTCCTAGTTCGAAGAGATACACTTTTGAACCTAATCTTATATACTGGCACTAATACTTAATTTCTTTGATTACGTAAACAAAATTAACCTTTTAATTTATACTAAATAGATCAGCCTACCAATCCTTGCAGTACATAATTTGATTTTACACTATTTGAGGCGTTTAATTAAGGCTTATAACATTTAATATGATACATTTGTCTTAATAAATATGCTTGAATGTGTCAAGGGCTAGTCTTTCAGACCATGCCGGGTCGTCTTCATGCGTTAACGAGACTTGATGTCAGGGAAACAACGTAAGCAGATATTCAAATACCATTCCTTTCTATAATACTGATTAGTAAATCACGTTAGATACAACGACGCAACTGGCAAGTTTGTTTTGGTTTTTCGTAGTGTATTGGCTTTATGCAGCTTTTAACCAGTAGCTGAAAAGAAGACCTATATGTCGCCTTAAGTTTATTATAATTTTGTGACTCAACTGCCAATCATACAAACACGGAACATTTTGTTTACAAATCGTGGAGCTTAAAACCTCGAATTTCAGTAAAACCGTAGACTGCGCACAGAATCCTTAGATGAGCAGATCTGTTTCCTGTTTCTTACAAAGTATCTTCTGTAGATACAGTGTTCAGATATTTTGTTTCTATTTGCTTCGGTAATACTGGTACTTTTCGCTTCAGCCAGTTCTTCCATTAACCTGCGGCGACGCCGCCGCAGGTTAATGAACGAACTGGCTCAAGTTTTGCTTTTTGCGCATGTTTCTAACCGCGAACATTAAAAATCGCGAAAACTAATGTTTATGTTTTTGATCCTTAACCGCGAAAATTTGAACCCGCGAAAATTACCGGGTATACGGTAGCTGGATAGGAAACAACTACGCTCTTTCACATTTTATGAAAATTAAGAGTATAGTAAGTGTTTCTCAATATGTAGGGTAATATTCATGTGTACTTTAAAAGGGGCATTAACGTCACATTGATCACGGAAAATTAAAAACATATCCAGATATAAATAATATGACTGTTGAAAATATAGGTCGAAAAACTCAATATGTATCGAGTTGGAAAGCTGATGAAATTTCAAGAACGAAATTACATTTGGTAGCGCTGACAGACACAAAAAGACATGATTTATACAGATTCCCTATATTTGGCATGTGGAAGAATGGCATACTTGTCAAATTTATTGAAATGATCATATTGAATGACACATACTATCCTTATTTAAATATACCACAATATCCTTCACCGGAGTAGATTAAATTTTTCATATGAACTGCATATTTAATTGTATTTATTCGCATTCGGGCTCCTGTGCTTAATGATGTCAAGTGTAAAAATGCTAAATGATCAAATTTGGGTGTAAACACTTCATTCTGACAGACAACCTAAACAACTAAGCCACATTTAAGAAACTGGTAGCAAATTATCAGGGCCACTGCACTGTTTGGACTTACTTCTGTTGCGATTTCCGACTAAAATTTAAATCATTGGATATAAGGTCAGTTTCAACCAATCTTATTGATATAATTAAAAGAATTTTCAGGCGACAATAAAGCGCGACTTAGAGTTTATCTTTAACTAGCGCAAGTTTAATATGGACAATCCCCACAAAGATCAACTGCAGTGTCAGAATAAACAGTTTTCCAAAGAATAATTCAAACCCCTAGAATATTGTCAGGGATATGACAATATCAATGAGTTCTGAAATATAGGTCACAGCGGCCAAGACATGACCTGAGGTCAATCACTGTATCTGAATGTACCATTACACCAAGTATGACACAAGTCAATGAAATAGTGATAGATATATTTTCTTAAATCACAGGACCATAAACTAAAGGTCACACTGACCTACGATTAGTATTAGGACATTCAAGTGTCAGGCCGATGCATTTATCCAAGTATTATGCAAATCCATGAAATAGTATAAGAGATATTGATGGAAATCACTAGACCATTAAATATAGGTCACACTGACCTACAATAAGTATGAGGTCACTAAACCATGAACCAACGTATGATGCAAAGCCATGATATAGTCGTTCAAATGTTGGCTAAAATCACTGGACCATGAAATATAGGTCACAATGACCTATAATCAGTTTGAGGTCACTCAGAGTATTAACCCAAACCATTCGCACAAGTATAATGCAAATCCATTTAAAGTGCTGGAAATACAATGCAAAATCACTGGACCCTGAATCGTAGGTCACACTGGCATACAGTTAGTATAAGTCACTCACAGTGTCAGCCAAAACCATGTAAAGCTTTGCAATAGTGTTAGAAATATGAGGTAAAATCACTAGGCCATTGAATATAGGTCATACTGACATTCAGATAAGATGAGAACATTCATAGTGTCAGCCAAATTATTAACCCCAGCAATAAGCAAATCAATAAAATGGTGATAGAAGTATGAGGCAGAACCACTGGACCATGGTTTAGGTCACACTGACCAACAATTAGTATGAAGTGACTCAAAGTGTTAGCCCAAACCATGAACCCATGTACGAGGGTCATCCAAAACGTTCTGTCGCTGGCTTACATCTCGAAAACGAAAGGTGGTATTCACCTAAAATAAAAACCATTCAGAAACCGTGTTTTTATCACATAGCTATAAGAAACTGATCTTTGTATCAATGACATTACATTCACAATCTACTTTTAAAAGAAGGGTACCCTCACCCTTCTGGCGTAGATGAACCTCCAGCAATGTCTAATGAAGGGGTGTCTATTATCGCTGCCTGGTGCCTACGATATTTCAGGTGCTAATAAACACCGCGAAAAATCTCCAAGTCATTCTGTCCATTTAAAAGAGTTTACAGCATTTCGTAATCTGAGCATTATGCAAACAACGCCATAGGAAAATTGACCTGATCATGTTCTAAGTACAAAAGCTTCATAAGTATACAATATTTTAAATTCTGCAGCATACAGGTACTACTGCAGTAGACAATGACAATGTGATCTCAATCATCATTTAAAAAAAAAATCCCAAAAAGGAAGGCACAGTGGGTCCTTGAAAATCATGAGACTGTGTATTTCACCATTTTCCTGTGACACCATAGATATCAAGCTTTTGCATCGCATATAATTGACAGAAGTCGCTGATTATTATGTAGTGCCCCACATAATGCAACAGACAGCAACCCTGAAAATTACAGAATCCTACGATATGCAATTGACGAGATATTCAGCATGAATCACAAGCCAGCAGGAAACAATCATGAAAGTAGGCTAGTGTCAAATACAAGGTCTGTTTTTGAGCTTATTACTCAACCAGGTGGCATGTTTTCATTATGTACCTGACATCAGTATAAAGATAAAAGATTGCTCTTTTGATTGTTGCAAACCGTGGTAAGCTATCACGTCTGTGAGCAAAGTTATGAGTCCAGTGACAGAACTTTTCGGACGATCCTCGTATAAGGTAAATCGATGAAATAGTATTAGATAATATCACTGCACCATAAATATAAGTCACTGGCCTTCAACTTTTATTATAAGGTCAAACACCAGGCCAAACTGAGTCATCAGGCCTTAATTAATTTGTGCATGCTAGGAAGAACATTTTCTTGCATTTATCAAATATTAGATTCAGGATGCACACAAAGCGCTTCAAACCGTAACACTAATGCTAACTGTTATTGTGATCAGACTTTGCAAATAAAGTTCAATAGTTAAAAGAGCAAATTATCTTACCTTATATTAATCATATAAAGATTTAAGAAATGCTAGTATTACGATCATAGCTTTTGATTGTTTATCTATTTTTATTGTTATTATTTTTTATCATTTGTTTTGGAGTGGAGGGGGTGGGGGACGGTGGGTTACGGGGGAGTTTATTTGACTTTCAAGCTAGTTTATTGCCTTGCCACCTAGATTTCTTCATTAGTAGATTAGATTAGAAGCCTTTTTATGAATTGTCGCAAAAATTTTATGTACTGTGGAAATCCCATTGACATCAAACATTTGTATAAGCATTGTGGCGTGAACTGCAACCTTCTTTCTGGCCTCAGAGGCGATCGTGTATTAGTTTCCTAAATTCAAACATTCGCATACCTTTCCCTTCCCGACTGCCGTGTATCAGTGACTTTCAAGTTTGTTTGTTTGTTGTTGTTTTTTCATATTTTTTTCATATTTTTTGTCATTATTTATCTATTATTTTGTTTAGTATATTTGCAGGATAATTCAAAACGGCGGTGATAAAATAAGTCGCGACACAACAAAACCAACAAAGTGGCATGTGCGCTCAGCGAAGACTCAAATCAGCTGGACATCCGCCCAGTCTAATTAAAGTCTTTGCCTTGCACTTGGAGCTAGCTTAGAACTTTAGAAACCCTTTAAGCGCACATCAAAGACTTTGATCAGACTGGGCAGATGCCACTTTGTTGGTTTTGTCGTGGTACGGCTCATTAATGTTTAACGTACTTTACACGATAGTTCTATTTTAAGTTCAGACTCAGATTGTGCAAATAGCTATAATCTTTGCTTGCTTTTTAGGGGCATAGCAAAGAAGACTCTTGTCATACTCCGCAGATTTTTAGACTAATCTGAGTCTGCGCCCTGTCTTATATGTTTTCATGTCGTGATATATTCCAGTAAACAATTTTCGCAACGACTTCACTTCATTGAATATCTTTCGTCTATTTCACGCTTCCAGGATGATTTAAAGCGCTGACAAAATGTCATTAAGTAATGAGCCGCGACGCGAGAAAACCAACAAAGTGGTTGAGCACCCAGCCCAGACTCAGATCAGCCTGTGTATCCGCCAAGTCCAATCAGACTCTTTGCTAAGCGCTCAAAGGGTAGCTAAGGGCCTAAGCTACCTTCATGCGGACAGCGAAGACTCTGATCAGACTGGGCGGACGCCCAGGCTGATCTGAGGCTGGGCTGGTCGCACAACCACATTGTTGGTTTTCACGTGTCGTGGCTCTAATTTTATCGATATTGCTTTTGAAATCCATGTTATTTTAAGAGACTATTGAAACTAGTAAAAGAAAAATAACGCAATTTTGTCCCATTGCACAATCATTGCAAAAGACGTCAACAAATTGCATCCTTACTTTCACGTGTCACATATTTTTGCCGCTTGTACTTTCCATGGCATCTTTATCAACGCATTTCAAATGTCAATATTCGTAAAGTGCACTGCCATGTCGCTGTAATACCGTATAAACGAAGTTACAGCTGCAGGCGTAGTCGGACAGTTAAAACGTTCTTCAGACAAATTATTCATTTTCAAAGCCAGCTGTTCATTGTAACAAACATCTAGAACCACTGTTTCATGACATTTCCAAAGCTCTTATTACGGGCATACTGCTATTACCTATGAAAATTAAGGTCCTTGACCATTTCACTTAAGTCATGTGGGTACACCTATAGTTTTCTTTGTCCTTTTTACAAAGTGGAACAATTTTTGTAACTTCTGTTTGTTTTTCTGCCTATGAAAGCCTTCCAAAATAGGTAACCCATGGGAAATGGAGAAAAAGCTAAAAATCATGGGAGAGTGGCTTCCCTTGAAAATGTAAAACATTCACATAAAATTATCCTGACTTTCAATCATATACCAGACATTTTGAGGACTTGCATCACTGCAGAACCACATTCAGACCTCAGCCTTTACTTTGTGCTCGGGTCTTTGATCATTACTTAAGAAATAGACTTGCTAACAGTGATTTGTTGCCCAATAAAAACTGCTTGGATTTCAGTCCTGAATTGGCCATGGCAAGAGCGCGAAGCGTGAGTGATATATTCACTCACGACTGACCGACGAAACTGCAAGGGTATCATTCATATTGTTCCTGTCTTCCGCCATTACATGAATTAATCCCGCCAACAATGTTGACTGTAATAGAGGCGTTTACATGTATTACTTCAGATTTTGAAGCGATAAAACGACGTGACACCGTCTCACGTCATGGAAATGAAATTTGACGTCAACAAAAATCAAGATGACGTCCGAATAGAGCTGACGTCAGGCTAGTCCAACCAGTGGTTTGTCACGCAGTATATAACTAGATTTTACCATTGGCTATATAGGCGACTAGTGATTGATTCATAATTATCTTTTTCTTTATTATTATTATTTAGAACTACTGCGGTCGTCATAATACCTGGTAGCAAGGACATTTCATTACTGATAACAAATGTACTTTTTTATGGGTCAGATATATAGAAGTCAAGTCCTGAGATAATCGGACTAAAGACATTTTGCAAAGTAAACATGCTCAAACCAGAATGCAACGTTGAGCAAAATGTCCAGACCAAACACATCTCGCATTGACAATATTTGCATTTATACAGTGCAAAGTGTATGTGCTGAGGCCTGTTTGGATATGTACCTTTGAATTATTCAGAAGGACAAAAGTTCACATGACTGAAACAGCTTATCGTATGTTTGTATAGTTAGTCATTCAAGGAACATAGGCTTGATAGTGCATTTACAGCCAAATATGAGTCAAGGCATTATCAAATTTGATTAGTCATTTGTAAATAAATTATTTGTTATGAACCAGGAGAAAATGGACCTGACTGTTATGGTAAAAAGCAATCTGTATAACATCCCGGAGTTAAAGATCAAGTTTTTCCAGTTGTCAATTACAAATTGCGAGTTGGGAAAGACCTGTTTCTGTCTATGCAGCAGCGCAGTCTTGAATGAGTTTGCTCTGTTTGCACATCCGAAACTGCACATTTTGTCACGTTGCGGCTCATTTTCGGTCCTTTTTTAAGGTCGGCTTAATTTTTACTAAGATACGAGTATAAATGTGACATTTGGAAGACAGAACGTAAAACAAGAATAAGTTGCAAGACAGGAATTCTAACGAAAAAACGAAGCGAATAGAAAGGATGGATGTAAAGTTTTCTGAGAGTTATATTAACTCTATCTTAGACGAGGACAAGCTGGTTTTCCGTACAATCCCGGAACTGCTACAGCACCACGCCACTGTTACTCCAAATAAAACAGCATTTGTTTTTCTGTCAACGGAAACCAACAGAACAACAGTCAGTTGGAAGGAAGTGTTGGAGAAATCACAACAGTTCGCCAAGGCACTAGTGCAGCTCGGAGTAAAACCAAAGGAAGTTGTGGCGATATGTTATCGAACATGTCCAGAGTGGATCTTCACCAACTTTGGTGTGATTATGGCGGGGGCTATACCTATCAGTATATCATTTACATATGAAGACGGATCTGACGTAATAGCAATGATGAAATTACTTGCAAATTGTTCCGCTATCTTTATCGATCCGGGATTTAATGACAGTACGTGGAACATATTTGAAAAAATTATTGACAGGTTCGACAAAAACGGCAACCTTGCCAGTTCGCATATGCCAGCTTTGAGGTATATGGCATGCTTGTTAACACCAGCAAAAACTGATGACATTCTAACTTTCGATGAGCTCTTAAATCAATCTAAGGAATCTACGCCTCTTCCAGAAATTCATTCAGCCGACATCATGGGTCTCTTCCAAACGTCCGGTAGTACAGGAATGCCAAAAGTCATTGCGCATACACATAAGTTTTACAATTACTTGGGGCTTTCTTCGCAATATCTGGAATCTGGACCGGACGAAATCATATACAATGATCGGCCATTTTCTTGGCTTGGAGGATACCCAGATAACATGTATCAAGGAGAAACTCGTGTTACGCGCTCGGGAATGTGTAAAGCACCGGAGGATACAACCGACTATCTCTGTAATGTCATTATGCAGGAACGGTGTTCCAGTATAGTGTTACTTCCTGCACGAATTGAAGAAATGATGCAAAAGGAAGTAAGACATTTTTGTGCACTTCGATCATTGATTGCTTTGAAAACAGGACAGAAATCTTATTGACGTTCCGGCGTCATTGGTTGAAATGGTTGCTTGGCACTGCAATAGAACCAAATCAACAATATGTTTTGATACATCTCCCTGTTTTTCGCCATTTTCAAGGGAGACAACTTTTATGACTCCTTGTTTGCTTCAGTGAGCACCGAAACCATTCCGCAAATGGATCTTCTCTATAGTGAATGAAATTGCTCCTGTAGGTGACCCTCAAAAAAGGGGGGTGGCAAAAATTGAGGTGTAAAGTTACTTTTTCAAAGGGTGTACCTTTACACCTTAAGGTATAGGTTTCCCATAGCCTAATAGCCGTGGGCAGTGGGGGTTACAGACCCACTGTATCTTGGGCACAGCAGATGAAAGGCGGAGCCCACCCCTGTCCTTTCGCTGCCTTGGTTTAAACATATTTTATTCAGAAATATCAACAGAAACAAACATTGTATACAATCAATTAAGGATCAGAACGAAAGCAAATACTTATTAAGTTCTTCTCCTTTCGCTGCCTTATCCTTCCCTGATTCGAAAAAGGTACCCGTTTATTGCTGGGTCGACAGTGAGAGTTTTCCAGTCATCGGATGGCGAAACCTGGGCGCGATCTCACGACCTTCCGGCGACTTTCTGCACCATAACCGAATCACTCTAACCACTCGACCACGACACCCCTTAAAACATCGGGACTAAACTTGAAGGACTGTTATGAAAATGTCCAGCCAAAGACCTCTTCTCTGGCTTTTATGATTATTTCAACTAAAACTCCTGTAGAAATCAGGGATGGTAGTGGGGGGGGGGGGGGAGATAATATGAAAGCTCAGAATTCGGGCGTCCGGCCTATAGTTGCTACATGTAAGTAAAACAAAGCTTGTTGCAGCCAGTGATTGGTTGGGTTATTTCTGTTTGCTGATTTCTGTCCTAAATGTTTCTTTTCTCTAATTTTCTTTGATGCAGTAGGTTGAAATATTATTTTTAAGGCAGTTACATCCAAAACTGTCAACTATTCAGTCAGTGATGAAATCAGCTGAGATATCTATATGTCATGAAGCAGACTAAATGTTCCTTTTTTCATAAAAGATATTGTTTTTGGTTTTCCGAACGAAGTTGGATACAAATCAAAGGTCGAAATGTTATTGAGGTTTCGTAGGCGCAAACTGTATTTTAGAAAGTCTAACATGAAGTTTCCGAAACTAAAAATGCCTTATCAGCTAGAGTGAAAGCACTATTTTACTGTACCAAAATACTTTTCTTACTTCAGATTCCAGCTGACTGGCCAATCAAAACGCTGTACACAGGAGGTCAGCCAATCAGCAAAAGAACAGCAAGCTGTCTTGATAAAGGTCTTTGTAAATGGTTCGGAGTAGCATACGGGTCTTCTGAGACGTCATTAATTTTGTGTAATTTGGTCAACAAATCGAAAGATTTTCAAGAACATTCATGTGGCAAACCTATACCTGGTATGGAATTAAAAATTGTAGATGAAAAAGGCGGCATAGTTCCAGTATATTGTCGAGGAGAACTTTATGTTCGTACAAAAGCTAGGTTTCATGGTTATTATAATGACCTAGAAAAGACAAGAGAAGTGCTAACTGCCGACGGCTGGTATAAAACAGATGATATGGCATTTATGACGGAAGACGGGATTTTCTATATAGAAGGCAGAAAATCTGATATGATTATTTCAGGCAGTATGAATGTTGCACCATCTATCCTTGAAGCTGTCCTAAAAAATTGTCCGGGGGTAAAAGATGCCATTGTTGTGCCTATACCGGATGACACACTATATCAAGTCATTTGCGCATGCTTCATACCACAACCTGGAAGCATCGTTTCAGAAGATGACCTTCGTAAATATTGTGAGGATGTCCATGCTGATAAGCCTCATCTTTTTACAATTCTACCTAAGCATTACCTAATGTTTCACGAGTTTCCACAGTCCACCACAGGAAAGCCGTTTAGGAAATCGCTCATTCCAGAAGCTGAACGTCGAGTAAAGAAGTTAGATTGATCACGAAAAATGCAGGGAAACATTACGAATTACCTCCATTAGCAAATATAATTAAGCCGCGACACGACAAAACCAACAAAGTGGCATGACTCAGATCAGCTTTGACATTCACCTAGTCTGATCAGAGTTTTTGCTGTGGGCTCACAGGGTAGCTAAAGGTTAGGCTACCACCATGCGGACAGTAAAGACCCTAATTACACTGGGTGGATGCCCAGGGCGATCTGAGTCCTCGCTGGGTGCACATGCCACTTTGTTGGTTTTGTCGTGTCGCGGCTTAATTAATAAAATTGTTTTTTATTCAGAGGCAATTGTAAAAACCCTTTGTCTACAAAACAATTTATTGCCTTGCTTCCTGTACCTATATTGATACCCTTTTCAAACATATCTATATTTTCTACATAAAATACCTAAGCAATATTCCTTTGCTGTGGATTTGTGTCTGGTTATTTCATAATGAAAGCAGTATATAGAGCAGTCAAAGTACTAAAATGATAAGTCCGAAATCACAAACCATATATAACATCGACAACTCTGAAATAGTTTGATGCACAGTTACGGACCCCCAGGAAAGGAAGTGTGATCAGGTGCTCGCTAGTAGTAAGCATCGCCTACGTATTATAATACACCCGCTATGTCTATGTATCTGATGGAAAAATCAGTGTAAATGAAATTTCGGTACCTGAAAGATCATACTCTGCTTCGGACGTGGCCATCAGGTCGGGAATAAGTTTAGAAATACAGAGATGTTGTAGTTATCTGAAACTGCGTATTTTACAAACGTCTCATTCAAACTTTTTCAGGAACTAAATTCATCTGAGCTTAGAAGTCTTAAAGTATAATAGGCAGACAAAATTATTCGTCACAAAGTGACGTTGCCGTTTAAATCAATGTGTTCACACAACTTTGTAAAAAAATACCGCTTATTTACGACAGTAATCACCATACACTTTTCACCAGTTATATGCACATTGCTTTCTGCAATAAACAAGCGTTTCTTTTGCTATTTTCATGTATCAACAGTTTTTAAAAGAACGGAAAACAAAAACACTAGTTTATCGTTGAAATTAATGTCAATGGCAATCAAGTTTTTATTATTTTACATTTAAATCCAATCACGTTTAACTTTTTCACTAAACATAGAATCATCTTAATATTTCATTTATATTACTGTTTTCAATTCGCTTTTGATCCCTGAAAGTTTCATTACATTGCCTAAGAAATTTTTCGACAGTATTTTTTTTTAAATTATGGAATTGCATTAGTTTAAACGGCAATACTTTTGTCCGCCTATGATGTTGATGATCAGAGGTTTCCTTGTTTGTATGGTCCATGCTGCATAATACCAAATATTTGACTGTTCTTACAGCCAGTTATTTTAGAAGTTACTTCCCTATTCGTACCCTACTCTGAGTAGGTTGGCGAATTGATCTAAGTATACTATACAAAATATATTTAGCAAATTTTTATATTTTGCAATTTTTTCTCATTACTGAAGTGCAACACTGAGAGAAATTAAATTGCATTAAAGGGAACCGTATTTGGGGCTTAAGATACCATAAGATTACAGAAGCCGTCTTTAAACGATATCGGGAAAAAGCGATAAGCGCAAGTTTGTTGGCTTTGTCATGTCGCGGCTCTTACATGTTTGCAGCAGAATACCCCAATTGTAAGGACTGATACAACCAAAAGCGCCTACATGACTTGTCTAAATATACAAGCATATGATTAATATGTTAAAAAAATAGTTGAAATTGTGCAAGACGAAAAACACATACGTTCGAAGTTAAGATGTTGATACAAATATTTAGAAAAATGTGACTGCAAGTAATGGATAGAATATTCGAGGGGGCGGAGTATAGTCAATTTTCTAAGTTTTTGTATCACAGTCCAATCAGAAACCAGAGATTCCTTCACGTCCGTGTCATTTATTGCTTCACCTGATATGTTTAAATTAGTTCGCGTAATCAAATAATGACATATTTACGCTTTTGCAGCCAAATTTTTACCATTGCTGGTTAGCTTATTGTCTTGCAAAAAAAAAAAAAACAGAAAAATTTAAATTTCATTATAACATTAAGGTTTGGAACAATGGTCTACTTTGTTTCAAAGTAATATAAAAAGATTAGTTTTAAGCAAACATGATCTTACATTTTATTGTCCTTCATGATTATCTAATGCATTTATGTGCATTGTACAAACAGTAACGGAACTGGCTGCCCAACTTAGTTAGAAATGCTACCACAAGTGTCTGGAAAATGAATCAAATTCGACAGCCTCTGATGGAGTAGGAATTCCCGCTATGAATATGTGCAATTTACAGTGCACGGCAGAGCAGGCTTTAAAGGTAGGTTCCTGTACTAGCGATAACAATTATGTCCACAAAATAATTTCGTCTTTTTCTGAGCAGTATTGAATTCTCTTATTTTTCTGAATTTGTTGCTACTGAGAAACTTGTCAGATGTTGAAGAAAATAGTCGTTTTCCCTTTTGGTTTATTTTCTTTCGTTGGAATTCCAGTTCTAAAAATAACTATGTTTATTATGTCTATAAGTGCGCGATTTCAGGTGCCATTCTCCAAAGGTCAATTTTCCCTTGTCGTGAGCTCTCCTAGAGGTCTTGGCATGGTGGATGGGTTAAAGCTATCCCAAAATGCAATGCAGCATGACCTCAGCTGCGTTATCTATTTTTGGCGCAATCTATAAATAGCGCTAACTGGTGTGCGAAGCAGAGTTAGGAAATCCCTTGCAAAACAACTTTTCTAATATTTTTTTGATTTACACTTTTTAGTGAAACTCATTCATTCCCTTTTATAAGTGCTTTCCATTAACTTGGATGAAAGATCATCAAAATTATGATGCATTCCAAAGTACAGGAACCTACCTTTAAATTGACCTAAGTTTACTTTTATGGGAATCTTAAGCTGCGTCTGCTAGAGTAGACAATGGGGTTTGAAGATTATTCATTTATTCCGAGATTCCACAACCAACATCAAGGGCGTAGCTAGAGGCAATTACATGATACGCACAATCAGGTTTTATACTCCTTGAGTGGTAATCAAGGGACTTCATATTGTCAGTTGGCAGTTTGTATTGAACTCTTGTCCAATTTACAAAATTTCGGTAGGGAAATACGCTGGTTCGTGTTGAAATTTTGTCAAGTTGACAAAATTTCAATACGCACCCGCGTATTTGCATATAGGCAGCTACGCCCTTGAACATCAAAGGAAAAACTGTTGACCATGATACGGATATAAAGACCATTGAATTACATTGTGGTATGAGCTTTTGTGCATATAGATTAAGAAACTGTTTATTTTTATTTTTGTTACAGTGAAATAAATGGTGTCAGTTGTCAAAGCTCCGACCACTTTTCTTATAACTTCCTTACTGACATAATGGTACATTGTTATAGTAAATCACACGCTGACTGAGCCTTAGATAAACAAAATCTCCGAATAACCGGTACATTTAACTCCCTTTGGGGACGTATGATCTCATGGGATACATTTTTTTTTATGTAGTTCTTAAATTGAGTTATTAACACCATCATCATTTTGTCATTTGTGGTTTCCTTTGTAAATTGGGATCCTTAGAAGACGACATATTGGTTATTCATTAGTAGAATAGGAATAGTTATAAAAATATCTATAACCAATATTGTGTCATCTGGTACAAAACAAATATCATAATAACTGGTCATTTACGATGATTTATAATCCAAAAGAACTAAAATTCGTATTTTTATGTATAGTCCTGCCACCTGTCTTTCTTTAAACAACCATGTTTTCCCTTCATCTTGTCGGTTAAATGACTCAAAAAAGCACATGAACCGATACAAAGACATCAATTTGAAGATAGCGTGCTTCGAATTGTGTTTTAAAATTAGATCTAAAAATCAAGTGTAACTGTCCTCTTATGTTGAAAAATTAAAGTAGGCGAAATTGTAATAGTGAATTATTTTAGAGTAGGCCAGGCGAAACGGGAGTAAATCATACTCTCTATAGTTGTTAGGCGTTATTCCGTGTAGCGCATGTATAAGTTGTTCTTTTCTTGTTGTGGACCTTAGGACTGTATCAGTATAAATACTTGCCAGTGTCATTGTTAAATCCAAAACAATCAACTTATCAATCAATGCTGGAATCACTTGAGCCGCGACACGAGAAAACCAACAAAGTGGTTGTGCGCCCAGTGCAGACTCAGATCAGCCTGGAATTCCTCCCAGTCTGCTTAGACTCTTCGCTAAACCCTTAAAGGGTAGATAAGGGTCTAAGCTACCGCCATGCGGACAGCAAAGACTCTGATCAGACTGGGTGGATGCCCAGGCTGATCTTTGTCTGTGCTGGGCGCATTACCACTTTGTTAGTTTTGTCGTGTCGCGGCTCATTTGACAATGTGTCATTTATGTGTCAAGAAGCAGATTAAAATTAGTTGCCTCTTAATACCTAAATAAAACAATTGATTTCAGCCCTGATTGGTTAGTTGACTGTTTTATAATAGGGATTAAACATGGCGTGTGACACCGAGGGGCATGTTCGAAACCGAGGCCGAAGGCCGAGGTTTTCAACATCTCCCAAGGGACCTTGCAAACGATAATGCATTGGAAAAAAGTTTTGATCGCTATTATTGCATAATTTTTACTACAATGCTACAAAAATAACGAAAATGTTTGGGCACTATTTTTCGGCCTCATCGCCATTACTTGATGATTCCTACACGCACTATGCATGTCTATAAAATCCTCGTTTAGTGTAAACAATACTTTATTCAAAATACGGAACAAATACAAACAATACAATCTCACAAGAATATAACTCAATACAGTAGCTTGAAAGGGATGCAGAAGAAAGTATTACGAATTATATGATCTGTATGCCACAATTACTGTATATTTATATATAACAAATGAATTTAAGCATACATGTACTACTGTCGATTGATATTTCAGCATAATAGTCTAAACAGATTTAGAAAAATTGAAAAGACTTATACCGAATGAAAGCATTTTCAAAGATAAATAGTCATACTAGTAAGTTTACATCATATTCTTACCATATTCTCAATAAAATGTCGAATTAATGTTTCTGATCTCTTGAAGCTCCACGGGGAATGGAAAATGAATTACAATCGTATATTCTACTTTGTCTGTAAAGATGATGAAATACGTAGTCGCCAAGAAAGTGTTATGAGGAAATTTGGGCCAAGGATACGGCAATTCTATGTACATTGTATATCATACATATTGCCACACACACACACACACACACACACACACACACACACACACACAAATTACTAAATAAATATTATGCAATTTCGAAACGTTTAGATTTTATCAAAAACTCTTGTACAGCTATAAATATTTGTCGGTTCTCGATATCAGTTAGTTGTTCACTACCGAAAAGAAGTATATTTAAAGTAGGCTGACAAATAGGAGTAATTTTATTAAAGAGTTCTTGTCTGAGATTATGAAAGCGTTCACAGTTGAACAAAAATGACAGGTATTGTCAACCGCTTGACAGACACAAAGCGGACTATCTATTATATTTTTGGAAAAGAGATTTTGATTGAGAGAACCACAAGTTGTTCTTAACCGTGCATGATAAATCTGCCCAAGTCTCATTCCGTCAAAATAGAAAGAAGGTATTTTCGTTAGATCTGAGTTTAACTCGTGGTTAAAGGTAACTATGCTTGTCAGATTACGTACATTTTCTGAGAGTTCGCTCCATTCTCTTACTATAGATAGTACAAAAGAGTTATAAAGTTGAGAGCTTGCGTGAACAGTAAGTAAATCTGAAGAGTTCCTCGTTTCAGGTCATGGTCAACTATCGCGAATTTTTGTCCAACTTTAACAGCAGTTAAAAAGTCTTAATCATGTTCATCAAAGTTTGCACTCGATGTCGTCTGCATTTCCATTTTTACAATATCCGAATTTGTATAACTCTGCCGTACAAGTCTATTATAAATGGATAGCTGCAAAATAATGCAATGTTGCCGCTTCTTTCTGTACTGACAGAGTATTGCCCTGCAACTTGCATAGGAAAAGTCGCAAACCAGGTCATTATAGCACGTAATAAACCTTGTTAATACATGGTTTTGTGTTCGTTAAAACATGCCTATTTACAGCGTGTGACACCAATATTCATGCAATTATGTCTTTTAATTACCTCCAGTTTGCAGAAGGGATTAAGGTACAAAACAAAAGTTATTGAGGAGTCTTACGTACGTGCATGCTATAATTCATACTTACGGTACTTTACTGAAATATTTTTCTCGCTCCAGATTCAGATTCCAGCTGACTGGCCAATTAAAACGCTGTACACAGGAGGTCAACCAATTAGCAAAAGGACTGCAAGCTGCCTTGATAAAGGTCTTTGTCAATGGTTCGGCAATGCATACGTGTCTTCTGAGATGTCACTATGTTTGTCTGATTTTAAGGAACATTCCTGTGGTAAACCTGTTCCGGGCATGGAATTGAAAATTGTGGATGAAAAGGGTAACATAGTTCCGGTTTATGGTAGAGGAGAACTGTATATTCGCACGAAAGCAAGGTTCCACGGTTATTATATTGATCCAGAAAAGACAAGAGAAGTGCTAACTGCCGATGGCTGGTATAAAACAGATGATATGGCATTTATGACGGAAGACGGGATTTTCTATATAGAAGGCAGAAAATCTGATTATGATATGATCATTTCTGGTGGTATGAATGTAGCACCGTCTATTCTTGAAGCTGTTCTCAAAAATTGTCCCGGAGTGAAAGATGCCATTGTTGTGCCTATACCGGACGAAATAATATATCAAGTCATTTGCGCATGCTTCATACCACGGCCTGGGAGCAACGTTTCAGAAGCTAACCTTCGTAAATATTGTGAAGATGTTCGTGCTGATAAGCCTCGCCTATTTACAGTTCTTCCAACGCATTACCTAGTGTTTCAAGAGTTTCCACAGACTCGCACTGGAAAGCCGTTGAGGAAAGTCCTTATTCCAGAAGCTGAACGTCGAGTAAGCTTGAGCAAGAAACTTACTGACCGACCTTAGAAATTACCACATAAGCCAACATAAATAATAAAAGCAAATTATTTTCAAAGGAAAGCAACTGAAAAACAAATCCGCCCTATTCTGCAAAGCAATTACATTGCCTCCCTTTGAAACCTATTTCCATCCCGTACCTATATTGATTGTCTTCCTTTTAACCATAACTATTTTTACTATTAAGGGCGGTTACTAATTAATTTTCAACTAAAGACATAGAATTGTTTATATAAGCTTTTTATCTGAAAAAAAATACTTAAGTTTGCAAACCTCTCAATCGAACTGTTTTTAGAACTAATTTTAGTTTGGCTCACAGCAAGTCTAGAATCTTAGGAGTATTGTGAAGGTCAGCTTACGGACCAAAGCCTTCCCTGTTCAGTTGCTCATATTCATGGAGTCAATTACAAAATATTTGATTGCACAGTCTTGTTTCCCTGTTTGTGGTTTCCCGTTCGTATCGTAATCTGTGGAGCGTGGCAAATCAATACAATACAATACAATACAAATTCTTTATTGGCATTAAACATATTACAATGCTTTTCGCCAAAAAAAGACATAGCGAGTGGGTACAAACACAACCAATAAACAAGTTTACAAGAAGCATAAAAATAGAAATAGAAACTGATCACATGTGTTTAAATTACGATCATGAAAACTTAACACTCAGAATGTATAAATGTGCCTTCGACAAATGAAGGTAACCACAAACAGAGTGCTGGATGAGCCAAATTTGGGGCTAAGAACCCGTATGGTCGCCATATCTCGCTTGATTCCCTTCCCAAAGGCGCATCTAGAGAGTACAGCGACCCTAGGTTCCGCATATAACCCACATATTTCGCCCATTTAGAACTCTGCATTAAACAATTGTAGCTCTTCTTTCGTTTGCGTAGTAAATAAATTTGGATAATTTGTTAACGGTGGTTTTGGTTTTGGTTTGCATTAACAATTTGAATTTATTTAAAGTAGGCCATCTGCAGTAATAAGGCGATAGATACCTTCGACGAAGATCAGCGTAAAAGGGACATACGAGGAGAAAATGATATTCGTTTTCAATTGTGTTCATATTACAAAGTATACAGAGTCATTCTTCTCTTGGGATATTAATATATCGGCCTGATTCAATCGCAAGATTATGTGAACTTAATCTAAAACGACTAAGTGCAAATTTATATTTATTCAAGCGAATAAAATTTAGATAAGGTTCATGTTCCGTATCGTGTTTAAAGATGCAGTACGATTGGAGTTTTGTGGATGAATTAATAGACATGATTAAATTTTGGTCGGTAGTGTCTAATATTCTTTGTTTGATTTGAAGGTAGGGAATTTCGTTCAAATGAGCTTGATTATCCCAGATGTAGTTAAAACCTAATTGATATAGAAGAGTTTTTACCTGAAAGGCCCAGTTAGCTCCATTATAGTTAATACTGTTAACTGCGTCGTTGAATAACATTTTATATACATTTTTAACAAGTACGTTGTCTGTGTTAATAGTCTTTATCCAATACCGTATAATTCTTAATTTTCGAAAAGCCAAAAGAGGTTTTCTTCCTAATTCACTATATAAGGCGGATAGATTTGTTGACTTTTTGACGCCTAGCAGACTTCTGCAAAATCGGATATGTATACGTTCTACGTCCGGGGCTCCATGAAAGCCCCACACTTCACATGCGTAACTTAGTACTGAGCCTACTAGGCTGTCAAAAAGCTTAAAGTTTTCATTATTTGACAGTGTAATATTTTGAAATAATCTATTTAAATTGTGCAAAGCAAAGGATCCGTATTCGGAAAGACACTTTTGCGTTCTATTCCAACTCCCATTTTTATAAAACATGGTTCCCAAATACTTGAAATTATCCACCACCTCTAACAAAGTGTTATTATAGAAAAAGTCAGCCGTCGTTTTTCTACCCTTTTCAAAAATCATTATTTTAGTTTTTTCTGAGGTCCCAGACACAACTGTACTCAAATAATTTATCTAACATGTGCTGAAATGTTTGAGGGGACTTTGCAAAGAGGACTGCATCATCTGCATAGAGGAGCATAAATAAGTTGATATCATCGAGGGACATTATATCATCATTTTCAACGGAAGTATTTTCAAGAATGTCATTAACAAAGAGTATAAACAAAACCGGAGACAAAGGATCCCCCTGCTTTACCCCTGCATCAATATTGAAAAATTGTGAACATTTGTTTTTATATCTGATACATGCCTTCACACTGTCGTACATAGCTTGTAGAGCTTTAATCATAGTAATACTACAACCGTCTCTTGTCAGTTTCTGCCATAAAAATCCTCTGTTGACCAAATCAAATGCTTTTTGATAATCTATGAAGCTACAATATAACTTTTCACCTCGATTTAGTATTTTTGAAATAATTGCGTGAAAGACAAATATGCAGTCAATAGTCGATTTATTCTTTTGGAATCCAAACTGGCAGTCTGCTATTTTTCTGTTTTCGTATGCCCATTCTAAAATTCTGTTGTTAAGTATATGTGAATATATTTTCGATAAAATATTTATCTTCTTTCTTATGTATAGGTGTAATCAGGCCTTCAGACCACGCGGTAGGATAACTGCCGCTATGAAATATAGAATTAAACATCTTAAGCAAAATTGGAGACAATATGTCGTAAGAACATTTAAAGATTTCGGCTATGAGACCGTCAATTCCAGGACTCTTATTTGACTTTAACGAATATATGACCTTTTTAAGTTCCTCGTCAGTGAAAGGGCAATCTAAAATATCGTTATTTTCGACCATATCGGCATAATTATTAAAATTATTTTCTTCTGAATTCGTATCAAAAACTGTAGAGAAATGTGCGAAAAAATCTGCTGCTGTTAAATTTTCGGCAGATTTAGATTTTCGTTTCGTAAATTTCTTAACCTTTTTCCAAAATTTTTTCGAATCATTTTTGCCAAGTTTTGTATACGTTTGCCTTCTTCAAATTTATAAATGGCCTTTGCTCGCCTTTTTGCTTTATTAAGTCTAGATCTACATCGTATCAACTTAACTCTGTCAGCGTCCGAACGGTGCCGACTATATTCATGTTTGGCACGATTAAAATTTTGTTTTTCGTATCTACAAGTATTATCGAACCAAGGATTTGTGTTATTATGATTTTTCATCGAACTATGACTTCCACAATTAACAGTTTTCCCAAAATGTTGATACGCGTCTTCGAAAAGTAATGTCGAAAAGCGGTCCATGACGTTATTGATAGACAAATTATCCGATTCGAGCATATTAATTAAATTATTATATTTATTTATTTCTTGAAAAAGTGTGTTTCTAAAAGCTTCCTCATTTTCACATGACCATACAAGTTTCCATATAGAGCCGTTTGCTTCTTTATCACTAACAAAAATATTATTGTTTACTAGATTCAAACAAATATATAAAGCACAGTGATCAAAATGTTCATCAGCATCGCATATACTGAAATGAGATACGCATCCAAAGTCTGAAAAAGCAAGTAAAAAGTAGTCCACCACACTCCGCCCACGGGGTGTGATACAGGTAAAGTCACCAATGTATTTATCCGCGCCTAAACGGCCATTGGCTATGATGAGACCGGTAGATTTACAAAGGTCCAATAAGCGTCGACCATAATTATCAATGACAGAGCCTTTGCTCGTGCGTGAAGGAATGTCACTATTGTCAAGGGTATCAGACATACCCACGTTCAGATAACTGTCAAAATTTAAATGGTCCATAATTTCCTTGGATTGTCCAGTTCGACTGTTAAAATCGCCTGTCACAAATAATTTACCAAGATTTCTATATTTAGCTATATTTTGTTCCAATATTTCGAAATAATCAATTTCTTCTTGCCTTAAAATGTTTGATTTTTGTTCGCGAACGTAGATATAACATATGAAGGCGTCTTCATTAAATTCAAGGATAGTTTTATCAATTTTTATCCATATAATGCCACAGTCTGATTTTTCTACTACAGTAATATGCTGTTTCAAAGAAATTTTGAAGTAAACGGATACTCCGCCACTGAATCGACCAGTTTTAGCCCCATGAGATTTTTGTGCGAACACATGTTCACATTCGTAACCATCTAAGCTGAAATCATAAGGGTCTTCCTTGTTAAACCAAGTTTCGCCAAATAGTAATATATCAAAATTACGAATGTAGGAAACAAAGTCCAGATCGCATAATTTACGTTTCAATCCCCAAACGTTCCATGAAAGGATTGATGCTGCCTGCTTCTCTTGACACCCCTACTCCGGAGGGATATATTCTCTGCCGTTAATGTACAGTTTATCAAGTACAAATTTGACTCGATTGCCATCAGCCTTCGCCTTTCAAAAACCGGATATAAGGGTTTCCTGTTCTCTAATACTTCTGCTGGAAGCTGAGGTTTTACCGCCAAGTTTTCTGCTCTTAACGCATCCTTTTTCTCAAACCCTAGCTCTCTAACTTTCTCTCTGTCGCTAAAACGATGAAATTTTGCGACTATTGGGCGAGAGCCGCCTGGTCGCTGTCTCTCTAGTCTCCCTATTCTATGAACCCGATCAAGAATCATTGCGTTAGCCCCAGTCTCGTTCATAGCAAGCTTGGTATGACAGAACTGTTTCACCATAGTCTCACAGTTTTCATTGAGACTTTCCGGTAGGCCATGGAACACCAAATTCTCTCTCATGCTTCTGCTTTCAAAATCTAACAGCTTTTTATTCAGTTTCGCACCTTTTTTCTCATAATCCTCGCACTTTGATTCTAAATCGTTACAACGTTTCTGGAGGCCTGAGATGTTTGATTTTGCTGATTTGAGTTCATTCTTTTGCTCTTCATACTCTTTACTAAGAAAGTCACATGACTTTTCACAATTGTTTAGCTTGCTCTCCATAACCCCTACTTTGGTCTCAAGATTTGTGACTGTCAGCTTGATGCTACAGAGAGTCTTTTCAATATTGCTTAATTTTCCAAGCTCCTTTCCCATTTGGTTCACACTATTTATAAGTTCATTTGCCCACTCCGGCTTAACGTTCGATTGCATTTGAGGTCCAAAATTAATTGGTGCACCCATACCTTGCGGTGGAGGGGAGTATGGAAATTTCATTGGAGGCTGCATATTTCCCTGCATCTGCATTGGCTGAGGATTTTGGGGGTTTTGGAACGAGGTCATATTTAACTGAGGTTGTGGAAATTGAGAGTCTGTAGATTGCATACACACATTCGAAGACCCGTTAACGTTCTTACTCACCCCACCTGAGTCCGTGCTTACGACGCGTGAACTATCCTTTGTGTCTTGTTTAGACTTTACACGTCTTTTCTTTCGTTTAGGCTGAGGATTCTGCGGATTTTCTTATCCTTTCCCGACATGTAGAAGTAACTGACATAACTGTCCACCACTAGATATCACTTTAATCCGAAATTTGTCGTTAAAACTAATGTTTTTTACATTTTTCCAGAGCACCCCAAAACACAACCCACTCGCTATTTCACGCATGCGCATATCTTCAGTCAAAGATTCTGCCTAGTGCGCAGAAACTCGTAAATTGACGTTACAGAAAGAAACCATACAAGCAAAAACGCTTTCAGAACTCATTAAACCAGTTTGAATGAGCCACGGCCCGGCAAAATCAAAACAGTGACAGCGCCCAGCGAAGACTCAGATTAGCCTAGGTATCCGCCCAATCTAATCAGAGTATTCGCTGTCGGCATGGAGGTCAGCAATTTAGACCCTTACCCGGATGCCCAGGGTGATCTGAGTCTTTGTTGGGCGCACATGCCAATTTGCTGGTTTTGTCGTGTCGCGGCTCAAATTATATATATATGCTAGAGAAAATGTGACAAACCAGTGGAGGATGAGGATGAAGATTTTAAGATATTTGACATTTTTAATAAAGACTATTTAATTACATGATAGAGACTTTGTGTCGATAAATTAGGAGACTAATTATTTTAATGCTTCTTGTAACGTGAAAACAGCGCACTTCTTGAAGGCCCGATTGCTTCCTTACTAGATTATTAGTCCGACGTTTTTACTTTCAATTCGAGAAGACATAGGAAAGGTAATTGCTGTCGATTCCTTCCCTGAACCTTCAAGGGCACATCGTTATGAGAACTGGACAAACAAAAAATATGTACATGTACTTGTGATATATTTTGCATTCATGTTATGCATCAACACATGGACATAATGTTGAAGACTCTTTCTCCACATATAATTCGAGGCTTTCTTCGCGAAGAGATACCGAATGTATCAAATATTTCATTTTGCTCTAATCTTCGAATGATGCAGATGTTCAAATAGAAATCATAATTTAAGAGTTCTCAATCCATATATTTTGCATCATTGTGTGTTTACTATTTATATCTAGATTGTGTTTCAGTTCGCATCGGGCACATAGTGGTGAACAAACATTGACTCAATGTTGATTCAATGTCATGACGTTGAATCAATGACGTTGAATCAAAGTTAATCAATGTTGATTCAGAGCTGTGAGCCTGTTGGATTGCTTTATGTCGTAGTACTATGACAGAGTGATTTAACATTGCTTGCACTGCACTGTTCGCTATTTGTATTATACATGTTGTATCCTCATATTCGAATTGAATAAAATCTACCTACCTACCTGGGTTGCTTGTTATCGAAGTACTATGATAGAGTGATCATGCACTGTTCGCTATTTGTATTATTTTGTATCCTCAAAGTCAACTTGGGCTATTGGAATTAAATAAAATCTACCTATCTACCTACCTACCTACCTGGGTTGCTTGTTGTCGAAGTACTATGATAGAGATCGCTTTTTGTATTATACATGTTGTATCCTCCCAGTCCACTTGGGCTATTGCAATTGAATAAAATCTACCTACCTACCTACCTTTAATGATAACGAGGTCGATGATTTCTAACAGCAACTCAGAGACGGAGATTCAGGTTGTACAGGGGGATTGGAATGTAGAAGTTGGCCATAATCCACATGGCGTTATTACTTACAAGGACTGTGTTTGCTCTGGCCATAATGCGCAAGGCGTTATTATCTACAAGTACAGTGCTTGCTTTGGACATAATGCACATGACATTATTATCTACAAGGACTGTATTTGCTCTGGCCATAATGCGCATGGCGTTATTACCTACAAGGACTGTGTTTGCTCTGGCCATAATACGCATGGCGTTACTGTGTTTGTTCTGGCCATAATGCGCAAGGCGTTAATATCTACAAGGACTGTGTTTGCTCTGGCCATAATACGCATGGCGTTACTGTGTTTGTTCTGGCCATAATGCGCAAGGCGTTAATATCTACAAGGACTGTGTTTGCTCTGGCCATAATATGCATGGCGTTATTATCTACAAGGACTGTGTTTCCTCTGGCCATAATGCGCATCGCGTTTTTATCTACAAGGACTGTGTTTGCTCTGGCCATTATGCGCATTGCGTTACTGTGTTTGCTCTGGCCATAATGCGCATGGCGTAAATGCCTACAAGGAATGTGTTTGCGCTGACCATAATGCGCATGGCTTGCATGTAATTACCTCGAGGACTGTATTTGGTCTAGCCATTATGCGCATGGCGTTATGACCTACAAGGACTGTGTTTGCTCTGGCGATAATGCGCATGGCATGCGCATTTTGGCCTGAGGAAAAACAGTCCTCTTAGACAATAACTGGACCTTGCAGGGCTCAAGAAAGCATGCATCCATGTTTGTCGGAGAATTCATAGTTCTCATATGCCTTAGACACATTCTTTCTTTTAACATTATGGACATCTCCATGTTTTTCCTCCATGTTTAAACAGAAGCTCACTTTTCGTGGCTTCCTTTTGCTTTCCCGGAGGAACAAGTTCTTTCAAAAGGGAAACTTTTCTTAAAGAGAAATATTTGCTACTAGAAGAGCAAATTCTTACATTTAAGAATTAACCCCTATTGAGAAGGGAAGCAATAATGAAAATGACAGAGTTGCCACCCCTGAAGTAGTCACCATTCAATATGTAACCATTCACCTTAAGTCCAGTCTGTAATTCAATATGTTCATGCTTGTAACTGCAAGCAATTTGTTTTACTGATAATGCATATTTAACCTACAAAACTCGGGTGAGAAAGAACGCGAGAAAAGGTACATTCGATCATCAAAGATTCAGATCAGTTTCCGAGTAGGTTAAGTATTCGTCTTCAATATAAAGAATCCTCAAAATTTGTCGACTATAGATCAGAACAGGAAAGATACTGATCCGCCTGTGAAACTGCTCAGAGTGATCTGACATTTGTCTGTTCTCACATCCAGTTAGGAATGTGACCCTTAAGCTCTTTTGGCCTTTTTATATGCGGCCTAAGCTTAAGGGTCACGGTAACATTTTAAAGCAGAAATTGGAACAACTTGTAATGCAGACAGTCTTACATCAAAGAAAGTATGGATGTAAAGTATCCAGAGAGTTATATTAACACTATCTTAGACGACGACAAGTTGGGATTTCGTACAATCCCGGAAATGCTGCAGCATCACGCCTCTGTTACACCAAATAAAGCGGCATTTGTGTTTTTGTCAACAGAAGCCGATAGAATAACAGTCAGTTGGAAAGATGTGTTAGAGAAATCACAACAGTTTGCCAGGGCACTAGTGCAACTCGGAGTAAAACCAAAGGAAGTTGTGGCGATATGTTATCGAACTTGTCCAGAGTGGATCTTCACCAACTTTGGTGTGATAATGGCGGGGGCTATACCTATCAGTGTATCATTTACATATGAAGACGGCAGTGACATGGTAGCAATGATGAAATTACTCGCAAATTGTTCAGCCATATTTATAGATCCGGGGCCTGATGATGCCACGTGGGACATTTTTAAAAAGTTAATTGTGATTTTTGATAAAAACGGTAACCTTGCCAGTTCGCATATGCCTTCTTTACGATATATGGCATGCTTGTTTAAACCAGCAAAGGCTGAAGATATTCTGACAATCGGTGAGCTTTTCAAACATTCAAAAGAATCTACACCTCTTCCTAAAATACATCCAAATGACATTATGGGTCTTTTCCAAACATCTGGTAGTACTGGTGTGCCAAAGGTAATTGCGCATTCACACAAGATTTATACTTACTTGGGACTTTCGTCGCAATATCTGGAGTCTGGCCCAGAGGAAATCATTTACAATGATTGGCCATTTTCCTGGTTTGGCGGATACCCAGAAAACATGTATCAAGGAGAAACTCGTGTTACGCGCTCAGGAATATGTAAGGAAACAGAGGATATTACTGATTTCCTCTATAATGTCATCATGCAGGAGCGGTGTTCTAGTATTATATTGTCTCCTGCACGAGTTGAAGAAATGATGCAGAGAGAGGTAAGATGGTTTGTGCATTATGATTGTTATCTGGGTGAGAAAAAACAAATCTCTTCAAGATCAGCATTGTACTCTAATTCTAAAGTTCTTCTCTCCCTTTATCTCTGAAAGTTTCTTTGATAAAGACTACAAGTACAAAGATTGCTGCAGAATACAGCTAAAGTTAATGTACGGCGCAAGAAAGATGCTTTTCATTTTTGACGATGGAGAAATTTGACGAATGGTCCGGCATCTAATTTTCGTAGTTCAGTTAGACATGTTATTAACAAAAAAAAACATAATGTCATGTAAGGGGATAGACATAGTATTGTGAAATTTTGGAACAATATCTAACATTGTACCAAATGTGAACTTAATCCGTGTCAGGAATTGGAAGTAATAAGGTCGTAAAAGTTTTGATTAAAAGTTAAAACGTAACAATTCTAAGTACATGTATACGTATATATGACCTAGACGGTTAAGCCATCTAGAGGGTAAGGAATGTAGTTTTGGGAATCAGCCAAACATTTATTGTACCCTTTCGAGAAATGCTGTCAGTTTATGTAAATACGTCTATACAGTTGATAGCGTCGTTTCATAAAAATCGCATGACCACATGTGTAATAACACTTTGGCGCGTACACGTAACGTCATTGACAACGTCCGTGTCAACAATGCGTTTCCTCAATGAAATATTGTTCATTTTGAAGGCTATAAAATCCAATTTCAAAGGGTCATATGATGAACAGAATCTTACACTCGTTATAAAATTAATGAAACTCACCGAAGGCTAGTTTCATAAATTTCATATGAAATGACCACGAGTGTAAGATCCTCTATATTCCTGATCATTGGTTTTTACTTTGTAAAAGTGGCCGATTATCGGCTAATAGTCGACATATTTTGTTCCTTATGCAAGGCCGTCGTCGGCGGTCCGGCCGGTACGGCCATGGCCGGACCACTTTTTCGGCCGAATATGGTATCTGCGGTACCACCTTTTTCATTTTGGCCGAATATGGTATTGGCCGGATCACTTTTTTCCGTTATTCCTTCTTTACCTTGGTCTCAAAATGCATTAAAATCACTTCTAGAGACGTCCTGAATTCAAAAATATTATCGGGGGAGGTCCCCCGAACCTCCTTTACGAAAGGAAGGACACCCCCTCTCGTGCTCTCCACCACTTGTGCCTTCGGCACTCAAGGAACACCTTTGGCAGTCTTTAAAAGCTGGGGTAAGCATTTGAAAAAAAGCATATACTCATAAAATGAATTGAGTTTCACAAGCAAATTGTTCTCAAAATGCATTAAAATCGCCTCTTGAGACGTCCTGAACTCAAAAGTTTTCTCATGGGATGTAAATACTCATAAAATCAATTGAGTTTCACGAGCGATATTGGTCTCAAAATGCAATAAAATCGCTTCCAGAGACGTCTTGAATTCAAAAACTTTCTCGGGGGAGATCCCCCGAACCCCCCTTACGAAAGGATGGACACCCCCTTTCGTGCTCTCCCCCACTTGAGCCTTCGGCACTCGAGGAACACCTTTGGCAATCTTCAAAAGCTGGGGTAAGCATTTGAAATACAGGATATACTCATAAAATGAACTGAGTTTCACACGCAAATTGGTCTCAAAATGCATTAAAATCGCTTCTAGAGACGTCCTGAAATCAAAATTTTTCTCATGGGAGGAAAATACGCATAAAATCAATTGAGTTTCACGAGCGAAATTGGTCTCAAAATGCCTTAAAATCGCTTCCAGAGTCGTACTGAATTCAAAAATTTTCTCGGGGGAGGTCCCCCGCACTCCCCTTAAGAGAGGGTGATACCCCCTCTCGTGCTCTCCCCCACTCGTGCCTTCGCCAATTGGGGCGTAACATGGCCGTACCACTTTTCGAAAGCCGACGACGGCCCTGTTATGTCAGCCTTTTTTCTGAGCTGATCGCAGGATTTTTATTATCAAATTTCTAAACAGTTCTATTGCTAACATAAATTTGACATTGTATGCCAGTCTATAATTTACTCAAATAATCATTTTTACCTTCGTATCACGTAACATTGATTTAAATACTTCATGAATTCGAAAATACGGTAATGTAACTAGAATTGTCTTATTAGTCGACTATAACAATCGGCCATGAGAGGTAAAGACGAACAAGTTTCGAAACTCTTTAAAATTTTAATTCTAACTCCCACTGCCCCTGCGTCCACTGGCCAGAGGGAAACCTTTATCTTTTATATGAGTGATTTGCAAAATTTCAGAAAATGTAAAATAATGCAAACATAAGACAGAAATTATTTTCAAGAATACCTATGGCTTTGTACTTTGTACAAACACAATCATATCTGCAAGCTACGGATCTTAATGCTGTGGTTACGTGTAGAATATTAAAGATCTCAGCATAAAATGAGTATTCATTTACTTCAAATATTCTAACTCGTCTAATAAAGAACGATGTAGGAATAGTATATTCATGGCAGCTGTCGTTCTGCGTAATTACAATTCATATTCGATTAAAAATCTAAAGTCCTTTTTAGGTTTTACCAATATTGATAATGTTAAACGTTTACTAAAAATAAAATAATGCCATTGCCCTGCTCAGAATACAAATAATACTAAACAAAAAGTCAGGCTATGAACCGAAATGAATATACAGCCATATTCGAACACCAGGAACATTTCCTACACGGCACTGATGTGCCATTTAAAATATTCTCATTGAAGGGTATGCTAAATCCTCAACAATTTATCACTCTATTGCGAAACCAGCTACATTAACGTTAGAAGATATTGGTACATCGATGCTCTCACTTGTCATCGTCGCACTAAGTTTATCTTATACTACCGTTGTTGTCCTGCTCAATGACCGGCGACGACATGTGACAGGAACTTGGTCGCCCATCAAAATCGGTGGTTTCATCGGGTTTCCTGATTCCTTCACCATGTGAATGATAGAAACCCAACATTCGTGCCTTCAAAGAACGCGTTATAATTTAGTTGAGGTTTCTTTGAAGTTCACCAAAGGTACAAGGAGGCTTTGTGCGTGCAAGTTGCGTTTCTAAGGCTTAAACATAATGAATCAAATTGCGTTATCGAATTGAGTTGAAGTTCTGGTCCTTTAATCGAAATATTGTTCTACTTTCAGATTCCACCTGACTGGCCAATAAAAACGCTATATACAGGAGGCCAACCGATCAGCAAAAGAACTGCAGGTTGTCTTGACAAGGGTCTTTGTAAGTGGTTTGGAGTTGAATATGGGCCTTCGGAGACGTCACTGATATTGTGTAATTTGGTCAACAAATCGATAGATTTTAATGAGCATTCGTGTGGTAAACCCGTTCCTGGTATGGAATTGAAAGTAGTGGATGAAAAGGGTAACATAGTTCCGGTTTATAGTAGAGGAGAACTACATGTCCGCACGAAAGCAAGGTTCCACGGTTACTATAATGACCCAGAAAAGACAAGTGAAGTGCTTACTGCCGATGGCTGGTATAAAACAGATGATATGGCATTTATGACGGAAGACGGGATTTTCTATATAGAAGGCAGAAAATCTGATATGATCATTTCTGGTGGTATGACTGTAGCACCGTCTATTCTTGAAGCTGTCCTCAAAAAATGCCCGGGGGTGAAAGATGCCATTGTAGTACCTATACCGGGTGAAACACTTTATCAAGTCATTTGCGCATGCTTCATACCACAACCTGGGAGCAACGTTTCAGAAGATGACCTTCGTAAATATTGTGAAGGGGTTCATGCTGATAACCCTCACCTTTTCACATTTCTTGCAACTTCCTACCTACAGTTTCAAGTCTTCCCACTGTCTAGTACAGGAAAGCCGTTGAGAAAGCTGCTTATACTAGAAGCTAAGCGCCGAATGAATAAAGTCTAAAACCAACAATGAAAAATACATCGTATTAATCCTCATAAACGTCCTTGTGCTAATAAATGCCCCCCACCTCCTTACCTCTTTTCCGTAAATATATTGTTATATTAAAGTCTCCATAGTGCTATCAGCGGTAAAAACGCCTAAACTCAAATCATTGTAAAAAGCGGTTCACCCTTCACGTTTGATCATAAAATGTGGGTTGGTGTGCATATATTGAGTTATAAAACTGGCAAAAAGTAGAGGAAACAAGGTTTTGAAACATAGCAAATTGCTCCTCAAAATACAATTTTCTGTTCTGGTTTCCCGTCTAGCAATGCTATATAAAGATAGGCGGGATAGTGATTGGGACTCCACGCTTGTACATTGTGTTTTTACCATTTTTTGAAATCGATAGTAGGTCATTTTAGTTGCCAACTAAAATGATCCAAATAAGTTTTCAAACTTTTTTATGTGAAACTCAAGGAAGTTTTGTTTGTTTAAAGCTGGCTGATTACGGTCATTTACAACGACGAAACTATAGTGAGTAGCTTGCAGCGATACCTCTTGATGAAAATTTTCATGCTGATAGAGCAATGGGGCCTTTAACTTGCATGAACTCATGTTTGCCTTTCTGGATAAGGTAGCTCTTTGAAATCGGGTCTACTCTTATAGGAAGAATTTGCTCCTAGAGCAGCAAATTCTTCCCTTTAAGCATGGGAAGAAGTGATCCCTAAGGGGGGCACAAGAGAAGAATTGCTTCCCGTGAAAGTATATCCATTCACCTTGATACTATTAATTAAAGGTATTTTGGTAGTAGCTGATATACTACACTGTGGGTTCTAAATAACGCTTTCCTTTCGTAAAATACAACGCCCCCGGGGCGTTTAATAGGATTTATATGGTAGGTAAATCGGTAGATATCGTCAGACTTCGTGAGTCATCGGCAAACTCTTATGCTGTCGTTGTACACTTCATTTACACTGAATTTGGTTGGTTGGTTGGTTGATTTGATGCTTAACGTCCACGGTAAACAACTAAGGTCATGTCGGAACGGTCAGTTAACCTAACCACACTATTCCTGGGCAGGCTTAGACCTCCTAAGCGGTTAACCAGTACTAAGTGCACATACTTTCGCCAGTAACTGACAACTGCCCTTCTTGAATCAGCGGAAGGAGAAACGAAAGTATGTGGCCAGACCGGGATTCGAACCCAGGACCTCTGACTTACGAGTCAGGTGCCCTACCGATTGCGCTACCCGGCACGGCATTTACACTGGAGAGCCGTGTTAAGGTGAATGAAAAAAAATCCATTTTGAGGTTTACCTCCTTTTATAGTGGGCTCAACCCTTAAAGAAAGTACATTGCTCTAGAAGCACATTCTTTCCTGTAAAAGTACCCTCCGCATTTCATTTTATTTATTTATTATTTTTATTTATTTATTTTTCTTTTTTTCTTGTTTTGGACGGGCTACGTTATCTAGAGGAGCAAACTGGAATCGCAAAAGTTGTGTCCCTTTGTGAAAAAATGCTAAATATGGAGGTTCGCCCCATTCACACTTAACACAGCAGTACTATTTTGCTCATGCTCAATTCCTTGAGTGTGTAGATATAGGTCATTCGAAAAATGAAAAAAATGCGTTTTTTGTCCGTGTTTTTTTTTAATTATATATATTTTTTCTAATAGCCTGTATCTACACAATCAAAAATTTAAAGACAGGACTTCTCTGCCGGGGGTCTGGTTCCCAGCATGAGCATAAGTTACCTGCACAGGAAAATGTTTGAAAATTCATTCAACCAATCAGTGGACCAGAATTACCAGTTATAGCAATTTCATTGACTGACTGGAGGTGTTGACATTTTATGATCAAGTGACAGAATGACACTGTGGAAGTTAATCCTCCTTATATAGTACCACTCTTGTCTTTAAGCATGAACAAAACAGTATTGTTGGGTTCATATTAGATCGGTATATTTCCTTATGTAATTAAAAGAGCCTGTTCGAGCTTTTAATTTGAAAACTAAAAAGCATCGCAAGCGGCTTCAAAATACCCGCCCGCCCAATGCACTTTAAGTATAGTTTTCACAATTAGAAGTTAAGGATCGAACATTTGACTGAAATCTTTATAGCGAAAAACATAATGTAACTAATTTCATTTTCTTCTGCTGAATACATCTATCATGGCTGGATAACTCTGCATGACTCATATTGGAATCCGATCGTATGATACACCAGCAGAAATATATAAACAGACATATCCTTGAAATCAAAGTGAAAACTGGCATTAACAGAAAACTGAATGTCCATTATTTTTGGCTTTATCCATGAAAAATTATTTTCAGTTCTCTTTCTAACTCCTGAGGGCCTGAATAACTGCATGCTAGCTACTCGGTATGCTTCCGGTAAATCCCCAGGGTCCTATTTCTTGCACATCAGATAAGGATATCGGCGTGTTTCACCTGTACCTACAAATCTTATCTCACCCATGTTATCTCACCCAGGACCGGATACAAATCACAAGCAGTCAATGCATTGGTTGTATAGGAGCTCACGTACCTGCGTCGTCAAGTGACGTTTGCTTTTTGGATGATGACGTCATGAAGACGGCAAAAATGACGTCAGTTTATGCACGCCAGTCGTATCGTAAAAAGCCGAATCGCGGTCGTTGATAGCGGCACCGTCTTTCAGAATCAAATAGTGACCGCTCAAGCGCTAGAATTACGCATTTTAACAAGTTCAAAAGTTAAAACAAAACGTGATGTGCAAGAAAAAGTATCTTTCATGGGTGTTAGATGCGGATAGAAAAGTCCGTCACTCGGGATCACTGTTCGGCATTACTCAGCAAGCCTCGTGATGTCGAACAGTGACCCTCGTGAGGGATTTTTCTATCCACACCTCACACCCATGAAAGATTCTTATATTACGGACTCGTTTGCCATTTTTCACTAAAGTCCTGAATGAGCTCTCCATAAATTTCAGGAAGCCTCTGGTGATTGTAATTGGTGGTGTAACATGTCAAAAGTATGTTCAGTCGAATTTTAAACTTTTAATCGAATTCACATGTCAGTAAGTACGATTGTTTCTGTCGCAAGGTACTGGTCCACCATATTTGCCATGTGATTCGGTGATGCCATCGCCAAAAACTTTAGCTAATAGTCTCGTAATTGGATAAAACATGACATTCCGAACTCGAACACCCATCCGAGCGCCTCTGTCTGGCATGCGCAAGTCCACGCAGCTGCCAATCCAGATGCCGACCCAAACCATCGGCCATCCTCCTCGAGACATGTCATATTCCACATGACGATTTAATTTATAGTAGACATGACGTGAACCTGGCAGGCATCACACCCTTCTATCATTGTGGTTATTTACGCACGATCTGGACTCATCTGTCTAAAGAACATGGGTCTAATGACCCAGTTGCCAATTTCCGTCACCTGTTGCCCACTGTCGCCTTGCATTTCTATGGAATCGCATCAAACCTGGCCTCATTACCAGCATGCAACCGCACAAATTACCTGTGTAAGGTCTGTTTCTAACCGTTTACGCTTAAAATGGCCGATTAAATCATTTTAATGGGCAAAAAATGCGCATCCTCATATTGTTCTTGTGATGAACCAATTGCTTGGGACAGAGACAATCGTCTTCATGGACAAGTCCAGTTGATTGCAAGATTTAAATCCGATTGAGCATGCTTGACAAATGTTACGTTACAACACACTAATTCTAATCACCAGAGGCTTCAGTAATCTCCCGGAGAGCTGATTCGGGCCTCTCATGAAACATGGCAAACAAGTCCCCAAATGCACGGTGCATAACCATATCGGACGCTATCTGTGAAAACTGGATTCTATCTGTGTATTTCGGAGTCTATTTGCGTTAGTTTAGGATTCTATCCGTCCCAAAATGGAAAACGAGGTAAGGGTGGGTGTTAATAAACTCTAATATAATTGTAAACAACACATTTTCTTATGGGGCATAAAGTGCACGGAACATCAGACATCTGTGTCTTCCAGTATCTTTAGCTGTTATGCCTAATTCGTATTGACTTTCGAGTCTACAGGCTGGAATGAAGGTCAAGATTTGACAATTTTGAAGAGTGTGTCCACTTTGAGCGCCGATCAGTTGCGAACGCAATGAAAAGAAAACAGATCGGTTGGATAAGTTTGACCCTAATGAGTGAATTTAAAATTTTGTAAGGCTCTGAGTTGAAAGAATATCTCATTTTTGAAGAAAATCGGATTTTTTTTACCTTTTACAATGGCACCGGATGCTACATGCGCCTGGCACAAGACTCTATCAGCGGCTAATTTTGCTTCACACAGGACTCTATATGCCAATATCATCGGAAACTATCTGTGCTTCAGAAGCATGGGCCTACATTTGTCTAGTGATCCGAAAATGGTATCAACACGAGGCAGATTTGTAGTTAGATTTCGTTCATGATTGATTGATTCCTCTTCTTGCACACATTTTAAAATTTTTCAGAGGGTTTTGGTCACCTCAAAGCCGAAGAAATGAATCAACGTTTCAATACGCATGTATACATATTTTTTGCAGTTGCAGTTATAAATCATGCTGAAAGTCATCTTGAACAGGCTTAAACCACAAGCCGAAGAGATAATCGCTGAGGAACAGGCTGGGTTCCGAGCGGGAAGGAGCACCACAGAACAGATCTACAACATCAGCAGAATCTGTGCCATGTCTTCATTGATTTCAAAAAAGCCTTTGACAGGGTATGGCATGCAGCTTTATGGGCCACCATACGGAGGTGCAATGTCGGTGCGAGTCTAGTTCGCACCATTGATCAGCTGTACGACAAGGCTACAAGTGCAGTCCTGATAAATGGCAGCACAGGAGAATGGTTCAGAACAACAGTTGGAGTAAGACAAGAATGTATTCTGTCACCCACCCTCTTCAACACTTTTCTCAAACGGATCATGTCTGATACTCTGGAAGAATGCGGCGGGGGTGTGGCATTGGCGGCAGAGACATTGCCAATCTGCGGTTTGCCGATGACATAGAGCCGGGCCGGGTAGCGCAATCGGTAGGGCACCTGACTCGTAAGTCAGAGGTCCTGGGTTCGAATCCCGGTCTGGCCACATACTTTCATTTCTCCTTCCGCTGATTCAAGAAGGGCAGTTGTCAGTTACTGGTGAAAGTATGTGCACTTAGTACTGGTTAACCGCTTAGGAGGTCTAAGCCTGCCCAGGAATAGTGTGGTTAGGTTAACTGACCGTCCTGACATGATTTTAGTTGTTTACCGTGGACGTTAAGCATCAAATCAACCAACCAACCAAGCAACCGATGACATAGACCCTCTAGCTGAAGAAGAGCAGGAACTAGAGGCTCTAGTTGAAAGTCTCGACCAAACCTGCACAAGGTGTAGGATGGAGATTAGTGCTGAGAGGACCAAATTGATGACGAACAGCGCAGATGGCATCCAGAGGGAGAGCAAGGTAAAAGGGCAGAAGCTGGGTACTGTAAGTAGCTTCAAATGCCTTGGGTCAGGTGTCTCAGATGATGACTCAAAACAGGAGGTTCTCTCGAGGATTGCACAAGCCAGTTCAGCTCTTACCAAGCTGAAACCAATTTGGAGATAGCGGCATGTCTCTTGGATCAAGGGTGAGACTTATGCGCTCCCTTGTCATTTCCATATTTCTGTATGCCTGTGAATCGTGGGCCTTGACAGCAGAGTTAGAGAAAAGAACGCATGCTTTTGAAATGAGATGCTACCCAAGGTTACTGAACATTTCGTACAAGGACCATATAACCAATGAGGAGGTTCGCAGGAAGTTCCAAGCAGCCATTGGAGAATATGATGGGCTCCTGACGCTGGTCGGGAGGCGGGGGCTGGGGTGGTTTGGCCACGTCTCAAGGTCTTCTGGTTTAGCAAAGATAATTCTTCAGGGCACAGTGAAAGGGGAGGAGGGAGGGGGTGGACGGAGGAGTAGGTGGGAAGACAATATCAAGGAGTGGACAGGAATGGATTTTGCCAGCTCGGCTAGGGCAACTGAAGACGGGACAAGGTGGAAAGAGATTGTTTAGAAGTCATCTGTGGTGCATCAACGACCTAGTAAGGTTATGGGATAGAATAAAATGAATAAAATAGTTATAAGTACAAACGGTGGTGGACACCTAGAGTTGCGATTTATTATTAACAACATCTATAGGTTGGTGCTATATGCATGATATTAGGTCAAAGAAACCCATAAATGGAGAGAGCGCTATCAACTTCCTTTACATCTTTTGAGTGAACAGTTGTGGATGACATGGCCTCATTTTGGCAATCTACTGTGGACACGAATTGAGCATGCGCCGCAGGACTATTTTCGAATTCGGGACTTAGCCTTCGCCGTTTTGGCTGATGCAACCACAAGTTTGATCTTTTACGACGTTTTTGGCTGAAAAAAAAAACAACAAACATCACAAGTAAGGTCCGCTGCTCACAAGTATAGTCCGTTGCCTTGAGGACAACATCTGTCCGTTGGCATAAAATTACATTATTTCGGAGACACAAATAGAATCCGGAACATTGAAAATAATGGGTGGTGTCCTTTAAACATTGATATTAACGTAAAGATATTATTTATGCACCTAATGACATGTGTAAATTATCAAGAACATAATTATCTTCGTAAATTAAGGACAAAATTCATTACCTCCTAAGAAGAACACTGAGTTTTTCCTTGTTTTCATGGGCCATGTACGCTCCTGCACTATCACGCTGCATTTGATTTCACTGATGACAAGCACTGAACTTCGCTAGCTGAATAATATCGACGGAAATATTAGGAAAGATAAGGTATGTGTTCCGTGGAAACCATGAAACCCAGTACTTACACGTTCTGTCCCTTTTTCTTCGACTGAATCGCCGAAGCGTTCATGGCAAGTAACAAATAGAGTCCGTAGCACTCACAGATAGAGTCAAGTAACGCAGATTTTCACAGATAGCGTCCGATATGGTTATGCACCGTGAAATGGGCCTCTAGCGCTTTACCAAAAGCATACCAAGTAGCTGTCATGCAAGTATTCAGTCCCACAGAGATATCGATGAGCACTGGAAATATTTTGCATGGATAAAGCCAATAAACTTTGACATTCTAGTTTTGTGTTGATGTCAATTTCGACTTCAATTTTAGGGGTATATTTGCTTATTCGTTTCCACTGGTGTGTCGCGTGATCCAATTCCAATATTTTTCATGCAGTCGTGTGCCGCTTTAACAAGTGTATTGAATGGAAGAAAATTATTTTTGGATGGTTTAGTTTTCATGATTCAGGCTTCAGTCAAATGTTTGATCCCTAACTTTTTTTTGTCCGGTATATATTACCTTATAAAGCAGATAATGTTACAGAGCTACAACAATAAGCAAACGGTAAGGAAGTGTTATGATACGTACGACGGTAGAACACATGGCTTGCCAGTGGGAAAGCCTAATACCACACCACTGTTATCTTTATAATTATTATCATTACTATTATTATTATTATTATTTTCTTTGTTACGTACATGTTTAACAACTATTCTTATGCTGTGCCTTGCAATTTTGTCTTTTACATTATGTTTAACTCAACAATAGTTTTCGAATGCTGTTACGAGAGGCTATGGCTATCAATCAATTAACCGATTCCGCTTGCTTTCTGTACTGCTGTACCAATTTTACAGATATACGTACCAGCGCCAGTTAATCATCCGATACATTATTTGGCAGGTGGCCTGATTGTCACAGAATGAGGTTTTCTGATTTTAGGCCGTCATTAGAAAGATGTTGCATTCATGTTAAAGGCGTTTGGTAACACCGCCTTGTTTTTCTGCCATTTTTACCATGGGAACATTTTTTCTGACTTCCTGGGGCCGTATTCATAAAGCCACTTAAGTCGTTGCTATGCGGTTGCTAAGGCTAAATATCTATAAAGGAGATTCCCTACAACTATGAAATTTGGTCTGGAGGAACAGTATTACAAAGACTGTTCCTCCAGACCAAATTCCATAGTTTTAGGGAATCTCCTTCAAAGAAATTTAGCCTTAGCAACAGCATAGCAACCACTTAAGTCGTTTTATGAATACGGCCCCTGATTGCTAGACGATAAAGCCCTTCCAAAGTGAAGTCTACTCTTGAAAGAATTTACTGCAGAGGGATTTAAGAGTTGCCCTCTGTCCTCTATTGAGAAGGGAAGGGTAGCAAAATGAGAGTAATAGGATTACAGTCAACTCTCGATATTTCAAAGTCATGTTCATTCCAAACTACTGATATGTCCAAATAACTTTTCTGTTTCCAGAAAATTTGCATTGAGATATCACTAGTTTGAGTTTAACAGAAGTTGAGAGTCAATAAGAATAGAAAAAGTAGTCCAAACTAGACTCTTTAATACAAGTGGTTACTTTTAGATATCAGTATTCGCGATATCGACAGTTGAATGTACTTTTTCTTGAAGTTTACCCATTCACCTCAAGTGACTCATTTAGCTTTACTTTTAGGCAAGCAGAAAACGATAAGCTATTTGTGAGTATGGAGTCTCACCATTATTTTCTGTTTCCATAGAGGTTCTCAAGTGTTTTGTCAAAATGGCCCGGACTAATGCCACAACGTTTACTACAGCAATCTGTAGATATTGTAACGTTTGTAATGGAATTCGCGAGAAATAAAAATGCAGATGACTAATAAGGAAATGATGAAAATATAACAATATATTATACCGCTTTTAACTAGATTACTTTTTTAAGCTTGTCGAGTTATAGCAGTAAAATGGCATAAAATCTAACTGATTCAAACAGCCTTAATCTCAGCAATAACTGTTAGGCAAGGAAAAAGTGCCTTAATATCAAATGGTAGGGCAAGCATACTGAAGATTTAAGTTAATCCCAGAAACCAGCATTGCCCTTATACAGTTGTGTGCTAAAAGTTCGACTGTCAGGAGTATAGAAGCCATCGAAATACAGGAACTATCTAATTGTTTTGCGGCTTCAGTAATTATTTGGCCCTGTCAACCTATTGCCAAGGAAAGCTTTGTGAGTAAACACATTCTTTGTTAAGAGTTTGAATATGTTATGAATTAACTGGTGTCCGTTGACCCTAGCTGTCATCTGGGTTTCTCTCATAAATCAAACGCATGAATCTAACTGTCACATAACAATCTTCAGAACTGAGTTAGTGATACAGAGTTCAGATTGGCAGTTTCAGTGATGGACAAAATTAAATCAAATTTGTATTACTCTTAGGTTACACACATATAGTAACATGGAAACAAACTCGATCATATCGTTATGGTGCACACACACTTTGACAAAAAATGACGCTCACACACCTGAGGGCATTCAAGTATTTACTCTCTTGTTGAGGCACTCCAGCAAGTGTTTTTTGGAAGTTTATACTTAAAGGATAAAGAAACAGCGATTTCTACTTACATGGTTCAATTTACTACCATTTCTCGTAGTCAGATTTGTCCAGTAGGGATTTTGAAATTCATTAGCATGCTCTCAAGCTTGGAAAGTAATATCTTGCAATGTATTTTTTTTCAGTTTCATAATGGCGGCCTTAAGATAACCATTATTGCTGTAGGGGTGGCATGTTTCAAGCACATTCTTGAAAGTTACCATTTCATATAAAATAAATATGAAATCAGTTCAGAAGAATTTATTCTTATATCTTACAGCAGTTATTTTCATAAATAATATCTCTTTGGAAAACAAAAAGATGCATAAGTGTAGCTGACACTGCAAGCAACCCTTTGCTGAAATGATCATATTCCAAAACAGATCAGGTGATTAGTGATGACATCATTTCTGTTGTGATGTCATAATGGGTGGTTCCCAGCTTAATTAAAATTAAAATGAACCTCATCAAAGGCTGGAAACCAGAAGGAATATTTTTACTATTGGAAAACCCACCTCCTAACAAAAAATGATAAAAATAGACATAAGAGGTCATGCAATATGCTGCAAGTCAGTATTTAGCTACGAGAAATGGTTTTGGGTATGTGAAACCTAAAATTTTGATATTTAAGCAGCTTTAAAGAAAAAAGTTCCACTAAAAACCACTTGCTGGAGTGCCTCAACAAGAGAGTAGGTAATACTCATTTTAGGGAGTTAATTTGAATATCATGCTCTTAATCATCCGTCTTTTCGTCCGTTCTTTTTTTTTTTTTTTTTTTTTTTTTTTGCCTGCTCGCAAGTGAAAACAGTGATTATAACGCTAATATGTTTGCACATTAAGCTGAAACTACAAATGAAGATTGAAATTGACCCACGCAATGACAAAAAACATTTTTGCAACATAAGTGTATATTCTCAAGATTCGTATATCATCGTCTATTGTGAGAACAAGTAATGTTCTAATCAGACTGAGCGTATTTGCAGGCAAATATGTATCTTCTCTGAATGCACATATAACAAAGTACATTTATCGAGGTGCGTCTTCTATTATTTTCATACATGGAACACTTGTAGATAAGCGGGTACACTGTCAGGGGAAATAGCTTCAAGCAGGCACCTGACGTCGAAATGGCTTCGTACTGACGTCGATGCGACGTTAGGACGTCGCATCGACGTCAGTACGATGTTAGGACGTCGCATCGACGTCAGTACGATGTCATTTCGACGTCATGTGCCCACTGGGCTCTGTCATTTTCAGTTCTGCCTGTCTTCTGAAAGACGGTCAACTGAAAGAACGAAAGGAAAGAACTTGCTCCTACAGAAACATTTTTTTTTCCTTTAAGAGTAGACCCCATGGTGACGGGTCGCTTTTCATGACGCAGAATCAATGTAGTTCCAACGCTGTTTCAAGGATGAGTGTCTGCTAGGTTGTTGTTATCTTTGTATATATAGCATTGTGATCAATATGTTTTTTATTATTATTATTTCCTGTGTATTTGTAAACGTTTTCGTTTACTTTTCCCATGATCTCCGTGCAAAGCTTTATTCTGTGACATTTTTACTGTTCTTTTTTTCCAACGTCAGTTTAATCCTCTTTTTTTCTTGATATTTTGCTGAATTTAGCATCAACATCTCAGCAATGTTTGCTGCAAACATGAACAGTTTGCTTGTAAATTGAGCGTTTATTTTTCATTTATTTTATTTTATTTTCTATTTTATTTCATCTTTTTACTTATTTTTTGTTTAATAAAAACCCGGCTTAGCCTGAAAATTTTCAGAACAGAATAAAAATTCAACTGAGTTCCAAATCAGGTTCTCCAATAACATAAGCGTTTAAAGTGCAGGTTTAATGCCATTATGCAATTTTATCAATAATGTCTTACAAATGCATGCTATTTTAAGAGATATCATTGAACACAAATAAAGAATTCATCCCCGTGGCATAATGCACCTAGCTAATTTGAAAGGAAATAATCAAGTTATATCTTTCTTCCTGGAAGCATAGAATCTTAGATTATGAAATATCTTGACAGTTTTCAATGACCTTTATAAAACCACGCGTAAACCATAATATTGCACATATATTTAAATGGCTACACTTCTAATTGTTCCACCATTTTTGTAAAGGAAAAGAACGTGTGCACATTTTCCACAAAAAGGTCGAAGGTTCCATCCATTGTCACGTCAAATGGATAATTTCATCTAGGCAATTGCACGTAACAGAAGATATCACTGAATCCTCTGAATGACTGCTTAGAAAAAGTAGGAGTTATTCATTCGACCAAATAAATTAAAGGACAGTTCGTGTACTTTCTATAACGACATGTTACGACAAAACATGTTAAGATTTTAGGCACTTTGAAGATTGTAATATGCCGTTCGTCCACGCTATTTTGCACACTACTAAATGTTGATTCCAAAGTCACGTGATACTATGCCAGCCATTTGAGTTGCTTGTAGACAAAGAAAGTTATAAGTCAGAGTTTATATTTTAAATACAAAAGAGAAACTAAACGCATATGAATCGTTGTTAAAATAATACAGACAGGCCTGGGGGGGGTCAGGACATAAATCACTTGATTTTGAATCAAATGGTATCGGACACAATATTAAGAATCACAAGAATTCTATTATTTATCATACCTGAGATGCGCTTCAATTCAAACAAATATCATACTTTACTTAAGGAATGAATTTCATTTTTCTGAGGTTTATCGAAGTGTAAACTACATTGGGTCACGTGCAAAGTGAATGAACCCCTTTCGGGGTTCATGTATACTTTGCTAGTGACCCAATGTAGTTTACACTTCGATAAACATCAGAAAAATTAAGTTCATTGCTTATATTTACATTCGTTTCAATCAAATCTTTCATGAAAAATCTTATGTAAGCGCTAAAATTGAAGCAGTAAAACATGTACACGCAGTTTATCCGCTAACAGCAGAACGGCATGCATGACGTCATGATGTTGCTGACGTCCAATCAAATTGTAGAGAGCCATTGTTTATTCTGACGTCATTGACGTCGCGTGTCTCAATGTAGTTATTGGAATGTACATCACATTCCAATGGTGTACTATAGAGCTTTTCAGTAAATACACCAATAATGTAAATATTTAGTCACTGAACGTCGCACTACAACAATATGATACGAAAGGGAGGACTTAGATCAGGCTGTGCATTGATAAGTGCAATTTCATCAGCACTTACAATCTGGGTACCAAGAGGAACATATACAGTGAAAGTCTTTTAAAAGTGGAAGCCCTTGATGATGGGACATGTCCAAAGTTATCCGTTTCTTTACCATGCATTCTTTCATTGATGATGAATGCGTTGCATGAAACAAACCATATGATTATGATGCTTGCTTACTCATTTTTTAATGAATGCTCGTGACGTTTTGATATAAACTATTTAAACATGTAACTGACAGAAAAATAGATCTGAGTCACAATTACAAAGCATAGCCATCTAATGGCAGTAAACGGGGAAAAAATGAAGTGAAACAAACCAAACTACACATGTATAGCAACTGATGAAGTGAACAAAGAGAAGCTTTTAGGGTACAGTCCACTAAATATTCATGAGGACTTGTCCCGCCTATTTCGGGGAGAGCATTAGGTTTACATTGTACGAGATATGACGTCATCTGTCAATCATGCATGTTAGATTTCTTGCAGTATAAAAATAAGACCAACACATGATAGTTACAAAAAGGCATATTTAATTGAGAAATATTTTACCAGAAGGAGATTGGGTTGATTTTGGTAACTGATCCCCTAGGAAAAAAGTATGCTCTCTTTTTTTGGTACGAATCGGTGGTTGCCATACTCAGCCTAGCTTAGCGGCTCACTGAGATGGGAAGGCAGTGGAAGTTTTCATCTCAAATTGATAGGCTAGGATGACACTTAAGGCAAGACAGGTTTGGAAAACTTTGTATGTACAGTTTTGTAATAAAATGACCAGATGTTAACATTGTCGTCTATGGAAAATTAATGGTGGAATGCAACCGTAACAGAAGAAAAATACCAGGGGGCACATGACGTCGAAATGACGTCGCACTGACGTCGATGTGGCGTGATGACGTTGCATCGACGTCAGTCCGACGTCGTTTTTTTTTGTTATGTGCCGACTGGGATGCGCCCGCAGCAACACCACCATTATTTCTCAAAGTAGCTCCGTACATCAACACAAAGGTACGGAAAAGATGACAGTACAATCAAAGAAAAATACAAAGAAAAGCAAAGACGGAAGCTAGTTATGTTCATGTGACCACCATCATTCTATTCCATTCTATTCTAACCCATGATTGCTATACACCTAGTCCTGTCTTCAGCTGCCCTAGTTGTGCTGACAAAGTCCATCAATATTGTCTTTCCACGTCTTCTTCGGTCTACCTCTTCTTTTGCCTTTCACTGTGCCCTGTAGAATCGTCTTTGCTAAGCCAGAAGACCTTCGGAGGTGGCCAAATCACCTTAGTTTCCGTTTCTCGACCATGGTCAGGAGTTTGTCATATTCATCTGGGACAATTGCTTCAAGGTATTTGAAGCTTGCTACAGTTTCCGAATTCTGTCATTTTACCTTTATCTTCCCTTGCATGCCATTGGCGCTGCTTATCATCAGTTTGGTATTCTCAGCACTTATAACCATTTTATAAATCGTGCATATTTTGTCGAGACTCCCAAGTAGGAGTTCTAGTTCATGCTCTTCCTCAACAAAAGGCGTCAATTTAATAGACAAACCGCAAATTGGTAATAGTTCTGCCGCCTGTGCTAACCGTTCCCTCATGTTCTTCCAGAGCATCAGACATAATGCTTTTGAGATAAAAATGCTGAAGAGGGTGGGTGAGAGAAGGTATCCTTGCCTAACTCCAACTGTTGTTCTGAACCATTCAGTCGTGCTATCCTTCGTCTGAATTATACACACAGCCTTGACTTTGCGGTGCTCAATGGCGTGAACTAAACTTGCATTAATACTGTACTTCCGCAAGGTTGCCCATATGGCTGATTGTCATACCCTGTCAAATGTTTAAATCCTTGAAGACATGGTACAGATTCTGCTGATGTTGAAGGTACTTTTCACACAAGGCTCTTAAGTTGAAAATATGTTCTGTGGTGCTTCTTTCGGCTTTGAATCCAGCCTGTTCCTCGGCAATATTCTCCTCAATTTTGAGTTTAAGCCTGTTCAAGATTACTTTCACCATGACTTTGCTCGGAAGATTGATAAGGCTGATGGCTCTGTATGTTTGGCAGAGCTGTAGGTTGCCCTTTTCAGGGTGTGTAATACTCAGTGACTGAGTCCATGGGACCACCATCCTAGTATCGAAAAACGCGTTATAATGAAAGACGACAGAAGACAAAACGGTATAAAAGCTTAACACACAATGTCGGAATTACCGTGACTAAAGAAGATTCATAGTTCCATATTGGACTGGTAAACCGGAACCACTGATGTCGCATAAGATTGTGTCAGTTCATCTGCGCACGGGTAAAGGAGTGCATGAAGGTAAACCTCGTTCCTTACAATGCTTTTCTTTCCACGAATTTAGTCATGAAAAATTCTGGTGAGTTTCGCCGACAATTTATCGACACACTCCAGAAAATATCTAAAGGTGTGGATGATTTTTATGCGCGATTATTGTTGTTGAATACTAAGTATTTTGTAAGATGATGAAGGCAACAAACAAAAATGAACTTATTACAATGAATGTGCATTTCAATGAGCCCTGTAAGACATATGAGATATAATTAATTTTCTTGAGACTTTTATTTCTCGTTCAGGCCAAGTATACGCGTTTGTTATTCGCCGTGTAAGATTTAAATACACATTGTATTGCTTCTACAGAAATGAGTACAAACATGATGAAACGGGAAAAATACTTACGTCCTGAAAAAAAATGTTAGCTGATGTTTAACCAAGTTCTTTAAATTCATTTTGTTAAAGGTTAAAATGGCTTAAATGTCAAGACGCAGACAATTTGTGGTATTCAAATTAAGTATTAGAGTATATTTATGTTATACTTTCTTTAGTTAATAAAACTGAGTGCCTATTCCAACGGGCTTATACGCTAACAAGTGCTAACAAGTAATATCTCTAAAATAGATATTGTCGAAGTTAAAAGATACATGGCCCAGAGGTTATAAAACTTGAGTACATTCTCAAACTCAAAATAAAGCACACTGATTGGTTGCTTCCGAGCACATGCTCGGAAGCAACCAATCAGTGTGCTTTATTTTGAGTTTGAGATATGTGCTCGGAAGCAACCAATCAGTGTGCTTTATTTTGAGTTTGAGATTATTCTCAAATTTAATTACCTCGAACCATGGTGCCTTAAGTATATACATGTAAGAATTTTTGCAATTTATCCAGTGGCAACATAACATTAAAGCAACGTCCCATCAACGTCGATGCAACGTCTTGACTCCAGCTTTGGCAAAGCTGCAGTGATATTGTACTCGCTAGCAATGAATATGACTTCAATAATTCACTCCTGTATGTATTAATTTATATTGTATACTCAACAGCAAAAATAACGCATATTTTTTCTATTTGGTATTTTTATGTCAAAATAAAAATCTGCTGAAATTGGCTAAACAGGGAAGCTATTATCAATGCATGGAGTACACTTCGTCGCAAAACTTATTGAAATTTCATTTGTTTATTCATGCGTAACGAAAGCGTAAACAATCGAGGGGTCAATCTCAAATTCACAAATACTGATCAGTTAAATCAGTGTCCTGAACTTAGTTGTGCCTGGCTCCCAAACTGATGCCCTCTTTATCTGGGATGCTACAATGTCTCAAAAACATCATCAAGAATTTTCAGCATTGGTTACTTGTTACAAACTAAGTTAAACCCCTTTCTGCAAAACCCGTAAAGCATGAAAGTTTTGCAATAGCAAAAGAACATTTTGTGGATTTTTCAGCAAACCGAATTAGAATCCATTTCCAGTTCGGGTTAAATAAAAGGGTAAGTGGTCACAATCAAATGGAGTATGTAACAAAGGGAAGTAACTCTGTGCGTCCTCCCAATAATGCAATTACAGATTGAACTTTTGGGCGCTGGATCCTTGAAATCACTGGGCAAAAATGAATGAAAATCATACAGCATCTTTATCATAAAGGACAGTCTACGGTAAGCGATTCGAAAGACAAGATTTTTTCCAGGAAAACATTTCTATCGGCTTTTAAATTTCGTAACTCAAACCGGAAGTGAGCAAAATACAAGCTCATTTCAAACCAAAATTTGTTTTAAACGGGTTCTTTACCCATAGCCTTACTCATTTTGAATCCCAAATTTCCAGATTTTTCTAATAATTTGATGATTCAGACGATTTTCAAAAACTTCGAAAAACGTTGGAAAAATGCAGACTTTTGCAGGTGCAATTTAACTGTATAAGAATCAATTTTTTAAAAGTTTTATACCGTTTTCCAGTTGGTTACATCATGCTGAACTCATGTGCAGCAAAATCGTATTCATAATTTATTTTTTTGCTACTGTGAGCCAGAATTTTGTGTTTTTTGCCTTTTTGACAAAAATCTTCATACTTTTTTCGAAGAATTGCACTGTGACAATAAAATGCTGCAGAATTTATGGCCACGTTAAGGCAAATTCCAGCATTAAGTTGAAAGTAAAATATCATTATATTTAATTAGGAAAAACAAGACGCTAAAAATATGCGTTTCTTTTGCTGTTGAGTATATATAGATATACCTGGAAGTTATTGATTGTAGAACAAAATACAAGTATCAGCTTTTCAGTGCTCAAGCTTTAAGCAGCTGCAGTCCAGATAATATTCAGCAGACATTATTTACTACTTTAAAGTCTATTATTTTCGATAGCTTTCAGGCAATGATTGAGTCTCAGCAAATCAAATAATTATCTCAATGTGTTACTCTAAATAAAGGACGACGTTCCTCTAAAAGCATAGAAGGTAACAATTGCATCAAATATCTCTAAATTCACAATATTAGAGTGAAAGAGATCTTGGTCCATGCGCAACCACACTCTACTCCAACTAGCCTGCTTATCAGCGCTAATTGGAAGAGTCTTTGATTCTTTAATTTTCTCTTTATAGATTTCGATTTTGATACGAACAGACTGTGCGGATGCCAAGTCTGATATGAGTTGTCCATGTTTTCAAAATGCATTAGGGTACAATTTACCTGACGGCGCACATACGCAAATAGCAATCTCGTTGATTGAGAACTGCATTTTGATTGAGGCAATCAATGTGATTACTAGTATAGAATAAACGTCGTTTCCTTGTAGCATTAGAATATAGGAGCGTGAAAATTGGTGGGACTTTTTTTTTCATTATTTAGCTTGAATTTTCTATCATTAAGGTGATAATTTATGGAAAATGCAAAAATCTGCATAAAAAAATAACATACCTCCCTGAAATGTTATCGGAAACAGACGCAGATATTCAAAACTTTCTTTTTTTTCGTCGTAGATCTACTTTCGAGTTCTACTTTCGGTTTAATACACACAAACAAACAAACACTGCAACATGTTGATAACTATTTTGAAATCAGGTCAATTTCAAGATTGACCGCGGTCCATTTTGGAATTCTAATTGGACAGCTCAATTTTGAGATAGATCATCGTTGCTATCCAGTGTCAAAATTACGGTTGTGGGTGCCTACCGACATAGCTTACTTATTCATGAAAGATGTTGTCAAATCTTCAACTAGAGACATAAAACAAAACACACTTTCATTTCATCTGCGCCGATTGTCTTTTTTAAAGATTTTTCTTGTTTAGATTTCTGCGCAGGAAATTACCTATTGTTCTTTCCTTATAAAACTTTTTAACATCGACAAATCCTGGGGGTGGTCGGGTGGTGAGATGGTGCTGTGTGTAACTTCTAGTGGCGGGGCGTCCTACTGATTTGGAACATTGTAGGGCAAGGGCCTACTGTGCTTGCAGTAGGTGCGGGGGGGGGGGGGGGGGGGGGGTGTTTGGACATTTGTTCTCTCGTCTATCATTTCTCCTCTTTCTCCCTCTCTGGGAGACGGCCCGATAAAGGCTGAAATACTGTCTCAAAGAGCCGTTAAATCCAAAACAATCAATCAATCAATCAATCAATCAACAAATCTTGCATTTTGGGATTCCAAACTATGAGAAACAGCATAAAGAAGGCATCTGCTAAGTTTTGGAAAAATCTGTTGTTTTTCGTCGTTTTATGCAGATTTTTGTCTTTGGCCCAATCAGTGATTATCACCACCTAAAGGTGAATTTAAGGGTTCTGCGTCCTGCCAACGTCGTTAAAAGCCGTATAGACCAAACCTAAAGTCCATCGCTGTATGCATGTGTGTTTGTATATTCGCGTACACAGATATATGTCTGTATGTTTGTATGCATGCACACACGCATATACGTACTTACGTACCTACGTGCGTGTGTATGTATATATGTATGTATGTAAGCACGCACGCACGCAGGTGCGTACTTACGTACGTATGCACGTATGAAATTTCGTCTGAATAACTGTTTTCTTGATTTATCATAATAGTAGACGTGCTAAGTGCATTACGAAATCAATTTTATTAAGTGCTTATATTTAAGTCTAGCGTTTAATAGATGGCTTTGCTATCAGGTGAATAATTCAGCTCTTAAATAGTCTGAAACTCGACACAGCCGTAATGAAATACATTAAAAGCATTAAATGAAAGCAATTTAAAGTTTTTAATATTGCAGACTTAAGTTTATCCGCAGCTTCATTTTCTAAATGTTAATTGCTTTTCACATGCTTCTTCAGTAAAGGATAAATTATGAGCCGCGATACGACAGCATGTGCGCCCAGCGAAGACTGAGATCAGCCTGGGCATCCGCTCAGTCTTGTCAGAGCCTTCGCTGTCCGCATGGAACTGGCTGAGACCCTTAGCTACTCTTTAAGTGCACAGCGAAGACTGATTATACTGGTTGGATGCCCAGGCTGATCTGATTTTTCGCTGGGCTCATATGCCACTTTGTTGGTTTTGTCGTGTCGCGGCTTAAGTGTTGTTCCTGAGCCGCACCACGAGAATATATGAGCCGCGACACGACAAAACCAACAATGTGGTTGTGCGCCCAGCGCAGACTCAGATCAGCCTGGGCATCCGCCCAGACTGATCAGAGTCTTCGCTGTCCGCATGTAGGTACGTTAGAACCTTAGCTACCCATTAAGTGCGTAGCAAAAAGTCTGATCGGACTGGGTGGATGCCCAGGCTGATCTGAGTCTGCGCTGGGTGGACGACCACATTGTTGGTTTTGTCGTGTCGCGGCTCATATGATTAAGGTAAATGAGTACACCTCCATGATTTTTTTTTTGTTGTCATTTTTGTCGAAGACAGAATAAGATTACTTCTCCATGTGAAAATGAACAACTCTTGTGACGATGAGGACTCGACAAAAACAATGTAGGCAACACCTACCCACCTATTTTTTTTACCTTAGACGTCGCTTGACGACAACGTCACATGATCAACTGACGTTCATCGGTGTATGAAGCCAGTTGCCCTATACGGTTTACCTATGGGAAGTCAGTGGCAAGTGTAAATATATAAATAACGCCCCGGGTCGTTGCATTTTACGAAAGGAGGGCGTTATTTAGAGCCTAAAGTGTATTAAATACCTCTAATATGCAATATAAAGGTGATGGGTATATTTTCAGAGGAGGAAACTCTTCTTTTTTACCTCCTTTTTCAGTAGTGGTCACCTCTTTATAAAGGAAAGAATTTTTCCTCTATGAGGAGCAAACTCTCTCTTTTCAGCGTGGACCCCGTTTTAACAGGAATTCGTGCAAGTTAATATAACATTATTTTCGGAAAAGAGGGAAGGGGCGTTTATTAGAGTTGATGCGTTTATTAGGATTCATACGCTATTGGGACAGGTAGGTCTGAGCGAACAGTGTAGACCCAGATTAGAATTAGAAATTTGGCCAGTGTTTACACTGTTTGTCGTCCTATTTGGACCTTTTGGGCGTATATGAGTGCATTGTAAAACCAGACTTATTCCATTTTCAGAGTAATTACGATAATTATTTTAGGTGTCCCAACTATTAGAAATTTTACGGTATCCAGGCGGCTCAGACATTGCATTGCCACAGTTCCGTGATCATCGGAGAATATATGTACTAGTACTTAGCATGATTGTGAAATGTGGATCTTGGCAGCAGAGTTAGAGAAAAGAATCCAGTCCTTTGAGATGAGATGCTACCGAAGGTTTTTGAACATCTTGTACAAGAACCATGTAACTAATGAGTACTTTCGCTAAACAATCCAAGCAACAATATGACGAACTCTTGATTACGGTCAAGCAACGGAAACTAATGTGGTTTGGCCACACTCAATGTCGCCTGGTTTAAATGCGAGTCTATAGGCAACATTGAAAGAGAAAAAAAGAGGCAGACAGAAGAAGAGGTGGGAATACAATTTTAAGAGTGGACACGGATGCACTTTGCCAGCGTAACTTGGGCAACTGAAAACAGGACTAGGTGGAAAGGGACTTTTGCAAAGCCATTTGTGTTGAGCCAACGACCTTGCAAGGGGAACAGAATAGTTAGAATTGAATAAAATGCTGTATTTTCAACATAATACATTCTGTGAAAGCTGTTGTTCCGCATTTAGGACGTGTATGAAATATATGGCAAGATAATGAATTTTAAATAATAGTCTAAAGCAGTTGGGACTATTAGATTCAAATGGTTTAGTTTTTGAGAAAAAAACCCACACATTTCTATTCGTAGTATGGAAAACTGGTTTTCTATATAATATAAAATATGAATTGATATGTTTCGAATGATCTTGCATATAAAAATGAAAATGAAATCATAATAAGTGATCATCTTAGGGACATGTCATTCATTACTATTAGTGTGTGTGTGTGTGGGGGGGGGGGGGAGGTACATTCGGTGGAGTTGGAATTATTTTTGGTGATCTACTGGGGTGTCGAAAATCATTAAGCCGTGGAGCAGGGGTAGGGGGTCATATAATTTGTTAGGTGTGTATGTGTGTGTGCGCTGGCGGAGGGGGGGGGGGGGGGCTCAGAATTCTTCAACCAGACTTCATTTTTAAAGATGCCTCAACTTCCCACTACTCCTCAATTTTCAGATAAGTTCTATTCTTTCAAACTTGTCTTCAAAACATTTGCTAAAAAAGATTGCCCGCCCCGCTTCATATGCAGAAGAAAAAATATTTTCATTGATTATCTGGTAGAACAGTATAAATTAGTCCAGGAAATCATGCCAATCAGTAAATTTAAAGCCAGCGTTGAAATTTTAATAAGGATTTATCATAAAAAATAACTGCCTCTTTTTTCTTTTTTTTTTATGTTGTTTTTTCTTCTTCTTCTTGTTCTTCTTTTGCTCGTCTCAGTTGCCTCCCTTTTTTGGAGCTGTGTCTCTTTGGAAAAAAACCCATAATGAAATCATGTCAGCAAGATAACTCGAAAACTATTTTAGCTGGGGGCTTAAAACTTTGCCAGCTTATTAGGAACGAAGTAGATGAACTGATAATAAACTTTTGAACGAATACCGTCAATTTTTTTCGGAGTTATGGCTCTTTGAAAATTTTGGTATTTTAAGCTTCTCAGCAAGATAACTCAGACAGTATTTAAGGACTGGTCAGCTGATAGGAGATGATGGGTAAATGAACTGATTTGCTTTTGAGCGATTTCCGTCAATTTTCTTTGGAGATAATATCCGCATTTAAGCTTCTCAGCAAGCTATCTCTAGAGGAATTTAAGCTATGAACTTCAAACTTGGTCGACTTATCGGAGATGAAGAGCAGATGAACTTATGACTTTTAAACGAATTCTGTCAATTAGATTTGGAGTTATGGCCCTTTGAAAATTTTGACATTTTAAACTTGCTAGCAAGATATCTCGAAAAGTATTTGAGCAAGGGACTTGATACTTGGTCAGATAATTGGAGATGAAGAGTAGATAAGCTGATTAACTTTTGAACGAACTCTATCAATTTGAGGAGTTATTGTCTTTTGAAAATTTCCACAATCTAAACTTGTCAGCAAGATACCTCAAAAAGTATTTTAGCTAGGCACTCGAAATTTGGTCAGCTGGTATGAGATGCTAAGTAGATGAACTGATTAACTTTTGAAATAATTCTGCCAATTTGTTTAAGGAATTATGGCAAATTGAAAATTTCAGCAGTTTAAATTTGTAAGCAAGATATCTTGAAAAACGTTTGAGCTAGGGACTTGGTCAGCTGATTAGAGATGATAAATAAATTGACTGATTAAAACTTTTGAACGTTTTCTGTTATTTTTTTAGTACAGATCGTTCGCTTTAGGGTCAGGCATATGGTTGGGGGTATAGTGTTTTGAAAACACCTTTTCTGGTTCCAATTTAATTTCGATACTCATCTTATACACTATATAACTAGATGAGTTTCAATTATTTAAAATGGTATAAGTCTATTGCGGCGAAACGACTCAAAGACAATCGAGGCAAAGAGGGCAACAGGAGTTGTAAAGTACTTTTTAATTAACTAATTGTAATGCAGGAGTTATATAGCAAAAACAGTCCACGAAATACTACTCTTAAGCTGGGCTTATTTTGACAAATTCACCCAATACAGGTCAGCTCTGCCAGTAAGAGCCAAACTCGGTAAATACATCTCGGACTGCGGTATCGGCCCTCGGCCTTCGGCTTCGGCCCAATACAGCAGACCTAGGAGCTGTAATGGGCCAGTGGAGTAATAACATTATAATCACGGCTATTACGATGTTTGCAAACGGCGATTCATTTATATGATCAGTAATGCCAAACTTTAGATCATGCAAAAAACGAGCTTCATGCTTAATGGAGCACGTTTATCCACGTCTAGTACGGTCTACAGCTGTATAATTTTCTGGTGATATCGCTCCTTGGAGTTTAAGATATTGGGTAAGTGAATTACAGATATACTGTACTAAGGATATTTTGTCAGGATAATCCGAAACGCTTAAGTCATTTCGAGCCAGCTACATCTATACTCGACAGCAAAAGAAACGCATATTTTTTATTATTTTTATAGATTTTTTTATATATTTTTATGTAAGATTGCCTTCAGGTTGTTCGTGGGGACAGCCCTGAAGTTACTGTCTTAAATTGGTGTGTGTTTATTTATTTATTTATTTATTTATTTATTTATTTATTTTTGATATATATGTGCCTAGTTTCTGCTTGTAGCAGACGAAAACTCACATGTTATCGGAATAAAAATAAATCCTAGCAGCTTTGAAATGTATCATTATGATGCATGTTTGTCAAGAATCTGCCCACATGTTTATGACATGTTGACAATAGTAGAAAAAAGTCAATAAAATGTAATCAGCTGGAGAACACCACATAACCCTATATGACCTTTACTAGTGTCATAGTTTCTTAATATGTTCACACCTTCTTGTCGCAGAAGGTAAATGTGACTGAGTTTCCCTGCGTATTGATGCTTTGCATTAATGTTTTCTTGTTTTAACTTTTTACTTAGTACGCGAATATGCCTATACATGGTATACATGGCCATTGATTTTGCAGCATTTTCTTTTCGCAGCGCAATTCTTTGAAAACATATGCAGATTTTTGTCCGAAAAGCCAAAAATCACAAAATTCTTGCTCATTATGTCAAAAAAATGAATTTTCAATACGATTTTCCAACTGGAAAACGGTATAAAACTTTAGAGAATTTAACTCTTATACAGTTAAATTGCAAATGCAAAAATTTGCATTTTCCAAAGTTGTTCAATATTTTTGAAAATTGTATAAATCATTAAATTGTAAGAAAGACCTGCCAATTTTAGATTCAAATCGAGTAAGTCTATGGGCAAAGGACCTGTTTAAAACACTTTTTGGTTTGAAATTTGTTTGTATTTGACTCATTATAGGTTTGAGTTACGAGCATTTAAGGCTGATAAAAATGTTTTCCTGGCAAAAATCTCGATCCCCTAAAGGCTGAACGTAGACTGCTGGCGTTGTGCCGTGTGGCGGCCGTAAAACGTCTCCCCGTATATCATCCATAGTGCAGATTATATTTTATTTTTGTCCTTTGAGATCGGAGGATATATTCTGAGAGATCAGAAAATTTTAATTGATTTAGACTCATATTCTAGACAATCGCTTTTAAAGATTTGGGACACCTTTTTTTGTACTTATCCGTCTTTGAATCACTGCCTTATTAAAATTAAGTAATTGCCGTATTTTTTCTCTGACTTTTGTCACCAGATCATGCCAGAGTCACTGATGAGGCTTAGTAAACCGAAACTTCGGGGTATGGCCCATGTTCCTTCTTTCGGGTGTGTTCTCTGCTCTTGAAGGAACTCTTATAGATTTTGAGTTCATGATAAAGATACAGTATGCATCATCCATGTATAGATTTGACCTAATAATAGTATATGTTTGTTATGATTTGCTACTGTTATGATACGCTTCTCTGATTTTATTATATATCTCAGTCTATGGGGTGGGGACGCGATACTTAGCACATACATTCATATGTACAAGATCATTTTACTCCACTATCTATGAATGTATTTGACCCATATTTCTGTTTCAGTGGCTTTACAATTTGCTTCACTGACTTTATGATATTTCTCAGTCCCAATATGGGTTAGAGCAATGATACTTGGCACACACCTACATATACTAGTCAAAATAAGTTCCGCCGCATTAACTTTAGCATCTTTTTCTGAAAAGGTACCATAACAAATGAGTTTAAAGAGTCATTGTAGTACTGATATAACATTTTTATATTGCTAGACAGACAGGTTTCAAAATTTTAATGTAAACCGACAGTTTGCGCAGCTCTCAGTTTTAGTGGGGGGGTATTTCAAATTTCCCGAGATTTCTCATGAAAACAAATCGCCTTTTCTTTAATTTTACTCTCATTTTCTGTTTTATACTTCTTAGACACATTCATTGGATTCCAGATGCTTGATATACAAAAGAAAAACGGAATTCAAAAGTGTTTTCACGATAACTTCTCACGTCTAAATTTCAACGTTTAGGAGAAAAGCCAAATTTTCTAAAGTCGCACTGGCGTTGTCATAAACATTTCAAAACTGCATGCCTAAGACAATTTTGCAATAAACTGATGTACTCTCATTTAAAAATGTTGCAAAGAAACGTATTCACATGTCCAGAAAAGCAGAACTAAAATTTGTAACTGATAAGCCCATAATCTGAAAATCAAATTTCCTATAGTTTTGATTCAAAGGGAGGTAATTTACAGTCTCACACACTTTAAGATGCAATGTTCGCCAGTTGAACGTTTGTTCAGATTTGATTTACATGTTTCTAGAATGAAGGGTTTCTCGAGAATTTAACGAAACAAACATAACGGTACTGCGCGTTGCAGTAAGCGCCTAGTCGCATTTCTATGGTTTACTAGTTATGCAAGGTAACTCCGTACACGCACGCAGGAAGCTGAGACGTTGACCCAGGTCAATTTTCAACACTGAAAAATGCTCTATGGGTCCATATTCAACATTGAAAAGTGGCCAGTTGGGTCATTTTTTCAACAGGTTCAAATTTTAAAATTACACCAGCAGTGGCCCAAGATTTAGGTATGTGGCTAAATTAAAACGAGGCCTACAGAGACGAATGGCAGCCTGGGCCCAGTTGTTCAAAGCATCGTTAGCCTTACGAGCTCGTTAAGAGGTCAACTCGTTAAGTGTTTTATGACTTTATAACCAAATACACTGATATTTTTTGTTGATAAAATGTGAGAAGCTTTTGCAGTGCAAAAGCTTTTCACTTTTTTTCAACAAAAAATATTGGCTTATTTGAGATATTAACGGTTGAAATTTTAACGAAACGTAAACTAACGAGTTCGTTAATTTTGAACAACCGGCCCCTGGACTTTTTGTAACAATACGAGACAAAACAAAAGAGTACACGTCGATGTTTTTCCGCCATTTTTCGAAAGGGAAACAACAACAATGTTAGTGACTTCCTATTTGCTTCCCTGGAAGATAAAAACAATTAAAATGGGGTCTGCGCTTAAAGGAAAGAACTTTTCTGCACGCGGGGAGGGGGGGGAGGGTTGGCAAGTTATTCTGTTTATCACTTGACTCTCGTTGAAAAGGGAGGTAAAAAATGAAAATCATTAATGGCAGAGTTGTTTCCTTTGAAAGTATACCCATTCACCTTAGGGTAAGACATTGACTCTTATTTGTTAAACGTAACTTCTATCACTCCAACTTCAAAGCGTTCAAGTGTAACGTCACGACATGGCCGAGCCCAAAGCGATAACTGCTCTCTCTTTTGTTAGAGTTGTTGCCTGTATAACTTCAAAATGTGATAGATAGATTATGCGATTTACGAGGGTTTTCGTTAAGGTGGTGATTTGTGGTATATACAAAAATCTCAATAAAACCATAAAAAATTATCGTATCTCCCTGAAAGTTACCAGACTTCTTATTTTTGTTGTTCTCTACAGTTTAGAATACAAAATAGAGGGACATGCTGTTTAGAAAAGTGTTTTTATATGAAAAGATCAAAGGGTAATTTTGTGCGAATAAATCTAAAAAATGACCATCATTATTGAAAACGTAACTAGGTCTGAACTTAAATTAATCCATTAAAAAGAGCGTCCTAGCAATTATTTGTTCCAACTCTTTCTCAAATTGTAAGGTAGGCCAGATAAAAACAGTAGCTTTTTCTCAAATGTCTGACCATGTATATAAGTGCATGTATAGTGATTGCATTCATTAATACAGGTAGGTCAGTTATACCTATATCATACTCACAGTATAAATATTACATTACAATGACCAAACCAGGTGTGTTATTGTAATTATTCAACCTCGAAAATCATGAAAATAGACTCTACTGTGTATTTTAAGACAAATAATTTGAACACAGGCCACACCTTTTTTTTATCTGCGCAGCCTGATAACGCGCAGCAAAAATGGAAAAAAAAATTGCTAGGACGCTCTTCATAATACATTAATTTGAGTTCAGACCTAGTTACATTTTCAATAATGATGGTCATTTTTTAGATTTATTCGCACAAAATTACCCTTTGATCTTTCCTTATATAAATTCCTTTTGACATCAATAAGCCCTGCATTTGGGGATTCTGAATTGTGAGAAACAACAAAAAGAAGGCTTCTGCTAAGTTTTGGGAAGATCTGTTGTATTTTCAGCATTTTATGCAGATTTTTGTCTTTGCCCCAAATCAGTGATAATCACCACCTTAAGCCGACGTCAACATTAACTTTGCACTGCACGGCGGTCCTGAACGTTGAGTAACAGTAAATATATAACTTGCTTGAAGCCAATACTTGAATCGGCATCTGGTTTGATTGTTTGTTGTTTGTTTTGCTGAGTAATAATATTTGAGTTACGCCGAGCCGTCGCACAACGCGATAGTAGAAAGGAAAGATAGGGTTGAGACAAAGACGAGGCAGAGAAAATTATAATCTCACAGGACTCCCAACCCCTCCGCCCTCCCCAACTCTCCGCGCCGATCTGTTGCAAGCATTTTAGCCTTGAAGATGTAGTTTGTCCCTATTCGAAAGTCCATCAAACCAAACAGTGGCAGTCTGATGACAGTCATTACTTAGCCAGTTAGGAACCATTTTAAAATGAAAAACTTGCTACTCCTGGACAATTTTAAAAGGCAAATGGTCCCTTCCTTTAAAAGTTGTCTTCTGCATTACTTAGACAAGACACGTGAGTTTTATTTTATTTATCTAGGGTTAGTCGCAACTCGCTTTGTTTCCTTGAAACCTGTCAATACAGTTCAAACATATTTGTGATAGAATCTTGTATGGACGGACACACGGCGCCAAGTGTGTCCAACTATGGTTACGTACCGTTGAGCCACTTGGGTAACGCCGATAAGAGAATTGAACTGAACTGAACTGAACTAGAATCTTGTATAGCATTTTTTCCTTGGGAGGGTGGATTCGTCTAGGGTCAGTCTAGAGTCGCAACTCGCTATGTTTCCTTGAAACTAGTCAATACAGTCCAAACATATTTGTGATAGAAACTTGTATAATATTCACGTATTGCGCATCTGCGGCTAAATGTTACATCAGAATGAGGTCCTGTTCATACATTCACGTTTCGTTCACACATGGACAGTCCCATTAACACGTAGAGGATCCGCTGAAAAATGCACGCCCCGTTCCTATATGGACATCCCGTTCGCATATGTAGTTCCCTTTCGCAGGTACAGCCTTGCATATGTCGTTCACTTTTGCAGACCCCGTTCACATGTAGCGGTCCAATACACATGTGGAGGTCCGTTCACTCGTGGAAGATCCATTTAAAGGTGGCGGTCCTGTGCAGTTCCTGATCACATATGGAGGACCCGTTCACAAATGAAGGTTCCTTTCTCACATGCGGACCCCGTTAACACGTGGAGGTCCCGTTTACACTTCACAGGCGCAGAGGAAATGACGGGAAGCAAACGAGCAGTCTGATAGTTAACGGGAAGGAGATATAATCACCAGACAGTCAAAGAGACACCTTCGCAATATACTACGAAGAATTGTCAGTACCAAAAGATAATGGCTGCGATTCTGCCTGCTTGGAACGTTGTAATGTCCGGCATGAGCTTATCAACCAACTCTGCAACGAAAGCTGTGAAACCCTAGATCCGATAACTCCAGAAGAAGTATCCAAAGCCATCTCTCAACTAAATACAAAGAAATCTCCAGACGAAGCTGGCCTGACTGCGGAGCATCTTAAGAACGCTGGACAGACCGCATCCACTTACATCTCAACCCTATTCAACCAAATACTTACGGAAAAGGAAGTTCCGGAAACATTTAAGACAGGAATTCTCACTCCAGTCTTAAAGAAATCAAAGGACTCCACATGTCTGGATAATTATAGGGGAATAACAGTCACACCAGTTCTAGGCAAGCTGTTTGAAATGGTCCTACTTCCACGACTATCCAAAAACTTTGAACAGTCATCACTGCAGTTCGGGTTCACGAAGGGATTATCACCCGTTATGTCAGCACTAATAGTTTCCGAAGCAAGGGCTGAAGCCAAAATTGACCCAAGTGCACCCCTATTTCTAATGACTATCGACAGCCAGAAGGCTTTCGACGTCGTTAGTCATACCATATTACTCGACAAGCTGTATGAGGCAGGAGTACACCCATCTTTGTGGACAATCGTGAAGGACATGTACACGGGGTTGGCATCAAAGGTCAAATGGATGGGAGAGCTTAGTGACAGTTTCGCAATCCAGCAAGGGGTCAGACAGGGAGCTATTTTGTCACCATTCTTCTACAAAACCTATCTCAACCCGTGCTTGATGGAGCTAGAACAGAACCGGCTGGGTTTATGCATCGGGACAATCTATTGCGGGTGCCCAGCCTGCGCGGACGACGTAGCTATACTTACCAGATGTGAAAACGAACTGCAGCTCATGACCAACGTGATCAAAAGAAACTGTAACCAGGACAGAGTTACCATACACCCAAAGAAGTCAAACGTAGTACTACTGAAGAATCATAAAACAGTAACTAAGAAACATTTTAAGTTAGATCTAAATGGCAACAGCATATCGTTGTCTGAAACTACAACCCATCTTGGACTTTTTCGTTCTGAAATAAATGAAAACACAATCAACATTGAAGATCGTCTAAGCTTGGCAAGAAGGACTTTATATTCATTGATAAGTACAGGTGTTCACAGGTCCAACGGGTGAAACCCTGGCTGCTCTTACAAGATATATCAGTGCTATGTTCTCCCAAGACTTTTATTCGGTCTAGAAGTGTTACCATTAACAAAGACTCAGATCAATATACTGTCCAAGTTTCATATCGGCAATCTACGTAGATTCCAGACATTACCCATTAAACGGCCACATGTGCAGTCTACCTACTTATAGGCGCACTTCCATTAGAAGCAGAACTCCATAAACGTCATCTAAGTCTATTGTATAATGTCCTAACAACTACGAATAAAACCATCATAGAACTGTCAACCCGACAAATAGCCATTAACCTGGACAATAGTCAAAGTTATTTCAGTAGAGTACAGGACATTCTTAGTTTGTATAACCTGCCAAACCTGCAATATCTCAGTGAAAATCTCACCTCCAAGGAAAACTGGAGATTCCAAGTTAAAAAAGCGGTGAACAAACATTGGACTGAACTATTACAAAAGGAAGCTTCAGAAAAGTCAACACTGAAATATATGAACTTTGAATCTATGAAAATTGGTAAGGTGCACATAGCTTGGTCATCACTTGAATCTACTATATCGGACGCCAGAAAGGGCATAACGAAGAGTAGAATGCTCACGGGTACCTACCTGTTACAGTCAAACAAATGCATATTCATAAACTCAACTGAAAGTTCAACTTTTAAATGTTGTGGCCTTGAAACAGAAGATATAGTACACATGTTGCTAGACTGTCCTGCTTTGTAGCAAACAGACTGGAATTGTTTATTCAAAAGATTGGCCTTTTTGACATTGTCACTGTGTAATGTACCGTCTGTATTGTCTTTCAGCAAAGATATACCCCGATCATCCTGTCTACTGTTTTTGATAAGTGAGAAGAGTTTCTTTGGTGCGAACCCAGAATTTCTACTGTCCCCCCCTGAACCCATCCCCAGTATATCAGCCAAATAATTATTGTAAGCTACTTTTAGTTTGTTGTGAACTAGGTGTTTGACCTGCTTGAAGTGATACCTATTCTTTTCTGTCCCTGACTTCTGTTTTTGGTAGAGTTTGTCCCTTTTTCTAATGAGTCGACGTATTTCTTGAGTAATCCATGGCAGGCTGCGTTTTTGACTAAGTTTTTTGATGGGTACAAAATTTTTTATTCCTGAATTAATAGCAAGTGTAAAAGCATTCCAGATTTCCTCAGCGGTACTTTCTTGGAAGCAACCCAAAATTTCTGAAGCTTTGATCCTCATAAAGGATTTGAAACCATCCCAGTCAGCTTTTCTAAATAGTGGTACTGATCTGGATTTTTGTCGACTCACTGTTGGTTTGACTTTGACATTTGCAATGGAGATGTCATGGTCTGAGATGCCAGATAGGATTTCAACAGTGTTTACCAAAGTATAGTTTGTTGTCAGGAACAGGTCAAGAATATTATCACCTCTGGTAGGTTTACTTACCATTTGAACCAGGCCAAAATCATCTAGACAGGAGACGAAATCTTTATAGACAGAAGAATAGCTGCATCCTGGTCTAATGGTAGGTACGTGGTCAGAGTCCCATGAGAACTTGGGGAAATTGAAGTCACCCAGTATCCACATGTTGCCTTTTTTCATACTTACCATTTCCAGAGACCTTCTGAGTTCTTCCAGGCTCTGAGCATCATTCTCTTTCGGACATTTCTAAACACCTGACTCAGCATGATGTCCTTTATGAATTACAACATGGCTTTCGGGAAAAACGCTCCTGTGAAACGCAACTTATTCAGCTTGTGGAAGACCTTGGAAGGCAGCTGACTTTGGGAAAGCAAACAGATTTAGTTCTTTTAGACTTCAGTAAAGCCTTCGACAAAGTGAATCACTTGAAATTACTATTTAAACTTTCGAACTTTGGCATTAAAGGAAACACTCTGAAATGGATAAGGTCTTTCTTGATTGGTCGATCTCAAACTGTTGTACTGGATGGGGAGTCTTCAAATGAGGTTCCAGTGACCTCTGGGGTACCCCAGGGGTCTGTATTGGGCCCGCTCCTCTTTCTGTTGTACATAAACGACCTCCCTGAAAATGTACAATCTCAAGTTAGGCTCTTTGCTGATGATACCGCTGTTTACTTGGCTGTATCTAGTTCAGGGGACAGTAGTGTACTCCAGTCCGATCTAGACATTCTGCAGAACTGGGAACGAACCTGGGACATGGAGTTCAATCCAAGTAAATGTCAGGTGCTCCACATTTCTAGGTCCAAAAACCCGTTAAGGTCAAAATACTATATGCATGATCAGGAACTGGAGGCTGTAGATGCAGCCAAGTATCTTGGGGTAAGCATCAGCACAGATCTTAGCTGGAACTCTCACATAAACAATATAACTGCTAGTGCTAATAGAACTTTAGGCTTTGTAAAAAGAAATGTGAAAACAAAAAATGAAGAAATTAAAACACTGGCATATAACTCACTAGTAAGACCGCAGGTTGAATATGCGTCTTCTGTCTGGAGCCCATACACGAAAGAAAATATAGAGAAAGTTGAAATGATTCAACGAAGGGCAGCAAGATGGGTATCCAATGATTACTCTCCCTACAGCAGCGTGACAGAAATGATGAGTAACCTTGGATGGCGGTCGCTTGAGTGCAGACGTTACGATGCGCGTCTCGCTATGTTTTATAAGGTAGTGTATGGCCTGGTTGCTATTCCCGTTCCGTCATATTTCGAACAGCCCACCAGATATACTCGTCACATGCATCCTCTCTCTTACAGACAGATCCATACATCTGTCTGTTATTATCAGTATTCATTCTTTCCCATGACTATTGCCAGGCCGGGTAGCGCAATCGGTAGGGCACCTGACTCGTAAGTCAGAGGTCCTGGGTTCAAATCCCGGTCTGGCCACATACTTTCGTTTCTCCTTCCGCTGATTCAAGAAGGGCAGTTGTCAGTTACTGGTGAAAGTATGGGCACTTAGTACTGGTTAACCGCTTAGGAGGTCTAAGCCTGCCCAGGAATAGTGTGGTTAGGTTAACTGACCGTCCCGACATGACTTTAGTTGTTTACCGTGGACGTTAAGCATCAAATCAACCAACCAAAAAACCCATGACTATTGTACTATGGAACAGATTACCAGCTGATCTCGTCCAAGTTTCAGATCTTGACTCCTTTAAATTAGGAGTCAGTAAGATCAGTCATACCCTCCCCTAAACATAAATACTGTTTTTATCCTGATTTTAAACTCTTCTTAACACTAACCCTTTCATCTATATTTCACCTTTCTTTTTATCTTTTCATTCTGCACTATCTCACTTTTTACTTCTTTTACTAACACACCATGCGTGGTGAAATCCAAATAATACCCGAGAGGGGGTTGTGGATCATGTCAAGATAGATAGATAGATATGTCCAAAGAAAACAGTATTTTAACCATCTGAGATCCTTAGTAGTTAACTGTATAGGAGTGAAACAGTGGGAATCAGTCCTTGATACTAAAGAGAAACTAGTAAGGTTGATTCTAGACTGTTCAAGCGTCGCATGTCTAACTGGGAAAATGGAGTTTCAAACAATAGTGAAAGCGACTACTGAACTGTGCCACAGACTCCACCACGCGCGACTGCAGAAGCTAAACCAGTGAAAGGGATATTTAGGCCGCGTTTGTGAATCACAACGTCCCAGAGATGTACATAGCCAGTATCATTGTTGGAAAATTGTGTAAATAACCATTCAGCACACGCCCTCACGGATGAAGTGTAAATAGTTAAACAAAAAGCTATATGAACTTTACCTAAGAAGATTACAGACTGAAGTCAGAATCAGAAGTCTGGTGTTCCTTATTGGAAGTTAATACCTATACAAGAAGAAGAAGTTGGTGGGACGTTAAACGACAGTTCACTCACTCACCCCCTTTGAAGTGTCTATGTTTCTCCTGATTGTCGGGTGTGCCTATAAAGGCAGCATCTACCAAGTAGAATACAGAACGGATGGCGTAGGCCGAATATAAAAAACGCGTTATTAAAAAATACAATAATCGATCACGCCTTTCTCCCTGTCGTTTCATCAGACGCACATGTCACTGAATTTTCTTCGTTATTCTGTCCTGTCTCGTACAGCAGTATCAAGGACCTCTCTGTCGCTTCACACAGCATGTGCTAAAAGTAAACATTGATAAGGTTTTCTTTGTACAATTAGCTGAAGGGCCTAATTCCTATATGTAGATCTATAACTAAACTTCGATTGTGCCATAATATCGGAGTTTATTGTTGAACCCCGTCAATTGGAAGACTAATAGTTAATGAATAATTACTATCACTTACTTTTATGTAAAACCCAGTCCTGCACTGGATGTCCATAGATGACAATTCAACCCATGACAAACACCAGCCGAGATGGCAGAGCTACCGGAAACAGATTGCTTGGGTCCCCCTAATCACCGAATCAAGCTGAACCCCAAAGCACCGAACATCATACAGCTTTCACTACACTCCTCCCCATCATATCTTGAAGCAGTGGAGCCTGTAGTTGACTGTGACACGGTCAGGCTGTTGTTGATATTCTTCGCCATCCTAGCTAGCATTTGTGCATATATGGGGAACCAGTTGGTTGTCCCATAAACTGTCCAGACTGTTTGAGAAACCAGTTGGCTATCCCAATACTATTCAGACAAACCAGTTGGCTGTCCAAACTATTTAGACTTTTTGAGCAACCAGTTGGCTATCCCAAAATTCAACATTGTTCTCATCTGACCTAGTTTTTGGAGTACCAGATGGCTTTCCAAAAATCTTTTGTTCTAACAGGTGTTAGTATCAACTTACCAAGTCTTTTATGCTGCAAACCTGAAGTACTTGCCACCATACTGTTGTTCTGCCACAACCTGTTTACTGATCACTCTTACTGATCTGGTCAAATGTAATTTCACCTTGTCTCCCGTGGACAGTCGTCCCCATACCCTTGTGGATCCCAATAACATCTCCGGGTCTAGTGGAGTGGCCAGCTCCAGAGAGCACCGGCTAGACTGTTATGTTCACCAACGGTACTGCGTCGCCACATCTTCTATGAAGAAATCCCAACTTTTTTCTTGGAGCCCTACCACAATATTTATAACCGCCGCAAGGAAAGTCCTCCAGCCGCACCCCTGCACCAAATGCCATACACCGACCATCATTTGCCGGCAATCTGGACAATGTACCCCATTTTGGTGCATGCGACCTACATGGCGCCATGTTAAACCGAGACAGTTCTTCCAGCTATCTCACCAACAATCCCTGTAGCTCATGAAATCCCATCTAACCATCTCAAGCGTGAATGATCAGTTCTCACCACAACTGGTCAAGCTAGCAGGTAGTGTCTTGACTGGCAAAGAGCATCACTGCTAATCCCTCTTTTCTGGTGACACAATACTTCTTCTGTTCCTTTGTCAATGCAAAACTTGCATACCCAACAACTTTTTCTTGCCTCCTTGAACCTGGTTATGTTCAGCCTCAGTCGCAAAGTCTGAAGCATCATAGTGGTTGTACTAACACTCTTTTGCTTGGTCTTGATTCCAGACAAACTGGTGTTTGCCTGTTACAGCATACAGCATAGTTGCTATCTTTGAAAATCTTTGATAACCCAAGTTTGGGGCATGTAGGCGCTGGCCAGTTCTATACAACTTCTATATCTGAGTTCTGACTCTTGTTGCTGCCAAACTATTACCACTCACCTCCTTACTGTCTTCTTCCCTTATCAGCACTTGCCAATATGCTGACCTAGCATCGAAGACCCATCTTGTTTGCGTATATAAGGACAGGAGCTGATGCCCAATCTGAGGTAGATTCTTGGATAACTCCAGCCTTAATCCTCTTCTGTAGGCGAGCCTCTTCTTCTGCAGTGAAGCAAACAGGCGTGTGCCTCATTCGCTGTTTCACCGGTTTGGCATTACCCGTATCAATGGTGTGTTGTATACCTGTAAAAGTTCCTAGATCGAATTCATGTTTATTCGATCAAGAGATGGGCCAAACGTCACCCTTCTTCTTGGTTCAGTCTTTGTATGACTCTTCAAAGACCTGCTGTAGATGCTAAGGAATGGCAAGGTTACCATTTGAAAAACTGCCCTCGTGCAGTGTGGCTCCTATATCAGGTGATATTGGCTCCTGATCTTGGTTACAACCCTGAGGCTCAGAAACTTGTCCCCAATGAGTGGTCTTTTGTCCCTCCCCTACAGGTCAGTGGGATCATTAAACACACACCGCATTCAACCCAATCAGCGCCCCGTGCGCTTAACCCAGCAGCAGAAACATAAAGCAAACTGCCCTCCCAGCAAGCGCACATATCAAAGAATGACTCGATACTAAAACAAGCAGAACCCACTGGCAAAAACACCAGACACTCTCACAGATGGACGAAGACAATTTGCAAATAAAACTTATACGATTACCTAGCCCATCCAGCCTTCGAAACAAGCAAACAAACCAATAAATCAGCATAAATGTGTGCGTTTTCAATCATCTCTCTCAGAAATGCTCGCAATGTGCGCTTATTAGAGCATGCACGGCAACTAGGTCGAATACAGTAATTAATTAAGTTCGCCGCTCACAGACTTGTCTTACAGTAAGCATTCTGACTGCTTATCAAGTTCTAAACAATGAGTCAAGTCTTTATCAATTCTGCGTTTTATTTTGGTTTCTGAGTGTGGTCACATATGATACCATGGTAATATTCTGCGCCTAAGAACTGCAAATCTGGAAACTGAAGGACAACCTCCATCAGAATTCCACATCTTGACTCAGGCGCGAGCCATCAAAAAACAGTATTCCACTACTCATACATGTATATAATAAAATCTGACCTCTATCAACCAAAATATCAAATCTAACAGCAATTCATGCTAAATACGCCTTATCTGGCAAACAACAAGTTTCTCTGGTTTCTTATGCCCAGACCCCCAGTTCTCAGCACTTTCAGTTTACTCTCTTCCCTATTCATCACATGACACTGTCACTTGAGTTTCAATGTACTATGTACATGCCGTCACTTACCCCCTGTCCGGACATCCCGCTGAATGGCGCCTGGTTCCACAACTGCAACCTGCCCATCAGCCCCCATGTCCGACAATCCAAATAAGGAATGATCAGCCCACTCCTCAAGCGATTCCCCAGGGTTCTGGGTTAGCTGCTGAAATCTCAACGTTGAATGCCAATCAATTACCTGTACCATCTTAAGGGAGGTTTTGAGGTCAGGAGATATTACCTGTCTTGTTCTTGACCTCTTTTGGGGTGATGTCTTTTCAGACTCCTTTTCTGAAATGCCTGGCGTCGGGTTCGACTGAGTTCGGCAGGGGAGGTCCCCAAGAATCGCGTGTCTCTGTTTCCGAATTGCCAAAGTTAAAAACACCAATTTTTGTTTCAGTTTGCATTTAAATACCACCGGTGTAGTATCGTTTTTCTGAACTGGTGATGCCTGCACAGGAGTCTGCAGGAGACTGTAAATTCACTGACCTCTTCCTTGCTGTCTTTGAAGAGGAAAGAATCCCAATGCCTTTTTGCCTCCTCATGCTTTTCCCCTTCCTTGATGTAGCACGACTCCAATGCCATACAAAATAACTTTGGCAATATCAGACCAGTCCATACCGGATGGCATAGACTGGGGCTCGCCATGACTGTGTCAGAGACGGATGCCTCTGAATCCTCAGCCGGAGGGTGTTTGTGTTTTGTAAATTATGGACAGTCGATGCAAAGATGATGGTGACTATACCGGTTGGCTCAGTCCTCACCAACTCCCCACCGACAAGTGCCTTGACATGGACGGGTGTCTCTTTCATTTCAGACATGTTTACAAAAAAGTATGCTCTCTTCCCCGAGTTCAAAAAATTGAGCGAAACCGGTTGGCTTTGCTCTAAGAATTGGGTAGCGATTTTGAAAATGGCGTAAGAAAAAAATACACCGCTGTCACCAATGTTGAACCCCGTCAATTGGAAGACTAATAATTAATGAATAATTACTATCACTTACTTTTATGTAAAACCCAGTCCTGCACTGGATGTCCATAGATGACAATTCAACCCATGACAAACACCAGCCGAGATGGCAGAGCTACCGGAAACAGATTGCTTGGGTCCCCCTAATCACCGAATCAAGCTGAACCCCAAAGCACCGAACATCATACAGCTTTCACTACATTATCTAAGATAAGATTTATTTTGAGTCGGCAAGTGTCAAACAGTCCAACTGTTACTTCTGCATAAAGAGCAACTAATGAGCATTCTAAGCAGCTCAGGGTTCTCCCCAGGTGTATATGGCATGTCGCATGCGACATGTCTTAAGCCAGTGTCTGTAATTGCGACATGCCTTAATTATCTTGACACCCTTTTAATCCCTGCCGACATCCCTTAATTGTATAACAGTAACTGTTAAATCACTCTTATTTAAGTGTGTATTTAATGTCATAGTGTGTGCTGTGAAGCATCAATACCACTCAATAGATGTTTATACAAGGATTATAACACCCTTGCGGCAGTTATATGGATCACGATTATGACACCTTTTCGCTTAGTGCCCCAATTAAGATTAAATACCAGTCTGCTTCTTTGATGTTATTGCGTTATCATCAGCCAGATAGATGGATATAAATTAATTATTTTTTATAAGTGAAGGCTGACAGTATATTGACTTATCATCACTTCAGTAAATATATTCTGCAGCTTATTACTTAGAGATCTATAGTAATTTAGTAACTTTTAAATATAATTTTTACCAAAATACACAAAAAGTAACATTACAATGGCAGTAAAATAAAATACATGATAAGACTTCTTAGAAATTATAAAGAAGTTTTATTACCTCCCTTGTTCCATATGAGCCAAATTTAGACCTTGTCTGCTCGCCTGATGGTTTACTTTACTGGGAGACTGGGTTTGTTAGCTCACCTGGATATTCAATGAGGAGCTCAGAAATTGGCTCACCTGAGTATTTTGTACATATAAAAGGCCTACATGGTCCTCACTTGCTCACCTGACCACCAATGACCATTTTAATAAAATTCTCTGTGTGTGTGTCTGTGTGTGTGTGTCTGAGTGTGTGTGAGGAAGGAAGGGTGGGAGAGGAGATCTTCCTGTGCTAAACTGCTGATTTAACTTGCTGTATTTGGCATTTATGAGCAAACTACCCATAGCTATTGTTACACAGAAACAAGGAATAAGGAAAAGATCAGGATTTATCACGTAGTTGTTATCTGCAAATGCTTAATTCGATATCCGCGCGCTTAATTAAATTCATCTTCAACAACATGCCTTCAGAAAATTCTGGGGAGAACCCTGCAGCTATAATGGTTCAAAAATGATGCAGCCATTATTTCCCATCAGTCTGCGAAACTCTCTGAAGAGTTGCAGGGCAGCTGTCAAACAGCAGGGCTTGACAAATCCATTACCTGGCTGCCCGGGAGAAGCTGGAAATTAATTTAGCCCACAGACCAGGTTGAGATCCTGAATGAGCAGTTTGTCAGTGCATTCACCTAAGAAGACAACACTTCTGTGCCTACCATGGGAACAAGCACAGCTAATACTGCGCCACCCCTAAATCATACCTGCCAAGTTTCACGATTTGTGCGTGACCCTCACGTATTTGGACGCCTCCCACGACCTCACGATCTTATTTTGAAAAATAGCCATAACTCACTCTTCCTTCGCTTGCTCACAATTTCACTTTAAACAGGAGGATACCAAATAAAATGTCTTTTTTTGGTGCTTTCTCAATCGTCAAAAATGTGTTTTCTCACAACTTCCCTACATCCAGACAATCTCGGTCACCAAATCTATATTTATCTCCGGGAAAATTTGTCACCTGGTCTAAAAATAGGTAAAGGTAAAGGTTTCCGATAGTCTTAAAATAGCGTGGGTATAAATAACTCGAGTATTCGATAGCGATTAGAGCCGAAAATGACCAAATGTGTATACTTCTGTTTGTATGTAGATGAAATATTGACGACTTGAAAACGCTTGAGAAAAAGAAAGGTTTATAAATCAAAGTACCAAAATGGATGGGAGATCGAGTTTACCGTGGTTCCAAAGGAAGGTTGAAAAGAGCAACAGCTTTGCGTTTTGTAATCTTTGCCAAAGGCATTTCAGTGTTTCCCACGCCGGAAAAAACGATGTATAAAAACGTCAAAACTTTTGCAATCGGTATCTTATTTTGTTATTACCAAGACAGCCCAAGATGTTATCAGAGCTGAAACTCTCTTTAGCAACTTCATTGCAGAACATAACTTGCTATTTTTGATAGCAGATAACTTTAATAAACTCAATGTATAAAATTTTAGCAAATAAGAATATACTTGATGTTTATCTTCATTTCAGTACTACCTACTGATCCTACTCCTCCCCACTGCCATCCCCAATCTTTAGTTTCACATAAAGAGAAAAAAAAATGACACCAAAATCTCACTCTTTTCCTTTGTCAATGGGTTTCTCCGCGAATGAACTAACACGGAAAAGGGGGCTAAATCAAGGCTTTGCGCGCCGTCTCACTCTTTTGTTAATTGAAAACTTGACAAGTATGCCTAAATATTCAGGTAAATTGAGTGAAAAGTAAAAAGTATGCAAAGACCAGGAACTGAAACAACCAAAATCCAAATCCAGCCCTCAAACCATAGTTGGAAACAACTAAGATTACAAATAATCAAGATACAGAGAACATATGGCCAACCGAGTGAGCAGCTTGTTCCCAAAAGGTGGCCACTCAAAAACCCAAACCGAACCAAAAATAATAAGAACATACATAAGGTAAAACATCACAGAAACTCTGACACCAAAAACAGGCAACAGAGAACCACAACAGAACTACCGCCTTGGAACGGTCAGTAATGAATTACTGGGGGGCTGAAATCGATTTTACAGGCCCAACCTCACCCTCAGTATCTGAAGTGGTACAAAACATTTAGTTGGTTGTTCGGTTCGCATGATAACCCTCTAACTCGTCAATGAATCATCACGGTAAACACATAAATCAAATTTCAACACCTTATGAAGCAAAGACGAGGACTCAACAGATACAACGGGCCGTCTGACAGGTGGAGATCCCTGTCCTGCCAAACAACCCCACTGGAAATCTGAAGCAAAAGAAGGTCACCAGTTGAGCCCCGCTTGATGGCCAGAACCCACACAAAGCTAGTGGCCCAGACCAGATCTCACCAAGAGATCTGATCACTCAGTCATCAGAAGAGTGCTGTTCTTCATTTTTGACCAAATTAGAATACATTTTATTCAAGAAAAGTAAAATTATCCAGACTATAGCACACATCATCACTCTATAAAGATCCTTTACAAACTGCACATTGACGAAAATATGTGCAAGTTTTCAGATGTGCTAATTAATCCAAGCTGCAAAGCTCTCTGAGGTTGGGTCAAAGACAGCCTAATGGCCAATATAAATGCATCATATTTCGTTGAAAGACAGTACATGTAGATTCTGAGTTTGTTAGTATATGACTGCATCATGCAGGCCTGTGGAAATAGAAAAAATTCTTACTTGTCCAGGGACAAGTAAAAAGTGAAACTCCACTTGTCCGCCAAATAAAATTACTTGTCCAAGACCATAAATGTTAAATGCATTATTTTAAGATTTATTCAGCCACAAACATAAAGCTCATTTATATCTAACAAATCTCATTTCTCACTTTAAATAGCCTCAAAGCCTTAAAATGTGAATAAAGGCATCTTTTCTGTACTAAATGTCTGAAAAAAAAATCAAAACATCTTTCTCCTGGCCTCTAAACATATAAAACTTTTTCAAGGTAACTGTATAAATTGGAATGGCAAACAATGTGGACCCTGATCAGACTGCTCCTGCAGGAGCAGTCTGATCTGGGTCCACACTGTTTGCTAAGTATTTTTCTAAAACAAAAAATCAGTTGTTGTAATTGAAACGAAAACCATATACTTTCTTCATAGTTGTCCCAGGGCAAGTACAATGAAATTTTTCACTTGTCTTGGGTGAAATGGGACAAGTAGGACTAGTCGGGCATGGTATTTCCACAGCCCTGACTGCATGTGTAATTAATAACATCTGCTTTCAGCTCCAGGTTAGGTACATTTTAGGTACATCAGAAAATAATAAAGTTCTTCATTTGCAAGTAAAAGAGCCAGTGAAATGTCTAAGTTATTCGAGGTACATAAAAGGTGCAGTGAAAAATGGCTAAGTTCAACATAGGCACTCAAAAGGTACATGGAAATAAAACTAAGACTGTAAAGGTACAATAAAGACACATAAAAAAATGACTAAATTCGATAGAGGCACACAAAAAGTACATGGAAAATTGTCTAAGTTATCACTGGGGTACATAAAAGGTATACTTTTTTGTCCCCCGCCTTTTCGAAGAAAAGCGGAGGGACATAGTTTTCGGCCTTCCGTCCGTCCGTCCTTCCGTCTTTCCGTCCCCCTAAAGTAGTAGGTACCTTGTGTGCGCAACTCCTCCTACAGTTTTATGCCGATTCTTTTGAAACTTTACAGATGTTTTTGTCATGGTCTGAAGATATGCATGTGGTTTGGATGTAATCCTGAGATTATTTTTTGTCACTTTTTCCACCATTTGAACTTAGTCATTTTTTAGGCGTTTTTACTATCAAAGTGACTGGATAGTGGGTACCTTGTGTGCGCAACTCCGCCTACAGTTTTATGCCGATGCCTTTGAAACTTCACAGGTGTTTTGGTCATGGTCTGAAGATATGCATGTGGTTTGGATATAATCCTCACGTTATTTTTTGTCACTTTTTCCACAAGTTGAACTTAGTCATTTTTTAGGCGTTTTTACTATCATAGTGACTGGATAGTGGGTACCTTGTGTGCGCAACTCCTCCTACAGTTTTATGCCGATTCCTTTGAAACCACAGGTATTTTGTTCATGGTCTGAAGATATGCATGTGGTTTGGATATAATCCTAACCTTATTTTTTATTACTTTTTTTCGCAAATTGAACTTAGCCATTTTTCATACATTTTTACTATCAAAGTGAATAGATAGTGGGTACCTTGTGTGTTCAACTCCTCCTACAGTTTTATGCCCATTCCTTTTGAAACTTCACAGGTGTTTTGATCATGGTCTGAAGATATGCATGTGGTTTGGATATAATCCTCACATTATTTTTTTTATTACTTTTTTCACATTTTTGACTTAGCCGCTTTTCCAGCTCAAACACTAAGTGTATATACAGTGTAGACCTAGTTTCTCAGGCGGGGGACATAAATTCGTCGAATTTGCTTGTTTGTACCTTCATTCAAAAGGCACATCAAAGGTACAGAAAATGTACAAAGTTTTGTACCGTTTTTGTACCTTCTTTCGGTATGGGTAGGCTTGGCAAGTGAAAAATTATTTTGCTTGCCCAGTGGGCAAGTGGAAAATTTTTGGATTTGTCAAGCTCTGAGACAGTCTAAAAAAATTTGCAGGACAGAACAGAAATTTGCAGAACAAAAAAAAACAAAAAAAAAAAACACTTTCGAGCAACAAAAAATTTTAGTCATAAAAATGGGAATCATTTATAATTACTCAGATACCACCTCATTTTAAATTAAATTTCCATTAAATAATTCATTCTCTACTTCTTTTAGTTTAATTTCCCAGTTAATTATTCAGTCTCTGCTATATCTTTTATCCTATCTATGCATTTTTAGCTCACCTGAGCCAGAGGCTCCGGGGGAGCTTATAGTATGGTCAGGCTCCGTCGTCCGTCGTCGTCCGTCCGTCCGTCGTCCGTCCGTCCACAATTTCAAACGACTTCTCCTCGGAAACCGCTGGGCCGATTGTAACCAAATTTCATATAGAGCCTCTAGGGACCTTAGGAACAAAAAGTTGTTCAAACGGTCCTGGTCACATGACCAACATGGCCGCCATGCCCATATATGGTAAAAACCTAAAAAAATCTTCTTCTCCAGAACCAGTAGGCCGATGGCCTTGAAACTTGGTATGTAGCATCGGGTACGCAAGTACAACCAAGATTGTTCAAATTATGACCTTGGGTTTTTCCTTGACCTTTTTTACGGTAAAGTCAAATTTGCTTCCATGTGCTTTTATATGGCAAAATGCTAGAACATAGGATATCTTGGAAACTGTTGAAGATTTTGGGCTAAGAATTGGTATCTACAGTCATCTTAATGAGTACATGAAGATTTATGAGTATAAGAGGTCAAGGTCATTCTTTGACCTTTGACCTAGAACTCTCATATTTTGACAATTCCAAACAATCTCCTCAAAAGCCCCTGGGCCAATTGAAACCAAAATTCATATAGAGCCTCCAGGAGTTGAGGGAACAAAAACTTATTCATACGGTCCAGGTCACATGACCAACATGGCCGCCATGCCCATATATGGTAAAAACCTTTAAAAATCTTCTTCTCAAGAACCAATTGACCAATGGCCTTGAAACTTGGTGTGTAGCTTTGGGTGCTCGAGTACTATCAAGATTGTTCAAATTATGACCATGGGTTGACCTTGATCTGTTTTACGGCAAGGTCAAATATGGGAAAATGCTAGAACATAAGATTTCATGGAAAGTTTTGAAGAGATATGCCTAAGAACTGGTATATACAGTTATCTTAATGAGTACATGAAGATTTGTGAGTACAAGAGGTCAAGGTCATTCTTTGATCTTTGACCCAGAACTCTCATATTTTGACAATATCAAACATCCCCCTAAAAAACTGGGCCAGTTGTAACCAAATTTCAATTGAGCCTCCAGGGATTGAGGGAATGAAAATTTGTTCAAACAGTCCAGGTCACATGACCAACATGGCCGCCAGGACCAAATAAGATAAAAACCTTTAAAAATCTTCTTCTCCAGAACCAATTGACCAATAGCCTTGAAGCTTGGTATGTAGCATTGGGAACTCCAGTGCTATCAGGATTGTTGAAAATAATGACCTTGGGTTGACCTTGACTATTTTACTGCAAGGTCAAATGTGGGAAAATGCTAGAACATAAGATTTCATGGAAAGTTTTGAAGATTTATGCCTAAAAATTGGCATCTACAGTCATCTTAATGAGTACATGAAGATTCATGAGTACAAGAGGTCAAGGTCATTCTTTGACTTTTGACCCAGAACTCTGTCATTTTGACAATATCAAGCCATCTCCTCAAAAGCCCCTGGGCCAATTTTGAAACCAAATTTCATATAGAGCCTCCAGGGGGTTAAGGGAATGAATTTTTTTTCAAATGTCCAGGTCACATGACCAACATGTCCTCCATGCCCATATATGGTTAAAACCTTTAAAAAAATTTTTCACCAGAACCAATTGACCGATGGCCTTAGAGCAACTTACCCTAGAGTACTGAGGCTGAATGGACTACAGGTGAGCTACAGGACCAATGGTCCTCTTGTTTTCAAAAGTTGAACTTGTTGCAGATTTATTGTGATTTTTCCATTGATTAACAAAGTTCTGCGTTCAGGCATATTAAATTCACTACCAGTCGATCTAACAAGCACTTAGCAGCAAAATGCAGTTACAGAAAGCAGGAAAATAACCTGGTGCAGCAGTTATTAAACAGATCATATGGATAAATAGTTTTAAAGTTCATCTTAGCCGAGTCATCGGAATTAAGATAAAAATAAAGATCAGGTTAATTGATATACCGTACATTCTGAGACCAAAACCAACTGATGCAAGCACTCTTTGGGCTGAAAACTGTATCCCTCGAAACGATTGGTTCCATATAAATAGTATGGCAAATATTGACCGATCAGATGTCGCATTATATAAGGGCTGTATCAGGGTTAGAGCTTGGATATATTTTTCTTTCGCCACCACTTTCGCCAATTTGATATTGTTTGTGCCAGATTCTTTGAACTTAAGCCAGTTTTTTGCAATATTAAGAATTCTTTGAAAATATCTTTCTCCCCCCCCCCCCCCCCCCCCCACACACACACACACACACACACACATATTCCTTAACTTACAGTTTACTGTGGTTGTTTAGACGGGTTTGAGTCATTACATGACATAATCATTTTCCTCTGATAGTTGAAAGAGGTTAAAACTGCTAATAAAGCTTACAATCTTTTAATTAAATTTTTTATCTGCCCTCTGTTTTTCATGAATTATAGTCTGTTTTGCCTGTTCTGTTTTTTTAAGAACCTATTATAAATAGCCTAAACCATTTTAAATATCCTAATGATTATTTATTTCTAATTGTTTATTATCACTGTTCTTTTATTATTATTATTTATTTATGATAATTTGCTATTATTATTGTGAGACAATCTGACCCAGGAATTTTGTTTTGCAAAAGCTAGTACTTGAGAAGCTTTGCAAAAGCTAGTATAGTCCGTTTGCTCTCAAGTGCAAACGGGGTTTTGCTTATTTTCTTGAAAACGATGAAAGTTCCATCAAATGTTCCAGTGTTCTAATGATTCCTATAACTATACATAACGGAATATGGAAAGTCCAAATTTTTGGATGCTTTTGTAAAATATTTTCCATCGACCTTAATGCAAAAACTGAGCAGTTTCACTAAAGGGCGTCGTATGCTTGTTAGAACAGCAAAAATATTGTTGATAGGCAATAGCGTAAACTCTTTGTTTACTACAGGTGTGGGCGTATATGAATGAAATAGTAAACTGTATTCACCTGTCCGCACGCGTAACGCATGGTATCACTGGTCAGGTGATACTATGTTGTAAATAAATATTGAACTTTTATATTATTTTGCGAGTAAAAATTGTATGTTTTAAAATTTGATACTACTATGGGTGAGACAAAAAGTAGAAAAATGGATTTAGAATAAAATTTCAATTTATTATGCAAATTTTGTTCTAGGGATAGCATACATTGGTCACATACTCTAACACGTAAAACTAGACGGGAATTCCAACAGCCAACTTTTACTCCCTTGTAATTAAGAGGTGAAAATGACATATTTTAGGTCCTGTTTTTGTATAGAAACTTTTTTATGCAAAACCTCACATTTCTGCAAAATTATGATTTTGTTATGTATAGGATGAAAATTAAGAATGAGCGATTCGAAAATCCTCTACCTCTCACCAATTTTGAGAAAATATTGGGGATGCCGTTTGCATTTGGGAGCAAACGGACTATACTTTAGAGTTATGCTGTGTTGTCTCCCCTTATTATCGGTCTCAGTTTTTCATCCTCCTCTTGCATACAAGTTTTGTTTCAGTGATTGAGAGTTGTTGTAGACTAAAGAATATATAACAATGTTCAAATTCTGATCATTTTGACATAAAAAATCGGTATGTGTAAAACAGCAGAATCAAAACTTATATATTTTATTATGTATAAGTTTTGCACCATAATCTATTAAAGTTCGGATAAATGACCCAAAAAAAACTACTTTACGGAGTTTGCAACAAGCGAAAACATTGATCAGCCTGCGCATTCATGCAGTCATACAAGACTCGCATAGACAATCTTTGAACTCTATGATCTGAAAAGTGATAATAAAAGTCTCTTAAGTGTATTGCACATGCTGATTTGTATAATAGTGAGACGCGGCTTAGCGCCTTTTCACATGGTCAACACTCGTTTGATCTTTTTTTTCTAATCGACAATCAACAGGCCTGTATTTTCACAGATCAGTGAGTTTATTAGCTCGTAAGGTGTCAATGATGTGTTTACCTGAGCAATCAAAAATAATGCCATTGATAGACATGGGGACAACAACTTATGTTGAAGGTTACATAACATCGAGCCTTGAGGCATGAAGCTCTGCTTGGTGTCCTGTCACTGTGGACTAGGCTACTTGAGGAGCAGATTAACGGTAATTGAAGGTGTTGATTAATGATTGTGGAGATCGTCTCTGATACCGTAAAACTTTGCCATACGTTTTTATTGGTTGTTTTTTCTATTTTTTTTTTTCGCCACTTGTTTTCGCCAAATCAATATTTTTGGAGCCAAAAAAAATATTTTATCGCATTTGGCGACTTTGGCGAGCGGTAGCGCGAACCCTGGCTGTATGAAATATGAAACGGCAAAGCTTTCTTTTTGTTTCGGCCAAAAGTCATTTAATTGGATTTTTCTGACGATAAAACTGATTTTACCGAGCTGAAGAATGCCAACTCCAGGGACCGGCGCCCTGGCGAAAATCACCTGACATTTTCCAAATTTGTCGGTTTTGTCTGAGAGACCATCAGTTTTAGTGAAGACTGCCATCAGGGGTGTAAAATTCCACTTGCTCACATTTGAGAGTAAACATTGGTTTCATGCAAATAAAAAATTCTACTAAACTCGCCAGGCTAACACTACCAGGTTGAATGCATTTTCTGACTCATTACATGAAATTTATTTCAGTTGTACTCGGAGAGGCCAAGAGCACCCAGGCCCTCAATTGCCTGGTCACGGTATATGAGTTACTAGACACAGGTCTGTCTAAATTGTCAACTGACCCCTGTCGGCACCTCACACTTGACTAAGCCTAAACCTTGGGGATAACTGTACTCAAAATTGTCATTTGGGGAGGTTAATCGTCGGTTTTATGGTTAGAAACTTTGTTTAGGGCGACACCCCAGTGGAGCCGTAAAACGCAATTGGCGACCATAAAACCAAAGATTTATCCCCATTATAGCGCACTTTTCACATTTTCATCATTAAAAGTGTGTTAGTTGCACCCGTAGCAAACGCGTTCAGCGACGTAAAGCCAGACGTCCACCTAAGAGAAGTGACGTTATGTAGTGATGTCGGGTTTGCGACAGTATATCACAGGATATACTGTCGTAAATTTTTGACGTTATCCAATCAGACATCGCGTAACATTCGTAAGTGCATTAAAATGGCTTTTAAGTTGTATATTGGAACCCTCTGGTAACTCTGTTCACCCTTTGGGTCAACCGCGAGCCTGGGCATCTGCCTAGTCTGACCAGACTCTAAAAGGTAGCTAGCTGCATGAGGACAGTGAAACTGGTTAAACTGGGCAAATGCGCAGGCTGATCTGAGACAGTGCTGGGAGCATATGCCACGTGGTTGGTTTTGATGCTTTTCTGAATTTCATTCTTATAGATATGTATGGCGGAGATGAGCACCATGGATACGGAAGAGGTAACAGGGGTCACCGGGGTCATTACAGAGGTCGTGGTCGTAGGTATCACCAAGGCAGTGATGGTAAGTGATTGAACAGTGTTTCCTTGCTAGCTTGGGTGAACGACAAATAAAATATTTTCCAGTCTAGTTAATTCTAAGAATGGGTTAGTTTATAAGCATCTTTCATGGGTGTGAGTTGTGGATAAAAAAAAATTCTCGAGGGTCATTGTTTGGTATCAGTGAACAGTGAGCCTGAGGGATGGGATTTTCAATCTCAAACTCCACCTATGCTCCCCCCCCCACCCCTGCCTCTTTTCTGAAAAAAATATATTAATTTACATGAGTTTCTGCTTGCTTCTCTGGATGAGGAAGTTATGAAATGGGATTAACTCTTAAAAGAAAGATGACGAGCAAATGCTTTCCTTTAAGAGTTGACCCCTATAGAGAAGAGAGTCTGAAAATTTGGGTCGCTTTCTCTACACATATACCAATTCACCTTAATACTGTTTATAAGCGGTATTTGGCAGTGGCTGATTTACTTAGCTTTAGGCTTGAAATAGAACCCCCCTTAGTAAAATGCATCGCCCTAGGGCGTTTCGTAGGATTAACATGGTAAGGTCATTGGTAATCAGGATATATAAGTAGTCAGTCTCATTATAAAGTTTCTTCTATTATGCTATGCCACTCAGTTAAGACCCAATCCTTGTGTTGTACAGGGTCTTCACTGTACCTTTGAAACAGGTATCAGAAAAATTCCTCCCTTAAAAGGAATGTAACTGAGGACCTGAGGTCTAAAGCTTTAATGGCTGGACTAGCTGCTCTGTCATTCTAGAAATACACAAGAGAGCAAACTCAAACCTCTATCCATGGTATGCCTTCTAGATTTTGAAAGGAAAGAATTTGCTTTTGAAGGGTTTCATTTTCCAGGAAAGCCAACAGGAAGTCACAAAGGTGGTTTTCTATTTGTGAACGGAGCTCTAGATAAGAGGGCGTATTTGATGATAATTAGGGCTAATTTTTGTTGATTCTGCATAAAAACATATGTTGTGACCCCTCATCTGAACCGTCTTGACGAGACAGTTCAGATGAGGGGTCACAACATTGGTTTCGATGAGAAATAAGAAAAATTTTCCTTAATTATCATCAAATACGCCCTCTTATCTAGAGCTCTGTGAACATGGTGAAAAAAACATGGACATATAGTCATATGCCAAATTTTTAGCTCACCTGAGCCAGCGGCTCCGGGGGAGCTTATAGGATGGTAAGGCTCCGTCGTACGTCGTCCGTCGTCCGTCGTCCGTCCACACTTTCAAACAACTTCTCCTCTAAAACCGCTTGGCCAATTGCAACCAAATTTCATATGTAGCCTCCTGGGACCTTAGGAACGAAAAGTTGTTCAAACGGTCCTGGTCACATCACCAACATGGCGCCATGCCCATATATGGTAAAAACCTGAAAAAATCTCCTTCTCCAGAACCAATAGGACGATGGCCTTGAAACTTGGTATGTAGCATCGGGTACACGAGTACTACCAAGATTGTTCAAATTATGACATTGGGTTGACCTTGACCTTTTTTACGGTAAGGTCAAATTTGCTTCCTTATGCTTTTATATGGCAAAATGCTGCAACATAAGATATCTTGGAAACTGTTGAATATTTTGGCCTAAAAATTGGTACATACAGTCACCTTAATGACTACATGAAGATTTATGAGTTCGAGAGGTCAAGGTCATTCTTTGACCTTTGACCCGGAACTCTCATATTTTGACAATATCAAACAATCTCCTCAAAAACAACTAGGGCAATTGTAATTAAATTGCATATAGATCCTCCAGGGGTTGAGGGAATGAAAATTTGTTCAAACAGTCCAGGTCACATGACCAACATAGCCACCACGCCCATATATGGTAAAAACCTTTAAAAGTCTTCTTCTCCAGAACCAGTAGACCGATGGCCTTGAAACTCGGTATGTAGCATTGGGTACTCAAGTACTATCAAGATTGTTCAAATTATGACCCTGGGTTGACCTTGCCCTTTTTTATGGCAAGGTCAAATATCGGAAAATGCTAGCACATGAGATTTCGTGGTAAGTTTTGAAGATTTTGGCCTAAAAATTGGTATATACAATCATCTTAATGAGTACATGAAGATATGTGAGTACAAGAGGTCAAGGTCATTCTTTGACCTTTGACCCAGAAATCTCAAATTTTGACAATTTCAAAGAATCTGCTCTAAAACCACTGGGCCAATTGAAACCAAATTTCATATAGAGCCTCGAGGGGTTAAGGAAATTAAAAAATTTTCTAACGCTCCTGGACACATGACCAACATGGCCGCCATGCCCATATATGGTAAATACCTTTATAAATATTCTTCTCCAGAACCAATTGACCGATGGCCTTGAGACTTTGTATGTAGCATTGGGTACTTGAGTACTATCAAGATTGTTCAGATTATGACCTTGTGTTGACCTTGACCTTTTACAGCAAGGTCAAATATGGGAAAATGGTAGAACATAAGATTTCATGGAAAGTTTTGAAGATTTTAGCCTAAAAAATTGGTATATACAGTTGTCTTAATGAGTTCATAAAGAATTATGAGTACAAGAGGTCAAGGTCATTTTTTTACCTTCGATCCAGATCGCTCATATTTTGACATTTTCAACCATTTCCTCAAAAGCCAAAGGGCCAATTGTGAACACATTTCATATAGAGCCTCCAGGGGTTGATTGAATGAAAAATTTGTTCAAATGGTCCAGGTCACATGACCAACTTGGCCGCCATTACCACTTATGGTATAAATCTTTAATATTTTTCTTCTCCAGAACCAATACACCTATGGCCTTGAAACTTGGTAAATAGCATGGAGTACTAGAGTACCACCAAGACTGTTCAAATGGTGACCTTGGGTTTACCTTGACCTTTTTTGCGGCATGGTCAAATATGGGAAAATGCTAGAACATAAGTTTTCATGGAAAGTTTTGAAGATTTTGGCCTAAAAATGGTATATATGGTTGTCTTAATGAGTACATGAAGATTTATGAGTACAAGTGGTCATGGTCATTCTTTGACTTTTGACTCAAAACTCATATTTTGACAAATTCAGACATGATAAGTAAAAGCCACCTTGCCAATTGTTCAGGTGAGCGATTCAGGGCCTCATGGCCCTCTTGTTTTAAATGGAGTGGAGTCATGTGCTTATAGTCCATGGCAACCTCTATTCGATTGGAGAGGACAAGGACAGTCTCATTGGCAGGAGATACCTGTTATGGATTTGTTTTCTTGAGCCTTCGGAAGAAGTTACAGTTGAACTTCAATGGCTCGAACAGGCTGAAAATTAGTTCCAGCCAAAGGTAGTTCCAGCCATCCAGGGTTAGTTTCCATATAAAGTGAATTGTAGGGACCCAAGAATGAGTTCTAGCCATGCATGGTAAATGAGCCATCAGGGTTTGAGCCATTGAAATTCTACTGTATTATGAAAATCGGACAAAAATGCGAGCTGCAACACAACAACCAACAAAGTCCATGTGCCCCACGCGAAGACTCAGATCTGCTGCCCAAGTGTAGCTAAGGGTCTAAGCTACCACCATGCTGACAGGGAAGACTCTGATCAGACTTGGTGGATGCCCAGACTGATCTGAGTCTTTGCTGGGCACACATGCCACTTTGTTGGTTTTGTTGTGTTGTTGCTCAAGTGGTAAGATGTATGGCTACACACCTAGTCAGTGAAAGCAGACAGTATGTTCTCCCACCTTTGCATATATAAGATAGGCTCTCAGCTCATGTAGGAAATTTCTATCTTATACCTGGCAACATCTTTCTTATATACTCAGCATCAGTGGAAACGCACCAGTTTGGATATATGGCACATTATGTTCGTTTAAGATTAGGTTTATTTATGTAACAGGCAATTTAATTAATCTTTAATTTCTAATGTTGGGATAGGATGTTTCAAAATTAAATTCATTAACCAGTTGGCGCTATGGAGCCTGACGTCAAAAATGACGTGTTTGAACACTGTCGATATTAAATGACACATTTAAAGCGTAATAAATCCATATTTCGCGCTCTGCCAGACACTTTATTGCAAATGAATTGTTCTTTGGAAGGTCTCCTGACATAAAACCTCTTTTCCTCCACGGAATCTAGACGCGGTTTAGCAAATATGAGTGACGTTTTACATGTAACGTTATGCTCGGGCTGGATATTGGTTGAAGTTTACGCTACAAAACTTCTGAAATTCAGTTTCTACCACTGATCTCAGCATTTTGGGCTGCAAAAGGTAACACATTTACCGTAAGTTATTTTTGTATGTCCATTTTTTGATGAATGTGACAATATAGTGACGTTCGACTCCATGTTACTTTGTTGCCTTCGGCGGTCTGGAATGGTTTTCTATGGCGATTAGATAGACCATCTATTCTCTAACAAAATCCATCATTGCAGAATCTCTGCCATGTGAAATTATGCTGGAATTCCGGTTTTCTTGATTTCAGAGCTTACGCTACATCACACACTCACAGCATATGTTTAGGCAAAGCAACATCATGAACGTAACGAAACGGACCTAAAAGATGACTATATCTTGCTGATAAAGTATGATCATTGCATTTAAGAGAATAAATGACATTACAAGACTGGTGCATTTTCATTGACGCTGAGTATATTAGCAACCAGACTTTTTTCATTTTTATGCCCCCGTGACGATAGTCAGGGGGCATTAAGATTTGCCCCTGTCTGTCCGTCTGTCCGTCCGTCCGTCCGTCTGTCTGTTCGTCACGCTTTATGGTATAGAGTTTGTGTAATCAACTCCTCCCACAGTTTTCAATGGATCTGTTTCAAACTTTGCATACATGTTGGGGACATATTGAAGATGTGCATGTGGATTTTTGTTGGACCTAGAATTAATTTTGACAGAATTACGGCCTTTTGAACTTAGTCATTTTAGGCAAATTTTTGCATTGTAGGGTATAGAGTTTGTGTAATCAACTCCTCCCACAGTTTTCAACGGATCTTTTTCAAACCTTGCATACATGTTATGGACATATTGCCCCATGACGATAGTCAGGGGGCATTAAGATTTGCCCCTGTCTGTCTCTCCATCCGTCCGTCTGTCTGTTCGTCACGCTTTATGGTATAGAGTTTGTGTAATCAACTCCTCCCACAGTTTTCAATGGATCTGTTTCAAACTTTGCATACATGTTGGGGACATATTGAAGATGTGCATGTGGATTTTTGTTGGACCTAAAATTAATTTTGACAGAATTACGGCCTTTTGAACTTAGTCATTTTAGGCAAATTTTTGCATTGTAGGGTATAGAGTTTGTGTAATCAACTCCTCCCACAGTTTTCAACGGATCTTTTTCAAACCTTGCATACATGTTATGGACATATTGAAGATGTGCATGTGGATTTTTGTTGGACCTAAAATTAATTTTGACAGAATTACGGCCTTTTGAACTTAGTCATTTTAGGCAAATTTTTGCATTGTAGGGTATAGAGTTTGTGTAATCAACTCCTCCCACAGTTTTCAACGGATCTTTTTCAAACCTTGCATACATTTTATGGACATATTGAAGATGTGCATGTGGATTTTGTGACGATAGTCAGGGGGCATTAAGATTTGCCCCTGTCTGTCTGTCCGTCTGTCCGTCCGTCCGTCCGTCCGTCTGTCTGTTCGTCACGCTTTATGGTATAGAGTTTGTGTAATCAACTCCTCCCACAGTTTTCAATGGATCTGTTTCAAACTTTGCATACATGTTGGGGACATATTGAAGATGTGCATGTGGATTTTTGTTGGACCTAAAATTAATTTTGACAGAATTAAGGCCTTTTGAACTTAGTCATTTTAGGCAAATTTTTGCATTGTAGGGTATAGAGTTTGTGTAATCAACTCCTCCCACAGTTTTCAACGGATCTTTTTCAAACCTTGCATACATGTTATGGACATATTGCCCCTTGACGATAGTCAGGGGGCATTAAGATTTGCCCCTGTCTGTCTGTCTGTCCGTCCGTCCGTCTGTCTGTTCGTCACGCTTTATGGTATAGAGTTTGTGTAATCAACTCCTCCCACAGTTTTCAATGGATCTGTTTCAAACTTTGCATACATGTTGGGGACATATTGAAGATGTGCATGTGGATTTTTGTTGGACCTAAAATTAATTTTGACAGAATTACGGCCTTTTGAACTTAGTCATTTTAGGCAAATTTTTGCATTGTAGGGTATAGAGTTTGTGTAATCAACTCCTCCCACAGTTTTCAACGGATCTTTTTCAAACCTTGCATACATGTTATGGACATATTGAAGATGTGCATGTGGATTTTTGTTGGACCTAAAATTAATTTTGACAGAATTACGGCCTTTTGAACTTAGTCATTTTAGGCAAATTTTTGCATTGTAGGGTATAGAGTTTGTGTAATCAACTCCTCCCACAGTTTTCTACGGATCTTTTTCAAACCTTGCATACATTTTATGGACATATTGAAGATGTGCATGTGGATTTTTGTTGGACCTAGAATTAATTTTGACAGAATTACGGCCTTTTGAACTTAGTCATTTTAGGCAAATTTTTGCATTGTAGGGTATAGAGTTTGTGTAATCAACTCCTCCCACAGTTTTCAATGGATCTTTTTCAAACCTTGCATACATGTTGTGGACATATTGAAGATGTGCATGTGGATTTTTGTTGGACCTAGAATTAATTTTGACAGAATTACGGCCTTTTGAACTTAGTCATTTAGGCAAAATTTTGCATTGTAGGGTATAGAGTTTGTGTAATCAACTCCTCTCACAGTTTTCAATGGATCTTTTTCAAACTGTGCATACATGCTGTGAATATATTGAAGATGTGCATGTGGGTTTTTGATGGCACTAGAATTAATCTTGACAGAATTATGGCCTTTTGAACTTAGGCATTCTAGGGAAATTTTGCATTGTAGGGTATGGATTTTGTGTTATCAACTTGCTCCACAGTTTTCAATGGATCTTTTTCAAACCTTGTCTACATATGGTGGACATATTTGAAGATATGATGAGGCATATTGATAGGTCTAGAATTAATTTTGACAGAATCACAGCCTTTTTAACTTAGTCATTTTTGGCAGTTTTTTTCATGGCAGGTTATGTTTTCAATGGATTCTTTGTAGGTGCTTTATGGATATATACATATCATGTGACAGGCGCTGCACGGGGGCATCATTAGTGTCTTACAGACACAATTTTCTAGTTTGACTAATATTTTAATTTTAAATGAACAAAATGGACACGCAAGCATGTCGGATGACGTTTGATAGCAGATCATGGGTTTGTGACTTCACTCAATTTTAATGACATCACTAAAACCGGTTAAAAACGTCGCTAGCAAACTTGACGCGCGTGACGTGGGAGGCTAAGTTGCATTTTGTTTTCGCCCTCCGAAAGATAAAATAGTTCACATATTGTGTTTTCCGTCTAATTTTGAGGTGCAAACTGTGTTTACACCCATTTTAGGATCCGCTAAACACACTGGGCTGCTCAAAATTTACTTCAGATCATTTGTTAAAAAGTCAGAATTCTCCTGTTCTGAAGCCTAATCCGACTTGAGGTTTAAAATCTGCTAACAGTGGGAGAAAAATAATTCATCATGAGCCAGTCCATGTAGGATAGGTAAATCTCACCCTCAGGGTCGGAATTTCAACCAGGGACTCGGCAAGCCTCGTCCCTGGTTGAAATTCTACCCCTCGGGAAAGATTTCCCTATCCTACATGGACACTCGTGATGGATTGTTATAATCTTTATGTTGGATGACCAAATCAACAGTCAAAGATAAAGTAATAGAATCAAAAGATAGAACTGTGGAAAAGAAATCATTCATAAAATCTCTGTTTGCCAGTCATTGGATAATCAGGGTAAAGTCGGGTAACTTCGGACAGTGGGTAAATTCGGACATACTGCTGCAAACAGTGGAAATCCAGATGAGACTGCCCATAATGAGCTGTCTCATCAGGATTTTCACTATTTGCCCAGTTAATTTTGTTTTAATTCCAAACAACTGACATATATTGAAGGAACAATGTCGCTGTCCAAATATACCCGCTGTCCGATTTTACCCTATACTACAATATTTGGCTGATGAATTTTTGGTTTAAACATATTTATTTTCTTCTTTATTTGCATACATGACACAGATATTTACTTGGAATATGTTGAAGGATGGGAACGGAAACAGGCACTGCTTATTTAGTTCCTCTCCTGATGAATTTTTCAGGAGACAATGGAGGAGAAAGAGGCATGGGACACCGAAGAGGGGGAGGAAGGGGTGGTGGTAGGGGTGGAGGTAGGCCCCCAGGACTGCGGGGTAAGGAAATAGGGCTCTACTTTGCGAGAAAAGGCAGACAGCGGAAAGAAGAAATGGAGAGAGCACAGGTAAAGACACTCACAAGGGGTGTTGGGCAGTAAAAGTTTGAATGAACTCGGATATACAGTGCAAACTTTCTACAACAGCCAACAGCCGTACCAGCCAAAATTGGCTGTAACACAGTTGTAGGTAGGTGACTGTTGTTCCGAGGTTTTGCTCATGGGCTGTCAGTTGGTATTTGACAACTGAGCACCAGTAAAGCAACAGTTCTAAAGATGTATATATGTGAAAATGTAAACATTTTGGGTAATTTTCACATTTACCATGAATATAGCTGATAAGTAACAAATAAATCAGAGTTAATGGTAATGGAAAAAGTACCGTACTGCGTAGTAATAAAAAAAGTACCATACTCAACCATACAAAACTGGCAGTTGCATAGGTAATTCTGACAGTTTTTCTGGCAAAAATTGCTACCGCTGACTGAGATAAAGAGGTGACTGATGGTCAGAGGTGAAAAATATAGAAAATAAAATGGGGGAATTGAAAATGACTCGTTAAGAGGTGACCATCGGTGGGAGGTGACCGCAAGGGGAGGATGGACCGCACCTCCAAATCATCTGACTTTGTGCTGTATAATATTAGTATATCTGCTTTAGAGGGGATACTCTAAAAGATAGAATATACTATCTGAGAGACCAAAGACATCCACTAAAAGTAGCTCCCTTGGAGCTAACACTACAAATGAACAAGAATCAAAGAGAATGAGAAAAATCACAAAACTTGTATCATAATTCTAACGATATCGTGCCACAATCATATCAGCCGTAAAAAGCAGTAAGTCTTGAAAATTTATCTGCCTCTTAATAGCACATTACTGATTTGTAAAATCAATGTGTTTTCAGTTTTAGAATGATTTTGGTTAATATTTTGATGCCTATCCTGTATGTTAACAGAGTTGCCATGGTCAGGGAAAATCATCTGGAAAATTGTGTGTTTTTTTATGCCCCCTCCATTAAAAATGGGGGGGCATATAGTATCACCGCTGTCCGTACGTACAACCTAGCGTAGCGTACGTACGTCGCGTACTTACGTATGAACTGGTTTCCGTTCAATATCTTTTGAAAGCATTGGTGTATTGAATTCATATTTCATACACAGCTATATAATCATAAAATACAGGTCAAGTTCGATGTTGGGTAAAATCCGTCGATTATTGTGGGAGTTATGGCCCTTTTTGGATTTCATTTTGTATGAAAAAATGGTTTCTGTTCGATATCTTTTGAAAGCATTGGTATATTGAATTCATGTTTTATACACAGGTATATAATCATAAAATACAGGTCAAGTTTGATGTTGGGCAAAATCCGTGGATTATTGTGGGAGTTATGGCCCTTTTTCGACTTCATTTTGTATGAAAAACTGGTTTCCATTCATTATCTTTTCAAAGCATTGGTGTATTGAATTCATATTTTATACACAGGTATATAATCATAGGTACGATGTTTGGTAAAATCCATCAATTATTGTGGGAGTTTTGGCCCTTTTTCAACTTCATTTCATACAATAATGGTTTCCGTTTGTTAGTTTTTGAAAAGTTCGGGGCTATTTCTTTTGGAAACTTGCATGGCATCCATTTCTGTGATAAGATACAGAATGTTATCACATATCACAGTCATGACACCCCCCCCCCCCCTCTCCAAGTCCCCCCCCCCCCCCCCCCCCCCCCCCCCCCCCCCCCCCCACACACACACACACTTCTCTTGATCCAGGAAGCATAATACATCTTCCCAAGGAAAAAATAAAACATGTACCACAGAAGTCTGCCTTTGTGAACCTAGTTATGCTACAAGTGCCAGTACCTTAAACAAGGCGCCATCTTACTTAGGGCACTAGGCGGGGTATCCGTGTCCTATGGACACATTTCTAGTTCAGGTCAGAAAAGTCGAGAAATATTGTGGTTGCTCAGAGAAATTTGGAAATCACTTAGAAAGTCAGGGAATTGGAAAATTAATGGCTATGGCAGTCTTCAGAAAAGATACCTATTCTGTTCTAGTGAGATATTAGTCCAGGCACATCTCTATCCTCAGTTGGGGCTACTCTTAATGGAAAGAATTTGCTCCCTGGCAGAGCAAATTCTTTCCATTTAGAGTAACACCCAATTTTCAAGTGATAGTTAGCTTTGTTAAAGTAAATCTTGAGTAAAATCAACTTGGTAGATAAGTGGCAACCCTGAAAAATGATTGAAAACCCATTTATATAACAACGGAAGACTTCATTGAAATTTTCCATCTTGTATTGTATTTGTCATTTGACAAAAACTGATTATGATCAATAATCCTCTGGTTCTAATTTTCCTATAACTGATTGTGAAAGTCTTGCTGATTTTTATGGTACCTCTTGCTCACCTGAAGCTCTGCTTTCTCTTTTCATTGTAGAGACCAGTTGTTGCTATGGAGACAAGGCAGGAAGATGACATACAGCAACTACTGCACAATATTCGAGCAAGTGAAGAATGTCCGCCACAGCCACACAGGTCAGGGGCTCAACTTCCTGAATCAGACGGGTGAGTTATGATTTAATTAATGAGTGCTGGGCCTGGTTGTTCAAAACTAATGACGCTTTTCTTAGTATTTATTAATTTTTGATTGGTTTAGACTCATATTCTCTGGACCATAGTTTTTTTTTATTTATTTGGACCCCTTTTAGATGCTCACCGGTCTTTTAATGGGCTGCCTTATTGAAATTAAGAAATTACAGTATGTTTTCTCTGACTTTTGTCTGACACCAGATCATTTCAGGATCACTGATGAGGCTATTGTATAGCCGAAACTTCAAAGTATGGCCCGTGTATGGCCTTTTGAATGTGTTCTCTGCTCTTGAAGGAACTCTTAGATTTAAGTTAGTTAACAAGACATGCTGAAAAAATGTGAGGACTTTTGCTACTGCAAAAGCTGCAAGCATTTTGTGGCAAAAAACATCAGCACACTTGATCTTATTTATACTAGAACACTTAACAAATCCTTGACTATCGGGCTCAGACTCTCCGTGGCAAGGAAAGCATGTCATAGCAGAAAGCTAGACATAAATATTAGTTTCTTGTTGGTAGTACAAACATTTGTCCAATTTTCAGGTTTAGTTCTGCTTTGTGACAATGCACAGGCAGGGAAAAACACAGCCATCCAAGGAATTCTTGTAAGGTGTGTTTACTAGGGGTGAACATCGATCAAAACTTTTCATGCAATATTTGTATCCATACAAAATGATTGAATTTCGATATAACATTTGATATTTTCAGCAAATACAGAAAACAATGATCTGCATATTTTAATTAAAAACATACATGTACTGCCTGGTACACCAAACTACATGCAGAGCTCTAGATAAGAGGGAGTATTTGGTGATAATTAGGGATAATTTTTGTTAATACTGTGTAAAAACATATGTTGTGACCCCTCATCTGAACCGTCTCGTCGAGACGGTTCAGATGAGGGGCCACAACATATGTTTTTATGCAGAAATAACAAAAATTATCCTTAATTATCACCAAATACCCCCTCTTATCTAGAGCTCTGACACCAAACTACTTTGAAGTCTTCAAATGATACATGTACATTCCATATGCACTTGAACGAATACTCCTAAACTGAAGTCCAGTTACTCACTTCCGTGAAAATAATGTAGCCAGTCTGATAGTGACTCACATGACCATAAAAACGTCAGACATGACGTAAGAAAGGTGGTGCATTTAAAATTTCATAACCTTTTTATTCATAAAATCATCAGATTTTAAGCATTAAGAAACAACATAATCAGTCATCTAGAACTGAGATTCGGTATTTTGTTCGATACTTGAATGTTCAATTCGGTATATTAGTCAAACGTCAAACACTGGTATCCAATAAAAACTGTGAACCGGTATGCACCCCTAATGTGTACCGTATTTATGTAGTTATAAGCCATTTTTTTCCCTTCCAAAGCAACCCCAAAAATCTAGATCCATCTTGAAAGATGGATCTAGATTTTTGGGATTGTTTTGAAAGAGAAAAACCTATCCAAATAGCCAAATTAGGCACGACTGATGTACATATTTGGGATACATTTGAAGAGAAGAAACATGTCTTATAGTGAAAAAGATATGGTAATTACAGGGATGATTGGTTTGATAATTCCACCGAAAGACCACAGGCCTCCCGACAGCAGCACCAAAGAAAGTATAATTACAGTGATATGAAAGAGGAACACTCACCCCCAGGGAAGAGGTCAGAGTTCAAAGAGCCCTATAAGGTGGAACAAGAACCTGTGGCTGGGACATCTCAGGGAATGCAAGGTAAATATAAAGGTTTTGTTTAGAGCTTTCTTTCTTTCTGAATTGAACTTGTAAAGCCATGCAAGTTAATTTTAAACAAGAATCTGAAGGCCATTTTTGCTTGCCTAAAACCTGTTTTAACATTTTGCCTGCATACCATAATTATACACCTATAAGCAGTGGTATTTCCTGCTCTAAAATGATTCCAAATGTGTAAATCAGTGTATTAATCTGCTATGAGGAATTTCTCATCCAAAATAATCCCATATGTGTAAAGCCGAAATAACAGAATAAGGCTTTGACATGGGGCTGAATACTTTAATGTTCTTAAGTATTGGAACACCTAAAACCATTAATTTTCCATTTGTTCCAAATGGAAAATCAATGGTTTTTAGGTGTCCCAATATATAAGCACTTTAGGGTATTTCTTATATTTCTTTATCCTGCACAAAAACTGATATACTATGTACAGGAAGATCTCTCATCAAAGTTAAAGATGAGCTCTCATTGGGGACCAGTTTGAAGGTGGCAGCTCATAAGGTGGCGTGGCAAAACACGCTGTATAGAGAAAGGAAAAAGTGTATTTCGATTTCAATCCCCGTCCACCACTTCTCACACCCCCAACTCCCCTGCCCACAAAGACTTACTGTTCTAGAATTTTTCAAACTAAGCACTAAATTGAGCTGCTCACGGGAAAGTGGGGACTTAACATATCTGTGAACAGCAGAATCTCAAACCAGTCTGTGAATCAGAGCAGGCGAGCTGGAGTCTTTATAAATATGATGCTTCCTTGGGATCCTCAGGGTCTATAGATGATGTATGCAAATAGCAAAACAAGCTTCCCGTTGTTCAGTCTTTTAAGTCGGTTAAGAGCTGGCCTGCTAAGCTGGCAGTCTGAATTAGATTTCTGCTGAAGGGGAAAGACATCTCAACAGTAAACAGGGTTCCACAGAGCTCTAGATAAGACGGCGTATTTGATGATAATTTTTTTTATTTCTCATCTAAACCATATGTTGTGACCCCTCATCTGAACCGTCTCGTCGAGACGGTTCAGATGAGCAGGGCTCAGAATTTCCACTCGTCCGCTCGTATTTACGAGTAGATGGTCAGTAAGGACGAGTGGAATTTGTCACTGACTTGCCCTGCCGGACGAGTAGCTTTTTCCTCCATGAAAATTGTCTAATCATGCCGTTCAGGAAAAGCACTTTATAAATCGATCAAATTACAGCAAACAAATATTGACTGTAACGCAAAAAGCATGAAATCCCATAGATTTCCGCATCTTGTTGTCTAAAAAATGAAAACGGAAATGGCAAACTGTAAATAAACAGTGCGCATGCGCATATCGAACATCGACCCGATGAGGATTCGCACCAACGCGGTTTCGCCTAAGTTGTTTGCTCTCTATAATTGGCTGATTACAAATGCATAATCCAACTCAAATAGTTGTATAGGACATTATTTTCACGTCCTCTCTTGAATAAAGCAGAAAAAAATCTACTTTGGTGCAGAATTCTTTATAAACGAAACCTCTATGTACGATTCTGAATTGGGCCGAAACCATATTACCTACGGAAAGTACCAGAAATAACCGAGTGAAAATGAAAGTGAAGGTAGAATACGGACGGGTAGATTTTTGAAAATACGAGTAAATATTTGAAAGCACTTAGCACTTGCCCTGCAGGACAAGTACGTTCAAAAAAAAATTTGAGCCCTGATGAGGGGTCACAACATATGTTTTTATGCAGAATTAACAAAAATTATCCCTAATTATCACCAAAAACGCCCTCTTATCTAGAGCTCTGTTCCAGTGGACACAGCCTTCCATTATCACCCTCCAATCATCCTGATATGACCGAAATACTGTTGGAAAGTAAGTAAAATTGCAAGTCATCCATTTATCCATCATCATGCAAACGGCAAAGGCTCTGACCAGACTGCACAGATGTGCAGGCTGGTCTGAGCTTTTTCTGTTCGCACATGCATTCATCACCGTCTTTGTGTGTCACCACTCAATTATTATGTCCCCCCACCAAAGGTGAGGGGGGACATATTGGTTTCAGTGCGGATCCCGTCGGCTTCGGCGTCGGCGTTGGCGTGACAGATTCTTGTATGCGCGATATCTCTTGAACCAATGGATGGAATTTCACCAAACTCGCATGGATACATCATTGGGACAAGCTTAAGAGCTGATTAGATTTTGGTGACCTTGACCTCATTTTCAAGGTCACAGGAGGACTTAGATGACAATTCCTTGTATGCGGGATATCTCTTGAACCAATGGATGGAATTTCACCAAACTTGCATGGAAACATGATTGGGACAAGTGTAAGAGCTGATTAGATTTAAGTGACCTTGACCTCATTTTCAAGGTCACTGGATAACTTAGATGACAATTTCTTGTACCCAATTTCTTGTATGCGCGATATCTCATGAACCAATGGATGGAATTTCACTAAACTCGCATGGATACATCATTGGGACAAGCCTAAGAGCTGATTAGATTTTGGTGACCTTGACCTCATTTTCAAGGTCACAGGAGGACTTAGATGACAATTCCTTGTATGTGCGATATCTCTTGAACCAATGGATGGAATTTCACAAAACTTGCATGGATACATCTTTGGGACAAGTGTAAGAGCTGATTAGATTTTGGTGACCTTGACCTCATTTTCAAGGTCAGTGGAGGACTTCGATGACAATTTCATGAACCCACTGTATCTCCTGAACCAATGGATGGAATTTCACCAAACTTTCCTGGATACATGATTGGGACAAGTATATGAGCTATTTAGATTTTGGTGACCTTGACCTCATTTTCAAGGTCACAGGAGGACTTAGATGACAATTTCTTGTATGCCCGATATCTCTTGAACCAATAGATGGAATTCCACCCAAACTTTCATGGGTATATCATTGGGACAAGTGTAAGAGCTGATTAGATTTTGGTGACCTTGACCTCATTTTCAAGGTCACAGGAGGACTTGGGTGACAATTTCTTGTATGTGCGATATTCCTTGAACCAATTGATGGAATTTCACCAAACTTGCATGGATACATCTTTGGGACAAGTGTAAGAGCTGATTAGATTTTGGTGACCTTGACCTCATTTTCAATGTCACTGGATAACTTAGATGACAATTTCTTGTACCCAATTTCTTGTATGCGCGATATCTCTTGAACCAATGGATGGAATTTCACAAAACTTGCATTGATATATCATTGGGACAAGTGTAAGAGCTGATTAGATTTTGGTGACCTTGACCTCATTTTCAAGGTCACTGGAGGACTTGGATGACAATTTCTTGTACCCACTATATCTCCTGAACAAATGCATGGAATTTCACCAAACTTTCCTGGAAACATGATTGGGACAAGTTTATGAGCTGTTTAGATTTTGGTGACCGTGACCTTATTTTAAATGTCACTGGAGGACTAACATGGCTATTTCTTTTACCCACAATATCTCCTGAACCAATGGATGGTATTTTGCCAAACTTTCGTGGATACATGATTTGGACAAGTTAAAGAGCTGAACAAAATTTTGGTGACCTTGACCTCATTTTCAAGGTCACAGGAGGATTTAGATATGTGAAAATTTCTTTGAACCAATGGATGGAATTTCACAAAACTTGCATTGATATATCATTGGGACAAGTGTAAGAGCTGATTAGATTTTGGTGACCTTGACCTCATTTTCAAGGTCACTGGAGGACTTGGATGACAATTTTTTGTACCCACTATATCTCCTGAACAAATGCATGGAATTTCACCAAACTTTCCTGGAAACATGATTGGGACAAGTTTATGAGCTGTCTAGATTTTGGTGACCGTGACCTTATTGTAAATGTCACTGGAGGACTAACATGGCTATTTCTTTTACCCACAATATCTCCTGAACCAATGGATGGTATTTCGCCAAACTTTCGTGGATACATGATTTGGACAAGTTTAAGAGCAGAACAAAATTTTGGTGACCTTGACCTCATTTTCAAGGTCACAGGAGGATCTAGATATGTGAAAATTTCTCTAAAATTGATGTATCTCTTTAGCCTTTGGCTTGATTTCCACTTTACTTTCATAGATATACCTATGGGACAGTCTCAAGAGTGTACTGTGTTTTGATGACCTTCAACCCATTTTCAAGGTCAAAAGCTATCTTACAAATGCATATTTTTCTCTCTTAAAAATGAGATGTCTTGAACCAGTTAATGGATATTCATCAGACTTGCATGAATGTATGGTTGTGACAGGTTTAAGACATGTTTAGTAGTTGGTGACCTTGACCCATTTTTGAAGGACATAGTCTTCTATGTAGGATATCTTTAGAACCAGCGGATGGATTTTGTCCAAACTTGCATAGATATTTTATTTGTACAGGCTGTATTCATTAGAGGGAATGGGAAATGGGCTGGTGGGGGGACATCAGTTTTTCTCTGAAAAACATTTCTAGTTACTTTTTGGTTTAGAGGAGACAGCCATGGAAAGTGACCAATCAGAGGGAGAGGAGACAGAAGATGATGGGAACTTCTCTAAGGTAACAGAACTGATAGAGTATAATACAGAAGAGGACTATATGGTACAGGAACAGAATTTTGACGGTAAGTTAAGAGTTGTTAATACCGAGTTGATTGGTAGACATTGTTTCAATATCATGAACTCTTGATGTTGTGTTGATGTTGATAGATAGTGTTTAAACATTGTGTACTCGTGACATTGAACCCATCATTATTGTCTCAACATTGCGTTCTCATGACACTACATCATTTTAAACATTGTTTCAACAAGGGCACACATGATGTTGCATCAGCTGTGTGTACTTATGTCTGGCATCAATATTGATAGACAGTTTCAACATTTTGCTTTTAAGTATATACACATCCCATGAGAGCAAGAAGGTGCTGACTGCTCAATATATATTTAATTGTAGCAAGCACCTTCTTGCAATCATAGGACGCATTTCTGTAATATCACCTCGGGGTCTTTGCATTCACAAGTACATATACTAAAAATGGCATTTTCAAAACAAAGTTTATGCTATACATGACTGCTTCTGGTGGTCTAACACAAATTTTGGTGAAATTCTGGCCATTTTTTTTCACAAAAAAGAGGGGTGTTTATCAGAAAGATGGCATTTATCAGAAGAAAAATTCAGTTTGCATTTGAATGTTTATACATATGTATATACATGTATGCAACTGCTTCATTAAAATCAATTCATTATAAAGCTATTCCGGATATGGTGTCACCATGTCATGGCTCCCTCTGAGACCAAACTACAAGTACATAGGTAAAATTTGGCAAATGAGTATTTATTGCTCACATGCTCTATACATGTATTCCCTTAAAGTTCAGTCTCAATATATAATGCTGTCCACTTATAATAACGTCATGCTTTTTGTATAGACCTCAAACATAGTGTAATGTACAGACAAGTACGTTATTTTATACACAATTACCATATTGCTCTGGCTATAAGACTGGGCTTTTTTTTATCTCAAAAAGTACTCTAAATATGTAAGTCAGTCTTGTCTTATTTGGCTATTAGATAGGGTTTCCTCTTCCAAAACAATCTAAAAAATCTAGATCCATCAAAACTATCTAAAAAATCTAGATCCATCCCAAAACAATATAAAAAATCTAGATCCATCAAAACTATCTAAAAAATCTAGATCCATCTTTTAAGATGGATCTAGATTTTTAGATTGTTTTGGACTCTTCCAAAAACAATCTAAAAATCTAGATCCATCAAAACTATCTAAAAAATCTAGATCCATCAAAACTATCTAAAAAATCTAGATCCATCAAAACTATCTAAAAAATCTAGATCCATCAAAACTATCTAAAAAATCTAGATCCATCTTTTAAGTTGGATCTAGATTTTTAGATTGTTTTGGAAAGGAAAACCCTCATTCTTATAAATGAATAAATACTGACGTTTCATTTTCAATTTCTATTTTCCAGATGTATTAAATGAAAATGTGGAAACAGAAAATGCGTTTCTAAATGACGAGATGAGAGATGATTTCTTTGAGAAACAAGACAACAACATGTACTTGAAAATGCGGGAGTTTAGGAAAAAGCTGCCAGCCTTTGATAAGAGATGGGTAAGGAAGAGATGTTATAACTTGTCGTGAGAAAATGTAGCTGAAAAAAAAAAAAAACCTGCATGTTCAGATAAAAATATATGAAGTTAGCATAAATTTGGAAACAAAGAGCACATATAAGAATGAAAACCAGAGTCTCAGTTTTCTAAAGACTCTTCATATCAAAGTAATGTCATTTGCAAGACTGCATACCCCACCCACTACAGTGGACTGTATTTGAAGTTGCTTCAATGTTTGACAGGGTATATTTTTAAAAAAGTGAACTTGTAAGCATTAATTCTTAAGTCTCCACTGTTGACTGGGTATATTTTTAAAAAAGTGAACTTTTAAACATTGATTCTTGAGTCTCCACTGTTGATTGGGTATATTTTTAAAAAAGTGAACTTTTAAGCATTGATTCTTGAGTCTTCTGTATTTGGCATTGGAGGTAAAAAGGTAAAGGTAAAGGTTTCCCATAGTCTAATAGCCATAGGGGCAGTGGGGGTTAGAGACTCACTGAATCTTTGGCACAGCACAAAGACAGCTAAGTGGTTTGATTGTTTTCTGTCAGACAGATGTCGGCATTATGTGACATCAAACATTATAATAGCCATGACACGACAAAACCAACAAAGTGGCATCTGCGCCCAGCAAAGACAGATCAGTCTGGGCATCCGCCCAGTCTTATCAGAATCTTTGCTGTTGGCACAGCTGTAGCTTAGACCCTTTAGCTACGCTTCAAGTGCACAACATAGACTCTGATGAGACTGGATGGATGCCCAGGATGCTCTGAGTCTTTGCTTGAGTCTTTGCTTGGGGCTCATGCCAGTTGTTTGGTTTTGTTGTGTCGCAGCTCATATGGAGGAATATCTTGCTGCAAGTTGGGCATAATAGGTTATGTCTGTCATTCATGTGTTTTTGAAGAAACCTAAAGTCTTTCTTAGTCAATAATTTCAGCTGTTTGTTGAACTTAATAAAGACGAAACTGTTGAAATTTAAAGTTAGTGGGTATAATTTCAGGGGAAGTAGCTCTGTCTAGCCGGGCCGGGTAGCGCAATCGGAAGGGCACCTGACTCGTAAGTCAGAGGTCCTGGGTTCGAATCCCGGTCTGGCCACATACTTTCGTTTATCCTTCCGCTGAGTCAAGAAGGGCAGTTGTCAGTTACTGGCGAAAGTATGTGCACTTAGTACTGGTTAACCGCTTAGGAGGTCTAAGCCTGCCCAGGAATAGTGTGGTTAGGTTAACTGACCGTCCCGACATGACCTTAGTTGTTTACCTTGGACGTTAAGCATCAAATCAACCAACCAACCAAAGCTCTGTCTGTTTCTTTTTGCCTCACTTGTTTATAATAAGAGTCCACTCTTAAAGGAAAGAATTTGCTTCTTGAGAAGCAAATTCTTTCCTTTAAGATTAGACTCCTTAAATGGAAGTGTTTTGTTGCCCAGGAAAGCACACAGAAAGTCCCAAAAGTTATTTCTCTTCGATAAAAACGGCGGGGAAACAGGGAGTGGTACCCATGCACCTTTATATCTCTTCAGGATATTCTAGATACAGTAAACAAGAACCAGGTGGTTGTCATCAGTGGGGAGACTGGATGTGGGAAAACTACACAGGTATGGAATGATGGATGACTTGTGATTTTACATCCTGTTCAACAGTATTTCAGTCCTATTAGGATGATGGGAGGGAAGGTTGATAGTGAATGGCTGGGCGCAGGGGAGCCCCATGGACGGTTGACAGTTGACAAGATTTGGGCCTCACCTGGAATTTAACCTGGGACAGCTAGGGTAGCAGGCCAGTAGTTAATCATCTGAGCTACTGAGGCTTCTTTGGCTGGGGAATCTGGTTCACTGATACAGTGAAATTTGAGCAGATGAACCTCTATAAATGTGGTGCCCATAAAAGGCACCAGTCCCAATTCAAAATAGTATCTTTTTTTCTCAACTGCAAGTTGAAAAATTCCCAATTGCAGGAAGATTTTTCTAGGGACCATTCTACAAGCATAAATTTACTTGCTTGCTATTAAAGAGAATTGGCGGATATTTAGCTATAATTGAATTTAAATATTACATATTCAGTTTCATGTCCCCTATCCCACCACTTGAGCCAATTAAGGTGTTTCTGAAATTCCAAATTTAAGGAGAATACGACGCGATTTTCCCAATTATATGGGCACCATTCCCAAAATAGTGAAAAAAATCACTGTGAACATAACTCTTCCTATTCTTCTAGGTACCATATCTACATTTACTTGTAGGGCTTCTACGTTTACAAAATATTGTAAACGTTTACACGAGCGCTAGAAAACGAAACGATTCCGTTTAAACGACCATTACCGTTGAAATCTTATTCTTAGTATCGGACATCTATGAGAAGCCCCCCATACCTTTATAATTATAATTATGTTACCAAACTGTGTCCTCCAATAATGCGCTTTCATTTTCGGGGGTCAACTCGACGTTTACAGTAACCGACTGTATTTAAAAAAAACGTATTTACTATTGACCAATTTCCGAAGACAGCAATTATTTTGACCGTATTTGATAATTACATGCATTCGATTTATAAAACATCAGACTTAATTATCCTGTTAATTGATAATTACTGTCAAAGTTACAAGCTGCATTTATCTCACCTTCGCGTTAAGCTTAGAAACAAAGGTACCGAGGTAGTCCTATTTTTTTTTTATTGCACAACACGTGTCGTAACTGTTGTCGGCAGACATAACCTTGCCTTTGATCTGTATCTTATAAAATTAGCTGCCTATTATGACGTAACAATTTTCAGGCAAAAGGTGTACATGTCATGCTTTGCGTAAGGTACACAGAAGTTAGAAAATAAAGATTTTAATAGACGTTTCCGAGGACACCGTCAAGTACATTAAGATTGACTTCTGACGACTGTATAAGATATTATAATTTGTTGGTGGTTTACCGGGTGTTCAGGTTCGGTTAAACGATGTGTGAATTTTGTAAACGTTTAGAACATATACACGAACCGTTACCGTTTATCCGTGTAAACGTAGAAGCCCTATTTACTTGTTTAGTAAACACTTTTTATTATCCCCCGACCGAAAGGTTCGGGGGATATAGCGATGAGCCTGGCGTCCGTCCGTTCGTCCATCCGTCCGTAAACATTTTCTTGTCCGCTCTATAGCTTGAATACCCTTTGGAATATTTTCATGATACTTCACAGTTATGTAGAACAGGTCATGGCCATGTGTTGCATACAAGAATGACAACTCTTGCTATTGTACTTTTTGAGTTATTTCCCCTTTGGTGATTTTTTGGGCAGATTCGTGTCCGCTTTGTAACTTGAATACCCTTTGGAATATTTTCGTGATACTTCACAGTTATGTAGAACAGGTCATGACGATGTGTCGCGAACAAGAATGACAACTCTTGCTTTCTTACTTTTTGAGTTATTTCCCCTTGATAGTTTTAGGTGTGATTTTTTGGCAGATTCGTGTCCGCTCTATAACTTGAATACCCTTTGGAATATTCTCATGATACTTCACAGATATGTAGAACAGGTCATGGCCATGTGTGGCGAACAGGAATGACAACTCTTGCTTTCTTACTTTTTGAGTTATTCCCCCTTGATCATTTTAGGTGTAATTTTGTGTCCCCTCTATAACGTGAATACCTTTTCGAATATTTTCATGATACTTCAGAGATATGTAGAACAGGTCATGACGATGTGTCGCGAACAAGAATGACAACTCCTGCTTTCTTACTTTTTGAGTAATTTCCCCTTGATGGTTTTAGGTGTGATTTCGTGTCCTCTCTATAACTTGAATACCTTTTTGAATATTTTCATGATACTTCACAGATATGTAGAACAGGTCATGATGATGTGTCGCGAACAAGAATGACAACTCTTGCTTTCTTACTTTTGGAGTTATTTTCCTTTGATGATTTTAGGTGTCTGCTCCATAGCTTGAATATTTTCATGATAATTCACAGATATGCAGAACAGGTCATGACAATTTGTCTTATACATGAATGATAACTCTTGCTTTCATACTTTGTGAGTTATTTCCCTTTGGTAGTTTGAGCTGCTGTTTGAGTCTCTGCTCCATATCTGTATAACCCTGGCCTGCATCAGAATTTGAATAACCCTGTACCTTTTAGTATATTGATGATCATGCTGTGATATCTTATCAGTGTTCCCAATTCTCTCTGACCCTTCCTAGCCCCCCCCCCCCCCCCCCCCCCCCCCCCCCCCCCAAATTTTTTTGCCAGATTTGGATTCTTTGTCCAAATTCACTTACTAGAGAGCTCAAAATTAGGTTTGTAGGGCTTGTACTTTAAAAGATATTCACACATTTTGAAAGTTGAATGTATCGTATACTATAGATTTGTGTATATGGTGGCTGTTTGAGATATTACCTCTTTTTAAAAAAGTCGTCAAGCATACTGTTTTAGTCTGAGTGTTAGATAATCATGCATCTGTTAACAGATAATGTCAATCAGAAGCATAAAAGAATGACAAAATATTACTAATATGTGTTTTGAAGTGCACCCTTTTTTAGTGTTTCCCCCAGCCTGAAAAAAGGGCAGGGTGCTGGCCAGAAAAAGGTCACTTTTAGCGTGTGACACGCTCCCTAAAGGGCAATTTTCTGAAGCTATTATTTTCAAAGAAAATTTAACAAAGGGTACTAACACTTTCTAACAAGATAAACACCTTCTTTTAGCATGGAGATACAAGTATTTGCATGATAAAAAGTCTGTTTTACACAGAGAGCTGAAAATAGAACATTAATATGAATGAAATTACCTACCACAAATGGAGGGCAGAAGGGTAAGACCAAAAGGCAGAAGGGTGCAACACCCTTCTAACCCTCTGTAGGGGAATCACTATTTTTACCAAGGCCCATGGGGTCTTTGGTCGGGGGATTTGCCATCTCCTCTGATGGCTATTTTTTCTCATCCAAACTTCCCAAAAAATCTAGATATGTATTACAAGATGGAACTAGAGTTTTGGGATTGTTTTATAAGAGAAAAAGCATCTTATAGTAGAATTAATAGGACTGATATACATGTATCTATTTGGGTTAATTTGAATTTTGGGCGACCCTGTCTTGTAGCCAGGGGTGAGAATGTTCAGGATTGATCAGGAATTCCTGATTTGAGTGTCCCACAAATAGAGCTCGGGATACAGGCAAAGTTAATTTTCAGGTCTGTTACATGTAGAATACAAGAAAATTACTTTTCTTGATGTAAGGCCCATTTCTTAACATAGAAGATCTCTGTCAGGTAGGGTAGAGTCTGGTAACTTCGGACATGGGGGTAAATTCGGACATACCATTGCAAACAGTGAAAATCCAGATGAGGCGGCTCATAATGAGCCGTCTCATCAGGATTTTCACTGTTTGGCCAGTTATTTTTTTTGTTCCAAACAACTGTCTCCTCTGTCCGAAGTTACCCGGCTCTCCCCTACAAATTTATGTAAGTTATGGCTCAAGAGAAACATTCAGTCATAAAATTGCTAAAATTCATTTTCTTGATTGGCTCTTAGGCCTCATTCTCATCCCTGTGTAGCTGAATAAATATGGTAGCAGTTTGAGCTTTCAGAAGTCATGTAGCATACAGCAAGTTCTGGTCAGACTGAGGATGCACAGATCTCCAGACATAGAGGATCTTACATGAGTGCTCATGTATTATTGAATTTATTAAACGAGTTGGGGAAAAAGATAAGATGTGAGCATCTTATTGTTTTCACCAACGAGTTTAATAAATTCAATAATACAGGAGCACAAATGCAAGATTCTATTTATCATATGACACTAAAATCGCATTTATCAGCAAAATTTGCACTAAAACGCGCAAGAGAAAATGAGGCGCATAGCTACACCAAGGGAAATAAGCCCACAGAGCATTCTCCCATACAAAGCAACTATATGGGTGACATTGAAACGACCAAGCAAGATTCGCAAGGACAATCAGTTGCTACGGACTACCGAGAAAGTACTATAAAACCGGTGGCCAGCGACGTGAGTTTGAATCCCATGGCGGCATCCTACGAACCGAAAGCAAGCACTGGCGTTCCCTCCATAGGACAAGACTTTTGGAGACAACTCAAGCGGGTTCAAATACCTATTTTCTCTGGTGACAAGAGAACATACCAGAGTTGGAAAGCGGCGTTCTTGGCCTGCATCGACAGCGCTCCAGCAACAGCAGAGTATAAGTTGTTACAGCTCCGACAATATCTATCTGGCGAAGCATTAAAAGTAATACAGAACCTGGGACACTCCGCTACTGCTTACGAAGCTGCGAAAGAACGTCTCGAGAGGAAGTATGGCGGAAAGCGACGCCAGATAGCTATCTACCTGGAAGATCTTGAACATTTCCGACAAATTCGACCAGGAAATGCTAGGGACATGGAGCAATTTGCCGACCTGCTAGATATTGCGATAATAAATCTCAAAGAAGCTGGACAACACTACGAACTGGGCGACAGCTCTCTGTATACCAAGTTACAGCGAAAATTACCTGAGGCTATGCTGGCGCGTTATCACCGCTGGGTTTTTGAGAATAATCACTCAGAATCAGTAACTACGCTTCGTACATGGGTTATTCAGGAATCAGAATTCCAAACCATCGCATCGGAGACTGTAAGAGGCTTGACAAACAAACAGGGTGATGGGACATCAACATCATCAACCACAGGATACAAGAGTCAGCGCACGTTCTTCGGAGGCACCAAGGACAGTTGTAAGGCATTGAAATCGTCATGTAAGGTTTGCACAGGGCAACACGGTGTATGGCATTGTAATGATTTTATTCAAATGAGCGTGTCTGACCGATGGAATACCGCTAAGCAATGTCAGCTGTGCTATCGATGTTTAGCAGACGGACATCAAGGGAAATCCTGTCCAAGAAGTCGCCAATGCGGAAAAAATGGCTGCCGTGAATTGCACCATAGACTACTGCATAAACCGGAAGTTCCAAAACCACAGCTAAGATCATCGGATGATACGGAAGTGAAGCGTGCATGCAGCAAACTAACGAACCACGAGCATTTAGGGACAGAACAATCGGCTTCTGTCAGAGCATCTTCAGTCACGGAGGGGAAGGATCAACAGGGGCAGACAACTATGATGGCTCAAAACTACGTGCACGCAGATTTGATTGGACTGCATACTGTTCCCGTCATTGTCAAGAATGGAGATCGTTCAGTGAAGGTAAATGCTTTACTCGATGATGCAAGCACCAAGACATACATAAACACCGATGTGGCCGCCGAGCTAGGACTGCAAGGCAAATCGCAAAAGGTTACAGTGAATGTTTTAAATGGACAGGTAGAGACATTTGAAACAAAACCTGTAAGTTTCATGTTAAGCAACTTAAAAGGCGACATTTGCACAAGTGTGACCGCATACACGGCCAATAGGGTTACCGGTAGCATGACTGTCGTGGAATGGAATAAGTATAGCAAGCAGTGGCCACACCTGAAGAATATAAATTTCCCTGTATCTGCAAAACGACCCATCGTAGACATCCTTATAGGCCTGGATTGTGCAGAGCTACATTGTTCCATTGAAGAGGTTCGGGGGAACCCGGGCGAACCAATAGCAAGGCTTACACCACTTGGGTGGACATGCATCGGAAGTGCATGTCCAAACAGCAGAGAATTCTTGCAAACTAATTTTGCATGTACATATTTTGCACGGGATCAGCTAGAAATCCAAGGCTTGAATGCTACTTTACAAAAATTCTGGGAAATAGAGGATGTGTCGCCATCAAAGCAAACACAGCTTGTGAACATAGATGACCAATCGGCAATGAAAATCGTTGAAAACTCCATTAGTTATGAAAGCAACATGTATCGGGTCGGAATACCATGGAAAAGGGATAGGCCTTTCTTACCAGATAGCTACAACATGGCGCTTCGAAGACTAGAGAACACAGAAAAGAGATTACACCGCTCACCAGAAATCGCCACTGCTTACACAAAAATTATTGAGCAGTATATAGAGAAAGGCTACGTAAGGAAAGTTCCAGAAAATGAAAGGGCGACCTCGTTGTGGTACTTGCCTCACTTTCCAGTGTTAAGACCAGACAAGGACACGACTAGAACAAGAATTGTATTTGATGCGTCGGCTAGGAGTGAAGGTATATCACTAAATGATGCTATATCTCAAGGACCCAAGCTTCAGATGGACCTGTTTGATGTGCTACTACGTTTCAGAAAGTCAGCTGTAGCAGTGGTATGTGATATCGCTGAGATGTATTTCCGGATAGGCATTGCAACAGAAGACAAACCTTACCACAGATTTCTGTGGAGGGGAATCAACTCCAATCGACCACCAGATGTGTACGAATTTGACCGTGTTGTGTTTGGGGTAAACTCGTCCCCATTCCAGGCACAATATGTGTTACAACAACATGCTAGGAAACACCAGAAAGCCTTTCCTATAGCTGCGGAAACCATTTTGAAATCCACCTATATGGATGATTCCATGGACTCTGTTCCGAACGAAGACAAGGCTATCGAGTTGTACAAACAGCTATCACACTTGCTGACAAGGGCTGGAATGCATGCGCGTAAATGGCTATCTAATTCGTCAAGGGTATTAGCAGAGATTCCTGTACAAGATCGAAAGGCAGAGGTGGATCTAGATCGCGATCATTTACCGGCTGTTATAACGCTTGGGGTATGGTGGATAGCCGGCCAAGACGTGTTCACATTTAAAGAGAATGCACCTGATGAGAACATGCTGTACACGAAACGGAATTTTCTAAAGAAAATAGCCGCGCTTTTTGACCCAATCGGACTATTAGCTCCATTCACGATCAGAGCAAAAATATTACTACAGGAAATGTGGACATCGGGCGTAGAGTGGGACGATGAACTGACTGAACCCCTAGTCAGTGCCGCACGTTCATGGTTCAAGGAATTACAAGATTTACGGGAATTACAGAATCCAAGATGTCTAGTAAAGAAAGGAATAGCTTTAGAAGAGATGGTACTACATACGTTTGTAGATGCCTCAGAAGACGCATATGGAGCAGGTGTGTATGCTAGATGCACATATGCGGATGGCTCTGTTTCAGTCAGTCTGGTAGCTGCAAAGACACGTGTTGCACCAAGCCTTGCAACAAGCATACCCCGCCTAGAATTAATGGGTGCAATAGTCGGTGTACGACTCACAGCAAGAACAGCAAACGTTCTGGAGACTCCAATCAGTAGCTGTACCTTTTGGTCCGACAGTGTTAACGTATTGTGCTGGATACGAGGTCGAAGTCGGGAGTTCAAACCATTTGTAGCGAACAGAGTTGGCGAAATACAAGGCATTACTAGGCCAGATCAGTGGAGGTATGTACCATCAGCTTTAAACCCAGCTGATATTCTAAGTAGAGGTTCCAAAGCAAAAGATCTTGCAAACTGTGCCAGATGGTGGAATGGTCCAGAGTTCTTGTGTGAAGAAGAAGACTTGTGGCCAATTAATAAAGGAACTGGGAAACCAACAGGCTACGATGAAATGAAACGATCAGCACGTGAGCAACAAGACAAACAACGCTTTCAAAGAATCAAAAGCAGCGAAGATGTTACTCGAACGTTGGTGTCCGTAGTAGAATCAGATGCTAACTTTCTGTTGGAACCAGAGCGTTATTCAAGCTGGCTACGACTTACGAGAATTCAAGCCTGGGTTAATCGATTTATACATAACTGTAAGGCGCGGAGGGAGGATAGGACACGCGGGGTACTCCATTCTGATGAGCTGAAGAGGGCAGAAATCCAGCTCATTCGACATGCACAGCGCACGGCCTTTAAAGATGAATGGAAGGCCATGTCTGTAGGAAAACGTTTGCCGTCCAGTAGCAAGTTACTAGCGCTGAAACCAAAACAGGACGACGATGGATAAATGCGGTCTGATGGACGCTTGACGCATGCCAAATTCTTGGCATATGATGTACGTTATCCAATCATTCTTCCACGTAAATGCTGGGTGACGAAGCTGATAGTCAAGGATTTTCATGAAAAAGGAAAACATGCCACGGGTACCAACCAAACGTTAGCAGCAATATCATCACGGTTTTGGATTATGTCAGCACGTGAGGAGATACGTGAGTGGGAAATCGAATGCGCCGAATGCCGACGTAGAAAAGCAAAAGCTGCTCAACAGGTCATGGCTCCTTTACCGCTCGCAAGAGTGAAACCATCCTTGCGGGCTTTTAGCAGGACGTCCGTTGATTTCTGTGGGCCATTCATTACTGTACAAGGGCGAGGAAAACGGCGGCAAAAACGATATTTATGTCTTTTTACCTGTATGACTACGCGAGCTGTACATCTAGAGATGGCCTATGGACTCGATACTGATTCATTTCTCAATGCATTCTACAGAATGGCTAGTCGTCGTGGGCTTCCTGAAGAGGTTTTTTCGGACAAAGGTACCAATTTCAAGGGCGCAGATAAGGAGCTAAAATCTCTAGTAGAGCAGCTAGATCGTAATAGCATCGAGGACTCAACGGCGAACAAAGGTATCACCTGGAAATTCAATCCACCTTTTGCTCCACACTTCGGTGGGGTGCATGAGACAATGATAAAGTCAGCGAAGAGGGCGATACATGCGATACTGGGTAATGCTGCCATCAATGATGAGGAACTGTTGACGGCAATGATCGGCGCTGAAGCGTTGATAAACTCACGGCCGTTGACGTATCAGTCAGCCAATCCTTCAGACGATGTCCCGCTGACCCCAAACCATTTCCTTCATGGACAAATCGGGGGTCAGTTTGCTCCTACGACAGTGGATGAAACCGACTACAATCCAAGGAAGAGATGGCGCCGGATTCAGGAGCTGGTCCGGCATTTCTGGCGTCGATGGCTCCGAGAGTGGCTGCCGGGACTCGGGGCGCGTAAAAAATGGACACAACAGCGACGAGATCTACAAGTGGGCGAGGTGGTGTTGGTAGTTTCGCCTGATACTTCGAGAGGGAACTGGCCACTTGGAAGGGTTCTCGAAGTATATCCGGGCCAGGACGGACGAGTGCGCGTTGCCAAGATTCAGATCGGGCAAGGGACGCTGGTGAGACCTGTGACCAAGCTATGTCCCTTGGAACTAGACAACTAGATGCACAAAAAAGGAACTGTCATAAGCTTGAAAGTTAAATGAAGTTTTTTTATGTTTTAAATGTAAGTCATTTTTTAAGTATTTACATGTATGTGTATCAACTATTAACAATAGCTAATGCAGGTGCGCGAGTAACATTTTACCTTAAACTGCTTTTCTTTAAGTGATATACATGGAATAATGTTGTGTTTCAAAATGAATGACATTTTGAGGAGGGGAAAATGGAAAGAAGAGACTAATAACTTTGAGAAGAGACACAATTGACGTTGGATCGTTGTCGTAACGTTTCGACGTTACTTCTATGACGTAACGTCAGAGTAACGTAAGTGAACGTTAGTTACCAAGTGATAAGAGGTTTAGAAATTCAGTAATCGTAAGGGCTCAGTATTTAAGAAGATTTGTCAATAAATTCGAAATTTTGGAAGTTACAATCGGAGTTTATTATTTTGTTGCATTTCCATAATCGGGAAAATCGTCGCAACAAGGGGCACCTGAAATAGCTACAGGGATTGTCCTGAAAATAGAACAGTTTTACACTGCAGTGATATGTCCAAAAGATGCAGATGGAATGGCAAACAGTGTAGACCCTGATCAGCCTGCTCCTGTAGGAGCAGACTTATCTAGGTCTGCACTGTTTGATCAGACCTCTCGGTCCCAATATCATAATTTATATGGTAACTTTTGTTACCACCTAGAAATGTATGTTGTGCTGTTTATTAGGACTGTTTTGGGATTATCTCATGAAAAAAATGTCACTGTTCTCAGAATCATGCGCTAGTTTAAGATAAGGTATTAAAGGTACAGGAGACATTTACTCAAGGATAACTGAAAGAAAATAATTTTTCACCCATCCATTTCTAGAGGTGTCTTTGATTTTTTCACTTTAGCCTTGTGTCTTAGCCTATGCTCTGAAAGCTGTTTCAGTATAATGAAATGTCACTGTAGATTTCTGATTAGCTGTCAGTCATGTAAAATGCATGTAAAAGGGGAAATTAACATGGCAGACATATTAGTGAAAAAAGGTAGCTGAATGTATCTAGTACAAGCCTGGATATTCCATTTTTAAATAGTTGAGAAAATAGAATCAGTAATGGTGTTGAGACCTGAGCAAGGAAATATATAGCTCATTTTCGGATTATTAAGTCCCATGCTCGGCAAGCCTTGCATGAGACTGAATACTCGTAAAACTTGCCTGAGATTTCCTTGTCTTGGTCTCAACTCAATCATAGATTCTATTATTCAGAGCCATATCATGCAAATATGAGCCTCGACACGAGAAAACCAACAATGTGGTTGTGCGGCCAGCACAGACTCAGATCAGCCTGGGCATCCGCCCAGTCTGATCAGAGTATTCGCTGTCCGCATGAAGGTAGCTTAGACCCTTAGCTACCCTTAAAGCGCATAGCAAAGAGTCTGATCAGCCTGGGTGGATGCCCAGGTTGATCTAAGTCTGCGCTGGGTAAACAACCACATTGTTGGTTTTCTCGTGTCGCGGCTCATATAATGTCATCTCTGCCAGCTAAATGCTATACTTAGAGTGCTGCAGATAAGAAGGGATGACAGATAATTTCAGGATCATTTTCTATAATTTTCCATGTAAATATATATTGTGACCCCTCATTAGAACTTTCTAATTGAGATGGTTCTAATGAGGGGTCACAACATAGGTTTTAATGGGAAATAAGAAAAAGTTACTTAAGAGTTATCCTCAGAAGACCTCTATATTTGAATTCTGTTTTGTACAGGTTCCCCAGTTTATTCTTGATGATTTCCTGGAAACTGGTAGAGGGACTGAATGTAGAATATTTTGTACTCAACCAAGAAGAATTAGTGCTGTCTCCGTAGCAGAGAGAGTAGCCTCAGAGAGGGCAGAAAAGCTGGGGGAGTCCACAGGTTATATGATACGACTTGAACAGTGAGTATCATGTGTCCTTGGCAAGGGCATAGGGGAAGCTAAAGGCTGGCACAATTAGGAAAAAATATAAAAAAATTAAACTTTTACTAGCCAGAAAAAAGTAAGGGAATTTTATGATTATTCAGGGAAGTATAGAATGGTCGTGCAAAGTCAGGGAATTTGGAAGTAAATGGCTATGACAGTCTCCAGAATATATTCTTATTCTGCTCAAGGGGAAAAGATATACCTCCAAAGAAAGATAATCCGTTCACAAATATAGTTATCTTCTTCCTTATTTGGGCTACTATTAAAGGAAAGAATTTGCTCCCCTGACTACCCTTGAAAGGGGGAGCATATTCTTTTCCTTAATAGTAACCCCCCAATTTCTAGTGAGGCCTTCAACACTGTTAAAGAGATAATAAAATTTTGGAGCCAAAATTTGTAAAATGCTGGTGAAAGTCAGGGAATTTGAAGTGGAGAATGATTGGTAACCTTGGTAGCTGGGTATATATATGCAAATGAACTGTGACACAACAAAACCAACAAAATGGCATGTGCATCCAGCACAGTCTGATCAGTCTTCGCTATAGGCCTGGAGGTAGCTTAGACCCTTAACTAAGTTGTAAGTGCTCAGCAAAGACTGATCAGACTGGGTGGATGCCCAGGCTTATTTGAGTCTTTGCATGGCCTACATGCCACTGTGTTGGTTTTCTTGTGTTCCAGTTCAAATATGCCGGTGCATATTGAAATTTTGTCAAAATGACAAAATTTCAACATGAACCAGCAAATTTACATGCTTAAATTTTGTACATTAGACAAGATTTGAAAATCAAGTGTGAGTAGACATGACAATATGAAACATCTTTGGGGCTAACTCTCTAGACCTTTCATGGAGTATGGAACTGGCCTGTTTTCCAGAACCAAAGACCAAAGGCTTTAAACTTGGTATTTTGCATTGGTTACTCAGGTACTATCATGGTTGAATTACAGAGCATTACCATTACACATTATCATTACCCCATCTCTGATTTCAACATCTTCAGACATATCCTTTAAAGCAACTGTGCTGGTTGAAGCAAAATGTCATATTGCGCCTCCATAGGTTGGGAAAATTAAAGTTTGTTTGTATGATTTGGGTCACATGACCAAGGAGGTAGACATGTCGGTATATGGTAAAAGCCTTTGTGAATCTTGAAACTGAAACTTGGTATACAGCATTTGTGATTCATATTCTATTACGTTTGTTCAAATGATGACCCCAGGTTAACCTTTGAGCTTTTGACTAGTGAGCATTTTAGGGCCTCACATACTTTCAGTTCCCATGATGATGTTTCCCTGGAGGATCATTTATGAAATGAAGTAGAGAAATACAGTTTATAGTTTTTAAATAAATGATGGCTGGCTGCACATTTCAAAGACACAGGGTATAATAGATTCCGCTAATTTTCGCTTCCTGCAGAGACTGTACATCATATTTGGCTTCCGCCGAGACTGTCCGCGATTTCTTGCTTCCTGCCGAGACTTCTGTACATGATAAATTGCTTCCTGCAGAGACTGTCCGCGTGATTCTGCTTCCTGCCGAGGCTCTCGGCAGGAAGCAGTCATGCGGACAGTCTCGGCAGGAAGCCATTTTTCGAGGACAGTAGTCTCTGCAGGAAGCAAAAGTTCGCAGACAGTCTAGGCAGAAGCCAAATATGACATACAGTCTCTGCAGGAAGCGAAAATTGGCGGAATCGATTATACCCTGTGAAAGAGTGCTATCAGTTCTTTCATGCTAATTTTACCTCCTTTTCAGCAAAATGCCAAGACAGAAAGGTTCCATACTATTTTGTACAACAGGAATAATGCTGAGACTCTTAGAAACTGACCCGTAAGTTTTTTCAGCGTGTACAGTAGTTAACATAAAAAATTTGTCAACCAAAGGTGAATGGCAACACTTTTAGGGGAAGCAACTCTTCCATTTTCTTTTTTGCTTCCTTCGCAGATCTCTAGATAAGATGGAGTATTTGGAGATAATTAGTGATAATTTTTGTTAATACTGTATTAAAACCTATGTTGTGACCCCTCATCTGAACCGTCTCGACGAGACGGTTCAGATGAGGGGTCACAACATATGGTTTCAATGAGAAATAAAAAAAATTATCCCTCAATTATCATCAAATACCCTTCTTATCTAGAGCTCTGTTCCTTTGTCAGTGGGGGTCAGCTCTTAAAGGAAAGAATTTGCTCCCATAGGAGCAAATTCTGTCCTGTAAGAGAAGACCCAAGTTCGGATGGGCTTCATCCTTGAAAAAGTTACTCCCCTGTGTAAAAAACAAACAAATAAGGGGTATGGCTATTCTGTCTGAAAAGATTTCTGTAAACGTCCTAAAAGCAACAAGTCTTGATATACTGACTGTTTATCAATAAGCATGTCAGGGCAGACCCTGATCAGCCTATAGTGGCAGTTTGGTCTGGATCTACACTGTTGGCTAAGGCATATACAAGTAATATATGAGCTACCAGTGCTAAAGCTATGTTGGCATATGCAGTCTGCTCAATGAATGTACATTTTATGATTTAAAATTTGTCAGATGCAGTTATTGTTTGGTTGACTAATGCATGCCCAGGCCAGACTGTGCCTCTACTGTAATTAATTTAAGGTGAATGGATTCACTTTCAGGAGAATCAACCATGCCAGTATCATTTTACCCGCTCTCTTGATTGGGGTCAACTCATAGGAAAGTCTTATAGGAAAGAATTTATATAGGAAAAGTCTTTGTTGTATATGGAAGCAAACACAGAATATCAGAAGTAATTATACCCTCTCTTTGAAAAAGTGGGGGGTATACTGGTTTACATCTGTCTGTCCGTCCCTCCATCCGATCTTCCATCCGTCCGCTTTTAATCAAATTTTTCGTCAAAGATTTCTCCACAACCATACAAGCTAGAATGGTCATATTTGGCATACATGTTGATGACGATGTATTGTATTGTGGGATTGAAACCAGCCTTCTCCTGCTTATTCTTCCCTTTATTTGTCCACTTTTCTTTATTTCCATACTTTGAATAATGAAAATTTTCGTCAAAGATTTCTCCTCAACCATTCAAGCTAGAATGGTCATATTTGGCATACAGGTTGATGACAGTGTGTTGTATCGTGGGATTGCAAACCAGCCTTCTCGTGCTTATTCTTCCCTTTATTTGTCCATTTATCTTCATTTCCATACTTTGAATAATGAAATTTTTCGTCAAAGATGTCTCCACAACCATTCAAGCTAGAATGGTCATATTTGGCATACAGGTTGATGATGGTGTAGTGTATGGTGGGATTGCAAACCAGCCTTTTCGTGCATATTCTTCCCTGTATTTGTCCAATTTTCTTACTTTCCATACTTTAAATAATGAATTTTTTCGTCAAAAATTTCTCCACAACTGTGCAAGCTAGAATAGTCATATTTGGTTTGCCGGTTGATGACGATGTGTTGTGTCATGGGATTGCAAACTAGCCTTCTCAAGCGTATTCTTCCCTGTATTTGTCCAATTTTCTTTCTTTCCATACTTTGAATTACGCAGTTTTTTGTCAAAGATTTTTGTACAACCATGTAAGCTAGAGTAGTCATATTTGGTATGCAGTTTAATGACAACTTATTGCAGTGTGGGATTGAGAACCAGCCTTCTCTCTGTATTTTTCTGATTTTCTAATGCAATTTTTATACCCCCGCTTTGAAAAAGTGGGGGGTATACTGGTTTACATCCGTCCGTCCGTCCTTCCGTCCGTCCGTCCGTCCCTCCGTCCGTCCTTCCGTCCGTCCCCTTTTTAATGAAATTTTTCGTCGAAGATTTCTCCACAACCATGCTTGCTAGAATGGTCATATTTGGTATACATGTTGGTGATGATGTGTTGTATCGTGGGATTGCAAACCAGCCTTCTCCTGCTTATTCTTCTCTTTATTTGTCCGATTTTCTTTCTTTCCATACTTTGAATAATGAAATTTTTCGTCAAAGATTTCTCCACAACCATGCAAGACAGAATGGTCATATTTGGTATACATGTTGGTGATGATGTGTTGTATCGTGGGATTGCAAACCAGCCTTCTCTTGCTTGTTCTTCCCTTTATTTGTCCGATTTTCTTTCTTTCCATACTTTGAATAATGAAATTTTTCGTCAAAGATTTCTCCACAACCATCCAAGATACAGTGGTCAGATTTGGTATACAGGTTGATGATGATGTGTTGTATCCTAGATTGCAATCCAGCCTTCTCCTGCTTATTCTTCCCTTTATTTATCCGATTTTCTTTCTTTCCATGCTTTGAATAATGAAATTTTTCGTCGAAGATTTCTCCACAACCATGCAAGCTAGAATGGTCATATTTGGTATACATGTTGGTGATGATGTGTTGTATTGTGGAATTGCAAACCAGCCTTCTCCTGCTTATTCTTCTCTTTATTTGACCGATTTTCTTTCTTTCCATACTTTGAATAATGAAATTTTTTGTCAAAGATTTCTCCACAACCATGCAAGACAGAATGGTCATATTTGGTTTACATGTTACATCCGTCCGTCCGTCCTTCCGTCCGTCCGTCCGTCCCTCCGTCCGTCCTTCCGTCCGTCCCCTTTTTAATGAAATTTTTCGTCGAAGATTTCTCCACAACCATGCTTGCTAGAATGGTCATATTTGGTATACATGTTGGTGATGATGTGTTGTATCGTGGGATTGCAAACCAGCCTTCTCCTGCTTATTCTTCTCTTTATTTGTCCGATTTTCTTTCTTTCCATACTTTGAATAATGAAATTTTTCGTCAAAGATTTCTCCACAACCATGCAAGACAGAATGGTCATATTTGGTATACATGTTGGTGATGATGTGTTGTATCGTGGGATTGCAAACCAGCCTTCTCTTGCTTGTTCTTCCCTTTATTTGTCCGATTTTCTTTCTTTCCATACTTTGAATAATGAAATTTTTCGTCAAAGATTTCTCCACAACCATCCAAGATACAGTGGTCAGATTTGGTATACAGGTTGATGATGATGTGTTGTATCCTAGATTGCAATCCAGCCTTCTCCTGCTTATTCTTCCCTTTATTTATCCGATTTTCTTTCTTTCCATGCTTTGAATAATGAAATTTTTCGTCGAAGATTTCTCCACAACCATGCAAGCTAGAATGGTCATATTTGGTATACATGTTGGTGATGATGTGTTGTATTGTGGAATTGCAAACCAGCCTTCTCCTGCTTATTCTTCTCTTTATTTGACCGATTTTCTTTCTTTCCATACTTTGAATAATGAAATTTTTCGTCAAAGATTTCTCCACAACCATGCAAGACAGAATGGTCATATTTGGTTTACATGTTGGTGATGATGTGTTGTATCGTGTGATTGCAAACCAGCCTTCTCCTGCTTATTCTTCCCTTTATTTGTCCGATTTTCTTTCTTTCCATACTTTGAATGATGAAATTTTTCGTTAAAGATTTCTCCACAACCATGCAAGATGAAGTGGTCAGATTCGGTATACAGGTTGGTGATGATGTGTTGTATCGTGGGATTGCAAACCAGCCTTCTCTTGCTTATTCTTCTCTTTATTTGTCCGATTTTCTTTCATTCCATACTTTGAATGATTAAATTTTTTCGTGAAAGATTTCTCCACAACCATGCAAGACAGAATGGTTTTATTTGGTATACAGGTTGGTGATGGTGTGTTGTATCGTGGGATTGCACACCAGCCTTCTCCTCTTATTCTTCCCTTTATTTGTCCGATTTTCTTTCTTTCCATACTTTGAATAATAAAATTTTCATCAAACATTTCTTCACAACCATGCAAAATAAAAGTGGTCATTTTTGGTATACAGGTTGATGACAATGACAGAAAGTTCATATTTGGTGTACAGATTGACAATGACAAGTCTCCGGTTTGTTCTTTCCTGTATTTGTTCACTTTTCTTTCTCTCCATATATTCTTTCCATGCATTCAGTACTGTAATTTTACGCAAAAGATTTCTTAGCAACTGTTCAAGGTAGAATCATCATATTTGGTATATGAGTTGACAATGACTTGTTTATTCTGTCCATGTGAAATTTCTTATTCCAAAAATAGAATATTTGATATTGGATATACATATTAGCAATGATTTGTTTCTCTCTATGCTCCAGGTAATGAAAGTAACACCATTTTACTAAAGCTGTTGAGCGGGGGTATAGTCGGATTCTCCGACAGTTCTAGTTCGTAAAAGATTTCACAGCAACTCTTCAAGGTGGAATGTTCATATTTGGTGTACAGATTGTAAAGGACTTATTGTATAGTGGGTTTCAACCCAGCTGTATCTAGCATATTTTTCCCTGTATTTGTTTTATTTTCTTTCTCTCTTTACACTGAATAATGCTATTTTTCGTAAAAGATTTCACAGTAACCCTTCAAGGTAGAATGTTCATATTTGGTATACAGATTGATAACGACTTATTGTATTGTGGGATTGCAAACCAGCCGTATCTGGCATATTCTTCCCTGTATTTGTCTGATTTTCTTTCTCTCCATACTTTGAATAATGACTTTTTTGTCAAAGGTTTCGAAGCAGCCATTGCAAGTTAGAGGAGGGATATTTTGTTTGCAGGTCGATGATAACTGTTGTATTATGGGATCAAGAACCAGCCTTCTCCTGCATATTCTTCGATATATTTTCCAAATTTTCTTTCTCTTCTTTGAATAATGCAATTTTTCGTAACAAATTTCAGAGCATCCTTTCAAGTTTAGTCTTCATATTTCGTATACAGATTGATAAAGACGTATGTCTTACATGTACATGTATTTATTAATTTTTCGATCTATGTGAAATCATTTTATTCCGTATCAGATAGAAAGGGATTTATTGATATTTGGTATACATGTTGACAATGAGTTCTCTCTCTCTATACTTTATGTGATGAAAATAACACCATTTGATTAAAGCACTTAAGCGGGGGTATAGTTGGATTCTCCGACAGTTCTAGTTGTTTCCTTTTTGTTGCACCTGCTTTAGCAAGGTGTGATATAGAAGTTCACTTTTCCGTCCGTCCGTCTGTCAGTCATTCCGTTCGTTCATCTGTATGTCCGTCCGACAACAATTATGTTGACCCTAGCATTTTAGTACATTTCTCGCAAACTATGATACCTACAATCATCAAACCTGGCATAAAGCGTCTTCTTAGAATGTTCTAGAGGGCTGTTGCTCTTATTGTTACCCTTTACTTTTAATTTATGCTCTGCTGACTTTGTAAAACAGTCCATCAACAATTACGTCGACCCTAGCGTTGACCCTAGCAGTTAAGTCCATTTGATTTCTTGCGAACCATGATACCTACAATCATCAAACCTGGCACAAAGCTTTTTCTTAAAATGTTCTCGAGGGCTGTTGCTCTTATTTTTACCCTTGACCTATATTTTATGCTCTGCTGACTTTGTAAAACCGTCCCTTAACAATTACGTCATTCCTAGTGTTTAAGTCCATTTCTCGCAAACTATGATACCTACAATGATTCAACCTAGCATGAAGCCTCTTCTAAGAATGTTGTCCAGAGCTGTTGCTCTTATTTTTACCTTGACCAATATTTCATGCTCCGCTGACTTTGTAAAATTTTATATTCAAAATTCTGTTGACCCTAGTGTTTAAGTCCATTTCTCACGACCTATGATACCTAGAATCATCAAACCTCGCATCAAGTTTCTTCTTAGAATGTTCTTGAGGGTTGTTGCATTTACTTTACCCTTGACATATATTTCATGCTCTGCTGACTTCGCAAAATTATGTCGGCCCTAGCGTTTTAGTCCTTTTGTCTGAAAGTATGATACCTGTAGTCATCACACCTGGCATAAAGTTTCTTCTTAAAATGTTCATGCAGGATGTTGCAGTTATTCCTACCCTTGGCCTATATTTCATGCTCTTCTGACTTAGTAAAATTTTACATCCAAAATTGTAAAATTTCACATCCAAAATTGTGTTAACCCTTGCATTTTTGTGCATTTCTCATTCAAGTTCTTTTAACTATAGTCTTTAATACTGTGGAAGTGCAGTGCAGGTGCGACAAAGCATTTCCCGGAATTCTTGTGTTAAAATAGTGGAAAACATGGACGTGTACTTTAATAAGAAAATTTTGCAAAACTCATATGAGCCGCGACACGAGAAAACCAACAATGTGGTTGTGCGCCCAGTGCAGACTCAGATCAGCCTGGGCACCTGCCTAGTTTGACCAGACTCTTTATTAATGGCTCAAAGGGTAGCTAAGGGTCTAAGCTACCTCCATGCGGACAGCGAAGACTCTGATCAGACTGGGCGGATGCCCAGGCTGATCTGAGTCTGTGCTGGGCGCACAACCACATTGTTGGGTTTGTCGTGTCGCGGCTCATATAAGCTGCAACATGGCATTACAAGCAATGTGGCATGTGATCCTAGCCCAGACCCGGATCATCCTCCCAGTCTGATCAGTCTTTGCTGTCAGCATGGATGAAGCTTAGCCCCTTAGCCACCCTTTAAGTGCACAGCATAGATTCTGATCAGACTGGGCAGATGCCCATGCTGATCTGAGTCTTTGCTGGGCACGGCTCGTATGCTATTACATCCAAAGTCACTGGTTTTAATCTTAAGTCATTTTTAGCTCGCCTGTACGAAAGTACAGTGAGAGCTATTGTTGTCACTTGGGGCGTTGGCGTTGGCGTCACTTTTTAGCTCACCTGAGCCATAGGCTCAGGGTGAGCTATTGTGATCACCCAGTGGCCGTCGTCCGTCGTCCCTCGTGCGTCGTCAACAATTTGCTTTAAATGACATCTTCTCTGAAACCGCTAGGCCTAGGGCTTTGATATTTGGTATGAAGCATTGTCTAGTGGTCCTCTACCAAGTTTGTTCAAATGGTGGCCCCAGGGTCCAAAATGGCCCTGGGGCAGGGGGTCTTGGGTTTGAAACTAAAAAATACTTAAAAATCTTCTTCTCCAGAACTGCTTGGCTCAGATGCTTGAAATTTGGTATGTAGCATTGCCTAGTGGTCCTCTACCAAGTTTGTTCAAATGGTGGCCCCAGGGCCCAAAATGGCCCTGGGGCAGGGGGTCTTGGGTTCGAAACTAAAAATTACTTAAAAATCTTCTTCTCCAGAACTGCTTGCCTCAGGTGCTTGAAATTTGGTATGTAGCATTGCCTAGTGGTCCTCTACCAAGTTTGTTCAAATGGTGGCCCCAGATTCCAAAATGGCTCTGGGGCAGGGGGTCTTGGGTTCGAAACTAAAAAATACTTAAAAATCTTCTTCTCAAAATTTGCTTAGCTCAGATGCTTGAAATTTGGTTTGTAGAATTGCCTAGTGGTCCTCTATCAAGTTTGTTCAAATGGTGGCCCCAGGGTCCAAAATGGTCCTGGGGCAGGGGGTCTTGGGTTCGAAACTAAAAAATACTTTAAATATCTTCTTCACCAGAACTGCTTGCCTCAGATGCTTGAAATTTGGTATGTAATATTGCCTAGTGGTCCTCTACGAAGTTTGTTCAAATGGGCACCCCAGGGTCCAAAATGGCCCCGGAGCAGGGAGTCCCAGGTTTGAACCATAGAAGTACATAGAAAAATATTAAAAAATCTTCTACTTCAGAACCGCAAGGTTCATATGCTTGAAATTTGGTATGTAGCATTGCCTAGTGGTCCTCTACCAAATTTGTTCCAATGGTGGCCCCAGGGTCCAAAATGGCCCTGCGACTGGGAGTCCTAGGTTTGAACCATAGAAATATATTGAAAAATATTTAAAAAATCTTCTTCAGAACCACTTGGCTCAGATGCTTGAAATTTGGTATGTAGCTTTGCCTAGTAGTCTTTTACCAAGTTTGTTCAAATGATGACCCCAGGGTCTAAAATGGCCCCGCCCCAGGGGGTCCTGGGTTTGAACCATAGAACTACATAGAAAAATATTCAAAAATCTTCTTCTTCAGAACCACTTGGCTCAGATGCTTGAAGATTGGTATGATGCATTGCCTTGTTGTCCTTTATCAAGTTTGTTCAAATGATGGCCCCATGGTCCAAAATGGTCCTGCGGCAGGGAGTCCTGAGTTTGAGACATTGAAATACATAGGAAACTGTTAGAAAATCTTCTGCTTCAGAACCACTTGGCTTAGATGCTTGAAATTTGGTATGATGCATTGCCTGGTGGACTCCTACAAAGTTTGTGTAAATGGTGGCCCTGGGATCCAAAACGGCCCTGGGGCAGGCAGTTTTGGGTTCGAAATTAAAATGTACTTAAAAACCTTCTTCTCCAGAACCCCTTAGTGCAGATGCTTGAAATTTTGTATGATGCATTGCCTAGTGGTGCCTTACCAAGTTTGTTCAAATGATGGTGCCAGGGTAAAAAATGGCCCCGCCCCAGAGGGTCGTGGGTTTGAACCATAGATATACATAGAAAAATATTTAGAAGTCTTCTGCTTCAGAACCACTTGGCTAAGAGGCTTGAAATTTAGCTTTTAGCATTGCCTAGTGGTCCTTTACCAAGATTATTCAAATGATGGCCCCAGGGTCCAAAATGGCCCTGCCCCAGGGGCTCCAGGGTTTGAACCATAGCAATACATAGAAAAACATTCAAAAATCTTCTTCAGAACCATTTGGAAATGGTTGCAAACTATCAGGTTTGTTCAAATTATGACCCTAGTTTGACCTTTAACCTTTTTGCTCAGGTGAGCGATTCAGGGCCACTTGGCCCTCTTGTTAAAGTTTTACGTTAAAGTTTTTTTATGTGATGGGCAAGGCACTGCAGGCGAGCTATCCTGTACAGGGACAGGTCTTGTTGAGCCTGTCATGTTTTTCACTGCATTTCAATGAATCTGTAACAGCTGGTTTCCTATGATATATCACAGGATATTCTTTTGCAAAATTTTAATGTTTGACTTTATCAAGTGGGACATCATATTATATTCCTGTGTACATTAGACTTCAACTTTGCTTACCAGTGCTGCATATAAGGTGTGATTTTGAGGATGGTTCAGAGATCGTTTTTATTCTTATTCTCAATGAAATCGTCTGTTGTGACCCCCTCATTAGAAAATCCCTGTCAATGAAGGGTCTAGTGAAAGGTCGCAACATATGTTTTTGTCACAACATAAGTTTTTGTTGCGAAATATGGAAAATTATTCCTAAATTATCCCTGGTACCCCTTCTTACCTGGAGCTCTGACTTACTGCATTTTTCTGTATTACAGACTGTTACAGAGAGCCAGTCATATCGTCTTGGACGAGATTCATGAAAGAGACTTGTTGTCGGACTTTCTGATCATCATACTGCGGGATATACTCCAGAAACGACCTGATCTCAAGCTAATTCTTATGAGTGCTACGCTGAATGCTGAAGCTTTCTCCAAATATTTCAGTATGCCATTTTTACCGCAAAAAAAATTCTTAAGTACATGTTTTTTGGGCAGATAGGTTTGAGCAAGCAGAGCAGACTCAGATCAGACTGCTCCCAAGGGAGCAGTCTGATCAGGGTCTACACTGATTGCCATTCCATCTGCATCATGTAGGCCCAATTTCACGTCAAACTTAGTACGTGGATTAGCATTAGGAACACCAACATTTTACGTTGCCCCTTACAGTAAAATAGACCACGGATTTATTCACTTGAGTTACAACTGTGACGTTGGGCCTTAGATACATTACTGCATTGCAAACTTAAACTGTTCTGTTTTTAGGACTTTTATGGTAATTCTCTAAGGTGTCCCAAGTGTTAGAAATTTTACTGTATGATAAATGAACAAATAACCAATACGTTACTGTAGGCATTAGTACTCTTTACACTGGAGCACTTTTAGTGAAGCATGTACAAATTTATTGAAGGCCACCTGTATTAAGCAGTTACCTGCTTTAAAAGGCCAGGGCCCGGTTGTTCAAAGCATCATAAGCCTAACAAGCTTGTTTAGAGATCAAGAGGTTAAATGTTTTACAACTTTATTACCAAATACACTGATTTCAGCAAAAAATATTGGTGTATTTCAGATTTTAACATTAGAAATTTTTACAAAACCAAAACTAACGACGTTGTTAGTTTTGAACAAATGGGTCCAGTTCGTCAGTCAGTAAAAATACACCTGTTGTAAGCAGCCACCTGCCTTAAGCAGTCAGTTTTGGGTTTTTCTAAAGGTGATTGCTTAGCACAAGTTTCACTATTCTGTAATGGTCATGAAGTTTGAAGGTGAATCTTTGCCTCCCTTCTCAGTAGACGTCAAGTCAACTCTTAAAAGAAAATTGGCTTTAAGACTCCATTTAGAAATAGCTTCCTGCAAACAGGAAGGCACAAAACTTTTCCCCTTTGTAAAGATGGTGAAAAAGCTTGGAGATACACCCATACAGTTTAACAGTTTTATTTTTCTATCTGGCTTCATTCTATCAGCATTTATCTGATTTTATTTATTGGACAGTTGTGAATAATGATTTTCCAGCTGTGCCCATTTTTTGGGCTAGGATCACTATATAATCATAATTTCACTTGAGTTAGGTTTAAAATGTGTTTTATTTTGGTCTGTCAGGCTGTTATAATTTCTCTGGGTGTACGTTGTTTTTCAGATAACTGTCCAATGCTACATATACCAGGGTTCACCTATCCTGTGAAGGAATATCGTCTTGAAGATGTAGTGCAGACTTTAAGGTAAATGGACAGAGCTCTAGATAAGAGGGAGTATTTGTTGATAATTAAGGATAATTTTTGTTAATTCTGCATAAAAACATATGTTGTGACCCCTCATCTGAATCGTCTCGACGAGACGGTTCAGATGAGGGGTCACAACATATGGTTTCACTGAGAAATAAGAAAAATTATCCTTAATTATCATCAAATACGCCCTCTTATCTAGAGCTCTGAACTCTGCCATTTTCATTTTTGCCTATCTGTGGGTGTCAACTCTTTAAGAGTAGATCCAGGGGTCGTATTTATAAAAGCACGTAAGTCGTTGCTAAGGCTAAATTTCTTTGAAGGAGATTCCCTACAACTATGAAATTTGTTTGGAGGAACAGTCTTTTTCAGACTGTTCCTCAAGAGCAAATTTCATAGTTGTAGGGAATCTCCTTCATAGAAATTCAACCTTAGCAACAGCATAGCAATCACTTAAGTTGTTTTATAAAAAAACAGCCCCAGATTCTTTCTTTTAAGAGCAGATACCATTTTGGAAGGGCTATGTCATCTAGGGGTGCAAACAATAAGTCACAAAAGGCGTTGTTCTGAAATGATGCTGCCGTAATGACCCTAAATATCCGGACAGACAGGTCTGAACAAACATTGTAGACCCAGATCAAACTAAGGAGCAGTTTGATCAGGGTCTACAATGTTTGCCATTCACTAAGCATCATTTGGATGTATTGACGTGTGAAATCCCCTTTCTAAAAACATTCAAACAATGATTGTCTGACTTTCGGGTGTCGGAAATATTAGTGTCAGTACGGTAAGTCTGTCTTAGGTTTATACAGTTGACATCATGGGATGCTTGCTGCTGACCTAAGGTCAAGGTCACAGACTTTAACATGTGCTTTAAGTTTTAGGTTAAGTATGTATTTGATGAATATTCAGTATCCTTCAATGGAACCTTTTGATGTGTGACATGTGTACTTCTAGGTTCATACAGATTAGTTGACAGTATGGAATGCTAGTGCTGCTGCTAATAATTACTATGGCCAAGGTCACAGACATAAGCAGTATCGCATATTAAGTGGTGGTATAGTTAAACAGTGGCACTGGCCAGGAATATACATGGGCCTCTGCCCATTTGCCATAGTTGGCTAAAAATGCATTTGCAGATAGTGCAGGCATAGATTTGACTGCTCCTAAGAAGCAGTCTGATCATGGTATACTTTGTTGACAGTCCACCTCACCACCGGTTAAAATTCAGACATGGAAATGTCTATGGAAAAGGACCTGTAGGAGCAGTTTGATCTGGGTCTGCACTGTTAGCTCGGACCTATTTGTCCCAATACAGTCAACTCTTGATATCTCAAAGTCGAATTTCATTCCAAACTTCTGATATCTCAATGTAAATTTTCTTGTCCCAGAAAATTTACTTTTAGATATCAGTAGTTTGATTAAAAGTAGTTGAAATGTAAATCAAAATATGAAATGTGTTTAAACCATATTCTTTTATATAAGAGAGTACTTTGAGATATCAGTGTTTGAGATATCGAGAGTTGACTGTATTAGAATTTTTGCTGTATATAGGTATCAGCCGAATGAGAGGTTTTTAAAGAACCAAAGATTTCAGAGGAAAAAATATGGTAAAATGTATATAGAACAAAGAAAAAAAAGGGAAGAAGAAGAATGGAATCTACAAGCCTGGCTCAGGAATCTGGATGGAAAGTGAGTACCTTAATTGAGCCGCGACGCGAGAAAACCAACAATGTGGTCGTGCGTCCAGCGCAGACTCAGATCAGCCTGGGCATCCGCCCAGTCTGATCAGAGTATTCGCTGTCCGCATGAAGGTAGCTTAGTCCTTTGGCTACCCTTTAAGCACTTAGCGAAGAGTCTGAGCGGCTGCCCAGGCTGATCTGAGTCTTCGCTGGGCGTACAACCACATTGTTGGTTTTGTCGTGTCGCGGCTCAATTATATCACGGCTAAACAAAGTATGTGGGATATATAGTTTTTAGCTTGCCTGAATGAAAGTTCAGGAAGAGTTGTTGTTGTCACCCTGGCGTCCACATCAGCGTCCGCATCCACATCCATGTCAGGGTCCAAAGTTTTTTAAAGACCTATATCTCCTTAACCCATGGATGGAGTTTTAGCTCGCCTGAACAAAGTTCAGGAAGAGCTATTGTACTACCCTCGGCGTTAGCATTGGCCTTAGTGTTGGCGTCAGCGTTAGCAAAATGTTAAAGTTTTACGTTACAAGTTTTTAGCTCACCTGAGCACCAAGTGCTCAAGGTGAGCTATTGTGATCAAAATTTGTCCTCCGTCCGTCCTTCTGTTCGTCCGTCGTCAACAATTTCTTCAAACGACATCTCCTCCTAGACCAGTGGACCGATTTCAAAATAATTTCACACAAATGTTCCTCTTATAGCCCTGTACCAAAATTGCCAAAATGGTTTTGCTCCGCTGAACAAGATGGCTCCCAGAGCTAAAAGTAGAAATTCCTGTAAACAACATCTTCTCTCAAGCCAGCGGATCGATTTCAAAATAATTTCACAGAAATGTTGGACTTATGGCCCTGAACAGAAATTGCTAAAACGGTTACGCTCCACTGAACAAGATGGCCACCAGAGCTGAAAATAGAAATAAAACCAGAGCTAAAAATAGAATTAGATCTTTGAATGACCTAGAGGGCACTGTTTTGATCCAATCTTCATGAAACTTTGTCAGAATGATAATCTTCATGAAATCTAGGCCAGGTATGAAACTAGGTCATGTCGGGTCAAAAACTAGGTCACCAGGTCAAATCTAAGTAAAATCTTGTGTACACTCTAGAGGGCACAGTTTTGATCCAATCTTCATGAAATTTTGTCAGAGTGTTCATCTTTATAAAGTCTAGGCCAGATTTGAAAAAATGTCATGTTGAGTCAAAAACTAAGTCACTAGGTCAAATCTTAGAAAAACTTTGTGAACACTCTAGAGGTCACAGTTTTGATTGAATGTTCATGAAACATTGTCAGAATAATTATCTTCATGACATTTAGACTAAGTATGAAAGTAGGTCATGTTGGGTCAAAAACTAGGTCACCAGGTCAAATCTAAGAAAAAAACTTGTGTACACTCTACATGGCAGAGTTTTGATCCAATGTTCATGAAACTTTGTCAGAATGATTATCTTCATAAAATCTAGGCCAAATATGAAACTAGGTCATGTAGGGTCAAAAACTAGGTCACTAGGTCGAATCTTAGAACAACCACGTGAACACTCTAGAAGTCACAGTTTTGATTAAATGCTCATGAAAGTTTGTCAGGATGATTATCTTCATAAAGTCTAGGCCAAATATGAAACTAGGTTATGTCAGATCAAAAACTAGGTCACCAGGTCAAATATTAGAAAAACCTTGTGTACTTTCTAGAGGGCACAGTTTTGATCCAATGCTCATGAAACTTTGTCAGAATGATTATCTTCATGAAATTTAAGCCAAATATGAAACTAGGTTATGTCAGATCAAAAACTAGGTCACCAGGTCAAATATTAGTAAAACCCAGTGTACACTCTAGAGGGCACAGTTTTGATCCAGTGTTCATGAAACTTTGTCAGAATTATTATCTTCATGAAATCTAAGCCAAATATGAAACTAGGTTATGTCAGATCAAAAACTAGGTCACCAGGTCAAATCTTAGTAAAACCTTGTGTACACTCTAGAGGCCACAGTTTTGATCCAATGTTCATGAAACTTTGTCAGAATGATTATCTTTATGAAATCGAAGCCAAATATGAAACTAGATCATGTTGGGCCAAAAAACTAGGTCACCAGGTCAAATATTAGTTAAACCTTGTGTACACTCTAGAGGGCACAGTTTTGATCCAGTGTTCATGAAACTTTGTCAGAATGATTATCTTTATCACATGTGGGCCACATATGAAACTAGGAAATGTTGGGTCAAAAACTAGGTCACCACGTCAGATCTTATTAAAACCTTTTTTACACTCTAGAGGGCACAGTTTTGATCCAATCTTTATGAAATCTAGGCCAAGTTCTTAACTGAATAATGTCAAATCAAAACTTAGGTCTCAAGGTCAGATCTTAGAAAAACATTGTGTACACTCTAGAAGGCACAGTTTTGGTCCAATACACAGTTCCGAGAATAGCCGCTAAGCTCCGCCTGCTTGTTACTGTTACTACGTCTCGCAAGCTTACACAAAGATGGCGGAAAAACAAATGACAACTGCAAGTGCCTGCTAAATGTTGGCGATCTATAGAGAAGAATCAGCCTCCTCATGGCCTACACATGGCAGTTGGCGCATCATACATTTCCGATGCGTTCTGTTCTTGCAAACCAGGGTAAATTTATTAAAAGTGGTGTTAGGTTTGTTTTCTTTAAACAGGTGTACATCCCTTCATTAACTGAAAGGTAAAATCACGTACTTCTGTTGGTATTGACCACGTGCCATTTGTTTGTGAGACTATGTCACGTGCCAAGTTGTCGTTGCATTGCCAAGTTGTCGTTGCATTGGCCAGGTATACGATATCATGTGATTTTGTGTGACATTCTGGGTGTGGCTCAGAACTGTGTATATTCATGAAACTTTATAAGAATGATTTTTATCTTCTTGAAATATAGTCCATGTTTTAAACTGGGTCATGTTGTATCAAAAACTAGGTCACGAGGTCAAATCTTAACAATAGAGGCTTCATTTTCCATTGCATCTTTGTGAAATTTTGTCTCAATGTTTATCTCCATGAAATAGTTTGAAACAGGAGTATGTCAGGTCAATAACAAGTTCACTATGTCAGATCTTAGAAAAACATTGTGTACACTTTAGAGGGCACAGTTTCGATCCAGTCTTTATTAAACTTTGTCAGAATAATAGATTGGAAAGTGCAAAATTGCTCCAATTGAATCATCATCAAATAGATGATCTCCCATGTTATTTCATCATAACTCAGGTGAGCAATTAAGTCCATCATGGACCTCTTGTTAAGATCTCATAGTTTCTAAACCCTTTGATTGATTTGAATAATATTTGGTCTGATGATAGATATTGGTCCAAAATTTTATTCTGCACCATCCCCACCCCTGGTCATGACCTATCGGTCAAGGTCACAGACTTAGAAATTTTATGTTAAAGTTTTTAAGATCTCATAGTTTCTAAACCCTTTGATCGATTTGAATAATATTTGGTATGATGATAGATATTGGTCCAAAATTTTATTCTGCACCATCCCCACCGCTGGTCATGACCTATAGGTCAAGGTCACAGACTTAGAAATTTTATGTTAAAGTTTTACGTTAAAGATTTTAAGATCTCATATTTCTTAAACCCTTTGGTTGTTTTGAATTATATTTGGTATGATGATAGATCAAAATTTTATCAAGCACTATCCCCACCCCTGGTCATGACCCAAAGGTCAAGGTCACAAGTTAATGACTTGGAAATTTTATGTTAAAGTTTTACGTTAAAGTTTTCAAGATCTCATAGTTTTGAAATCCTTTGATTGATTAGAATTATATTTGCTATGATGATAGATATTGGTCCAAATTTTTGTTCAGCACTATCCCCACCCCTGGACATGACCTACAGGTCAAGGTCACAGACTCAGAAATTTTATACTGAAATTTGAGATGTTCTTGGCTAAATCTCCTTAACCCATTGATAAGTTTCCTTTGTACTTCCACAGATGTTAGGTAATGGTCTAAATTTTTATGCAGTACCGCCCCAACCCCCTTGATGACTGAAGTCAAGGTCATGGACTTATAAATGTTTTGTTAAAGCTATTGGTTAAAGTTCCCTAAAGGCCCAGTATTTTCTTAGTGTGTGGATGGATTCAGTTGATACTTAGAATTCTGTTAGATGCTGGTCCAGAGTTTTACACAGTACCAACCCGACCTCTCTCATTGACCTTAGGTCAAGGTCACAGGCTGACGGCTTATAGTTCCACACTTCCTAGATGGAAAGTTATACCCAGACTGATGACAGATATTGATCCAGAGCTTTACATGGTAGCAGCTCCACCTTCCTAATTTACTGTGGAGTTCAAGATCCCGTTCTTAGAACTTTGTGCTCATGATGGGCAAGCACCAGTTCAGTCGAGCTATGCTGTCTGGTGACAGCTCTTGTTTTGATATTTGCACTGTAGTTAGATATTGGTCCAAAGTTTTACAGGCCCAGAGGAACCAGTAAAAAGGGCCAGTCTCGTGAGTTACTGCCACATTGCCTTTGTTACCTGACAAAATCCGGTTCGAGCATTGTCATGAGGACCAGCGTCATATGTGCGGCCAATATTGCCTGTTTCAGAGTGATATTTGTTGGCAGTAACTTGTGGCTTAGTATTGGACAATACTAAAACTGTACAAAATTGAAGGATCTATTTGTGGTCTTTCTAGAGGGGAAAACTCTTGTCTTGTAGCCAAGTTATTATGGTAAATGAGCCGAGACACGAGAAAACCAACAAAGTGGTTGTGCACCCAGCGCAGACTCAGATCATCGTGGGCATCCCTCAAGTGTGATCAGAGTTTTTGCTGTCTGCATGGAGACCCTAAGACCCTTAGCTACTCTTTAAGTTCTTAGCAAAGAGTCTTATCAGACTGGGGGGATGCCCAGGCTGATCTGTGTCTGCGCTGGGCACACAACCACTTTGTTTTCTTGTGTCGCGGCTCAAATGTTCCTTTGTTGTTGCTTTTTGTAGATATTCACAAGAGACTATAGAGACTTTGAGAACCTATGATACAAACAAGATAGATACAGACTTGATACATGAATTGATACGCTACATTGTTACACAGAAAGAGGTAGGGTTACACCTTTATTTTTTTATACCACTTTTACAAAGAGAAACAACTTTTTGAACTTCTTGGGCACTAGAGCGGGCAAATTCTTTCCTTAAAGAATTGACCCCTATTGAGAAGGGAGGCAAAATAAAACTGGCAGAGTAGCTTCCCCTGAAAGTGTACCCATACACCTTAAAATTCTATTTATCATGAAAACAAGGATTTTAGGCTATTAGGCCCAGAAAGTTTTATTACGTTTATTTAAGTAGTCAGGCCACAGTGTAATGCTACTTGCCATAATTAGGTGATATGTAACCTGAGATTATAACAAAATTAAACGAATGTACACCACTGCATAACCAGAGCTCTAGATCAGAGGGAGTATTTGATGATAATTATGTCCCCCACCAAAGGTGAGGGGGGACATATTGGTTTCAGTGCAGATCTCGTCGGCGTCGGCGCGACAGATTTCTTGTGTGACCAAAATCTCTTGAACCAATGGATGGAATTTCACCAAACTTGCATGGATAAATCATTGAGACAATTTTAAGAGCTGATTAGATTTTGGTGACCTTGACCTTATTTTCAAGGTCACTGGAGGACTTAGATGACAATTTCTTGTATGTGCAATATTTATACATTGTTTTGAGAGGGTAACACAATTAGCTTGTTTATACATGTAGCTATTCTACCTTGTGGCCCTCTGTTAATAACACTATATACATATATACATAATAATAAACACCATCATCACAAAGTTCACAAAATAGGTGCAAACAAGAGTGCTGAAAAATTTTGGTAAATGTATATAAAAGTTGATAAGAAGCAGTGTCTTAAGACACAAGTTAAGAGTCATGTTCAATCCAAATTAAAAACAGCATCAAATGCACACATAAAGAATAGAAAAAAAAAAATGACATGAACTCAAATTAGACATTTACTAAGAGCATATAAAACGTTTGCATGTTTGCATAATAGTAACTTTAAAATGCAAGTCGCAAGCACACAAATTAAAATAAAAATAGACGCATTGCTGTACAGTTTAAAACAGATATAAAACAGTACCACAATTCTATATACTCATATAAGAAATAGCCCTATATCCATACCATACCGCAACAAAAATCAAGCGTGGCTAATCCATTGCATAGCCGAACAGGGAGCTTGTGGCGGACACCAGTGTCCAAACAGCAAGCCCCCTGTTCATACAAGTATACAGATATATGACACGATCTAAGCCTGGCTAAGTTTCGATACGAGCCGTTACAAGTTCACTGCCAGTAACTTACTTTAACAGAGACAAAATTCACTTGAATGTAAATGGAACAAGAAAACAAACTCCTTTCAGATGTGGACAAAATATGCAAAGGCACCCGACCACCTTCCCAAATAAAAACATTGCCCCCAAACAGAAGGTCTCATTTTGTTGGTGGTAGGCCTGGCCTCCAGGCAGGAAAGGGTCCTCGATCCTATCACAAATTTTGCCACATTTGCTTCAAACGAGGTCATAGTACCCAGGAATGTTATTTTAATGGAAAGGTTGCTGGGGTCCTCTGTATGAAGTCACAGGGCGTATAAAACGGAGACAGTCCACTGATACTTGTAGCCCTAATGTTTTGACAAGCAATTACCATAAATCTAAAAGCATATCTATGTTCTCAACTAGAAAGTGTCACGGGCAACAAGTGAGTACTGTGACCACTTGTCCAGACTATTTATGGTGCCCCAGCGATCTCTCTGCTAACTGTAATTCTGAATATGATGTTCAGATTGAAAGTATGGATTTATTATCCAACAATTCTACCTATTTTAAGTATTCTAGGACCAATGCCATCAAGACCCGTTGCCTTCGAGCACTCAAGTTTATTAATATAACGCATAACTTGTTCCGGAGTGATGAAGGGAATAGTAAAGAACGTTTCCTTGGGTATTTTGTTGCCGACATAAGTACTTATTTTTTCTGTATTTAAAGTAGGTGTATCGCTATCATTTTGATTCAAAATGTCCGCTATTGAAGTGAAGTATTTATTAAGTTTCTGAGCTATGTCTTCAGAGGTAGTTATACGTTCATTGTCGGTGCTAAGTTCTTCCGGCAAAAATTTATTTGAAACATTTAAGTCTCTGTTTACTGTACGTAAATGAGCCCAAATATGCTTTGTATCTTTCGACTTACTAATTGAGTCCGAGAAAAATTTGCGTTTCGCGGCTCTGATTAATTGCCTGGTTTTATTTCGATAAGTCTTATAACCATCCCACTGTTTTAGGCGTTTACATTTATCTCATAGATTTTTTATTCGCCTTATGTCTGGGGTGAACCAGTCTGGCAGTCGTTTAGCTTTAACACGTTTGGTTTTAATCGGAGCATGTTTATTTAAGTGTGTCAATATGTCAATATAAATGAGGACCACACGGCCATATCGTCGTCCACGGTTTCTTGATCTGTTACAAACATGTCCAGGTCATCGGTTAGTTCCATAAGAAAATTGTCATCAGTAAAGTGTTTGAAACAGCAATAGGAAGCTGTAAAATGAATATTTTTGGGGATTCTAATATTGATTTTGCGAGAAAAGCACAAGGGAAAATGGTCACTAATCAAAAGTTTTGAAACAAAGCAATTAGATATAGTTTCAGGATGGGAAGAATAAACATGATCGATTAATGTTGCACTTGTCTGAGTTACACGTGTTGGCTCTTGGACCAATTGTAAAAGATCGAATTTAACCATTTGCTATTTGAATATGCGTTTAGATCAATGTTGAAATCCCCCATCAGCATAAATTCTAAACCTGTCGCCTGTGCTATGGAAAGCTCTTCCTCAAAAAGGTGTATCCAGTTACTATCCAGTTTATCTCTTGAACCAACTGATGGAATTTCACCAAACTTGCATGGATATATCATTTGGACAAGTTTAAGAGCTGATTAGATTTTGGTGACCTTGACCTCATTTTCAAGGTCACTTGGAGTTGGTGTGACAGATTCTTGTATGCCCGATATCTCTTGAACCAATTTATGGAATTTCACCAAACTTGCATGGATATATCATTTGGACAAGTTTAAGAGCTGATTGTTACGAAATGGATCTAATCGTCCACTATGTCGTCGAGATTATTTTAATCCTTTCAATCAATAAGGCTACAGTTTTTAGGGTAACTGTGGTAATAAAACATTTACGGAAATTGTGGCTACGTTATGCATGGGTTGTTTGTGAATACCTCTCGTGGACAGCGTATTGCATGATTTTAAGGTGAATACCTGCACGAGTCTTTTGATTGTGGAAAGCGTGTTGCATGATTTTAATGTGAGACGCATAGTATTTATACGCCTATCTTTTAATGAAAAGTTAGACGTGGCTGTTTAATTCTTATACTGAGGATGTTATATTGTTGTGTGCCCAGATTCTGTGTTAAGACCTAGAAGGGCACATCAAGTCCGGCAGTCAGCTGTTAGGGCTTAGAGCCACGTCTCACCTGGAGATGCGATATACGTCTCCAGGTTAATACCAACCTGGGTAGAGGCAGTTACAATGCCGTTTGTGCATGGTTCCTAAGCAGAGGCGGGAAGCACAAAATGTAGGCGGAAGTGGTTAGCACAGTTTTGCCAGATTCTGTGATAAGATCTGAAGGTCACATCAAGTGTGGGACAGTGTTCGTCCACTAAGGTGTTTTAATATATATAGACTGGTCCCTGGTACGATCCAGGGAGCGACCAGTATATAATCGTGCACGTGTTAATAAGAGTTGGTGTTCCTCATGATATATGGACTGGCCCATGACATGATCCAGGGAACGACGAATTGAAGTCTACCAACATAAGGCCTTGTTTTTTTCTATGAGCTCAAACTAACGTTTTTTTGTTCTTTGTGTTTTCCTTTAGTTCATGGCGCTGAGCCGAGTACGGTGTTGACGTCAGACGGTAATCTATTTGCGTATTTGTACGCAAATCGATTACATATTTGAAACAAACACCTTACTTGGGCCAGCGACATGAACTGATATGTGTTGTATATTATTGTAATTGTGACAGTTGTAAATTGTATTGTTGTATATAAAATTTACATTATATATAAACTTAAAAAAATTCTAACGTTGTTAGAGTTTCCTTGTTAGTGTATTACACTAGTAGATAACCCTTTAACCGGAAGTCACCCTCCGCCGTCCTGGCGACACATAAGGCTCTACACCCGTGTCGACCGAGTGTAAAACCTTCTGCGTAACATGGTGTCATGAAGTAACGGGATTTGACTTCTGGTTGATATCTGCCAGTGTAAGACATTGACAATATATACAGAATCTAGGCACAATTTTGTCAGACATTTTTTTTTATTATTATTGACTTTCTGATTGTTCTTTTCTAAGGTGACGTAAGGCTGTGAATTTTAGGGGAGCAATTTTGCCACTAAATTCTTTGTAAATGTAACCTACACTCAATTAAGGTCAACTATCCTTATTCCCTGCGTGATGAAGTGCGATAGCCCATGCATTAATTTGTGATAAAATGTAACAGGTTGCATATCTGAGTGGGGAAACCGAGGTATATAGACCTGAATTGTCTTGGCACGGATGATACATATTTAGTTTTAAGGTCCATTTGAGTACCTTGGCACTGCTGTTGGATGACAATCTGTTAGTTTATTAACTTAAACGTTTTGTACGTTGTGTCGTAACCGTTACTGAGGTCCATTTTATGTCCTGATTTAGTAACGTAGGTTACTCGTAACGTACTATAGTATCGTTACAATGAATTAAACCTAATAGCAGAATCTTAAGTTCGATTTACCGTTGGTATCTTATATGGTTTTGTAATGTAGGACGTACAGTTGTCGTGTCAGTGTTAATACGTTGCGTTACATACGTTACGTTTGTATATCCGATACACTAGATCAAGTTGGGCGTAATTGTAATGTGGGTTATTTACGTCATCTAATTACGTCATCTAATAGTGAAAAGTAATTCTCGGCAAAGTCAACGTCAGTTTATGACGTCATTTCCGGTCTGTTATGAACGTAACTTTAATGGCTACGTCCAGATCGCGAGTATACTAATTAATCAACGTTTTAGTTGGATTAGTTCGTTATTATTATTGTTAACGTTTTAGTTAACGTGTGTGACTATAAGTGAACGTCGGTTTCAGTTAAGTTAACGTGAGCTTTACGTTAAGCGTCATGGATCAGTTAGTTAAGACGGGAAGGGAGTTAGGTTATGAAGGGCAGGCATTGCAGGAATTTGTAAAGCAACAGCAAGAGACTGAAAGGGCAGAAAGGCACGCGGTAAGGGAACTTGATAAAGAGAAGATCGCGGCGGAGAAAGAGAGGATCGCGCAGGCTGAAAAAGATAGGGAAGTTGAATTGGCTAAGATTGCGGCAGATAGGGAAATCGAGATGGCGCGGATTGAAAGTATAGAGCGGCAAGCCGAGAAAGATAGGGAAGCTAGGTTGTATCAAGTCGAAAGCGATAAGGAAGCAAAGTTGTCGAGTTAGAAAAGTTGAAGTATAGTTTTGAATTGCAGCAACGCGAGTTGAAGAATCAGATAGATTTGCAGAAGGTAACGTTTAGAGTTGAATTAGAAAAACAGAAGGCTGAAAAGTTAGCGCATGCGCGAGATCCCAAGTTACCGTATTTTGATGAAAGTAAGGACAAAATGGATAGTTACTTATCAAGGTTTGAAAAATACGCGACGGCGAATAAATGGGATAAAAACGTTTGGGCTGCATATTTAAGCGCATTACTTAAAGGTCGCGCGCTTGATGTCTATGATAGATTATCTGTAGATGATGCAGCAGATTATGACAAGTTGAAAGATGCGTTGTTAAAGAATTTTGATATGACTGAACGCGGATTTAGGAAGAAATTTCGCTATGATAGGCCTGAAAAGTCCGAAACGTTTATTCAGTTTAGTAGTAGACTTAGGTCGTATCTTAATAAATGGTTGAAAATGGCGAAAGTAGACCAGTCTTACGAAGCTGTTTGCGATTTTTTCGCGAGAGATCAGTTTTTAGAATCCTGTAGTAAAGAACTATATGTTCATTTGAAACCGAAAACATTCAAGAATCTAGGTGAGATGGCTAGGGAAGCAGATTTATTTGCAGAAGCACGTGGCGGTGTCTACGCTTGTGTTAATAAGGGGCAGCGTGATAGTAAGGGCGTAACTCAGAGTAGATCTGATAATAAGCCGAGTGCGAAGCCAGAGATACAATGTAGTATTTGTGGTAAGGGACATTTAACATAAAAATGTTTTAAGAATCCCGATAGGAAGCAAGCATATAGTGCGGAGGTAGGTGCAAGTGCAAGCGGGTATAGCGGAAGTAAGGGGAGTAGTTATGCACCGAAAGATGAGACACAAAGATCACAGAGTAAGAGCGATACTGTACAGACGAAGGGTAGTAATTCAGATCGTGGCCGTGGTCGGGGTTATTCCCGCGGACGTGGTCGGGGTGGCGGACATCAAATGAGCTTTTGTAAAACTACAATGAATAGGTCTCATGAAATTGAAGGTCTCTATAAGAGTAAGGAAGAAAGTCCACTAATCAATGATAACGTGGATAGGAAAGGTGTCTGTTACTTTTTAAGGTCGCGATTACCAACAGCGCAGGGTACTGTTAATGGTAAGAACGTTGTAGTTTTAAGGGACACAGGTTGTACTGGGTGTGTCGTTCGTAGAAACTTGGTTTCTAATGATCAGTTACTTGGTAGAGAATCTGATGTAACTTTGATTGATGAATCTACCCAAAGGTATCCCTTAGCAATGGTTGACATAGATTGTCCATTTTTCACTGGAAAAACTGAGGCATTGTGCATGGAAGATACATTGTATGACCTGGTTATTGGAAATATTGACGGGTCAAAACTTCCCGATATGTCCCATTTTGCAATGGCGGCAGTGACTAGGTCACAAGCTAAGCAAGGTGAAGAGGTCTATAGGAAACTTAAAGTTCCTGATCAAATTATTGCTAGTGATAAGGAGGCATTGAAGCAGGCCCAAGTTGTTGACCCTAAATTGAATGGCATAAGGCAAAGAGTGGAATCTGGGAATGTGACTATTAGTCGTGGATTGAACCGGGGTGAAACTAAGTTTATTCGAAAGAAAGATTTATTGTATAGGCAGTTTACTAAGGGAAACAAGGTCACTTTGCAGCTTATTATCCCTGAAGGTTTTCGTGAAAAGGTGTTAAGATTGGCGCACGAAACCTTGATGTCAGGTCGTTTGGGCATAAAGAAAACTATGGATAGAGTTTTAACTGAGTTCTTTTGGCCTGGAGTTTGTGGTGATGTGGCAAGGTTTTGTAAATCTTGTGACATATGTCAAAGGACTATTCAAAAAGGTCGTGTCACTAAGGTACCTTTAGGAAAGTTGCCACAGATTGACACACCATTTAAACGAGTCGCTGTTGATATAGTTGGACCGATAGAACCTCGTTCTGACAGGAAATCCCGCTATATTTTAACAATGATAGACTATGCGACGAGATATCCCGAGGCGGTAGCGTTACCCGGCATTGAAACGGAACGCGTAGCCGAAGCGTAAGTTGAGATGTTTAGTAGAGTTGGCATACCTGATGAAATGTTAACAGATTGCGGAAGTCAGTTTACTGCTGAAGTTATGAAAGAAGTAAGCAGGCTGTTATCACTCCAGCAGTTAACCACGACGCCGTATCATCCTATCTGCAACGGTCTCGTAGAGCGTTTTCACGCGACGTTGAAGCAAATGCTACGTAGGATGTGCGCAGAACGTCCAAAAGACTGGGATAAATATCTCCCAGCACTACTGTTTGCAATAAGGGAGGTTCCGCAGGAGTCATTAGGGTTTTTTTTCGTTCGAATTGTTATACGGACGTAACGTTAAGGGCCCTATGGCAATATTACGTGAATTATGGTCTGAAGAGGTACATGATGAGCAGGTTCTGTCTACGTACCAGTACGTAATTGGATTGAGAGAACGGTTAGAGCAGACGTGTAAGTTAGCACATGATAATTTACGGAAAGTACAAGTAAAGCAAAAGGCTTATTATGACAAACGCGCTAGGTCGCGTAAATTTAACGTGGGAGATAAAGTACTGTTATTACTGCCAACTGACAGTAATAAACTGTTATTGCAGTGGAAGGGTCCATATGAAGTAGTAGAGGTGGTGAATAGAATGGACCAGGGCTCGGGAAATATTGAAAAATGAATCGGTCCAGCCGATGACGTCATCACCTAACTAATTTCATTTGGAAAAAAATTGATACCTGTCACGAAAACTAATGACAACAAGCGAAGTCCTATGAATTAATCCCGATTTCCGTACAATGGCCGTACATTGTTGTGTTTGGTGGAGTTCTTGGTATCAAACATTTTAAGACGTTTAGCTCCGCATGTAGAAGCAAATACAAGACTAGAACTTGTTCGTAGGCAAAGCGGACGTGATAGAAGACATCACACTTGATTGACAGGTGGACAGGGAAGACAACCTGTTCAAGCCCATTGCATTAAAATTGACGGTCATTCCTGTTTGTTTGTGATCAATACGTAAGTCCTGAGCATTAACTCGCCCAAGTTATGATGGTTGTACTGTTTAACGTACCAAAATTGCATAATTTCCCCTCCACTGCTGCCGAATGGGTCGCGTCGGAAATGGTGCCTTACGGAACGCGTGAAGAGCGTATATTGACTAGCTTCCATCGACGTATTCGGTTGTCGATAGGTCGCCGTTCATTATTATTCATGTTAGATGCAAACAAGAAAGACCGGTCTGACTGCTTAGTTGCGCTGGCTGATACGATTGTTAGTCATCTGTGTGTGTACTTAGGTACCTTTAGCCGTCATACAGTTAGAATGACACTGCGTACGTTATACTCACAGCGGCGTCTTTTATCTTTACATCAAAGACAAAACGTGCTTGACCCATAAACGAGCAGGTAATTGCATATCAACGCTACCGTTAGTATTATACCCAATATAATAATCGCGTAGACCCTGATCAAAATGCGCCATTTTTTTTGTGCACTGATCGACATTATTTTCGCACTGGTCTGCATGACGATATGACGCTACAACTAGGAAATCGGTGAAATGGACGTTTCCATTTTCATATTTTATAATTCCATTATTCAAAACATTGAACAGTGGACTCGACAGTATCGGATCAAGTTCTATAAAACTCCCGTTTTGTTGTATGTGAAAGCTAAAAGTATGTATGTTATGACACAAAACAATTGCAAAATATCCCTTCTATCTATCCATGTCAAAATATTTACGAAATTTATTCCTTTAAGGGCAGATAACCTATGCAGACTTACGGGAGGGTCCTGCGACAGAAACGAATCAGGTGCGACAGTATCGGATCATATGATATTATTTTATAGGAGAGTTTCTCCGAGGCATTCTGACAACCTTCTTAGCTTCAATACTTTTGTTACATAAACAGTTGGACCTATTAAACTCTCTGAGGAAACTTTTACGGCCTTTCAACGATATTTTTCATGTGGTCCTTCACCAGCAACGGTTTTTCTGTTAAATAAAAGTTGGATGTATACAAAACTACAAGCATGCCAAAAATTCTTAACTCAGTAATCCCCTGCGCCTCATAGCATGGAACTACCCAAACAGTAAAGATCATAAACTGCCTTTGCAAAGTGTAGACCCTGAGAAGACCGTGGTGTCTGATCAGGATCAACAAATTTACGTCGACTTTCCGCCTTAACGATATTTCAGTGCAATCAGTGTATAAAAACTACATGGTCATTCAACGAGTTCTCCGGCATTAATCTGAGTCTACACAGTGTACAGATGTCCATCCGATGAACGCCAGTCATTATTGGATTCACATACATGCGAGCTGATCTCGAATGTTTAGCAGAAGCTTGGTTGTGCTACGCATAACCTTCATTATCATACGCTAGAATGTGGGACTTGGGATGGGGGATATTTTACAAAAAGGATGTTGTTTTAGTTTTAAACTGATTTTCTTTGAAAAAAAGACACAGCAGCCACTCAGGTAGTTGATTTATGACTTGTTTTCAGCATTAGACCATACATCTAACATGCAGTTGTCAGCTGAGGCCTGTATTTCAGTTCAAATTATATAATGATCCGTTACTGTCGCACATCGGTGCCTCACTTTTCATGTCTCAAGTTTCATCAAATACTGGGATGTCACAAAAATAATGACTGCCTGCAATTTTAGGGATGCCAGGACACATTACAAAACAAAATTGGTTTCAATCACCTAATGATAAAATAGTTTAAATAACCGAAATCTATCTTGGGGGTAACGAGCAACAGGCAAAATGCAAGCGCCGCTGAAGAGGGGCCAAGCTTTTCAACAACTCTGATTTGTTTCTCAGCCGCAGATTTCGATCGAATTTTTCACCCTGCACTTTGCCATTGGTCGAACTTGATGACTGTAATATAATGGTAAAAAATAGTTGCTTCATTTGTGAGAAAAATGGGTGATAACCTAAGAGTGATCCGATACTGTCGATGATCCGATACTGTCGAGTCCACTGTATATTTTTACAAGAACGTCGCCCATAACGCGTCGGAAATAGTGACTATTAATATTAACAATGTATCTTCGTTTTGAATCTACACTTTTCGCGGAATAGGTTGGTATTCCTAAAAACCCCATTGCAGACAGTATGAAACATGAAAGACTATCCGTTGTAAGGGCAAATGCAAATATGAATGAACTTCGGACAGACTTTGTCAATACATTCGTCAGCATTGATCTGTTATGGATAATTTCACAAACTTTTCAAGTCCGCATACGCCCTACACATACAGGTCAGTTACATTCTCGCGATCGTGAAAAAAGATGGACACCTTTCATCCCAAAGCCCAGCCATCGTGATTTTGATAAGTTGTTTTGTAGACGCGCGTCATTATGACACTTGTTATTGACAGGTAGGCGGTCCGACATGTGGTTCAGTGCTCCATACGGACAATCTCGATTGGCCCGTAGGCGGTTTTTCGTCTGGCTAACACCTGCGTTAATCCGATTAGTTATGACACGTGCTAGAATTTTAAAGACAGTGGCGATATTTCATACGTCGGGACAAGATCAAACGGCCGTGTGTAACAATTATCGGACAAATCGGAGAAAATTTCCAAAGTATTGGGCCAGTATGGGACCGATTTTTTTGGGCTTTGGGCTGTTTCCAATCGGTCCCAATTTCTGAATTTTGGTCTGGGACCGAAAGAAATCCGGTTTTCCCGAGCCCTGGAATGGACTATAAAATCGACGTCAATGGTGTCGTGAGTACCTATCATGCTAATATGCTGAAACAGTATGTCGAACGTCGTAGTGTGCCGTCACATTGTTTATTGTCGACTGAGACTACAGAGTCGGTTGATGACGATGGTAGTGATGAATTTTCTCTTGATGATTGTGCTTTTCCGACAGCTAAAGAACCGGAAACTTATAATGACGTCAGTATTTCAGATACGTTAACGTCAGAACAACGTATGGAGGTTGAAGCGTTGATTAAACAGTACCCGGATGTACTATCAAGTTTACCCGGTCGAACTGATCAGATACAGCACGATATCAAACTACTCACGTCAGAACCCATACGGACGAAAGGTTATTCTATCCCGTATAAGACGCGTAACGTCATGGAAACGGAGATACAGGATATGTTAGATTTAGGGGTAATCGAGCCGTCGATTTCACCGTATTCATCTCCTGTTGTCCTAGTTCCGAAGAAAGACGGGTCAGTTAGATTCTGTATCGACTTCCGGAAGCTTAACAAAGTGACGGAATTCGATGCAGAACCTATGCCAAATATGGAGGAGGTTATCAATAAAATGTCGGGACATAAATTCTTCACAAAGATGGACCTGAGTAAGGGTTATTGGCAAGTCAGTCTTACTGAAAGGTCTAAACCTTTGACGGCATTTGAAACGCCTAAGGGTTTATTCCAGTTTAAAACTATGCCCTTCGGTTTGGTCAGTTCGGGAGCCTCATTTTGTAGGTTAATGAGAATCATATTGTCCAATCTCCCAAATGTTGACAGCTTTGTTGATGACATGTGGATATTTACTGAAACATGGAAGGATCATGTGACGTCATTACGTCAAGTGTTAGATCGGCTCAGGTCGGCCAAATTGACGGCAAAACCATCTAAATGCATGATCGGTTATGGCAGTATCGAGTGCCTTGGTCACAATATCGTCGGACAGACGGTACGACCGCAAGAGGACAAGATACAGGCTATCAGAGATGCTCCTCGTCCATGTACGAAAAGGCAAATTAAATCTTTTCTGGGATTAGCTGGGTTTTACCGTCGTTTTATCCCAAATTTTTCATCCATAGCTTCTCCTCTGACTGATTTGACTAAACGGGATAGACCTAATTCTATCAAAGATTGGCAAGATCAGCATGAAAGGGCATTTCAAACCCTGAAGAGTAGGCTCACATCTAGTCCTATTCTTCGCTTACCTGTTTTTCAAGAAGGTAACCCGTTTGTACTCCGAACAGATGCTTCAGACGTTGGCCTTGGAGCTATTTTGCTTCAGGAATTCGAAGGTGAAGGTCGTTTGCCGATTGCTTATGCTAGCAAGAAATTGTTACCTCGGGAAAAGAACTACTCTGTAATTGAAAAGGAATGTTTGGGTATAATCTGGGGTGTTGAGAAATTTCGTAAGTACTTGTATGGGGCGGAGTTCCTACTTGAAACCGACCACAAACCTTTGTCCTATATGCAGACAGCTAAGGTGCTCAATCCCCGAATCATGCGTTGGGCCATGAAATTACAGCCGTACAGATTCAGGATCGTTGCTATCCGCGGCCAAGATAATTTGGGGGCGGACTACCTTAGTAGATAGTTTGGCCACGTTATGCATCGCACCGTTGTTGTGTATATAGCTAGTTTTCCAGTTTTGACATAGCCTACGATTCGATCGCATTTCGTTCTATTTCAGAAAAGAAACATTGTTATGTTTTTTTCTCCCTAAGGGGAAACCTATGTTACGAAATGGATCTAATCGTCCACTATGTCGTCGAGATTATTTTAATCCTTTCAATCAATAAGGCTACAGTTTTTAGGGTAACTGTGGTAATAAAACATTTACGGAAATTGTGGCTACGTTATGCATGGGTTGTTTGTGAATACCTCTCGTGGACAGCGTATTGCATGATTTTAAGGTGAATACCTGCACGAGTCTTTTGATTGTGGAAAGCGTGTTGCATGATTTTAATGTGAGACGCATAGTATTTATACGCCTATCTTTTAATGAAAAGTTAGACGTGGCTGTTTAATTCTTATACTGAGGATGTTATATTGTTGTGTGCCCAGATTCTGTGTTAAGACCTAGAAGGGCACATCAAGTCCGGCAGTCAGCTGTTAGGGCTTAGAGCCACGTCTCACCTGGAGATGCGATATACGTCTCCAGGTTAATACCAACCCGGGTAGAGGCAGTTACAACGCCGTTTGTGCATGGTTCCTAAGCAGAGGCGGGAAGCACAAAATGTAGGCGGAAGTGGTTAGCACAGTTTTGCCAGATTCTGTGATAAGATCTGAAGGTCACATCAAGTGTGGGACAGTGTTCGTCCACTAAGGTGTTTTAATATATATAGACTGGTCCCTGGTACGATCCAGGGAGCGACCAGTATATAATCGTGCACGTGTTAATAAGAGTTGGTGTTCCTCATGATATATGGACTGGCCCATGACATGATCCAGGGAACGACGAATTGAAGTCTACCAACATAAGGCCTTGTTTTTTTCTATGAGCTCAAACTAACGTTTTTTTGTTCTTTGTGTTTTCCTTTAGTTCATGGCGCTGAGCCGAGTACGGTGTTGACGTCAGACGGTAATCTATTTGCATATTTGTACGCAAATCGATTACATATTTGAAACAAACACCTTACTTGGGCCAGCGACATGAACTGATATGTGTTGTATATTATTGTAATTGTGACAGTTGTAAATTGTATTGTTGTATATAAAATTTACATTATATATAAACTTAAAAAAATTCTAACGTTGTTAGAGTTTCCTTGTTAGTGTATTACACTAGTAGATAACCCTTTAACCGGAAGTCACCCTCCGCCATCCTGGCGACGCATAAGGCTCTACACCCGTGTCGACCGAGTGTAAAACCTTCTGCGTAACACTGATTAGATTTTGGTGACCTTGACCTCATTTTCAAGGTCACTGGAGGACTTAGATGACAATTTCTTGTATGCACTATTTCTCCCGAACCAATGTATGGAAAGCCATCAAACTTGCATAGATACATTATTGGGACAAGTTTAAGAGCTGATTAGATTTCGGTGACCTTGACCTCATTTTCAATGTCACTGGAGGACTTAGATGACAATTTCTTGTATATGCAATATCTCTAGAACCAACAGAGGGAATTTTACCAAACTTGCATGGATATATCATTGGGACAAGTATAAGAGCTGATTAGATTTTGGTGACCTTGATCTCATTTTCAAGGTCACTGGAGGACTTAGATGACAATTTCTTGTATGCACTATTTCTCCCGAACCAATAAATGGAAAGTCATCAAACTTGCATAGATACATCATTGGGACAAGTTTAAGAGCTGATTAGATTTTGGTGACCTTGACCTCATTTTCTAGGTTACTGGAGGCCTTAGATGACAATGTCTTGTATGCACTATATCTCCTTAACTAGTGGATGGAATTTCACCAAACTTGCATGGATACATCATTGGGACAAGCTTAAGAGCTGATCAAGAGTTTGGTGACCTTGACCTCATTTTCAGTGTCACTGGAGGACTTAGATTACAATTTCTTGTACCTACAATATCTAATCAACCAGTTGATGGAATTTTACCAAACTTGTATGGATACATCACTTGGACTAGTGTAAGAGCTGATCAGAGTTTGGTGACCTTGACCTCCTTTTCAAGGCCATAAGAGGACTTAGTTAAGAAAAAAATTCACTAAAGTTGATAATATCTTGCTAGCCTTTGGCTTGATTTCCACTTTACTTTCATAGATGTACCTTTGGGACAGTCTCAAGAGTTTACTTTGACCCTATTTTCACAGTCAAAACCTAACTGACAAATCCCTTTAATGAGTTATATCTTGAACCAGTTGATAGATATTCATCAGACTTGCATGAATATATAGTGACAGGTTTAAAACATGTTTAGTACATGTAGTTGGTGACCTTCACCCATTTGTCAAGGACATAGTTTTGCCATGTAGGATACCTTTAGAATCAGTGGATGGATTTTTTCCAAACTTGCATAAATCTTTTATTTGTACAGGCTTTTTATTCATTAGAGAGGATGGGAAATGGGCTGGTGGGGGGACATCAGTTTTTCTCTGAAAAACATTTCTAGTTGGAGGATAATTTTTCTTATTTCTCATCGAAACCATATGTTGTGACCCCTCATCTGGACCGTTTTGACAAGACGGTTCAGATGAGGCATCACAACATATGTTTTTATGCAGAATTAACAAAAATTATCCCTAATTATCACCAAATACTCCCTCTTATCTAGAATTCTTTTTCCTCTTTTTCTTTTTTCTTGAAGGAAAAGGAAAAAAGAAAACACCAAACAATATGACATTGAATTATGCCAAAAAATGCATTGAGAATGGCAAACAGTGTAAACAACTTCTTTGGGAGCAGTTTGACCCTGGTCTGCACTGTTTTCTCAGACCTATCTGTCCCAATACTTAGAATTTTGATGGTAATCCCCAAATCTCTAGCTGCCATAATATTGTCTGTTGTCATTGCAGGATGGAGCTATACTTGTCTTTGTACCAGGCTGGGGTGAGATTAGTGATCTGAACAAACTGCTGGAGGCTGATCCTTTGTTTAAATCAGGTAAGTCAGTGTATAAATGCAGCTGAAAACAGGACAAGGTGGAAAAAGAACATTTCGGAAGTCATCTGTAGGGCCCCAATGACCTTGTAAGGTTAGGGGATGGAACAGAATAGAATAGCGTTTGAATAAAGCAGACAGTTTTCTATTAAATGCCACCTCTCTGATAGATGCACCTGTCATCTTTTCTGTGAAAAAAATGGCCAACCACCAAAATTGACTACAGACCTCCAAGTGCTGGTATTTTGTCTTAAGGATGTTATTTATAGCACCTTTGAATTGCAGTGCCCCTGGGCATTTATTAGAAAAATACGGTATTTTGGGATATCTGTATTATCTGTTTCTTTTAAACCGAGTTCTATCTAATGAAGGCCAACAAATGAGCATGGAGAGTGGAATTTTCAAACATGTTTAAAGAATGAAGATTCAAATCAGCCTGCATATGCTTAGCGATATACATACTGTAATCCATTTTCATCCCCTTCCAAAATGACTCCAAAAATCTAGATCCTTCTTATAAGGTAGCTCCAGATTATAGGGATTATAGGGATAACTGGATTAACTATCTTGGCTCTCAAGTGTGAACGCAAATACATGTAAGGGATGCAGTATTTGTTAAATCCTCACTTTTTAGAGTTAGAACCCTGTTAAAATTATATTAATTGTTCTTTTTCTGTGACAGATCAGTTTAGAATAATTCCACTTCACTCCTTGATGCCAACACTGAATCAGAGACAAGTATTTGAAAGACCACCTAAAGGTGTGAGAAAGATTGTCATAGCAACAAATATAGCTGAAACAAGGTGAGACTTTTTTCTTGGTTCTAAATGAGCCATGACATGACAAATCCAGCAAAGTGTTTGTGCGCCCAGTGCAGACTAAGATCAGCCTGGGCATCTGCCCAGTCTGATTAGAGTCTTCCCTGTCCGCATGGATGTACATGTAGCTTAGACCCTTAGCTACCCTTTAAGCGCTCAGCAAAGAGACTGATCAGACTGGGCAGATGCCCAGGCTGATCCGAGTCTGCACTGGACGCACAACCACATTGTTGGTTTTCTCATGTCCTGGCTCAAATATCTTATTCCTCTTCAGTCTGGTTCACCGAACTAGAATGTTTTCAATCAGAATTAAAGAGATTGCTTGTTGTTTAAACCATGTCTTCTTGGTTATCCGTTCCGGTAAAACTTTGTCAGCTAATCAGAATCGATCTTTGACCATCATGCTGACTATTGATTTGATTGTAATGCTTCAAAGCTTTCCACTGAGAGTTAAATAATGAACTTTAGTGTCTTGAGTAGTGAAACAATAATCAAAATTATGTTTTCCAGCCATTGATGGAAACAGAGATTGTTCTTTAGCAGGAGGGTGGTGGACAGGCTAAAACATCTGAAGATTTTATTCCCAGCAGGAATATTGTATGATTTTCTCAAATTTTGCGCTCAGTAAGTTTGGGCAAACTTGAATCTCAGAAAATACAGACTTTTTGCAAAGAATTGATAGAAAACAACATATATGGGAAAATTTATACACGGCAACATTCCTAAATTTGCTGAACTGTGAACTTTTGTTCCCATGAAAATAAGTAAAATTCCAGTACTGTAAAACACTTAATATCTGCGATATCAAAATTTGGCGGTTTAAAGAAAATGACATATTGGCGCATGTTATTTTTTGGCGGTCTTGATGTACCATGGTTCCAGAGAATTTGATGTAAATTTGTGACAATTTTTCTCACTTTTCTATTTAACTATGCATTGTGGCATCTATTAAAATCGCCTCCTTGAGGCGATTCTAATAGGATGCCATAATGTATAGTTTAATGGAAAGGTATAAAAATTCTAAAACACTCATCAAAAACTCCTTCTTATCTGAACCTCCGTTATGCTGTGCCTGTGTATATACATAAAATATATGTAATATTGGTGGACTTATATTTTAGCACTCTTTACCTCAACCGCCAATATTGCCAAAATTCAGTAACCGCCAAAAATAAGTGTTTTACAGTACTTTACTTGTCTCACTGAATTTTCTTTTCCAGTATAACTATTGATGACGTAGTGTATGTAATAGACGGTGGTAAAATCAAGGTGAAGGATTACAACCCTGAGACTAACATGACGTCTCTAGAACCACAGTGGGTCTCTAAAGCTAATGCCAAACAACGGAGGGGCAGAGCTGGCAGGTAAGTTCCTTATTTATTCCGCTATAAGAATTTTCCTGTCTCTTGAATGACCTCAAACATCTAACTCAGTCTTACAAAATTCAGCTTTCCCCAAAATTCGTGTTCCCTTCCAGAACAATCCCAAAACTCTAGATCCATCTTAAGATGGATCTAAATCAGGGGCCGTATTTATAAAAGCACCTAAGTCGTTGCTATGCTGTTGCTAAGGCTAAATTTCTAAGTTGCAGATTCCCTACATCTATGAAATTTGCTCTGGAGGAACAGTCTTTTTCAGACTGTTCCTCCAGAACAAATTTCATAGTTGTAGGGAATCTCCTTCATAGAAATTCAGCCTTAGCAACAGCATAGCAACCACTTAAGTCATTTTATAAATACGACCCCTGGGGATTATTTTGAAAGGGAAAAAAAACTATCTTATAATTATAGAAACATGCTATATTGTTTTGACTGTTCTAATTGTTACACTGCTTTAAATTTTGAAACAGTAACAATAAATTAAATGTTTTCAGTAGATTAATCAAAAATGATATGAGCCGCGACACGACAAAACCAACAAAGTGGTTGTGCGCCAAGCGCAGACTCAGATCAGCCTAGGCGTCCACCAAGTCTGATCCGAGTCTTCATTTGCGCTGAAAGGGTAGCTAAGGGCCTAAGCTAGCTCCATGCAGACAGTGAAGACTCTGATCAGACTGGGCGAATGCCCAGGCTGATCTGAGTCTCCGCTGAGTGCACTTGCCACTTTGTTTGTTTTGTCATGTTGCGGCTCACATTATTATCACATATCGTGTTTGTATGATCAGAGTGCAGCCTGGAGAGTGTTATCACCTGTACTCTGGACTACAGGAAGCATTACTACAGAACTATCTTCCACCTGAAATACTGAGAACCAGACTGGAGGAACTCTGTCTACAAATTAAGGTATGTCAATTTTAGCATACCTTTGCAGTTGCAAGGGGTTGCTTACTAGATACCCTTTATGTAAGTCAACTCTCGATATCTCAAACACTGACATCTTAAAATATCTTCTTATATCAAAGAATATATTTCCTATTTTTATTGACATTTCAACACCTGTTATCTCAAACTATTGATATCTCAAAGTAAATTTTCTGGTACCAGAAAATTGACTTTGAGATATCAGTAGTTTGGGCTCAAGTTCGACTTCGAGATATCAAGAGTTGACTGTATGTCCTTGTGTGCATGATAGTGTGCATTTGCATGTGTTCTGGCACATGATCACAAGGTTCATCATTAGCTCAGTTTTTATGCAACCAAAAAGGGATAGAATTTTCCATCTTGCAAACACAGTTACACTGTTACAAGGTGGGGGTGAATGTGGTGATGCAAAATCGGTCATGGCCTATATTTGATGGTTCAGTTAACATAGAAAATTAAGGTTCACCTTTGTAGTTAAGCTCATTTCTAATTATTAAACGGACAGAGTTTTCAGTCTTGCTGCACAATAACATCTGGGGAAGGACAACTGACTGCAGTGATCCATATTGGGCCATGACTTATAATTGATGGTTCATTGAATATAGGAAATTTAATAAAGCTAAAACTTTTGTGTTTTAGCCAGTTCTATAGTCGAGCATCCAAAATGCATCGTACATTGTTGTCTGACAACTCTAAGTTTCCATAATATCATTTTAAATATGAGCCACGACGCAAGAAAACCAACAAAGTGGTTGTGCGCCCAACGCAGACTCAGATCAGCCTGGGCATCCGCCCAGTCTGATCAGAGTCTTCGCTGTCCGCATGGTAGTAGCTGAGACACTAAGCTACTCTGTAAGCGCTTAGCCAAGAGTCTGGTCAGACTGGGTGAATACCCTGGCTGATCTGAGTCTGCGCTGGGCGCACAACCACATTGTTGGTTTTGTCGTGTCGCGGCTCATATGTTAGTTTCCCTTTGATGATTTTGTAGGCATGCCCCATCGTCTTCTGACAATTCTTATTCTCTGTAATGGCTTTTAAATAGGTTAATGTACATTTGATACTTTTATAACATGTGGTAAAAATTCTAAATATTGGGACAGATAGGTCTGACCTAACAGTGCAGACCCAGATCAGACTGTTCCAGAGGAGCAGTCTGATCAGGATTTACACTGTTTGCCATTCTATCTGCATCTGTTAGACAGACTTCTGCATTGGCACCAAACTGGCTAACAGAGCTCTAGATATGAGGGAGTATTTGGTGATAATCAGGGATAATTTTTGTTAATACTGTATAAAAACGTATGTTGTGACCCCTCATCTGAACCGTCTTGACGAGACGGTTCAGATGAGGGGTCACAACATATGGTTTCAATGAGAAATAAAAATAATTATCCCTCAATTATCATCAAATACCCCTCTCTCCTATCTAGAGCTCTGGCTAAGTGTAGAACAGTTATTATAATAAATTCAGGTGTTCCAATATTTAGAATTTTTACATTATTATTTCAGTTGCTGAAGCTTGGCAAGATTGAACCATTTGTAAAGAAGGCTATGCAGGCTCCCCCAATGTCTGCCCTGCACAGAGCTATAGAAAACCTTCAGAATCTAGTAAGTTTCTCCTACATGTAGATTACACAAGATATGGATATTCACAATTTTCATTTGTACCTAAATTCTTGTTTCACCCATGTTATCTGCGCCGGGCCGGGTAGCGCAATCGGTAGGGCACCTGACTCGTAAGTCAGAGGTCCTGGGTTCGAATCCTGGTCTGGCCACATACTTTCGTTTCTCCTTCCGCTGATTCAAGAAGGGCAGTTGTCAGTTACTGGCGAAAGTATGTGCACTTAGTACTGGTTAACAGCTCAGGAGGTCTAAGCCTGCTCAGGAATAGTGTGCTTAGGTTAACTGACCATCCTGACATGACCATACCTATTTACCATGGACGTAAAGCAACAACGCAACAACAACAACACCCAGAACTGGATTAAACTTATGTGGAGTCAATGCATACCTTGTATAGATGGTCACATATCTGGGTCGTCAAGTGAGGGTTTTTCAGACTATGAAGTCCTGAAGATGGCATATTGTTTACATGTATGCCCTACCAGACTAAAACGAAAAGAACATGGGGTGTATCTATAAAACAACTAAAGTGGTTGCTGTGCTGTTGCTAAGGTTAAATTTCTTTTAATGAGAGGCCCTACAACTACGAAATTTGCTTTGGAGGAACAGTCTTTTTCTCCAGAGCAAATTTCGTAGTTGTAGGAAATCTCCTTTATAGAAATTAAGCCTTAGCATCAGCATAGCAAGGGCTCAAGTGCTTTTATGAATACGACCCCAGGACATTGTTCACTGATAGCATCGGCTTGTTTTGAACACATCTTCAAAAGTTACAATTATGAATTTTACACGTTCTGTATTTAAAATCAAATGCTGTAAATAAAAAAGTGTGCAAAAATAATGTGTGTATCATGGATGTGAGGTGCAGATAGAAAAATCTGTCTCTCAGGATCACTGTTGGGCATAACTCAGCAAGCCCAGTAATGCTGAAAAGTGACCCTCATGACAAATTTTCTACCCACACCTCACACCCACAAAAGATACTTATTAACTCGGTCTGCTGCCTCATTAGGACAGGAAGGTCTGGGTAGACAGTGCAGACTGAACAAATGGTGCAGACCCAGATCAGACTGCAGCCTAAGCTCTGAAAGCTGTCTCAGTCTAGTATAAATCATTGCTTATTCAGCTCAGTCATATTAAAAATTAAGTGTCAACAAATCCACTTCCTACCTGTCATGTAAATTGCTTGCTGAATATGAAATTGACCACAGTGCAGGCTAGTTCGGGGATGCAAAGATATAGTATTTGGCAGATTTTGTCAGGAATGTTTAGTTAGAATTCCATAGCAGCTTGAGTAACACTCAGTGCTTCAGATAATAAGGGGAAGTAGGGATAATTTAGCAGTAATTTTCTATATTTCCCCATGAAAACATATATTGTGGCTCTTCTAACTGAGACAGTTCTAATGAAGGGTCACAATGTAGGTTTTTGCTGCAAAATACGAAAATTTGAGCCGTGACACTACAAAACCAACAAAATGGCATGTGCGCCCAGTGGAGACTCAGATCAGCCTGGGCATCAGCCCAGTCTGATCAGAGTCTTCCCTGTCTGCATGAAGGTAGATTTGACCATTACCTACACTTTAAGCACACAAAGAAGTCTATGATCAAACTGGGCCACTGCACAGGTTGATATGTGTCTTCACTGGGTGCACATGCCACTTTGTTGGTTTTTCTCATGTCACGGCTCATTTAACTGATAATTATTCTCTAAATCCCACCTTATCTGGAGCTCTGGGGCCGTATTCATAAAGCCACTTAAGTCGTTGCTATGCGGTTGCTAAGGCTAAATTTCTATAAAGGAGATTCCCTACAACTATGAAATTTGGTCTAGAGGAACAGTCTTTGTAAGACTGTTCCTCCAGAACAAATTTCGTAGTTGTAGGGAATCTCCTTCATAGAAATTCAGCCTTAGCAACATCATAGCAACCACTTAAGTTGTTTTATAAATACGGCCTCTGAACACTAACTCTTTTCCTTTCCAGAATGCTTTGGACAAGGATGAGAATCTCCTACCATTAGGTCACCACCTAGCTAGAATGCCCCTTGACCCCCACATGGGCAAGATGATCCTTTTTGGGGCCATGTTTTGCTGCCTTGACCCAATACTTACGATAGCTGCCAGCCTCAGTTTTAAAGATGCTTTTTATATACCATTGGTGAGTAATACCCTTTGAAAGTTATGGTTAAAGTTAGATTTTATGAAACAATACTTTCATCCTTTCTTTGATATAGAATCAGGTGCAATGGTAGTGTAGTGGTTTATACTCTACACTGTCAATTCAGGTGGCAGATTTGATTCCCCACTCCTCCAGTCTTTCGGATGAGATTTAAAACCACAGACCCATCTTCATTTGACCTTTAATAGTGTTTGTTGGATGTTGATCCTAAATTCACTCACTCACTTGATATAGAACCACTAGAAAGCCATCAGTTTTACTGTATTCTTAGCCAGACCCTGTGCTGCAGTCGATAGCGCGTCTGACTCAAGAGCCAGAGTTCCTGGGTTTGATACCCAGTCCGGCCACTTTTTATGCCCCCGCCATGAAATGGCGGAAGGGCATATAGATTTTACCCTGTCCGTGTGGGCATATGTATGTATGTATGTGTGTTTGTGTGTTACCAAAATCGGGTCCGATCCATAACTTTGGATTGCATGGTGGGATTCCAAAATTATTTGGCAAAAATGATCAGTATGACAAGACGGTGTGTCGCGTGCAAGAAACATGTCGCTATCTCAAAGGTCAAGGTCACAGTCAGCACTTAAACTTTGTACATAGGCTATAATGAAATATGTTCGTGTCCGACCCATAACTTTAGACTGCATGCTGGGATTTAAAAATTATATGGCACAAATGATCATCATGACAAGATGGTGTGTCACGTGCAAGAACCACATGGCTATCTCAGAGGTCAAGGTCACAGTCCGCACTTAAACTTTGTACATAGGCTACATGTATAATGAAATATGTTCTTGTGCGACCCATAACTTTGGACTGCATGGTGGGATTTAAAAATTATTTTGGCACAAATTATCAGCATGACAAGACAATGTGTCGCGTGCAAGAACCATGTCATGATCTTAAAGGTCAAGGTCACAGTCCTCACTTTAACTTTGTGCATAGGCTATAGGTTTGTGTCTGGTCCATAACTTTGTCCTGCTTGGTGGGATCACAAAATTATTTGGCATAAATAATTGTAATGACAAGACGGTGTGTTGTATGCAAAAACCACGCTGCTAGCTTGAAGGTCAAGGTCACAGTCAGCACTTAAGCTTTGTGCATAGGCTGTAGTGAAATTTTGTCCTGCATGATGGGATTTCAAAATTATGTGGCATAAATAATTATCATAACAACTTGGTGTGTCACATGCAAGAATCATATCTTTAGCTCAAAGGTCAAGGTCACAGTCTGCACTTAAACTTTATGCATAGGCTTCAGTGAAACATGTTTATGTCCTGTCCCTAACTTTATCCTGCATGGTGGGATTCAAATTATATTGCATAAATGATCATCATGACAAACCCCTAGCTTGAAGGTCAAGGTCACACTGCACAGGTAAACTTTATGTATAGGTATAGTGAAAACATTTTTGTGTCCTGCCTATAACTTAGTCCTGCATAGGTTGTTTTGATATTTTGTGTCTCTTGATTTGCCATTTATAGTGTACAAGTCTGCTTCTATGAACCTAGTTATCCTACAAGTGCCAGTAGCTTAATCAAGGTGCCATCTTACTCAAGGCATTAGGCGGGGGCATCCGTGTTCTATAGACACATTTCTAGTTTGTTTTTGATTCCCCTTCCACTGATTCAGGACGGGCAGTTGGCAGTTACTGATGAAAGTATACATGAAGCCAGTAAAAACGCAACTTTCTGGTTTTTGGCCCACATAGGAATTTGTGACACTAAAGCTTCTTTACCAAGAAAAGCAGGGTGTTTATCACACTAGTTCTTAACAGCAATATTGTAGGAATGCTAACAACAGTCCAATTAATGAGGACTGCATTTGTATATAAAGGGACGTAACTCTGACTTTTATTAAGGCTAAAGGGATTTTGACATTTAATGAATGTTTTCATTTAACGTTTACACTGGCTCGTTTCGGCTAAATTTCTCGATGTTTTCAATAGCGGTCCAAAGTCTCTGCATGCATGTTGTTTTTTTAAAATTCCAGGACTACCGCCTGCGTTAATGCCGTTGAAAGTCTGTGCCTTCAACCCAGAAATGCTTGTAAAGGGTGCAATTTTTTGGCAAATACTGATACCAGTGTAAAGTGTTGGCAAGATTTCATTGACTTTTATTCTCAAAAGGCTGTTATCTAGACCTCAGATGAAATTTTACAAGATTCTCAGAATGTGTGAAAATTTTACGAAAAATCGGTTTAATATCAAAATCTTAAAAACCCTACCCACAGTATAATTTTAGTTTGTACGTTGTTTTTCAATTTCAGGCATCATACTGAGGATCTTTTCAATAAAATCAGACTGAATCTTAATTTCCTGAATGCTTGAAATTGATTTTAACATTTTTCTCACATTTTTCTCTCAGACAAATCGACCTAAGCTAAACTGTTGCAAAAACCTTGCCAGACGAAAGGCAAATTGCATGAAGTATGTTACAGCCTTGTGGCATACTTTTAATCTGAATATATGACAGGTAAATAGTTGCACTTCTAATGGTTTCAAGTATATGTGCACTTAGTACTGGTTATCCGCTTAGGTGGTCTAAGCCTGCTCAGGAATAGTGTGGTTAGGTTAACTTACCATCCTGACATGAGAATACATGTAACTGTTTTCCATGGACATGAAGCAAAAAAAAACTTACCATAAATACCTGTGCAGGCAGCAAAAGTCATCATCAGACTTCTGGAGCAGTCTGATCAAAGCCTGCTACTAGAAAGAGTGAGACATAGGTATTACCTTTTCATGTGTCGTTGGCGGCAGCGGCGTAAACTTTTCATGGAGTGTTCTGGTTCAGCTCACTTTTGTAACAATCCACAGACAGACAAGACACTACATTCTGTGGAATTCATTGTACAAAGAGAGCCACATTTATGACTTCCTGTTTGCTTCCTGGGTTAAAAAAAAACATCCAAAAAGGGGTCTAATCTTCAAGGAAAGAACTTGTCTTTAAGAGTTGCCAAAAGGTGGCTACTCTTTAAGGTAAGAATTTACACCTAGAGGAGCAAATTTTTTTCTTTAAGAGTTGACCCCCATTGAGGAGGGAGGCATACATGAAAATGGCAGAATTGTTTCCCCTGACAGTGTACCATTCACCTTAATATTATTTCAGGGTAAAGAAAAACATGCTGATGCAGTAAGACAACAATTGGCTGATGGCTGTGGTAGTGATCATATCATGCTCGTTAATGCTTTCAAGGTTAGTTTGTGGGGATAACGTATAAAATTACCATACTTGTCTTAAAAATGGATGGACAGATGGATGTTTTGCAATTTTACATCCTTTTTAATAGTATTTCAGTCATATTAGGAGGATAGGTGAGTGATAATGAAAGGCTGTATGCAATGAAACCCTGTTTACGATTGAAAAGATTCCCGCCTACAGCAAGGCTTGAACCTGGGACCACTAGATCAGCAGGCCAGCACTTATCCTACTGTGCTACCAGGGCTCCAATTGTTCTAAAAAAGAACAGTTTGGTTTTACAATGCAGTAATGGTTCCCAAAGATGCAGATGGAATGGCAAACTGTGTAGTCCTGATTAACTGCTCCTTTACATGTAGGAGCACTCTGATCTGGGTCTGCACTGTTTGCTCAGACCTATCTCTCCCAATACTTAGAATATTTAGGTTAGTTATCACCTGTTCAGTACCGTATTTGGTGAGATAAACCATTGTTTGCATTATGTGATAGGGTGTCTTCCCCACATAGGTTATCGGCCCACCTAGTCAAGTCACAGGCGCTTTGGGGTTGGGAATATGGTCAGTAGATCCTCAATAAAGCCCAATATGTACAAGATAACAATGTTGTTATGTAAGCGAAATTTGTGTGAACCAAGGAAACCTAGCATGGTTTCTCTCCATAATCAGCATAAACATACTAGTATTTGGTGTCGGTGTTGCACCAGTCATTTAGGGGATAACTGTCTTGAAAATTGTCATTTGGGGAGGTAAATCATCGGTTTTATGGTCGGAAATTTCGTTTTACGGCGACGCGCCAGCGGAGCCGTCAAACGCAATTTGCGACCATAAAACAGATGATTTACCTCCCCAATTGACAATTTTCAATACAGTTATACCCATTCTAATGCACTTTTCCACCCTTTCACCTTTCATAATGTATTAGTTTGCACCCATTTCAAGCGCCGTCAGCAACATAAAACCAAACGTCAGCCAATGAGAAGCGACGTTTCTTAATGACGTCGGGTTTGCGACAGTATATCGCAGAATATACTGTCGCAAATTTTTGACGTTATCCAATCAGATGTCGTGTTATATTTGTAAGTGCATTAGAATTGCATGTCATTGCATGAGCTTGTCCAGTGTTTACAAATTTATTAAAACTAAATTGCCAACACATAAAAAATGTCTCTACACATCATCTTTCAAGTCGTTACATAAATGGCTCCTGGCATCTAAGCTGGTAGAATAGATATTCAGGTACCAAGATAGATTATAAATAAAGACAAACTATTCTTATCATAGAATTGAAAGGAAGCCGTATGATGGTTCACAGTGTTTAAGCGGTCTCTATGCTTGCAAGATGGGAGCCATTTATGTGTTTTCTGACTGCACATGTCACTCATGAAAAATATTTACAATATCCCTTCTCAAGTTGGGTTACTCATGAAGACTAAAATTTGCCTAGATCGGATGCCACCCATTAAAGGATTAAGCCACTTGTTTGAGACAGTTGGTGGGTGGACCTATTGTGTAGTTACTGTTTTACTGATAACAATTTATTCCAAGGCTATTGGTCACAGTAAGCAGTAACCTGTTTTACACTGGTTAAGGCAATTTGTTACTATTTCAGGGGAAGCAACTCTGTAATTCTCATTTGTGTCTCCCTTCCCAATCAGGGTCAACTCATAAAGGAAAGAATTTGCTGCCTTAGTAGCAAGTTCTTTCCTTTAAGAGTAGACTCCTTTTGGAATGGCTTAGTTGTCCTGGAAAGCAAACAGGAAATAACAAAAGTTGTTGCCCTTTGTGAAAAGGGTAGAAAAATGTGGTGTATTCATACACTTTAATTTATAGATTGTTTGTTATACTACAGGGTTGGGAGAGAGCTTTAAACAGAGGTACTAACAAATCCTACTGCTGGGACAAATTTCTTTCTGAAAATACTCTACGGGTAAGTACAGGCTAGGGCTGTGAATCATTTTGGTACTAGGTCATTTATATCATATGAGCCGCGACACAACGAAACCAACAATGTGGTTGTGCGCAGCCTCAGATCAGCCTGGGCATCCGCCCAGTTTGATCAGACCCTTTGTTAGTTGCTTAAAGGGTAGCTAAGGGTCTAAGCTACCTCCATGCGGAAAGCGAAGACTCTGATCAGACTGGGCGGATGTTGGTTTTGTCGTGTCGCGGCTCATACATGGTACAAAGTTTGCACCTTTAAAATAGTATTAAAACACAAGTTAACCAACTAAGTTTTCTTACAGAAAACAAAACGAAAATGCAGCTTGGCAAGGGAAACAACTCACTGCAGCCAGAGGATGGCACTGTGGGAAATCCGGTATGCAAATGGGCAGTCCGCAAAAATGATTTTGACGCAATGTTGAGACAATGTCAATGATTTTTGGACGACATTGCATAGTTATTGTACCAACTTTGCATGGCTTATTCTTTTCTGCATTGCAGCTGTTACGTGACATGAAGAAACAGCTAGCAGAGTTACTATGTAGCCTTGGATTCTTGAATAGTGGAAATCCCAAAAATGAGGCAGCCAATATCAATTCAAGTAAGAATATACCGTATTTCTTTTAATTATGAGACAGAGGTTTTTTTCCTTCCAAAACAATTCCAAAAAATCTAGATCCATCTTAAAAGATGGATCTAGACTTTTTGGAATGTAAAACAATTCCAAAAAATCTAGATCCATCTTAAAAGATGGATCTAGACTTTTTGGAATGTTTTGGAAGGGAAAAAACCCATCTTAAAGCAGAATTTCATAATTTAAAACTGATTCTAATGCACTTACAAATATAACACGACGTCTGATTGGATAACGTCAAAAATTTGCGACAGTATATTCTGCAATATACTGTCGCAAACCCAACGTCATTAAGTAACGTCGCTTCTCATTGGCTGACGTATGGTTTTATGTTGCTGACAGCCCTTGAAATGGGTGCAAACTAGTCATTATGAAAGGTGAAAATGTGAAAGAGAGCATTAGAATGGGGATGACTGTTTTGAAAATTGTCATTTGGGTAGGTAAATCATCGGTTTTATGGTCGCAAATTGCCTTTTACGGCTCCGCGGGCGCGTCGCCATAAAACGAAATTTCCGACCATAAAACCGATGATTTACCTCCCCAAATGACAATTTTCAAGACAGTTATCCCCTAATTTAGACATTTGCATCATTCTAGAGAGGAGAAACCCTTGATTAATAGTCGAACAGATAGGGTAATGGTGTTGTTCCATGAGATATAAACAATAGCTTGTTATGACTTCTTACATGTATATTTGGCCCATGGCCTTAAGAGTATCATCCAGTTTTGGATAAAGGTGGCGGATAAAGCTTTCAAGAATGGCTGCCAAACTTACCCGAAAAAAAAAAATTACCAGATTTCCTGCAAGAAAGGTAACAGATCGGTGTGGAAAATGCCGACTTTTACAACAATGGTGTTCTCTGTGGCCTCAGTAATTTGGTCTGTGACAGTCCTTCAGACAAGAAGGGGTAACAGGGATAATTTAGGGATGATTTTTCAATATTTCTCCGTTAAAATATATGTTGTAACCCTTCATTGGAGTGGCAGTTCTAATGAGGGGTTGCAACATATGTTTTCTTTGAGAATAAAAAAGTATCTCCAAATCTTTGTCGAAAATCCACATTATCTGGTGCTCTGGGTCACCTTTGTGGCATATGTAAGAGCTATAGATTATAGGGAGTATTTCATGATAATAATGGGTAATATCCATTTAATCTGTGTAAAAACTTATGTTGTGTGACCCCAGCATGATGAAGTGGTTCGAAGGAGGGATGTGAGGGAGGAGGCAGGGTGGGGGAGGGTGAGTGGGGTCAAAACATAAGTTTTGCAGTGAGAAATCAAAAATGTATCCCAGTTATCTATTAAGAGCTGTCAGTCAAAGTGGTTGGATACACCTCCATGATTTCCTGTCATTGTTACAAGGGGAAATAACTATTGTGACTTCCTGTGTGCTTCCCTTGATAGAGTTCTTCCATAATAAGGACTGCTCTTAAAGGAAAGAATTTGCTGTTTGAGGGAGCAAATAAGAGAAGCCCATTATGAAATGGGATACATATTCTGAGCATTGTTTTAAATGTGTACCCATTCACCAGGGAAAAGGGAATTTTGCCTTCTATCAGGGAAATTTAGAAATGATAAGAAAACCCAGGGCTGTTTTTAATTTTCTCAGTAGGGGTCAATTCCTAAAGGAAAGCAGTTTGCTCTTGTAGGAGCTAAGTCTTTCCGTTAAGTGTATACCCTGTTTCTTGGAATAGTTTCCTTATCCAGGGAAGCAAACAGGAAGTCACAAAAGTTGTTTCTCTTTGTAAAATTGATGGGATGTACCCATTCACCTTTAGTCTAAAATTCCATAATACACATTTCCGAGAATAGCCGCTAAGCTCCGCCTACTTAGTTACTGTTACTATGTCACAAGCTTGACACAAAGATGGCGGAAAAACAAATGACAAATGCAAGTGCCTGCTAAATGTTGGCGATCTATGGCAATGAATCAGCCTCCTCATGACCTACACATAAGTTGGCACATCATGCGTTTCTGATGCGTTCTATTCTTGCAAAGCAGGGTAAGTTTAAAAAAGTGGCGTTAGTTTGTTTTCTTTAAACAGGTATACATCGCTCCTTTAACTGTACATGTATGGTATAATCATGGACTTCTGTAAAATAGTTGCCACTTGCGATTTGTTTGTGAGACTATGTCACATGCTAAGTTGTCGTTGCATTGGCAGACTATGTCACGTGCTAAGTTGTCGTTGCATTGGCCAGGTATATGCTATCACGTTATTTTGAGTGACATTCTGGGTGTGACTCGGAACTGTGTATTGAGTGCAACACGAGGAAACCAACACAGTGGCATGTAGCATCTGCCCAGTCTGATCAGAGTCTTTGCTGTTGGCATAGAAGTAGCTTGGACCCTTAGCTACCCATTAAGCACACAGCAAAGACTCTGATCAGACTGGGTAGATGCCCAGGCTGATCTTTGTCTTCGCTAGGCACTCATGCCACTTTGTTGGATTTGTCATGTGATGGTTAATATTGTCTGCAGTTAAGGCTATTTTATATTTCAGATAACCTTGCTTTAGTAAAAGCAGTGTTGTGTGCAGGCCTTTATCCTAATGTAGCAAAGATTCATTCTGTTCCAAAGAAACACAGGTGAGCTAAGTACTGTTACATATGTGAGCTAAGTACTGATTCATTGGTGAGGTTGGTGAGCTAAGAGCTGTAACATGAGTGAGCAAAGAGCTCTTAACATAAGTGAGCTAAGAGCTATAACAAAAAGTAGCTAAGAGTCGTAACATGAGTGAGTTAAGAGCTGTAACATAAGTGAGCTAAAAGCTGTAACATAAATGAGCTAAGAGCTGTAACATAGTGAGCTAAGAGCTGTAACATAGTGAGCTAAGAGCTGTAACATAAATGAGCTAAGAGCTGTAACATAAATGAGCTAAGAGCTGTAACATAGTGAGCTAAGAGCTGTAACATAAATGAGCTAAGAGCTGTAACATAAATGAGCTAAGAGCTGTAACATAAGTGAGTTAAGAGCTGTGACATAAGTGAGCTAAAAGCTGTAACACAAATGAGCTAAGAGCTGTAACATAAATGAGCTAAGAGGTGAAAAATGTGAGCTAAAAGCTGTAACATAAGTGAGGTAAGTACTGTAACATAAGTGACCTAAGGGCTGTTATATTTATATATTTACATCCGTGCATTTATTGAAAAGCCTTATGGTAAAACATTAGAACGTAATGTAGTTTATTTAAGGAATTAATTTTATTTTTCTGAGGTTTATCGAAGTATAAACTACATTGGGTCACATGCAAAGTGAATGAACCCTGGCCGCATAGCGCAGTGGGTAGTGCATCTGACTCAAGAGCCAGAGGTCCTGGGTTCGATACCTGGTCCAGCCACATAGTTGCGTTTCTCCTTCCGCTGATTCAAGAAGGGCAGTTGACAGTTACTGGCAAAGTACTGGTTAAATAATAGCTTAGGAGGTCTAAGCCTACCTAGGAATAATGTGGTTAGGGTTACTGACCGTCACAACATGACCATAGCTGTTTACTGTGGACGTACACCAATAAAACAACAACAACAACACTTCGATAAACATTTGTTGCTTATATTTACATTTGTTTCAGTCACAACCTTGATGAAAAATCTTATATAAGAGCTAAAATTGAAGCAGTAAAACATTTACACGCAGCTTTTCTGCTAACAGCCGAAGAGTGTCAATGACTCATGACGTTGCCCGTCCAGTCAGATTGTAGAGAGCCATGGTTTATTTTGACGTCATTTAAAGTCATGTTGCGACTTTGCGTGGCTCAATGTAATTATTGAAATGTAAAGTACATTATGTTCAAATGGTTTACTATAGGGTTTTTTCAGTAAATACATCAAGAATATAAATATACTTCAATAACTACATCGGTTCACATGACATCACATGACGTTAAGTGATGTCAAAATAAACCATGGTTCTCCAGTCTGATTGGATGTAGGTGACGTTATGATGTTGTTGTTATGTCATTGACACTGTTCCACTTTTAGTAGCAAAACTGCATATAAATGTTTTTTCTGCTGTAGCCCTGATTGACTAAGGACATCAAAATTTCCATCTCAAAATCCCAGGGACCAGAAAATTTACTTTGAGATATCAGTAGTTTCAGATAACAAAGAGTGTATAGAATTATAGGAAATGTGTCCAAATTTTTTATTTATAAATGTTGAGATATAAGCCGCGACGTGACAAAACCAACAATGTGGTCGTGCGTCCAGCGCAGAATCAGATCAGCCTGGGCATCCGCCCAGTCTGATCAGAGTCTTCGCTTTCCGCATGAAGGTAGCTTAGTCCCTCAGCTACCCTTTAAGCGCTTAGCAAAGAGTCTGATCAGACTGGGTGAATGCCCAGGCTGATCTGAGTCTGCGCTGGGCGGACGACCACATTGTTGGTTTTCTCGTGTCGCGGCTCATATAAGTGTTTGAGATAAAGAGTCAACTGTGCATTGTCAAAAGTGAAAAATAAACAGTGCTCCACATAGGAAGGGGTAACAGACAATTAAGGGACTATTTTCCATATTTTCGTATTTCTGCACATAAACATATTGTGACCCCTCATCAGAACTGTCTCGCAGAGACGGTTCTAATGAGGGGTCACAATAGATGTTTTCCTTGAGAAATAAGAAAAATTATCTCTGAATCCTAAAAATCCCACCCTGGAGCCCGGTAAAGACTGAATATGCAGCATAGATGAGCAGGCTGATCTGACTCTTTCAAATGCCATAAGCAAAATTGTCTCATCGTAAGCTTTTTTTATATATTTTCCTTTAACCAGAACAATGAAACTACGGACTAAATCGGAAGCCAGATGCGAGCTGCACCCAAAGTCAGTGAATAAAAGTGTCTCAGAACCGGAGTCACTATGGGTCATCTACCATCTGATCATGAAAACAACCGGGGTGAGTCAGCATTGGTCAAGACCATTCTTTAGTGCCAGATAAGGGGAGTATTTGATGATAGGTTTGGGACAATTTTCTTATTTCTCCTCTAAAACATATGTTGTGACCCCTCGTTAGAACCGTCTATGCAAGACGGTTCTAATGAGGAGTAACAACACACACGTTTTTATGCCAGTTTGACTAAAATTATCCCTAATGATCACCAAATACTTCCGCTTATCTGGATCTCTATAAAATATTACCAGTGAACTTCAGCACAACAGAAATTTGTCTAGTGGCATATGCAGCTATGCAGGTTCAGAATAAAACATCTGAATCATATGCAAGTCAAGACCAGTCTCTTACCAATCTGGTCAAAGCAGGCACTTTTCTTTGTTTCAGCCTGAAGTCATGAACACCAGGTAAAGCTGTCCCATATCCTAGTGGCCATAGGGCAATTGAGGTTACAGGCCCACAGTATCTTGGGCATAGCATATGAAAGGAGGAGCCCATCCGTCTGGTTACCCTGCCTTATCTTTCCCTGATTCGAAAAAAGGTACCTAGTAACTGCTGGGTTGACAGAGTTTTCCAGTCACAGGCTGGCAAATAATGATAAAAGTTTAGATCCTTTAAGAGCAAAGAAAACATTCATGAGTAAGAAGTTGGGCCATACCGCGGTTTCGGCTATTCAAGCCTCATCAGTGACCCTTTAAATCTGGCACAAGGAGCCAGAGGAAAAAAACAGTAAATTTGCAGTTTTAACATGGCAGTCGTCTCAAAGACTGATATAAGTCGAAAAATACCAAAATATTTCAAATTTTAGAAAATGAATCTAAACGTATGATCATTTCTGACTTCTCAGAATATATTCCATGATCTCAAAGGACCAAAAGGAAAATATAATCTGCACTATAGATGAGTGCGGGGAGACTTTTTACGGCCGCCACACGGCACAACATCCAGCTGCAGTGATAGTAAATAATGATAAAAGTTTAGATCCTTTAAGAGCAAAGAAAACATTCATGAGTAAGAAGTTGGGCCATACCGCGGTTTCGGCTATTCAAGCCTCATCAGTGACCCTTTAAACCCAGATTCGAACTTGCCAACTTTTGCACTATGACAGAGGGTCTCTAACTACTTACCTTGGTGCCTGTCTCATGAACACTAATACACCACAAACACTTGCCCAATTACATTTACAGTATTAGTTTTCTTACAGTAAGTCAGCAGATTGAGTCTATGGCATGGGTTGCAGGTAAAATATCATCAACTCTTGGTATTTTCCTTGAATCTGCTTTTTACACTCTGCCACTTTTAAGTTCTGATTTCTGTTGACCAGTTAAACAGCCTGTGGTTCCTTCCAAATAAATCAAAAATGGTTTCGAGACTGGTTTCTTTAGGTTTCAAGATAGCTGCATTCATAAATGTTAGTCATGAAAATCTTATTTGATTGGTTTCGGTGTCTGATTCATAAATAGGAAAAGCCCTGACAACTGCCAGTCTGAGAATGGTTTGAGACCAGTATGGGTAATGGGGAATCTATTTTATAGTGGGCAGTGCAGTCTGATCATACCATGGCTGTGTAGGCTGGTCTGAGTATTCATTTACTGGCTGCCAACACAGATAAAATAGTATGACTCAACCATGCGTGTGGGGTGTTGAACATTTTCCTAAGGTCTATGTTAACAACAGATACAAAGTGGAGGTCACCTATACCATCTAAGGCCAGTAACATAAACACAGAAAAATAGGTAGTTGATTGTTATTCTTACAGACTTTGAATTGATTTTTAGTCCTTATTTCAGTCAGTTTGTTTATTAAGATTAATATTTGATTTCTCTGCATTCATTATGTAAAGAAGCCAGTGGGCAGAGCTAAAATTCCATGAAGCGCAAAGCGCTTCTTGTAGAATTTTAGGGACAACCACTGGCTTCTTCACACGATGAAAGCTTGAAAATCAAATTTTAATTCTCATATTTACAGTTTATTTTACACCCTTTCTGTGCAATTTTTACAGTAATTTAGTGTAGATTATGCAAAATATGGGTCAAAGAAAAGTTAGTAACAACGAGTTTGGCCATTACATTTAACAACCTTGGCCATGATGTGGTCAAACGTAACATGGACCAATCAAGATATTAGATTACTTTCAGCGTCACTTGAGGACAATGTCACATGATCAGTTGTCGTTCATCAGAGTATGAAGCTAGTTGGTCTAAAGGGTTTACCTATGGGAAGTCAGTTGCAAGTGTACATATTTTTCTATGAAGTGATTATCTTTTTGTTTCAAATATCATATACGCGGTAATTTTCGCGGGTTCAAATTTTCACGATTAAGAGTCAAAAACATAAATATTAATTTTCACGATTTTTAATTTTCGCGATTAGCAACATGTTCGAAAAGCAAAACTATTTCTTTTTCACTTGAGTCAGTTCTTTCATTAACTTGCGGCAGGGCCGCCGCAGGTTAATGAGAGAACTGGCTCAAGTAAAAAGTACCAGCAACTACCGAAGCAAACACAAACAAAATATATGAACACTGTGTCTACAGAAAACACTTTGTAAGAAACAGGAAATTATTCGCGATTTTGATATTCACGGTTTCCAAGTGACCGCGAAATTCTGCGAAAAATGGAACACTGCGAAAATTACCATATATACGGTATGTTGTTCCCTTACAACATAGACAAGATCAAAAATGAGCACATTTTGCTGTCAGTGAAGTGTCAATGAAAGTTATGCACTCTTTTTGTGAAATGTATAGATAGACAGTCTGGTTCATTGCTGCCTTACTCTCTAAAAGGAACGATTTGCAAGAGAAAATAAGACCACAGTCAGAGCATTAACGATTGGTCAGATGTAGTTTAACAAGAAAATTGGCCATGGCAAAAAAAAATTGAGCCGCGACATGACAAAACCAACACAGTTGCATGTGCGCCAGCAAAGACTGAGATCAGCCTGGGCATCCGCCCAGACTGAACAGAATCTTTGTTGTGAGCTTAAAGGGTAGCTGAGGGTCTAGGCTAGCTCCATTCGGACAGCGAAGACTCTGATCAGACTGGGCGAATGCCCAGGCTGATCTGAGTCTTCGCTGGGCACACATGCCACTTTGTTGGTTTTGTTGTGTTGTGTCAAGGCTCATTTCTCAGATATACAAGGTTTAGTGTCTATGAATAATGATTTGTGGTGTATTACAGGTATTTGTATATGACAGCACCCTTGTTTCTCCATATCCTCTGTTATTCTTTGGTGGTGAGATTAATACATTAGTGGTGAGTATATTTTCTCTTCTTGTAAAAATTCTAAAAATTTGGGCATCTAATATGATAACCATAATTGTTCTAAAACTGATTGGTTGGTTGGTTGTTTGGGTTTAAAGGCCCTTTTAGACAGTATTTCAGTCTATATCGGGCCATCTCCCAAAGAGAGGGAGAAAGAAGAGAGAACTGATAGACGAGAGAAAAATGTCCAAACAACCCACACCTACTGCAAGCACAGTAGGCCCTTGCCCTACTATTATCCAAAGCAGTAGGACGCCCCGGCACTGGAAGTTACATCCAGCACCATTGCACAACCCAACCACCCCCTTCTAAAATTGAAACAGTTTGGTTTTGCAATGGAGTACATGTAATGCATCCAACAGATGCAACTTGAATGGCCAACAGTGTTGACGATCAGACTGAGCAGTCTTATCTGGGTTTGCACAGTTTGCTCAGACGATCTGTCCCACTACTTAGAAGTTTTACGGTTTTCCGTTCTGGTAGTATTCACTTTGAGATATATTCCTGTCTGTATTCAGTGTTAGTAATGGGTTAATGCTCATTTATGAACAAACACTGTTGATTGAATTGATTCCAGTTGCAAAAATTGTGGTGCCATTATCAGCAAAAAGTGTAGGCATGCTTGAATTTTAGGTTACTAGAATACTTCACAAATCTTTAACTAAGCACTTTGTTTGTGCTAACGATATCAGGCTCAGATTTTAATGCTGTTCCGTGCCACATGTTGTGGTAATATAAGTATCCTTCATAGATTTTAGGCACAGGTTTGAGGTGCAGACACAAACACCAGTCACAAGACTTACTGAGTGATGCCAAATTGATCCCAAAAGATAGAGTTTTTTTACTTTGTACCTTACAGCCATGATAGATACCTTTTCTTGCATATATTTTCAAAAATGTTAGATTTTGCATAAATTTAGCATTTGAGATGTTTCTACTTAATTTCGAAAGAAGTCAAGACTATCACTGATGGACCTGTGGCTCTTTGACATTATCATCCAGCGTGGCATATTATGACATCATTTCACTAGCTTGTCATTCTGTGTACAGTATATGTCACTACATAACCCAGACACGTGACTTTCTACATGACAAATGCATTGACGTGGTAGTTTTCCTATCCCTAGGGCTGGATAAGGAGTGCAAGATAAGATTTTCTAGGACCCATCAAAACAGCAGAAATCCTTGTCTGTTACCCAAGAAATTCTGTTATAAGATCCCACAAAACATAATTTGAATGAAAATAAGAAATTAGGTCGAAACTTCCTTTATTCCCAAGTTTTAACTAATGAGCAGCAATACGACAAAAACAACAAAGTGGCATTTGTGCCCAGCGAAGTCTCCGATCAGACTGGACATCCACCCAGTCTGATCAGAGTCTTTGCTGTGCACTTTAAATAAAGGGTAGCTAAGAGTCTAAGCTACCTCTGTGCCGACATTGAATACCCTTATCAAATTGGGCAGGCTGATCGGAGTGTTTGCTAGGCTCTCATGCCACATTGTTGGTTTTGTCATGATGCGGCTCTAATTCTGTGTCCATTTTGTACAGGAGTTTGATGAAGATCACGTATCAGTCGATGACTGGATCAGGTTCAAAGCGTCTCCCAAAACAGCCAGCCTAGTCAAGGTAAGTCTGTCTGGATCAACAACTCCTTGTGAAATCCAATCCACTTTTGAGAAGATCATCAGCCTAAATGATTAAGGTGTATAGGCATACCTCCATGTTTTTGCCATTTTCAGTGCCTTTGTTAATGCAAAGGTGAGCTTATTCAATAACTGGGTGTTGTAATCCCAGTATGGGTTAGTGTCAGTGTCCTCCTCTATGTCCGTGATAAGATTAACCAATGTTAACAATTGTTTAACTCGAAGTTGAACTCTGTGTCTTACAAACTACAGCAGCTACAATCATCATCCTTGGTACATATATATATCCATATGACTGCAGCAGCTGCATCACAAAATTTCCAAGTTTTGAACTGAATCACTAAGGAAGCTAATTTTTGGTATACTTAATGTATTTGGTATGTAAAATCTTAATTTAACTGAACAAATTTTGCATAATCAGCAAGTTAAAGGTTATCTTACCATATTTGAGCCACAGCATGACAAAGTCAAGTGACATGTGTGCACAGTGAAGCTCAGCACATATCAGCCTAGGCAGCTGCCTGGGCATCTTCCCAGTCTGTTCAGAGTCTTAGCTGTCGACATCCTGATAAGACTGAATACTGTTGAAAAGGACTTAAAATTGCAAGTCGTTCATTCATTCATTGCTAATAAATTTTCTGCTCTGATTACAGGAACTAAGACTAGAGTTAGACAAACTGCTTGAGGAGAAAACCATAAACCCTGGTGTCACAAACTGGAACCCAAACTCCAAGGAAGGAGCATTACTCACTGCAATCTTAAACTTAGTGACGACCGAGGAACAAAATCAGAATCAAAATCAGAATCAGAGATACCACAGTTACAGAAAATGATATTAAGCCAGTTTTAGAAAATGTCTAACCCTGTGTCTCAACACTTAGCGACTTGCCAACTGTGATCACTCTTTTTCGCCATTGTGGATAGCGAAAAAAAGAAGCAAGGAGTTAGCAATTCCTGGGGCTTATCGGCTTAAGAAAAAGTGCAGTGACTAGGGACAGAAATGTTTCAGTAAAAACAAACAAGATGTGCTAGAAGAAAAGATGAACACCAAAGGCTTGCTCTGTTAATTCAGCTGCAGTGCAGGCCATGATTAGATGGTCATTGATGGGTTAGCTCAGACATTGTTGCCCTAATATAAGCAGCGATGTGACAAAACCAACAAAGTGGCATGTGGGCCCATGGAACACTCAGATCAGCCTGGGCATCCGTCCAGTCTGATCAGAGTCTTCGCTGTCGGCATTGAGCTAGCTTAGATCCTCACCTACTCTTTTAAGCCCACAGCAAAGACTCTGATCAGACTGGGCTGTTGCCCAGGCTGATCTGAGTGTTCCCTGGGCCCACATGCCACTTTGTTGGTTTTGTCACGTCACGGCTAATCAAGTCTTCGCTGGGGGCACATGCCACTTTGTTGGTTTTGTTGTGTTGCTGCTCATATATGGTACCCTTTGGCATAACTACAGCTGCAAGTTCAGAGGCTCTATGTATGCCAAAACAGCCAAAAGTAGTGTTTCTTGCAGTGACAAAGCTCTTAAAGTAGCTGGAAGCCATATGGAACAAGTTCTGAATAACCCAGTCAGTATTTAAGTTATGAAAATGTGAAGATATTGCAGAAAGACCTTGTGTCGTTTGTGCTGTATTTATTATGTTATTAAAAGTTGTTCAGCAGCTGTCTCATTTAATTCTAACAGAGCCCAGCATGAGCAGATTTCCTAAGGTGCCTTTATAGTGCTACACAGTGTGGCTATATTTTTCCATGAGAAGCAACTTAATTGAAAAAGCTTGCAAGTTAGCTGAATCGCTTGGCTATTGTGCAGCAGGTTGTGGTCTGGAACCTCCAGTAAAACCCTTCCAAATGGGCATCTACTCTTAAAGGAAAAAAATGCTCGTATGGAAGCATTTTTTTTTATCCCCTGCCGAAAGGGGGGAGGGATATAGTTTTCTCCATGTCCGTCCGTCCATCCGTCTGACCCTCCGGAGCCATATCTTTGTAACCACTAGTTGGAATTTCATGAAACTTAGAATGAATATGTATCACCATAAACTGCTGATGCACGTGAAGTTTCATCAGACTGGCTTCAGTAATGCATGAGTTATTGCCCTTGAATTGACTTAAAATCAGTAAAATGAGCCATAACTACGTAACCAATTATCGAAACTTCATGAAACTTAAACTAAATATATATCACCATAACATGGTCATGCACGTGAAGTTTCATGAGACTGGCTTCAGTAATGCATGGGTTATCGCTCTTGAATTGGCTTAAAATCAATAGAATGAGCCATAACTACGTATTAAACCAATTATCGAAACTTCATGAAACTTAAACTGAATATATATCACCATAACATGATCAAGCACATAAAGTTCCTTCCGTATGTCATTTGTAGTACAGAGTTATTGCCCTTGAATTGACTTAAAGTCAATAAAATGAGCCATAACTAAGGTAACCAATTACCGAAACTTCATGAAACTTAAACCAAGTATGTATGACCATAATGCTGTGATGCACATAAAGTTTCATCAGTATGTCTATGGCAGTATATGAGTTAATGGCCTTAAATTGACTTAAAATCAATAAAATGAGCCATAATGAAGTAACCAATTACCGAAACTTCATGTAACTTAAACTAAATATGTGTCACCATATATCACAGTTTCGCACATTAAGTTGTATCTTAATGGTATCAGTTGTGCAAGAGTTATTGCCCTTGAATCAATTTATGATTGACAAATACAGCTATAACTAAGTCGTCAATGAATAGAATTCTATGAAACTTATACATAAACAACAAATCAGGGCCACTTCGGCGGGGGATATAAATTCATCGAATTTTAATACTTGTTCCTTTAAGAGTTGACCATCATTCAGACGGAAAAGGGAGGTAAAAATGAAAATGGCAGTTCCTCCCCATTCACCCTATCATTATGAACCATGACATGAAGAAAGAAAATGGTAACGGTTTCTCATAGCCTATTGGCTGTTGGGGTAGAGGCCCACTGTATCTTGGGCACAGATTATGAAAGGCAGAGCCAATCCCCCTCTTTTCACTGCCGTATCCTTCCCTGATTTGGAACAGGTACCAGTGTAATGCTGGGTTGATAGAGAGTTTTCCAGATCAGCCTATGCAACTGTGTGTAGTCTGCTCAAGGTCTTGGCTATTGGCTGTTTAAAATTCCTGAGACTGATCAGTAGGCTGATCCAAATCCTTACACGAGTCACAGTGTTCCTTTTCATCCCCCGACCAAAATTTTCAGGGGATATAGCGATGAGCCTGGCATCTGTCCGTCCGTCTGTCCGTCCGTTAGCCTTTTCTTGTCCGCTCCATATCTTGAATACCCTTTGGAATATTTTCATGATACTTCACAGTTATGTAGAACAGGTCATGGCGATGTGTCGCATGCAAGAATGGTAACTCTTGCTTTTGTAATTTTTGAGTTATCTCCCTTTTGGTGAATTTTTGGCAGATTCGTGTCCGCTCTGTAACTTGAATACCCTTTGGAATATTTTCATGATACGTCACAGATATGTAGAGCAGGTCATGACGATATGTCGCGAACAAGATTGACAACTCTTGGTTTCTTACTTTTTATACGCCCATCGAAGACGGGTCGTATTATGTCGTGGCCTCCGTCGGTCCGTCCGTCCGTCCTTCCGTCCGTAAACTTTTCGTGTCCGCTCCATATCTCCTCAACCCCTTTAAAGATTTTTTTTGAAACTTTGGTCAAATGTTAGCCTTAAGGAGACGATGTGCAGAACGCATATTTCAAAGATGTCCGACATAGGTCAAGGTCACAGAGGTCAAAGGTCAAAAAGTAACATTTCGTGTTCGCTCCATATCTAGAAAACCGTATAAGATTTCATCATGAACGTTTGTACAAATATAAAGCACCATCAGACGATGTGCAGAGAAAAAGAACCATTACCCTACTTTCAGTTTTGACAGAATTATTTCCCTTTGTATTTTTCGAAGGTAATTTCATATAAGCTTCGTGTCCGCTCCATATCTTGAAAACCGTCTAAGATTTCTTCATGAAAGTTTGTACAAATATAAAGCACCATCAGACGATGTGCAGAGAAAAAGAACCATTACCCTACTTTTATTTTTTACGGAATTATTTCCCTTTGTATTTTTCAAAGGTAATTTCATATAAGCTTCGTGAATATAAAGCACCATCAGACAATGTGCAGAGAAAAAGAACCATTACCCTACTTTCAGTTTTAACAGAATTATTTCCCTTTGTATTTTTCTTATAGTAATTTCATTTTAGCTTTGTGTCCGCTCCATATCTTGAAAACTGTTTAAGATTTCTTCATGAAAGTTTGTATACATATAAAGCACCATCGAAAGATGTGCAGAGAAAAAGAAACATAACCATACTTTCATTTTTAATAAAATTACGCCCCTTTGTATTTCTAGTATTGTAATTTTGTATTAAATTTGTGTCCACTCCACATCTCGTTAACCCTTTGAAAGATGTTTTTGAAACTTGAGTCAAATGTTTACCTTATAGAGGCATCGTGCAGAACTTGTATTCTAACAATGTTCGACAAAGGTCAAGGTCACACTTAGAGGTCAAAGTTCAAAAGATAACATTATTTTTCCACTCCATATCTCGTTCATATAGTAATTTCGTGTCTGCTCTTGAAAACCGTTGAAGATTTCCTCATGAAAGTTTGTACAAATATCAGACGATATGCAGAGAACAAGAACCATGACCCTACTTTCAGTTCTGATGGAATTATGCCCCTTTGTTATATTTCTAGGAATTTCATACTAAGCTTTGTTTGTTTTGTAGTTTTATATCTGCCTTATTATTGAAGATTTAAGCTACTGACAAAAGTTCTGTGATCTCTTGTTGTCTTTCCAACTTTAAGCCCCAACGGGCATATATTGCCCCGCTCAGCGGAGCTCTTGTTGAGTTATTTCCCCTTGATGGTTTTAGGTGTGAATTCGTGTCCGCTCCATAACTTGAATACCTTTTGAAATATTTTCTTGATACTTCACGGATATGTAGAACAAGTCATGGCGATGTGTCGCGAACAAGAATGACAACTCTTGCTTTCTTACTTTTTGAGTTATTTTTCCTTGATGGTTTTAGGTGTGAATTCGTGTCCGCTCCATAACTTGAATACCTTTTGAAATATTTTCTTGATACTTCACAGATATGTAAAACAGGTCATGACAATGTGTCTTGAACAAGAATGACAACTCTTATTTTCTTACCTAATGAGTTATTTCCCCTTGATGGTTTTAGGTGTGATTTCGTGTCCGCTCCATAACTTGAATACCCTTTGGAATATTTTCATGATACTTCATAGATATGTAGAACAGGTCATGCTGATGTGTCGCGAACAAGAATGACAACTCTTGCTTTCTAACCTTTTGAGTTATTTCCCCTTGATGGTTTTAGGTGTGATTTAGTGTCTGCTCCATAACTTGAATACCCTTTGAAATATTTTATGATACTTCACAGATATGGAGATCAGATCATGACAGTTTGTCTCGTACAAGAATGACAACTCTTGCTTTGATACTTTTCTGAGACCCCCCCCCCCCCCCCCCCACCCACCTCTCAAAAAAAATTATTTTTTTTTGACATATTTTGATTCTTTGTCCAAATTCACTTACTAGAGAGCTCAAAATTAGATTTGTAGGGCTTGTACTTTAGAAGTTATTCACATATTTTGAAATGTTGAATGTATCATATGCAATACATTGTCTACATGGTTGCTATTTGAGATTTTACCTCTTTTTAGGAATCTGGCATACTGTTTTGGTGTGAGTGTTAGATAATCATGCATCTGTTAAGCAGATAATGTCAATAAGGAGCATAAAAGAATGACAGTATACTGTTTATATGCGTTTTGAAGTGCACCCTGTTTACCAAGGCACAGGGGGCCTCGGTCCGGGGATTTTCCATCTCCTCTGATGGCTATTTTTTTTTAGCTCACCAGTACTAATACACAGGGGGCTGTTGTTGTCACCCTGACGTCAGCATTGGCATGGGCATCACAGTTTAAAGTTTTACTACAGTAACATGTTTTTTTACTATGTGATGGGCAAGGTGCTGTCATGGGAGCTATCCTGTACAGGGACAGGTCTTGTCTTTTATTCTGCTAAGAAAACATTACACTGGGAATCTTCAGGTGGTACATGCTACTCTGCCATTTTCATTATTGCCTCCCTTTTAAATGGTGTCAACTCTTAAAGGAAAGAATTTGCTCCTGTTGGAGCAAATTCTTTCCTTTACGAGAAGATACCATTTGGGAGGGTGACATTGTCCAGGAAGCAAACAGGAAGCTACAAAGTTGTCTCCCTTTGTAAAAATTTCAGGGAAACATGGAAATCTGCCCATACTCCATAAGAGATTTTTTAAGTTTTTTGGCTTATGGGATCAGCTACCTGTTTTGTGGTTTGTGAAAGACAGTTCAACTTTTATTTTAGAAAGTCAATGTGATGTGAGCCACAAGGTAATAAACAACAACAAAAGATAATTTGTTCTACTGTTTTATTGAAAATAAACAACTATTTGTAGACAATATTACAAAACCAATATGAGACAGATCTTTAGAAGCAGTATAAAATGCTAAATGTTAACAGCTACAGTCCGGACTGCCTTTATTCCTTCAGACATGGGGGTTTTTGAATGCCAATTCTGAGATCAATATTTTCGTTGATTAATATATACATAAGTTGTGGTCCCATATTAAAACCGCTTTGAGAAGCAGTTCTAATGAGGACACACCTTAGTTCCTTGTGGTAAACAGAAATGAAAGAAATTACCATACTAATCCTAATAAATGCCCCCAGCTCTAATAAACATCTGGCTCTTTCCCGGATGTAACTTTATATTAACTTGCAAGAATTCCTGTTTGCTTCGCTGGATAAGGTAGCTCTATGAAACAGGGCCTACTCTTAGAGGAAAGAGGAGCAAATTCTTTCCTGTAAGAGTTGACCCACAAATGAGAAAGGAGGTAAAAATAGTTGAGTTGCACCCTTTGAAAGTATACCCATCACCGTTACATTGCTTATCGTAGGTATTTACCTTCGGCTCTAAATAACGCCCCACTTTCACTTAATGCAACGCCTTCAGGGCATTTAATAGGATTAAGACGGTATTCATGAATATCTGACAGCAAAAGCCCTCTTTATCTGTAACTCTCTGCCTCATGGACTTTCTGATCAGTCTGTTGCTCTTCCTTTTCTGGACCTGTTCAAGCACTGTACAAACATTGATTTTTCCAGTCAGGCTGGGCTGAAACAAAGGCTGATCCAACCATCAACTGCTTGCTTTTTATGCAGTCCAACATTTGCATGCCCATGCACAGATGTGTTTTTAATGTTCGTTCATGACAGAAAACGCTTCATATAAACACAAAGCAGCTGAACACTGCCACAAGTAAGACCTGAGGTTCAGTGCACCCTATGTAACTTTCATGGGCTGTCTTATGATTCTGATATCCCCCCACCCCAGGTACTGATTTGGAGGCACAGCTTTAGATAAGAGGGAGTATTTAATGACAACTGAGGATGATTTTTTAGCTCACCTGAGCCGAAGGCTCACAAGGTGAGCTTATAGTATAGGCTTGGTCCGTCATACGTCCACACTTTTAAACATAATATCTGCTAAAGTAGCAAACCAATCTTGTTCAAATTTTATGTGTAGCATTGTTGGGATGGGGGATTGATTGCATATAGTTTTGGGACAGATTGGTTTAAACCTGTGGTTACCATGGCAACAAAAAGATCCCATATACTTATAATGGAGAAAATATTGTCCGGGCCCTAGCTTCTTCATTTTTGATCGCAACTTCTTGTAACTTGCAGGTATCCAGGACAGCCAAAACATCTCGGACGAGTTCGAAGTTGGGCCAGGTTGGATCATTCTGTTCAGAGTTACTTGCCCTTGAGCGATAAAATATTTTTCGCATAGACTTATAATGGAGAAAATGTTGTCCGGGCCCTAGCTTCTTCAGTTTTGATCGTAACTTCTTGTAACTTGCAGGTATCCAGGACAGTCAAAACATCTCGGACGAGTTCGAAGTTGGGCCAGGTTGGATCATTCTGTTCAGAGTTACTTGCCCTTGAGCGATAAAATATTTTCCCATAGACTTATAATGGAGAAAATGTTGTCCAGGCCCTAGCTTCTTCATTTTTGATCGCAACTTCTTGTAACTTGCAGGTATCCAGGACAGCCAAAACATCTCGGACGAGTTCGAAGTTGGGCCAGGTTGGATTATTCTGTTCAGAGTTTCTTGCCCTTGAGCAATAAAATATTTTCCCATAGACTTATAATGGAGAAAATGTTGTCCAGGCCCTAGCTTTATCATTTTTGATCGCAACTTCTTGTAACTTGCAGGTATCCAGGACAGCCAAAACAACTAGTTCCAATTTGGGCCAGGTTTGATCATTCTTTTCAGAGTTACTTACCCTTGAGCGATGAAATATTTTTCTTGGTTTCTACTGATCCGATCCTTTTCAAACTTGCAGGTAATGAGGAAATGCATAATATCTTAAACAAGTTCAAATTTTGGCCAGATCAGGCCAACCACTACGAAGTTAGCTGCCCTTGAGCATCGGAAAAAATTCCCATTGACTTATAATGGTGAAAACAATTTCATAAATATCTCGGAGACCAGTGGGCCGATCGCAATCAAATTTTATCTGAAGCATCATTGGGGTGGGGGAAAGGCTGCATTAGGTGGACCGATTTCGATTTAACTTCACACAAGTGATAAGTACGGTAATATCTTAGACAAGTTCGCATTTCAGCGTTCTGAGGTCAAGGCCAAGGTCACAGTGGCTATTTTAAGAAAAACTTTGTCATCGCTCTAGCGCCTTCATGTATGGGCTGATTTTGATTATAACTTCACAAAAATGTTTAGTATGACAATATCTTGAATAAGTTTGCGTTTCAGCATCCTATGGTCAATGTCAAGGTCACAGTGGCTATTTTTAGAAAAACTTTGTCATCATTCTAGTGCCTTCATTTATGGAATGATTTCGATTGTACTTTACAAAAGTGATAAGTATGATAATATCTTGGACAAGAACGCGTTTTAGCATTCTGGGGTCAAGGTGAAGGACACAGTGGCTATTTTTAGAAAAACTTTATCACCGCTGTAGCGTCTTCATTTAAGGACCAAATTCGATTTAATTTCACACAAGTGATTGGTATTACAATATCTTGGACAAGTTCCCGTTTCAGCATTCTGAGGTCAAGGTCAAGGTCACAGTGGCTATTTTTAGAAAAACTCTGTCATCCCTCTAGCTCCTTCATTTATGGACCGATTTTGATTAAAACTTCACACAAATTTAGTATGATAATATCTAGAACAAGCTCTCATTTCAGCGTCCTAAGATCAATGTCAAGGTCACAGTGGCTATTTATAGAAAAACTTTTTCATCGCTCTAGCGCTTTCATTTATGGACCATTTTCGATTTAACTTCACACAAGTGATAAGTATGGCAATATCCTGGACAAGTTTGCGTTTCAGCATTCTGGGGTCAAGTTCAAGGTCACAGCGGCTATTTTTAGAAAAACTTTGTCATCGCTCAAGCGCCTTCATTTATGGACAGATTTTTTTTATGCCCCCGTGACGATAGTCAGGGGGCATTTAGATTTGCTCCTGTCTGCCATCTGACCATCTGTTCGTCCGTTCGTCACACTTTGTGGTATAGAGTTTGTGTAATCAACTTCTACAGTTTTCAATGGATCTTTTTCTAACTTTGCATGCATGTTGTGGACATATTTGACAGTTTCAAACTATCAGGTTTGTTCAGTTGATGATCCTCATTTTACCTTTGACCTTTTTACTCAGGTGAGCGGCTCAGGGCCTCATGGCCCTCTTGTTTTATTTCTCATTGAAACCATATGTTGTGTCCCCTCATCTGAACTGTCTCATTGAGACGGTTTAGACGAGGGGTCACAACATTATGTTTTTATGCAGAATTAACAAAAATTATCCCTAATTATCTGCAAATACTCCATCTTATCTAGGGTCCTGTTTGGAGGAAAATAGGATTTGTTCAAATCAAAATAATTTGTATATCAATATGATGATGTAATCCGATTAAATAATATTAAACAATAATAAAATAAAAACAACCATACATGAAAAAGAATGTAAAAAAATATAAAATATTATGATAAACTGATGTATATAACATTCTAAACAAAAACAAATGTGACTAGATAAAATAGCATATTAATCAGATGCAATATAAAATGGCTAGATCGTTCTACTAAAAAAATAGTTTGACTATCTGTCCACAATAATGGATTTAACAGGTACATGTGTCTGTTGTGCTTAGGTGAGGTTTTGCGAATAATTCTAAGAATTTTTTCTATTTGTCAATAAAAACATTAAACAGAGCCGCAACATGACAAAACCAACAAAGTGGCATGTGCTGCATGGGACGACTCAGAGTTTTTGCTGTTGCTGTTGACATGGAGGAAGCATAGACCCTTAGCCACTCATAAAGTGTGCAGTGAACTCTGATCAGATTGGGTCAGAGCTCTAGATAAGAAGGGTATTTTGATGATAATTAGGGATAATTTTTTTTATTTCTCATTGAAACCATATGTTGTGACCCCTCATCTGAACCGTCTCGTCGAGACGGTTCAGATGAGGGGTCACAACATATGTTTTTATACAGTATTAACAAAAATTATCCCTAATTATCACCTAATACTCCCTCTTATCTAGAGCTCTGTTGGGTGGTGCCACACATGCCACTTTGTTGGTTTTGTTGTGTCGCTCTTATGTCATGAACTCTCATTAGAACCATCTGAGCCAGAGGGCTATAATGAGGGGTATTAAGATATGAGCCGCGACACGAGAAAACCAACAATGTGGTTGTGTGACCAGTGCAGACTCAGATCAGCTTGGACATCTGCCCAGTTTACTCAGACTCTATGTCAAGAGCTCAAAGGGAAGCTAAGTGTCTAAGCTACCTCCATGCGGACAGCGAAGACTCTGATCAGACTGGGCGGATGCCCAGGCTGATCGGAGTCTGCGCTGGGCGCACAACCACATTGTTGGTTTTGTCGTGTCGCGGCTCATATGTTTTAAGGAAATATATGGAACATTATTCCCGTAATACTCCTTCTTATCTGAAGTACTGAATTCATTACATTCTGTGTCATTTAAGCCATGCAAAGAGGAAAGTGCTTTCCAGTATGTGTGTACAGCAAGACTATGCTCAATCTTTATGTAGTACAACCAGCCTTCTGTGTTTGCATTTGCATGAATTTTGTGCCTTTAATAACTTATAATAAGTCTATACCGCTCCGGCTTTCATTCATTGCTGTTTGCATATGTTGTGTGTTTGTGTAGGCTGGTCTGAGGAGATTCAGATTAAATATACTGTTCACAAAAAGTAGGGGATATTAAGTTATTAAAAATCGTATAAATTAGAAAAAATACCAAATCCATCTGAAACGGCAAGTATCCATCAGACAAATATTCGATAAGACATTTTGCATTACAATTTGGATGGTATATCCTGTCTTAGACAGGGGGTCGACACCCAAATTTCACACGAATCTGGTGTGGAAACAGATTGTTTTCAGATTACAAAATTTACACAGAAACACTCGTCATGCTTCATTTAACAAACTAAAAATTGGGTTTACACACTCTTTCAACAAAATAATGAGTGCAAGCCATAAACGTCTAAATTTTTCGGTAACTCGATGCACCTGTACGAATTTTGTTTTCTGGTTATCTTCCCAACATAACAGTTTTGAAGAAGAAAAAAAATCTTTTAGCATACAAAACTTTAAAGTGCATAAAATGGTTAGCTCAGTTGAAGAATTTGAATGAATTTTTGTTCGAATTTACCACATTTTAGTCCTGACCCCCTGTATGAAACAAATTGTATGCAGATCACGTGACAGGGTATATCGTCTTAACTTTCATGAAAAGTGTCTTAACAGATATTTATCTTATCAATATTTAGCGTTTCATATGGATATCACATTTGTTGTAGATGCTACAATTTTTCATACCTGAATATCCCATACTTTTTGTGAACCGTATATGTCTACTGACAGATTTTTGATGACACATCTCTCATATGACCAAAGGAGTGATAAGCTTTGAACCAGTTAGAGGGGAGAGAGAAAAATGTCATTGATATTAAAACACCAAATACTGTTGGTAATCTGATGAAAAAAACATACCCTATTGCACCGTATTCACTATAATTTGTGCACAATCCACTCATAATTTTCTTATTTTGCTGAATACTGCTTTGAAAAATCATTCAATTAAGACCACATGTAAATGTTATGAACATGTTATTCAGAAAAGTTGGCCTGGTGATAAGGTGGGTCACAAAATCTTAATCTGACCCAGAGGTTATAAAACATGAGTCCATTCTCAAACTCAAAATAATGCACACTGATTGGCTGCTTCTGAGCACATGAGATTATTCTCAAGTTTTATAACCTCATACCCTGTTTGTTTACTGTTAACTGCACCCGATGGTTGTGTAACCGAAATAAAACTGAGCTAAATTTGTTTTCATCACATGGTTGCTGTCAGAATAGATCATAACCGAGAAAATGCCAGCTTTTCTGTTCTTTTACATCTTCAACAACAGTAGACCTTTCCAAGCCACACCCAGAGTGTCACTCAACAGTCATCTGATAGTGTATAACTGACCAATGCGACGACAATTTAGCATGTGGCATAGTCCCACAAACAAAATTGCATGTATTGGATGTCCCACAGTAAGTCTGTGATTTACCTTAGAGTTAAGGAAAAGATGCATACCTGTTTAAAGTAGGCGTGGCTTCCAAAAAGGTAAGTCAGGATGACACTACTGACAACAGAAACATACCATATTAATTCAGCTATAAAACACGGGTCTTCCCCACTCCAAAATTATCCCAAATATCTAAACTAGTCTCTTATTCTGGAATAGGATGTTTTTCCCCTCCTAAACAACCCCAAAAATCTAGATCTGTCTTATAAGACAGATCTAGATTTCTGGGATTGGGTTGGAGGGGAAAACCATCTTACAACTGAATAAATACAATAATGTGATTCAGGGCTCGGGAAATATTGAAAAATGAATCGGTCCAGCCGATGACGTCATCACCTAACTAATTTCCATTGGAAAAAAATTGATACCTGTCACGAAAACTAATGACAACAAGCGAAGTCCTATGAATTAATCCCGATTTCCGTACAATGGCCGTACATTGTTGTGTTTGGTGGAGTTCTTGGTATCAAACATTTTAAGACGTTTAACTCCGCATGTAGAAGCAAATACAAGACTAGAACGTGTTCGTAGGCAAAGCGGACGTGATAGAAGACATCACACTTGATTGACAGGTGGACAGGGAAGACAACCTGTTCAAGCCCATTGCATTAAAATTGACGGTCATTCCTGTTTGTTTGTGATCAATACGTAAGTCCTGAGCATTAACTCGCCCAAGTTATGATGGTTGTACTGTTTAAAGGTAGGTTCCTGTTGTGTCATATACATCACAGTTTTGCCGATTTTTTTTCTAAATGGTCGATAAGCATTTGTTTCAAGGAAATTATTAAGTTTCACTTCAAAGTATCAAGTGAAGAATATTTGATAAGTCGTTTTAAGAGGGATTTTCTAACTGTGCTTCGCACACCAGTTAGCACTATTTTAGATTTCGCGCCACTAAGCACAGCGTGGCTGACGTCATTCTGCATTGCATTATGGGATGGTGTTTACCCATTCGCCATGCGGCGACTTACGACACCGTACGAGTACAGAAAATAGCGCCGTCGAATCGCCTATCACAAGCAACGGTGGATAAAGGCAGTCAATACTGGCGTCGCTATTGATAAATGGAAAATGTTAAAAGTGGATTTAATTCTATAAAAGGCTCGTCGGAGTTGCTAGGCAGCTCCAATGGTGTTTGGGGGTGATCTCAACACAGCGTTGTAATGGCGCATTCCATTTACGGTATACATCGAAAGTGATTTTGAGTAAGTCTGATTTCATTTCAATATGCAAACTATCAAAAGGATGTTGAATTATATTAATTTTGCCTGTATGTATTCTATATACATAACAAATGACATTAACGATCTTATGAAATAATCTGACTACACTTTGTAACAAGAGCTGTCGCCTGACAGCATAGCTCGCCTGAATAGGTGCTTGCCCATCACACAGTCGCTATGGTGGTGTGGACTGCTATGTATAAAACTTCAGGCAAGCATGTCCATAATGACAACACATTTATAAACAAAAGCTATCTCAGAAATGTCTTAAAATAAAAAAAAATCCACATGAAATTTCAAAGTCCATGAGCTTGAGGTCAAAGAACTAAGGGGTAGGGGGGAGGGGGGCAGGGCTAGGATGTATCAAAGCCTTTAACCGTTATCTAACATCAGTCCAAGTATAAGTATCAACTGAGTCCATTGTGGCACTGTGAAATTATGTCTTCATTAATATAAAACTAATCAAAATCTTTAAGACAAAACTCAAAGTCCATGACCTTGACATCAAGGTCATCCAGTCGGGTAAGTATATAGTGTTTTGTAAAAACTCAAAAAAGTGTCTAACATCAGTTCAAGTGTAAACTAAATCTCTGCCAGGCATTATGAATCAGTACGCAATTAGAAAACTTTAATAAAGACCAAATTTCCTAAGTCCCTGACCTTGACATCAAGGTCACCGAGCAGGGCTGGGGTAGTACTCTGTAAAACTTTGGACTAATATCTAACTACAGTGCAAATATAAAAAGAATTCATCTATGGGTTCAGGAGATATGTGTCATTAAAAAACTTTAACCAAAACATCCAATTAATAAAAAGACAATTTTCTAAGCCCATGACCTTGACATCAAGGTCACTGAGGGGGGTGGGGGTGGTACCTTGGAAAACTTCGGACCAATATCTAACTACAGTGCAAGTATCAAAGGAATCCATCCATGGGTTAAGGAGATACTGGGCTTTAGAAAACTTTAACCAAAACATCCAGTCCCAAAAAACTCCCAATTTTCTAAGTCCATGACCTTGACATCAAGGTCAAGGAATGGGGTGGGGGTGGTACCATGTTAAACTTTGGACCAATATCTAACTACAGTGCAAGTATCAAAAGAATCCATCCATGGGTTAGGGAGATATACGTGTTTAAAAAACTTTAACCAAAACATCCAATCCGGACGCCGACGCTGACGCTGACGCGGACGCGGACGCGGACGCCGTGGTGACAACAATAGCTCTTCCTGAACTTTCGTTCAGGCGAGCTAAAAACGAATTTGAAATCACCGCCCCTACGGAAGAATGGTGGTGTCCGTGTTTGATTCAACTACGGATTTTTTCGGCTTTAGCTGTATAACCTTAGTATTGACCTACATTTTCAGTATTTCATTGGCCAGTATAAATACACCCGGGATTTTGATGACAGTAGCTTACTTTTGCTTTCTCTTTCTACTTTCAGTTTCATTTGACTGTTGGCGTAAGGGACCGACCATTTGATATTCTGGGGTGGGGGGGGGGGGGGGGGGGGGGGGGGGGGGGGGCGCTGGTATATTTATAAAAAAAAATCCCTGTCTTTGGATATGCAAGAAAAAATAACCTGGCTCATAATGTAATGGGGTTTACAAAAATAATCTGGCCTCAAAATGACCTTGGCCTCTATTGCTAAACAATGTTCATGTACTCGTTTATTTGACTATATCTATTAAATAAAAGTTGGATGTATACAAAACTTCAAGCATGCCAAAAATTCTTAACTCAGTAATCCCCTGCGCCTCATAGCATGGAACTACCCAAACAGTAAAGATCATAAACTGCCTTTGCAAAGTGTAGACCCTGAGAAGACCGTGGTGTCTGATCAGGATCAACAAATTTACGTCGATTTTCCGCCTTAACGATATTTCAGTGCAATCAGTGTATAAAAACTACATGGTCATTCAACGAGTTCTCCGGCATTAATCTGAGTCTACACAGTGTACAGATGTCCATCCGATGAACGCCAGTCATTATTGGATTCACATACATGCGAGCTGATCTCGAATGTTTAGCAGAAGCTTGGTTGTGCTACGCATAACCTTCATTATCATACGCTAGAATGTGGGACTTGGGATGGGGGATATTTTACAAAAAGGATGTTGTTTTAGTTTTAAACTGATTTTCTTTGAAAAAAAGACACAGCAGCCACTCAGGTAGTTGATTTATGACTTGTTTTCAGCATTAGACCATACATCTAACATGCAGTTGTCAGCTGAGGCCTGTATTTCAGTTCAAATTATATAATGATCCGTTACTGTCGCACATCGGTGCCTCACTTTTCATGTCTCAAGTTTCATCAAATACTGGGATGTCACAAAAATAATGACTGCCTGCAATTTTAGGGATGCCAGGACACATTACAAAACAAAATTGGTTTCAATCACCTAATGATAAAATAGTTTAAATAACCGAAATCTATCTTGGGGGTAACGAGCAACAGGCAAAATGCAAGCGCCGCTGAAGAGGGGCCAAGCTTTTCAACAACTCTGATTTGTTTCTCAGCCGCAGATTTCGATCGAATTTTTCACCCTGCACTTTGCCATTGGTCGAACTTGATGACTGTAATATAATGGTAAAAAATAGTTGCTTCATTTGTGAGAAAAATGGGTGATAACCTAAGAGTGATCCGATACTGTCGATGATCCGATACTGTCGAGTCCACTGTATATTTTTACAAGAGCGTCGCCCATAACGCGTCGGAAATAGTGACTATTAATATTAACAATGTATCTTCGTTTTGAATCTACACTTTTCGCGGAATAGGTTGGTATTCCTAAAAACCCCATTGCAGACAGTATGAAACATGAAAGACTATCCGTTGTAAGGGCAAATGCAAATATGAATGAACTTCGGACAGACTTTGTCAATACATTCGTCAGCATTGATCTGTTATGGATAATTTCACAAACTTTTGAAGTCCGCATACGCCCTACACATACAGGTCAGTTACATTCTCGCGATCGTGAAAAAAGATGGACACCTTTCATCCCAAAGCCCAGCCATCGTGATTTTGATAAGTTGTTTTGTAGACGCGCGTCATTATGACACTTGTTATTGACAGGTAGGCGGTCCGACATGTGGTTCAGTGCTCCATACGGACAATCTCGATTGGCCCGTAGGCGGTCTTTTCGTCTGGCTAACACCTGCGTTAATCCGATTAGTTATGACACGTGCTAGAATTTTAAAGACAGTGGCGATATTTCATACGTCGGGACAAGATCAAACGGCCGTGTGTAACAATTATCGGACAAATCGGAGAAAATTTCCAAAGTATTGGGCCAGTATGGGACCGATTTTTTTAAGCTTTGGGCTGTTTCCAATCGGTCCCAATTTCTGAATTTTGGTCTGGGACCGAAAGAAATCCGGTTTTCCCGAGCCCTGATGTGATTACAAAGAATCTAAAAATAATTACAAAACAAACTACATACTATTGTGCGCTTATTGGAACATGTGCGCTTGATATGGCTAATCCTGTAATTACACATGATTTTGATGCTAATGATATTACATTGTCAAAATTGCACTAAGTATCAGTATAACTAAAGTGAATATGGTATAAGCTGCCACTGAAGCACTGTCAAATACTGTAGGGTCGTACTGGAAAGAATATTTGCTGTTGACGACTTTAAAATTCTGGGCTTCACACAATGCTGTTCCATTCTTGTAGACTGCACCTGGAAAAATACAGAAGCAGTAGCATCTGGCCAACTAACAAAGTGCATAGTATGGATGCTGTTAGTTATTGAGACACTACACTTCAAACTGTGACTGACTTCACTTGGGACTATAGCGTCTATGGTAGCTGTTAAATTAACTTGCACCCCCCCCCCCCCCCACCCCTTGTATAAAGCATTGACCAATTGGATTCAGTTCTGGTTGTCAGCCATTACAGGCTTCAATGAGCAGCTGGAAACCAGCTACAGTTACAACTGTTCAAGGTATGGTAACTTTAGCACGGTCATGTGATGTTACTTTAGTATGTACTGCTATAATTGTTCATAATTGCAAATGTAGGAACTATAGCACAAACAATTGTTCAAAGTGAAGTTGGCCTGTGTTGTACCAAAAATCAATGCCACTGTAACAGTTGTTGTTTCATAGAGTCCAGCCATTGACTTTTCAGTGAATCTGGCGATCTTGGCCTAAAAATATGTGAGCCTTTAGCTGCTAATATTTCTCACCAATAATATTAGCACTCTTGATTTTATGTGCACTAGAAGACCTAAAGGGCCGCTGATTAATGACTTAGTTCTAATGAATGTGTACATTTTCAGGGGAAGCAACTCTGCCATATTCATTGTTGCCTCCCTTCCAAAATGGGGTTGATGTATTTAAAGGAGGAAAGAACTCTACTGCAGCTGTAGGGTAATACCTCCCTCAAGAGGATGGGTGCTAGAGTGCTCTGTCCCTTCATGTTGCATCAAATACATTTGAGCTGCGACATGACAAAACCGACAATGTGGTTGTGCGCCCAGCGCAGACTCAGATGTGCCTGGGCATCCGCCCAGTCTGATCAGACTCTTCCCTTAATGCTTAAAGGGTAGCTAAGAGTCTAAGCTACCTCCATGCGGACAGCGAAGACTCTGATCAGACTGGGCGGATGCCCAAGCTGATCTGAGTCTTCGCTGGGCGCACAACCACATTGTTGGTTTTCTCGTGTCGTGGCTCATTTTTAAAGACCCAGTATATCAAGCCACATGATGTACAACTTCATGCACACTACACTGCTGATTTCCTTGCTAACTTCAAGATCCACATTTCCCATTCTCATAGAACTGATCAGTTTTATGCTGTTTACATGTACTATGGTGTTTTACATGGAATATGACTGGCTTTCCTAATAAAATTTGGAAGCTTTACAAAAAAATGATGTAAATAGATATGGTTTTTGGATACATTTACACATGAAAAGGGGAGTTGCAAAGTCTCAGCCTCACATGATCCCTACCCTGAAAATGTGTAAGAGACCACTTCCTTCAGTGGTTTTCCAGTAGTCCAGATGAGAGGGGGTAACAGGGAATTTGGGATAATTTTCATATTTCTGCATAAAAGCCTATGTTGTGACCCATCATTAGAACCGTCTCGCTGAGACAGTTCTTTTGACAGGTCACAATATATACTGAACAAAAAAAAAGAAATGTTACATATAAATTCAAATCATTTTTTTTCCAGAAACACTTCAAATTTGCCAGGTAGTTTTTACAAATACCAACAGATGTTCTTACCCAACCAAAAAGTTTTAAGTTTCAATTCTTGGAATCCTGTGATGTCAAAAATTTAAGCTTTAATGAATGTAACATTTCATTGTTCAGTATAATTTTTTTTAATGAGAAACAAAATTTCTCTCATAATCATCCTCAAATATGACCCAGGGGTGTCCAAATCATTTTGTCTTGTAGCAAAAGTAAAATTTCTTGTAGCAAAACCACAATTTAAGGTCAGCCATTTTGGCGCACGGCACCGTTATAAAACTACTTATTCCAAAAGGCTAGCTCTTGGAATTCTCAATTGGAAGAGTTTGTTTTTGTGTTCCACTAGAGATGATAAAATGACAAGAGACACATGTATCTATTTATCATTAAACTCTTACAGTATAACAATCTTGTAACATGAACATAAAGACGGGCAGCTAGAAGTTTCCCCATTGTGCATCATTATAATAACTCAATTCTATGTGTTCATCCAAACAGTACTAGACAAAAAGCATAGACCCAGATCAAACTGCTCTTCAAATATAACCTCAAAAGTATGTCATTTCAGTGCAGTAACACTACCATATTAGGTTTAATATTTAGTGTAATTCAACAGTACTGTTCATAGTGTTAGTGCTGACCAATCCATTGCTGAATTGCTAAAAAATAAACAATCTGCTTATTTGGCATTCTCAAACCATCACCCCTTCCCACTTTTCCCATACTCTCAATACAAACATCTAAATTTGCCCCTTGGATGATGGGTCTGATTTGTTCTGGTTATTTTGGTGAAAGCTAATACTTGTTTAAACCTCAAAACCTGTCTATCTCAAAACCGAGTTATATTCTACACTTGTACAGTGACCTATATATAGGTCACTGACTTGTATGAACATGCCTGTCATTAGACCTGTCTATTTTCGTTGAATATTAGATTGAGAACAAATATAGCTGCATATTTGGGTCAGTAAACTTGTACAATTGCATATTTCTGTCTCAGTCAGATGCTGAGGATCGTGGATTTCCCATGTTTTATTTATAAATTCACTGGTTCTCGTTTCACATATGATGCGTCTGAACTGGCGGGAACTGAATAGAAAAACGCGGGAAATTATTCTTAAAGTGAAAGAACCGACTTGAAACAAAATAGAAAATTGCTGGCACTCGTGATGATTTCATGAAAGTATGATCTGATCAGCCTGCGCAAATTTTGCATGATCGATATTTATGATGACTGTAAATTACGTATCTGACATGTTTATCGAAAAAATCGATATGGAATCATTGTCGATTGGCGACACTTGCAAGCAGGTGTAAATCTATGACAGAAACATAACCATAAAGCCGTGACGCAATAAAAGTCATTTACTCTCGGTAAAAGTTACCAGTTATTACAGTTAGAACAGGTACCTTTATTGATGCGCTAGCCAATTTAACACCTCGCTGCGTCTTATCAGCGAATACCCCTCGGAATGACACGACCAATATTGCTCCCTGTTAGGTAATTAGGTCACGGAAGTTAATCCTTTGACTAGCCGCCGGGTAAGAAGTTACCGCAAAATGGATGGGTCAGAAAATATTATGACAGGAAAATTCAGCATCCGTGAGATTCTGAATGATGGGCTTCATTTCCGGGAGACTCCCGGTTGATCCGGGAGACATCACATGTATGCGCTCTGGTTGAGTGATTTCAATACTGTGTACTGGTACCCGAGTCACAATCACCCAAATATATGCGCTCTTTGTATAAACAGTACCAGCTTACTGATTATTCACGCAAATAAAAAGAGGCTCACTACGCGGCAAAATAATCTGAGGCCAGGTGGGATAATGGCAAAATTTTCGCGATTTTTCAGGAAAATCGCATTCAATTCGCAAAAAGACCATTCGCATTTTTTGGAATTCAATTCGCAAAAAAATGCGAAAATGCGACAAATTGGCACCCCTGATGACCAATATGATCATTCTGTTTCTTTGGTTATAAGATGGGAGTTTTCCCTTCCAAAACAATCTCAAAGATCTAAATCCATCTTATTAGATGGAACTAGATCTTTTGCAGAGCTCCAGATAAGAGGGGGTATTGAGGATAATTTGAAGATGATTTTTTCTTATTTCTCAACGAAAACATATGATGTGACTCCTCATTAGAACCGTCTCGATGAGACGGTTCTAATGATGGGTCACAAAATATGTTTTTATGGAGAAATACGAATAATTATCCCTAAATTATCGCTGTTACCCCTTCTTATCTGGACCACTGCTTTTGGCTTGTTTCAAAGCAATCTCATAGACCTAGATCCATCATGTATGACAGATAACAGAAAACCTATTTTATAGCTGAATTACACAAGACTAATTTACATGTGTGGTAATTTCGGATGATTCAAGAATAAACTCCTGTCTTATAACCGAATAAATAGGCACATGTATTACATACCCAAAGTTGTCCCATTATAGAATGCTGGCCCACAAGCTTTATGTGCTGTGTCACAGAACTTCTCTGCTATATGAACTTTTCCTCTGAAATAAAGCAATACCAATTTGACTGCAACTTGGTATTCACAGTGCTCTGAGCTGCATACAAAAGGTTGAGATTACATGCAACAGAGCAGTTCAAAGCCCTTATCTGAACTGTCATAATACAGATATATGTTCTAGCAATTACCTCTGATTTGCTTTTTGTGCATAATTTTAATGACATAGTTTTTTATACTAAACTAAGACTCATTTGCTTTTTGTAGAGACATGTGGTTTTAAATATTAAATTCGCATTTTAGAGCCATACACATGATGAAATGGTCAATGCTGACCAAATTGGAACATGGAAATAGATGAAACTATTTTCAAATTTTTACAAGAAATTCTTGATTTAACAAGCAAATTCAGTGAATTTATATCCCCCGCCGAAGTGGCCTTGATTTGTTTATGGTTGTTTTAAGTTTCATAAAATTTTAAGTTTCATAAAAATTTTTTTACTGGTTACTTAGGAGGCTGAACTTGTGGATTGTACATAAAATCAAGGGCAATATCTCTAGGATAAGTAAGGCATAAGCTGGAGCTGTTCTTCTTAAACACTTGCCTCAGCATCACTGCACTATAATGATACATTTTAAATTCGGTTACAAGAAATTTTGTTTGTCAGCACCCTACTAATGGCTAATCTGTGGATTTTAAATCAATTCAAGGGCATTAAATCATGCACTACTGAAGAGATTATGACAAAACTTGATGTGCAATGCCTTGTCATGACAATATATAATTATTATAAGTGTCATGAAATTCCATTTATTGGTTACTTAGTTATGACTCAATTTGTTGATTTTAAGCCAATTCAAGGGCAATAACTCATTGCTCACTGAAGCAATTCTGACAAACTGTAAATTATGGTGATACATATTTTGTATAAGTTTCATAGAATTCTATTCATTGATAAGTTAGTTATGGCTGGAAATGGCAATCTCACATTGATCCAAGGGCAATAATTCATGCCCTTTTAATGCCATTCTGATGAAACTTTATGTTCATATCCACTTTATGGTGATACATAACTATTCAGTTTAAATTTCATGAAGTATTGGTTACTTGTTTATGCCTCATTTCACTGATTTTAAGTCAATTAAAGGGCAATAACTCATGCATTACTGAATCCAGTCTGAGGAAACCATGTGCATCAGCACATTATAGTGATATATATTTATTTTAAGTTTCATGAAATTCTGCTCAGTGGTTACTTAGTTACAGCTCATTTCATTGATTTCAAGCTAATTAATATATTATATTAATAATATATTAGTGATATATGTTTATTTTAAGTTTCATGAAATTCTGTTGAGTGGTTACTTAGTTAAGGCTCATTTCATTGATTTCAAGTTAATTAAAGGGCAATAACTCATGCATTACTGAAGCCAGTCTGATGAAACTTCATGTGCAGCAGCGAATTATAGTGATATATACTTATTTTAAGTTATAAGAAATTCCGCTCCGTAGTTACTTAGTTATGGATTATTTCATTGATTTTAAGCCAATAAAGGGGCAATAACTCATGCACTACTGCAGCCAGTCTGATGAAACTTCATGTGCTGCAGCGCGTTACAGTGATATATATTTATTTTAAGTTTCATGAAATTCCGTCCAGTGGTTACTTAGTTATGGCTCCGGACGGACGGACGGAAGGACGGACGGACAGACAGAAGGACGGACGGACGGACGGACGGACAGACAGACGGACGGACGGACATGGAGAAACCTATATCCCTCCGCCTTCGGCGGGGGATAATTAGAAACGGTGTAGGCCCTTATATCAGATGCCTCATTGTATGGCCTCTATAATGCAGCATCTGACCTGAGTCAACTCTATTAGCTAAGATCCCTTTAACGGGAACCTTAGCATTAATGATTTAATTTAAACTATTTTATTCGCATTTCACATAAAGTACATACAAAAAACAAACAGTGATTGTACTATAACAAACAACAAATAATATGCAAATGGGTTGAATACTGGGACAGACAGGGCTGGACGAACAGTGTAGTCCCTGATCAGATTGCATGAGCAGTCTGATCAGGGTCTACATTATTTGCCAAACTATCAGCATCTTTAAGATGAATTACTGCATTGAAAACAAGTAGCCCAAGGGCAACGACCGCTCACCTGAGTTATAAAATGTAAGCTTCCAGGCTCAGGCAAGGTAATAAACAGGCTGCAATTCTATAGGATTCAATGACTCCGTGGGGTGTGGGGCTTGATTGGCAGGACCTATGTAGAGGACCACTATACACTGCTACATATTAAATACATAAGCTCTTGGCCTTATGGTTTCATAAAAGATTTTTGAAGGTTCTTTAGCTATAGAGCTCTATATAAACAAACAACCCCCTGGGGTGTGGGCAGTTTAGACCTCAGGTGCTTGATTGGCAGAATTTATGCAGGGGATCAGTAGACATTGCTGCATACTAAATATGTAAGCTATGTAAGCTCTGGGCCTTATGGTTTCAGAGAAAAAGATTTTTGAAGTCTTTCCCATTATAAGTCTATGGTAGCAGCATGGCCAATTTGGACCCCAAGGGGCATGGTTGGCAGGATTTAAGTTGGAGACCACTAAACATTGCTACATATGTACTAAAGAAGTTAGCTCTGGGCCTCATGGTTTAAGAGAAGAAGATTTTTAAGATTTTCCCGTTGTTAGTCTGTGGGAACTAATGACCCCCGAGGCGTGGCCAGTTTGGACCCCGGGGGCATGGTTGGCATGATTTATGTAGGGGACCACTAGACATTGCTACTTGCTACATATATACGCTCTTGGCCTCATGGTTACAGAGAAGAAGATTTTTTTAAATTTTCCCATTGTAAGTCTGTAGGAGCTTATGACCCCCTGGGCATGGCTAATTTGCACCGCAGGGTCATGGTTGGTATGATTTATGTAGATGACCACTAGACATTGCTACATATATATGCTCTGGGCCTCATGGTTTCAAAAAAGAAGATTTTTCAAGAGTTTCTCATTGTAAGTCTATGGGAGCTTATGACTCCCGGGGCGTGGCCAATTTGGACCCCAGGGACATGGTTGGCACGATTTATGTAGGGGACCACTAGACATTGCTTCATGCTACACATATAAGCTCTGGGCCTCATGGTTTCAGAGAAGAAGATTTTTTAAAGATTTTCTCTTTGTAAGTATATAGGAGCTAATGACCCCCTGGGGCGTGGCCAATTTGGGCCCCAGGGGCATGGTTGGCAGGATTCATGTAGGGAACACTAGACATTGGTACATACCAAATATATAAGCTCTGGACCTCATGGTTTCAGAGAAGAAGATTTTTTAAGATATTCCCATTATGAGTCTATGGGAGCTTATGACCCCTGGGGAGTGGCCAGTTTGGACCCCAGAGGCTTGGTTGGGAGGATTTATGTAGGGGACCATTAAACATTGCTACATGCTATCTATAGAAGCTCTGGGCCTCATGGTTCAGGGCTCTCGATCACCGAAATTTGGGGCCGAAATTAGGCCCCATTCCCAATGCCAAAAAGTATGTTTTTTTCCCAATTCCTGATGAAAAATTCCCAATCTGACTAAGCCTGTTTGGACCAAGAATACTGCAGTTGCATCAATGCAAAATGTATTAAAAACCACATGAAACTAAAAATGTTGACATAATTTATAACTTTAAAAATCAGGAAACAATCACATTTCAATCACGATCTTCATGTTTTGTTACTGGAAAGTGGTACCGGGTTTTATCATGTACTGTTAGAGTAACTTCCCTTTCATTAGAGGGCGAACAGCCTAGCGATTTTGGCTGCAATATGTTAATAGTTTCTTTGCTTCAAGGGCCAATATTGTTGTGGTGAACAATATTTTCACTTATTCTTTAATTTAAAGCCTTCCAATGCTAAAATTTGATCGGTGTTTTCACCTTGGTGGATGATTCTGCTGTTTTTGTGTTTGGTACCTGAATCGATTTTCACAGACATTTTCGGCCATATTCAATATCATAAACAGGATTACCGGGACATTCAAGAGTTAGTATAGTGATAGTGGCATACCGTGGATGTTTTGTACTTGCAGGACTGAAAGTTTAGTCATGTTCTGCACTGTGACAGTTCACTTTCTCTCAACTTCACATGTTTACAATCACAGATGCTTCAATTAAACCTAGAGTGTTATACTGTTGTTATATTGAAACACTTTTTTTATTCTCGGTCCCAGTCTTGTCTCCAATTTGAGAGTGGCAAGATAGGGAAGTTGCCAGTTCAAAGGAAAGAAAGAAAAACTGAACACACACAAATAGTTTTGTTATCTAATATCCTAACTATTTGATAAAGTTTATTATGATTCACTATCTGCTAGATCTATGTCTGCTTATTGACTGGATTCCTCTGAGAATATAACAGTTGTGTTGGTCTGACAATGAAAATCTACACATAAAACAATGAAAATTTTCCCAATTTTAGACAAAACGACGCTATTTTTCCCAATTCTAAAGGCCCCGGCCCCATTCCCAAAAAGGGGTGTGAGAGCCCTGTGGTTCCAAAGAAGAAGATTTTTGAAGGTTCTTAAGCTATATAGCAAAAAAAAACAAATGATCCCCTGGGGCGTGGCAATTTGAGCCCCAGGGGCATGGGTGGCAGGATTTTAGTAGGGGATCACTAGACATTGATACATGCTATATATATAAGCTATGGGCCTCATGGTTTCAGAGAAGAAGATTTTTTAAGATTTTCCCATTGTAAGTCTATGGGGGCAAATGACCCCCGGGGTGTGGCCAATTTGAGCCCCAGGGGCATGGTTGGCAGGATTTATGTAGGGGACCACTAGACATTGGTACATACTAAATATGTAAGCTCTGGGCCTCATGGTTTCAGAGAAGAAGATTTTTGAAGATTTCCCATTATAAGTCTATGGGAGCTTACAACCCCCGGGGAGTGGCCAGTTTTGACCCCAGAGGCTTGGTTGGCAGGATTTATATAGGGGGCCACTAAACATTGCTACATACTATATATATAAGCTCTGGGCCTCATGGTTCCAAAGAAGAAGATTTTTGAAGGTTCTTAAGCTATATAGCTATATATAAACAAATGACCCCCTGGGACGTGGCCAATTTGAGCCCCAGGGGCATGGGTGGCAGGATTTCAGTAGGGGATCACTAGACATTGATACATGTTATATATATAAGCTATGGGCCTCATGGTTTCAGAGAAGAAGAATTTTAAAGATTTTCCCATTGTAAGTCTATGGGAGCTAATGACCCCCGGGGCGTGGCCAATTTGGTCCCCAGGGGCATGGTTGGCAGGATTTATGTAGGGGACCACTAGACATTGGTACATACTAAATATGTAAGCTCTGGGCCTCATGGTTTCAGAGAAGAAGATTTTTGAAGTTTTTCTCATTATAAGTCTATGGGAGCTATATGTTGCCATGGCAACCAGAGTTCCAACCCAATCTACCCTTAAACCTAATGCAGTCAATCCCCCACCCCAACAATGCTACACATAAAATCTGATCAAGATTGGCAAGCTGGTGTAGGAGATATTGGTGTTTAAAAGTGTGGACGACGACAATGCCGACAACGGACCATGGATATATTATAAGCTCACCTTAACAGGTGAGCTAAAAACCTGTTCAATTTTTAGGACAATAATGGTAATTGTTTTTTGATGACAGATGTCCCAGGTTTTTGTTTTTTTAATATTTATGGTAAAATTATCAATTTACAACAACAGTGAACTCACTCTTTATACCAATGAAACTGTTCTGGACTGCAGAAATAACACATCATATAGTTCATTTTGTTCTGGCAGTCAGTAGTTGCTTGATACAGGGGTGGCATATTAGCAGAGAAAACTGATGTCACTTCAGTTGTCTTACAGCAAGAATGACTTGAGAACCAGGAGCAGTTTACCAGACCAGGCTGCGCAGAAGCATACCTTGAAGCAGCTGAAAAATAATAATTAGACAATCAATGCTAACCTTCAGCCTGCTGTAGGAGTTGTTTTTCAGCAAAAAACACATGTCAACCCCACCCCTCCCCCAAATCTGTAAACCACCCCATTCCCACCACCTCCAAACACCCACCAGTGCATTCCCACCCACTTATTATTTGCTCACCTGAGCCTTTAGGTCCATAGGTGAGCTTATAATATAGGCAGGCTTTGTCATCCATATGTCTGTCTGTGAGGAGTAGGCCAACTTGACAGCTTATATCAAAGGTAGCCCATCCAAAAAGCCATATTTCAAAAATGCTAAGGCAGTGTTCTCCCCAGAAATTTCAGAAGGCATATCGCTTTTAGCACAAAAATCAGATTTGACTTGTTGATCAATTTTTAATTTCCTTAAAGGTATACTCCCTCGTATTTCATTACAAAATAATCACAAAATTATGAAGCTGGTTAGTTGTATGCAACATAATTAAGATGTGTTAAAAAAATCTTCAGCTAAAACATCTTTGTTACGGAGGCAGAGACGATATATCAATGCGTACGGTTCTTGAATATTCACAAATATTTTGTCGTCATAAATTGATTGACTCCCACAGGCGTTTCTGCAAGCATGTTTAGAATTTTGCAAGCATGTTTAGAATTTTATGATTGGTGGAGTAAATAACTTAACAATAGCATTAACCTCTAATCTGTGCACGTGAGTTGTTTTCAGCCAATAACTGTCTACAGTTGAGTAAAGAAAGGGCTTAAAATTATTCATGATATAACTTTAACCTGATTAACTATGATTGCTGGGCATATCAAGTCTTCAGTTTTGGCGGGAATGGTGACCCGCTATTGCCGCACTTTTTGTGTATTTCCTTAAATTCTCCTATTTTCAGTGACCATGACAAATCATGAATTTGGCAGATAAATGTACTTTTAATAGCAATCATTATCATGCTCAGAATATAATGTTTTGTGAGAAATTTAAAATTCAATAGAAATATTGTGGGTGTAAATCTTTAATATAGCAATGTTTGGTCAAAGTTAGCCTTTAGAAATTTACATTATAAATAATTTATTGATGATCCTTAATGCATTTAAAACAACTTTACTGGCTATGAAATGAAAATTATAGATTTTTAATATATTTTCACTGGAAATTAAGGCAAGTTGCAAACGAAACTTGAACACGGGAAGGCATGTTGCAAGCGACATGCCTTAATGGTCTGAGGATGCCTGTAAGAGTTGATTAGGCTTATGGCCAGATGGTTTGAAAGGTATTCATGCTACAAATAGAAATGTTTATCAGGCAAACACAGATACATGTCAACCGCACCCCTCCCCCAAATCTCTACACCACCCCATTCCAACCACCTCCAAACACCCACCAGTGCATCCCACCCACACTTACTATTTTCTAAACCTTTACCACGTTGATAGAGTCTATCAAGTTTGGTCCAAATATGTCGAACATTTAACGTCCAAGTGACCTTGAAAATGGATTAAGGATCACAAAAACCTCATCATTTCTTCAAACTGTCATAATTATATCCTTACAAGTCGGATTAAATTTCACCCACTGGTTCAAGGAAATATATTCTTAGTAAAAATTGCTAAGTATATCGGTGACCTTTAAAATGGAATCAAGGTCATGAAAACTTATCTGCTCTCAAGCTTGTCCAGATGATATATAATTATCTATGCAAGTTTGGAGAAAGTCCACCAACTGGTTCAAGATATATTCAATATATACAAGAATGACATTGAAAATGAGGTCAAGATCACCAAATACTAAACCTGACTTACCGGTAAACCTAAACCTGACTTAAACCTGTCACAATGATATATCATGCAAGTCTGATTTGCATCCACTGGTTCAATAATAATCTCTTATTTATTTAAAGGAAAGGTATACATTTATAAGTTGACTCAATAATGGGGTCAAGGTCACCAAAACTTAGTCAACTCTTGGGATTGTCTCAGAGGTATATCAGTGTATGTTTGGTTGGAATCAGGTCAATGACTCAAGAAATATCTCAATTTTAGTGAAAATTTCTCCTTAGTCTTTCTGCGACTTTAAGAATGAGGTCAAGGTCATCAAAATCTTCTCACCTCTAACAGTAGTCCCAATGATGTATCATGAATATCAATCCATAGGTTCAAGAAATATCTTGTTTTTAGGAAAAACGGTAAATTTCAAGGTGTTCAAATACAGTATTCGACCCTTTTAGTGCACTGTGCACATAACATTTTTAAATTATCATTAAATACTTGGCAGCAGATTTTCTTCCTAATAAGCGCACATTTCGAAGAATTATTAGACATAAAAAGAAACAGAATTTAATGTTTAGAGCATCACAGAAAAGCTGCTTATAGTCATGCAGGACGTAGAAGCTTTGTAAGTGAAAACCGAAATGTTTTATAATTGTGTTTTCAGCACTTGTAAACAAGTAATCAACGGGATAAACTAGTAGAAATATGTGCACTTATAATCATATGCCTCAGAAATTCCCATGAAGTGCGCTTATTGGGGCATGTGCGTTAATTAGGTTGACTACAGTAGTAGAATGTTTATGGTTCCTAAACTTTTCCTTATAGCTTTCTAAAAAAAAAATGCAGTAACTACTAAAGTTCTTAAAAGTTCATTTGACAATCTGGCAATCCTAACAAGCTGGCAGAATGACAACTTTTAAGTTGGCTTTCAACTTTGAAAATGGAGTCAAGGGCAACAAAACATAATAAACTCTAGGGATTGTCCTAACGGTGTATCTGTGCAAGTTTGGTGGGAATCAAGCATATGGCTCAATAGACGTTTCGGTTTTAAGTGAAAATTTCACATATATTTAAGTCCGTCTGTGACCTTGAAAATGATGTCAAGATCACCACGGGGGGGTCACTTCCATTATAAAGCAGGGTATATATGTGCCGCTGGAATAGCCCTACTTTTTTATCTGCCAGATACACCAATAGGTATGATTTTACAGACTAATATACACGAATAGGTCTTATTTCTCCAAGCTCTGTGTATAAAAGCCAGCAGGCAGCTAATAAACAGGGGCTGCCAAGTTGCATTTTGGCCTATAGGGACATGCTTCTACCAGAAGAGGCTATTTTTCTGCTATATCATTGGCGATTAGTATTTGTGAATTTCCAATGCTGAAACCATTATTTATGTCAAGAATGCTAAACTGGCACCTTAATGGGTTTATACTGCCCCTAAACTAAACAATTAAGAACCTGTCCTGAGACAAGGCAGTCTGGCATTTCATTTTATGGAAGATAAAACTCGATCAGTCTCGCTGTATATCTAACTCTATATGTCAACCTTGGGTGATGCATAAGGGTTACATGGTTGGGCTTATATACTGTGGAATAAGATCAGCACACTTCAAATGCCATTCACACACTTCTTCAAGTTTACAACTTTCCCCTTTGTATGCATGCAATTTCTTTATCGGAAGGCCAATTTTCTGCAAGAGGCAATTTGACCGTTGGTTCCTTCCCAGGTCTGTTTATCTTATTACAGAGGTATCGCAGTTGATTTTAACCAATCAGAACCCTTGCTCTGGTAGAAAGTATCTTTTAGTTTGCTAGCCCCAGTTCATTAGCTACCTGAAGCCAGCTTATCTGATTTTTGTTATCAAACAGAGAACAAATGTTCCCAGCATACTAATGTCTTGAATTTTCTTCAGGGCTTAATGGCAAATTCATGAGCTAATCTAAGCCTTTTTTCTGCAGTATACATGAATAGGGTCCAAATTTGATACAAAATACATGAATAGGTATATATTTTGGCATTTGTGTTATACATGAATAGGGTGGGTTATCAGAGTTCCAGCGGCACATCTGTACCCCTTTAAAGACCAAGTGACCCCCCCCCCCCCCCCCGTGAAGATCACCAAAATCTAATCATTCTTCCCAAGCTTGTTCCAATGGTATATCCATGCAAGTTTGGTGAAATTCCACCCATTGGTTAAAGAGATATCATCTTTAAGAGAAACTGTCATGCCAAACTCACCAAAATCTAATCATTCTTCCCAAGCTTGTTCCAATGGTATATCCATGCAAGTTTGGTGAAATTCCACCCATTGGTTAAAGAGATATCATCTTTAAGAGAAACTGTCATGCCAAACTTTGGTAGGTTGGTGGTGGGGGGTGGGGCTTGATTAGATATGAAACAATTTACCAAAATCACAATATGTACTTTATGATTTGATTCATGAATTATATCTTGCCTTGATTTTTGTTCTGTTCACTGGAGAATGATATGAAATTACGAGAAAATTCAAATGAAAACAAGATTAAATATATAACAGACTGTACTACCCACATATTGTTGTGTAAATCATCTCTTCTTCTGCTGGATGAACATTTTAATAACTGTCATCAAACTGATACTTTAATTCAAATATGATGGGATATCTAACATGAAATCTGTCAATACTAAGATAAACTTACACGAGACGGGTAGCTATGTTAGAATTTTGGTGTTCAAATACGCTTCATTAATTTTAGTTGCAGGGATGACTTTTAAAAATAGTGCCTCCTTCACATCAAGATGTTAACTGGAACCCTTCCGAGTGGAACCACTGTTGAAGGAAGGACTGTGCATATTTAAAGATCCCTTCCACCCCTTGATGGCTACAAGTGATTCATCCTGCAAAACTGCTATGCGCATGTACCTGCACTTCATCCACATGAAAGGGAGTACCAGTATGCACAGGAAGCTGTCAAAACAAACATCTGGTCACTAGTATCAGTGCGAGCACAGGGTCATTTTATATGAATATGTTAAAAAATTAATGTAAACTATGTCAAAACAGCTTAACTTCTTCCATACCAAAATATGTGCATGGTTTTCTGTCTTCACTATACTCGATCACCAACTCAGCACTGCAATGAAGTACAAAAAACTGAAATAATGGAAATATTGACAGAAATGATAAGAAATTTGCCATATTGTTGTTGTTGTTGTTGTTCATAGAGTCCCGCCGTTGATTTGTCGGCGCACCCGGATAACCGGTAGAAGTGTTTATCAATGAGAAGAGTTTTAAATTAAACTGAAGTTTCCTGCACCAATGAATAATCCACCACCACTTATATACACATATAAACATATTTGTTTCAACCGATCGAAGAGGGTATAAAATTTCCTTTTAAAAGGAAGGCTTGCCCAGCTAAGACTGAAATTTTCATGAGTTGTTTGTTGAAGTGAACCCGATTGTTAGTGCACTTTCTGTTGCTAACTTTTATTTAGCAAAGTATTTAATTTCTAACTTATTTAATGGTGGCATTATCCACGGGTCTAAGGTAAAAACAAGGGTAGAATTTATTTGAAAAACAAATTAAAAAAAAATATTTAAAGATTTACACCCTCAATATTTTGTAGTGGTGCGCCATGTCCGACGGATTGTCCATTGCGGTCAGTTACTGGTCGATTTGGTTCGGCATTTAGATGGCGCTAATTTCGCTGCACGTGACTGCAGAAGCGCTCTCTTACTTACCTTGACGTCGTAGCGGGAAGACGGGCTTTCTTTCTCTGGAGCTCCAGATGAGAAATTCTACCGGCTGAGACAAGTTTGCGGCTCTGTTCCATACAGTCTAAAGTAATGGGTGAGTTTTACTTTAATGGTGGCAGCTGAACAGAACTTCCAACGCTTCTGAGAGGGAGAATTTACTTGAAAGTCTCGACCAAAAAATTTGCTACTTCGTGGCCCGGACCAGCAGGCGTTTTCAGACTTGATAATTCTAATAACTGTATGGTTTTTCCAAAGGTTTACTGTCATTTTTAGAATTATTCTACACTGTTGGTGACATAATTTCTTCAATATTGTTTGGCATTAATGAAATTAAAAATTTTCGGCTGAACAAAATTGCGCACGTGCACACGTGGCGGCCATTTTGAAAAAAGATAGCTAAGCTTACTTTTTCATTTAATTGACTATTCCTGCAACTGTTTAAAGCTTAATACCCCAGTTTACAAGTTAAATTTCTTTCAAAGGAAGAAAAAAAAAAATGTATTTCATTAAAATTTCCTCATTTTAACAGACAGTTTTTGTTTGTATAAAATACATGTTTGCAGACGTGCATCCGGTTTCATGGCATAAGTCAAAGACTTGCGCAAATATTGAAACGTGTTTTGAATGAAATACATATTCAGAGGGGTATAAACCGGTTTTGAAGCTCGTGTTAGTCAAAGACGTGTACACCAGCCATAAACGTGGTTTGAAAACAGTTTCGACGTCATTGTAAGTGAGCAGCCGTTTTGTTGCAGGTAAAAAGAAATAAATTATAAAATTTATTCTTGTGTATTTACTTTGCGACAAAATGTCATCAGACATGCAAAACCCAATTCGTGTGAATTTTGCGACGGTCGAAGACCTCCAGAGCATTCCACACATTGGTCCAAAGGTTGCATGTACATTGATTGCATTGCGAGAAAGTCAAGGCAATCTGACCCTAGAAACATTGCAGACGTTTCTCCGAGCAAAGTTCGATGAGGAAACGTTGGCAATGTTAGATTTTTCTCGCAATGTAGGCTTGCCTATTGCACCAGCACAATATGGGTTGGAAGAAAGGGAGGACCCTAGGGTGGAGGAAAGGGAGGAACCTAGGGTGGAGGAAAGGCAAAGACCTGTTTCACCAGCCCGAAGTGTTTATGAGGACTCCTTTGAAGTAAATCCTTCAACCACTGCTAAAAATGAGGTAACTGAACAAAGGGCACCCATGTTTGCAGAAAGGCCTCCCATGTATGAACAAAGGCCACCCATGTTTGAAAGGTGGGAAAATTTTAGACAACAGTTTTCCCCAATGACCAGCATGCATGACCAGAAACCGTCTCTTCCTGCTGAAAGGGGTGGTGACCCGTCATGTGATAGGCCCATTCCTAGTTCCTCTGTCCAAAGGTCTGAGGAATATAAAGTTCCGAGGCCGACAAAGTTTGCCAAAGAACTGTATCGTAAGAGTGCGAAGAGGGAGAAAAAGGTAGGGAAACTGGAAAAGAGCAAACATCATAAAAAGAGTGCAAAGCACAAGAAAAGAGCTCACAGAGATTCTAGCTCTTCATCCTCTTCCTCGTCTAGTGACAAGGCAAAGAAAGAGGGAGGGATGGGGAAGCTGGAAAAAAGTAGGCATGGTAAGGCTGGAAAGCACAAGAAAAAAGTTCAGAGATATTCCAGCTCTTCTTCCGAAGACCGTGAGTACATTGAGAAAGGGGCAAAGCCCAAGAAAAAGACTAAGAAAAGAAAGTCTAGAGATGAGCCTTCCAGTTCCCCTAGCTCTTCTGATTCTTCTAGCTCTAGTACAGACTCTGATGATGAGTTTAACATCCGTGCAAAGCACCGTTCTCATCATAAAAAGTCGAAGAAAAAGAGTGGGGCTGAAATTCTGAGATTATTGCCTAAAAATCTCAGTTATGACGGGAAAACAAATTGGCTGGCATTCAAACAGAAGTTCACTCGATATGCCACTGCATGTGAATGGGCTTCTAGTGAATGTTTGAATTGTTTATGCTGGTGCTTGACTGATAAAGCAGCAGATTTCTATGCCATCTTGATGGAAAGAAACGAGCATTTGACGTATCGACGTCTAATGAGTCGATTGGAAAAACGTTTCGGTGTCAAGGAATTGGCGGAAACTGCTCAGGCAAGGTTTCGGCAGGCAACCCAGGAACCAGGGGAATCACTTGAAGACTGGGCTGATAGGATATTGACACTGGCAACTAAGGCATTTAAGATGTTGCCAGAGCAGTATTCTAGCAAGCAGGCTATCGTTAGATTATATGAAGGTCTACTCGACAGAGAAGCTGGGTTGCGTGTTGGAATGGATAAGCCTGCTACAATAGAGCAAGCCATCAATAGTATAAGGTGGTATCAACACCTACATCAGTCCGTTTATGGAAAATCCAGTAAACGGAAACAGGATGAAGTTTTTGAGATGGTTGTTCAAGGGACAAACGTCCAGAATGAGAATTCTGATGAGCAAAGTTCATCAAGAATCTCAGATCTTGAAGCAGCCATGATAAAGCTTCAGGAAAGTTTTGATGCAATGTCATCAAAGTTCTGACCATAGGAGCAGAATTACAGCTCCAAAATGGGGAAGAAAAATGGTGGTATATGGCAGTTTTGCCCTGACTCATGAACAGAAAATACTGTACTACGCTTAAAGTCTCCATAGTCCTATCAGCGGTAAAAACGACTAAATTCAAATCAGTGTAAAAAGCTGTTCAACCTTCACCTTTGATAACAAAATGCGGGTTAGTGTGCATATATTGAGTTATATAACAAGCAAAAAGTAGAGAAACCAAGTTTTTGAAAAATAACAAATCGCTCGCAAAATCAAATTTCCTGTTCTGGTTTCCCGTCTGGCGGTGCTGTGTGGGCATCTGCGGGATACTGATTGGGAATCCACACCTGTACATTGTATTTTTACCATTTTATGAAATCGAAAGTAGGCCATTTTAGTTCCCAACTAAAATGACCCAAATAAGTTTTCAAACCCTTTTTATGCGAAGCTGAAGGATGTTTTATTTGTTTAAAGCTGGCTAATCACGGTCATTGACAATGATGAAACTATAGTAAAAAGCTTGCAGCGATTCCTCATGATAAAATTTTTCATGCTGATGGAGCAATGGAGCCTTTAAGGAGCTGCTGGCAACAGTACGGCTTACTAGACAATGCAGGTACGGTTGCTGGGTAGGCTCTTTACGGTACGTACAGATCATTGTTGTCTAACTTGGCTATTACGGTTTTAAGACCCACAAGGGCAGTTGGTCAGGTGGATAGTGAAACATCGACCTGTGTAGCCATGGATATGCTGGTGCAATGTCTAGAATACCGGTGTCTAGAGAGCATTGTAATGCATATGGTCTTAGGGTAAAACCCTGTGATCTGCCGTGTGGGGGGTGTGAATTCTGCATAAAGGCCGATAACAATGGGGGTTCCTTTTCCAGGGAGGTGGAAGGTTCAGTAACAAAGGCATCTCCAATGTTGCAGATCATTGTACCTATGATCACTGAACAAAGGATGATGTAACTGGGGAATGTTTAATTGGTATGGAAGAAAATGTTCAGTTCTTAAAATCCTGGGGAATGTCGTATAAGTACAATTGAATTGGAACAGGGGGGCACTCCTGGGGTACGGGGTCATACCAGAAAATGTTCAGGGAAAACCTGGGGTATTGAAAAACTTGTAGATATGAATCGGGTAGCTCCTGATGGGTGGATTAAAGATACCATGGGGAATGTTCAGATTAATTCTGGGGGTTGTGATGAAAGTCAAACTGGATACAATCTGGAAATATTTTGGGACTATGAAAAGGGGTATCTTAGAATATGATCAGGTAGAACCTGGGGTATGTCGTGGAGGGGTATTTCCCAGAGGCCTGAGGTATTGCAGGGAGTAAGTAATAGCCAGTTAGAAACTCAGCTACAGCAACAAAGTTGTTCGCTAGCTGTTAGAGTCAGGATAACAGTGTTCTCCCCAGAAATTTCGGAAGTCATGTCACTTTTAGCACAAAAATCAGATTTTGACTTGTTGATCAGTTTTTCAAAAAATCCTTAATATAGCAATGTTTGGTCAAAATTAGCCTAAATTTACATTATAAATAATTTGTTGTAAGCCTTAATGCATTTAAAAACTTTACTGGCTAAAAAATGAAAATAATAGCACTTTAATAAAATTTCATTGGAATTAAGGCATGTTGCAAGCGACATGCCTTAATGGTCTGGGGAGATCCCTGGGAGAAATAAGTCCATATAGATATAGCCACATTGGATGGGATAGTCCATGGAAGGTTACGAGCCATGGAGCAACTGAAGAACCGTCATGCTGGGGTTTCTCATGGAAAGATTTAAAAGAAGGGCAAGCTGAAGATGGAAATCTGCATATACTTGACCGGATGAAAAGCGCTAGTAAACCTGAAGAGGGAGCTCTGTTCCTTGCAGGCCCTTCGGCAAAGTCGTACAGGCTTAACAGGGAACAATATCTCCTGATTGATGAGGACCTTATAAAACTCGGAATGCCACCGACGAGAAGGACCTAGTCATGTCAACAAGTTCGAGAGACGAAGCCATCCAGTTAAGTCATTGCATATACCATCTGCAGGATATCAGGGAGTGGCCAGAAACAAAGCTAGAAGAAAGGGAAATTCTGTTGATAGGCCACCCATGGAGAGAGTCCACATTGACCTGGGACCATTGCCAAAACGCCCAGAGGAAATGAGAACATACTATGATGGTAGATCAGTTCACTAAATGGGTATAATGTATACCACCCCCATCGCAAACTGCTGAAGTAACAGCCAAAGCAGCTGTTGTACATTTTTTCTTGTGTAATGCCCTTGAGATCCATGAATCACAGATTACGACATATAGGCCGTACTGGAAGATTCCATCCTTGAGATCCATGAATCACAGATTACGACATATAGGCCGTACTGGAAGATTCCATCCTTGAGATCCATGAATCACAGATTACGACATATAGGCCGTACTGGAAGATTCCGTCCTTGAGATCCATGAATCACAGATTACGACATATAGGCCATACTGGAAGGGCCAGGCAGAAAGGGATCTACGGTGAAGGGCAGGAACAGATTACACCCCACGGTCAGGTACGATACCACTTATAGCTACCTCTGCATGTCAGATGTATCAAGAACCCGAGTCAACTGAGATACACCTGATAGCTTCTTCTGCATGTCAGATGTATCAAGAACTCGAGTCAACAGTGATACACCTGATAGCTTCTTCTGCACGTCAGATGTATCCAGAAGTCACACCCTACAGTCAGCTACGATACACCTGATAGCTTCTTCTGCACGTCCGATGTATCCAGAAGTCACACCCTACAGTCAGCTACGATACAACTGATAGCTTCTTTTGCACGTCAGATGTATCAGGAATCGTCAATCAACTACGATACAACTGATAGCTTCTTCTGCACGTCAGATGTATCAGGAACCGCCAGTCAGCTACGATACAACCAATATCGCCTTCTGCATGTCAGATGTTTCTTGAATATTCTACGACACGCTGCCAACATCAGCTAAACACTGGGAGCTTCAGTGCATACCAGGTGTTCTACTGATACTGAGAACGTCCGAGAAGTCGTCGGATCTTTCTTCATAAAATGGGGAGGAGTGTAGTGGTGCGCCATGTCCGACGGATTGTCCATTGCGGTCAGTTACTGGTCGATTTGGTTCGGCATTTAGATGGCGCTAATTTCGCTGCACGTGACTGCAGAAGCGCTCTCTTACTTACCTTGACGTCGTAGCGGGAAGACGGGCTTTCTTTCTCTGGAGCTCCAGATGAGAAATTCTACCGGCTGAGACAAGTTTGCGGCTCTGTTCCATACAGTCTAAAGTAATGGGTGAGTTTTACTTTAATTTTTATTAAGTTTAAAATTTCTCACAAAACATTATATCCTAGGCATGATAATGATTGCTATGAAAAGTACATTTATCTGCCAAATTTACGATTTATGATGGTCATTGAAAATAGGAGAAATTAAGAAAATAAACAAAAAGAGCGACAATACACCTTTCCTATAAATCGACAAAGTTGCGCACGAGTTATCTACCCAAGTAGACTGTGACGTCATCTATAGGAACATCCCATATAATTCAGTACAACTGCAAGCGCACATAACATGCATAAAGCAGACGTTTTGTAAATGTGAACTGCAAAAAATATATTGAAAGACCAAATTAAAGTATAATTGCCCTGTTGTCATGTGACATTTTTTATTTATATATATTTCTTTTATTTTAATATGATATTGAGAATCCCGACAAGTCGCTAATGATTTTCATAACCCCTTTCATCGACGCCGTGTTTTAACACCCCGGCAATACATTCACGTTTGTTCAATATAAAAGAGCTACATCGTATTAATACGTTTCGTAAATCTGAAAATTTCTTTCCATTTTCCGACAGGTATAACGTCAGCATTCGGGTAGTAACTACACATTATTACCAGGCAGGTTATAGCGCTGATATTTATGGTTTCTTGTGCGATACACCAATCTAAAAGCATCAGCATCCAGACAGTTTTCCGTAAGTTTGAACCCGAGGTTGAATTTATATTATTTTTTCCATCTCTTACTTCGGTATTATTTATTTGATCGTTTCCATTTCACGGTACCTAGGTGTTCTTAAAGCTGACACGTGTCCATGTAATACACAATCATAGGTGTTTGTTTATTGCGGCAATGCGCGCGATTCGGTGATTACACAAACGAATTCCATGTCAGCACACTTTGTTGTCATTTTTAGCGTGTGTCTGCTTTGTAATCAGCTAATCGTTCGTTTTGTATCTTTTGAAATAACGGTCTGAAAATCTTCCGCGAATGTCTTTCTTTTCCTTATATTTTGGGTGGAAGGTGTACTTGTGATACATGCTCTTTAATTACGGTAATTTTTGCCCGAAATTTTAGTCGGAAATCTTTTAATTTTATGTCAAATTCCCATATGCTATAAGTTGTAAAGCTTAAATATCATGAATAAAGAGCTAAATATTGTTGGAACAAAATAGTTGTCTCAATCTTAACCGATGAATGTTAGTTTTGAATATACGAAAAACCGGCATTTATTTGGTTACACAATGAAAAACAATATCCTATCCTACAGATGACGTCATAGGCGTTGCAAGGGACAAAACTCGAACAGACTCTGAATTATAGGAAAGGTGTATAGCCGGTCGCCATTCCCGCCAAAACTGAAGACTGGATACGCCCAGCAATCATAGTTAATCAGGTTAAAGTTATATCATGAATAATCTTAAGCCCTTACCTTAATCGTCTTCATACAGTTATTGGCTGAAAAGAACTCACGCGCACAGATTAGAGTTAATGCTGTTGTAAAGTTATCTACTCCACCAATCATAAAATTCAAAACATGCTTGCAGAAACGCCTGTGGGAGTCAATCAATTTATGACGACAGAATATTCGTGAATATTCAATCTGAATCTGAATCCGAATTGTTTACTGGTGATACGCCAAAATTGACAATCTTTCACCAGGGGGGCGTGACTGGAGGAAAATTAGTCCCTAGCTCTCACGAGACGGTCTGTGGAAACACCCCAAACCACCCCAAAACATCCCAAACCACCCCAAACCACTTTCATACCACCCCAAACCAGCCTCCCTGGATACAAACTAGAACCCCACCCCCTCCCCCACCAAGACACCACCATTTAAGGTCAATTGGCTAGTAGTAGTTTTTTTGCCCTTCCATCCATCCCTTTCATTCCTTAAACAAACGTCTCACTGCGCGAGGAATAGGGTTCTAGTTTATATCCAGGGTGGCTGGTTTGGGATGGTATAAATTGTCGCCCCCTCCTCCTCCCCACCCCCACCTCCACCCTGCGTGACATACATAAACGTACAAAATAATTTACTTTATTATACTGAGATCATAATTTTTTCGTTAATATTGAAACCAGAAGTTACTAAAAGAGATACATATGTATTATGGGCAACCACTTATTGAAGTATTCTTTTTATTTTAAATCTATATAGATACTGTTTGGGATGGGTGGGAGCAGTGTTGGTGTGTGTGTGGAGGGGACAGGGGGCTGATGTGAATCTGGGGAGGCTGGTTTGGGGTGGTTTGGTAGAGGTTTGGGGTGGTTTGGGGTGTTTTGGGGTTGTTTGGGGTGTTTCCACGGACCCCTCACGAGAGATGAGAACTTTGACACACAATCATCTGACATTTCAGCAGAGGAAATCAGGGAATCAGGGAGGTCATTCCAGTCCCTGATGGTCTGGGGAAAGAAGCTACATTTATATGCATCTAAACTAGCAATGGGTATCTGAAATGCCATGGAATGTTGATTTCTGCAACGCCTAGTTTTGGGGACAAGGTCACCTGTAGGTATTCTGGCTTTACCTTTCAGACCTTTGTATAGCAATATGAGTCGGTTATCCTTCCTCCTCTTTTTGAGGCTTTCCCACTTAAGTTGCTCGAGGATGCCAGTCATGCTACCCGCCTCTCGGGTGTAATTCCTAGTTACAAACCTAGCTGCACGGTTTTGCACCTTTTCTAACTCTTCCTGAAGACCTTGTGTATAGGGATCCCAGACCGAGCTTCCATATTCGAGGATGGGACGCACCAATGTCTTATAGCCTACTTCTTTCACTTCTTGGGGACAAGAAAACAAATTTCTCCTTAAGAATCCTAGGGTTCTGTTTGCCTTAGTGCAAATATTAATGATATGGGTATTCCATTTCAGATTCAGATTCAGATGTATTTTGTATCAAATTTGGACCCTATTCATGTATACTGCAGAAAAAAGGCTTAGATTAGCTCATGAATTTGCCATTAAGCCCTGAAGAAAATTCAAGACATTAGTATGCTGGGAACATTTGTTCTCTGTTTGATAACAAAAATCAGATAAGCTGGCTTCAGGTAGCTAATGAACTGGGGCTAGCAAACTAAAAGATACTTTCTACCAGAGCAAGGGTTCTGATTGGTTAAAATCAACTGCGATACCTCTTACTGCATTCAAGAAGGGTATGCATTGATATATCGTCTCTGCCTCCGTAACAAAGAGGTTTTCGCTGAATATATTTTTAACAAATCTTAATTATGTTGCTTACAACTAACCAGTTTCATAATTTTGTGATTATTTCGTAATGAAATACGAGGGAGTATACCTTTAAACACACACACACACACACACACACAAACAGTTTTTCGACGTTTTGGCCGGCCGTTTTAGGCATGTCTCAAGAAAAATAACTTACTGCATTCAAGAAGGGTATGCATTGATATATCGTCTCTGCCTCCGTAACAAAGAGATTTTCGCTGAAGATATTTTTAACAAATCTTAATTATGTTGCTTACAACTAACCAGTTTCATAATTTTGTGATTATTTCGTAATGAAATACGAGGGAGTATACCTTTAAACACACACACACACACACACACACACACACACACACACACACACACACACACAGTTTTTCGACGTTTTGGCCGGCCGTTTTAGGCATGTCTCAAGAAAAATAACTATATGGACCTATTTCAAGTGTTTTCTTCACGGCTGTTGAGTCACACTTAGTCTGAATCAAATTTTATGAAAGGCTGTTCCAAACCCATGTCTATGGAATATTGGCACATCTGAACTTGGCATCAAAAGAAGTCAATAAATTTATATTTACTGAAGTTTATTTTTGGTTTAAGTGGCATCAGTGGCAGTGACTGGAACAAAATTTTGACACTCTGAGAAGAAAATGCATGCTGCTGTTGTTTGGGACAATAGCTTGCTTTACACCATTTGGGAACAGCAAAGCACGGAACCCATCGCGTTCGTATTTCCATGAACTCCCGACAAATGAAATTTATCTCTTTTCAGTAAATGTGATAAGGGAAGAAAATCGTCAAAAGCGATTGTTTCTAGATTTAAACAATAAATTTGAACTCTGCTCTTTCAGATTTTACACTGATACACAGATCAGCCCACTCTGGCATAAGCGCAGTCTGATCAGTCTGGCCTCAGCATGAAAGATGAAGAATATATATATGCCGAAAAAGGGGTTCGACGACTTACCGAAATAACCGGAATAACCGAAATACCGAAATAACTACCGAAATACCGGAATAACCGACGATTTACCGAAATAACCTTAGAAAATACCAAAATAACCATTATTAATGTATAAAGTTGTCATTTTATGAGATATTTATAAAATTTCTTTGTATTCATGACTTCTGATGATCATTTTTATTTCAAAATAAATACTAAAATTAATATATTTGTGGGGCCGTTAGTCAATACTGAAAACTCCATTCGGCTAAACCCATATAGTCCATACAATTTAAGGGTTTTTTTCGCTTCTCAATGTAACATCGTATGAATTTCAGACAAATATGAGTTGGAATTTTCATTATTGTCCAGCTCTTGCGACGTGGACGCCGCCCCACTCGAAGAGCCACACGTGAACGAAGGTTAGCTTGTTTCAATGCATTAGCTATAAATACGAAGACAAATATGGAGTTACAATAAGAGGGGGTTAAGCGCTGGCCTGCCGATCTCAGGGGCCCGTGTCCGATTCTCGCTGAAGGTGGAAATATATTATATAGTAAGCGGCGTTCCATTGCATACAGCCTTTCATTATCACCCTCCCATCGACCTGATATGACTAAATACTTTTGGAAAGGTACGTAAAATCGCAAAACATCAATCCATCTCATGTACAAAAGTTTGTGTCAACCTATCATGCGCTCAAATGTTACCGAATTCATTTATTCATGTTCCTAGATTTTACAATGGAATAAATGGCATCTGACTGACATCCCATTTGCCTTTAATTTTACGGGCGCCTGAAACATTTGCAGGTATCATCACACAGAGTAAGATAAAATATGATAGGTATATTGTTTTCATCATACAACCCTTAAAACTGTAAAAGTTCTGTTCAGTCAGCTAACTAGCAACATAACCGTACCGTATCATGATTTCATTGACAGGCGCTCGTAAAAATAATGGTGAAAGACAAGTCGGCCAGATTCCAGTTACTTTACAGTAAAATCTGTGCAATATTTGTACAGTATGTAGCGTTTAATATAAAACTTTTCTGCATGTAGTAACAACAAGGCTAACCATCTTCACGTGTCCTATCTTCAACTGGTGTTCTTTATCTTTTTTCTATATTTATTATTATTTTTTTTATTTATAACATTTTTTTTCATTTTTGGTGATTTCAAAGTATATATATGAATCTTTGGTATTGCATTAATCCTTTAAGTTTTCAAACGTTTTTTTTTTTTTTTTGGTTAAAAAAGCTGCACTTCTGTAGTTGACTTATGTACTTAAATCATGAACAACACCACTAGTTGAAAATAGGAAGAACAGTTTTATAAAACAGTAAATGATTATAAATTTAAACACGAACCGCGTCTCGAGAAAATTATCCACATGACCAGCGGTAAAGCGTTGAAGACTCATCAGCCAAAGTATGAATACAAGTTGATCAAGTTCTTCTCTCTTCGCTGGTGAGACTCAAAGGTAATATATTCATTGTGCAAATAGTTTTACGAGGCCAACGTCTTGCCAAAACTCGATTGAATTTTCACGGCTTATATGGAGACTCTCTAAGTAAGGCCCATACGCACGCACACACACACGCATTCACACATTTTTTTTATATTTCACTTTTTTTTCAGAAAAGAAACAAACGTTCAATTAAGAAACAACCAGTGGGCACAAAAAATTAAAACAACTACGTATCAACGCTTATCAAATGAGTGCTGTGACTCAATCAGCGTTGATAGGACGTAATTTTAATGATTTGCGCCAACTGAACAACTTCAGCATCTTAAAACAACACAGGAAAGTCATTATTTAAACAGGTTTTAAACAAGTGTCTTTGTAATTACACATTTTTGTCCGCGTAAACACGGCGTTCGGCTGTCTCTGTTATTTGATACAACACAGATTTCTTAGTTAAGCAAATATTGGTGAACACATAGTCAAAACTTAAGTTAAAACAATATTCACATATGAGCATCTTAAAACAACACAGCAAAGTCAATATTTAAACATTTTTTCAACCAGTGTCTTTGTAATTACAAGTTCATTTCCGCGTAAACATGGCGTTCGGCTGTCTCTGTTGATACAACACCGATTTCTTAGTTACGCAAATATTGGTAAACACATAGTCAAAACTTAAAACAATATTCACATATGAAAATAATTGAGTTTAACAAATGGAACAGCTCGCCAACTTCGTATCAACGCTGTGATTATGTACCGTTGGCACATCGCTTTTTTCTTAAAAATATACATGGGTATCCCCCAATTCTTCTAAGTTGGAAAAACTCTAGCGGTACTCTGTTTGCTTCCTAGACAACGCTACCTTTCCCGAGGGGTCTACTCATAATGAAAAGAATTTGCTAGTGGGGAGCAAATTCTTTACTTTAAATGTCTATGACTGTTGGAAAGGGTTCACGTTGATACGTCGCTGCTTTTTTATTTCTTGTGAATGGGTACATCGCCATGTGTTTCAACCATTTCCCATCCATCTCAATAGGGGCACTGCTCGTGAAGAAAAGAATTTGCTAATATGGAAGCAAATTCTTTCCTTCAACGGTCTACCACTATTGAAGATAGAGGTAATAGAAAGAAAATAGCGGAGTTGCTTCCCATGCAAAATTACCCATTCACCTTAAAACACAATCAAGTTTTGTTGAAAACGAAGATGTATGTACATGTACATAGCTAATATGGACGTGTCATATCACAAGAAGGAATAAATACACAAACAAAGTATTTTTATTTAGGGTCTTTGTTTAGTTTAACCATATTTATTTGAGAATAAATATGTTTAAACTTAATAAAGTCTCTCAATAAACACGTGTCTCTCTTTTTTTATATATATTCGGCAATGGCACATAGTTAACGCTTTAAGTGTTAATTTGAATGAGAAATTTACTTAAGAAATTTGGTATGCTTCTTTGTGTGATTGAGAGAGAGAGAGAGAGAGAGAGAGAGAGAGGGAGAGACAGAGGCAGGCAACTCATTCATTAAAACTGAAAAGAAGAACAAGTGATGCAATACCTAACCACCGTAAATGAAACGGTGGCATCTCACATGGAGAAAGCGGCGTGTGCATCCAGTTCTACTGTCAGTCATATTCTTACGATAACTTTAAACCTTTGCCTTTTTCACAGTAACGGTTCTCTCGGTTCGCTTCCGTTTTTGTTGTGCAATTTTTCTCCCTTTAGTCCTAGGTGCTACCACATCTGACTGGCCGTCAGTTGTGGTTACAATCCGCTCATTTTTTATTTCGTGCTTTCGAAAGCGACTGAACAGTCTGTTACGCTCTTCGCTGGTTTTGGCAGCCCAGACAGATTTACTAATGCCAAACTTTTTGTGACTGTCAGCTAATTTAAATTCTCCATTTCCCATCAACGCTCGTCGAAGGTCTTTGAACTGCGCATCGACAAGGTCAGCAACGCTACGTATGAAATCTAAGAGAGGTTTAGATTTCCAATCAATGGCATGTTTCAGCACATGATTTATGGACTCGCAATTATTGTTTGTCCAACTTTTATCAACCTACTCAATCGGATCTAGAACCTTTTTTCGAATCAAGTCTTTCAGGCGCTTCTGAAAGTAACGCAAAAAGTTCTTTGAAATGGACTGGCTTACAGTTTATAGGTCTTCACATTTTTCATAAAAAATGATGCTGTCTTCGGCTTGAAGTAGGCCGTCGTCACCAAAAATTTTATCTAAAATTAATTTTTTGTCATACTTATCTACTGCATCGTCGATCAGTTTCTGATTCGCATTTTGTCTAAGGTGACGCGTACACAATACATGCTGTGAATCAGGAAAAGCAGACTTTATTGCATTTACCATAGCTTTTTCATCGTCTGTACCAATGACTAGTTTTGATGTATCAATGTTACCAAGTCTAATTTTCAGGTTTTAGAAAAACTAACAGTATGTTTCATAGTCACTATTATCGTGAATGAACATAGGCCCTATAAACAACGGGGGCTCTGAAGTAGAGTTCCTTAAAACAGATAACTGCTTATAGCAGGTAACTGTTACGTGCATGTCGCACAGATTAAAGGTCTTATCCACTCCTAAAACTGTGTTACCTGAGCAACACAGTTGTTTTATATCATGTAGCTTAAAATCGTTCGTACTTAATTTTCCCTGTTCAAGGTTATGATATTTTATGCGCCTTTGCTTATCCTATGCTCATATTTCTTAATTTTTTTGGCTATTGGTTATTTTGGTATTTTCTTGGTTATTTCGGTGAATCGCCTTATTTCCAAAGTCATTATATATCAACTGTTTTCCACATTATGACATCGATGATATATATTTTTGTTAGAAATTACACTGTCAAAATATATAAAACAAATAAATTTAAATAAAGGTGAAAATGGAATGGAATTAAAACATATTACTCTAATACAACTCTCTATAGTTTGTTAAAATATCGCAAAGAGAATAGCTTGAACGGGTTTTCAAATAATTGTATACATTTACTTTTTACATCCCCTCATGCCCATCATCTGTTATGAACCAAAAATATATATTTTATATTAAACAATCAAAAATGTATAGATTATGTACATGTGGGATAGATGAATAAATGAAATATTATGCATTTAAATGATACGGAATACAAGTTTAAAGAAACCCGGGGACTTTGAAAAAAGGAAACATATACCAGCTCGATAAAAAAAAAAAAAAGCTCTAATATAGTACAAGTCTAACGCAATGAATTAATTTAGGGTAATAATCATTGAAATAGTATATTCTTAGCCAATAATATGATAATCGTGGTTATTTTGGTATTTTCTAAGGTTATTTCGGTAAATCGTCGGTTATTCCGGTATTTCGGTAGTTATTTCGGTATTTCGGTTATTCCGGTTATTTTGGTAAGTCGTCGTACCGCCGAAAAAAGACTGACCAGATCCAACGAATGCATCGGCGCTGGACAGTGTGCCGGCTGCTCTGACTAGTCAGATTATGCGATGTCCTAAGGCCTAGTTTTCGCGACGCCGCTGCATGATTTTTTGGAAAAGCTAATGCTTTGCGCTAAGCTATAAACACTGTTTCTTCCACAAGTTTTGGTATATTTCTTAGGATGCAAAGCCAAATACTTTGCATTGCATTCAGAGTTTTATAAAAAGCAAACGAAATGTGGCCAAGTTCAAGGCACTTGTAAAAGAAAAACGTGCTTTTTAACGGAAATATTAAAAAAAAAAATACATGAATATCAAAATTAGAGTAAAGTTTCCATCGTTATTTTTAGCAGATGAGGCAAATCGAATATGGATAAAAATAGACAAAATCGGACGAGGTATTTGTTTGTTATGTCTGTGAAGTAAATAATGAAGAAATGCTGTCTCAAACCGGAACGAACTTTCCGATCTCTTTGGCTTAATTGCTGCCCTAAAAAAGTTTAGAACGAATCGTTGCAGTACACACTCACTGTGTACACACTCTCCTGGTATTTTCCGACTAAGCGTGACGTATCGTTTCTTCCGATAATAACTCGGTATCACTAAACCACATGAATACTGGCTTGCGCTCGAAAGCGCAAGCCAAAATCATAGAACCGCATTAGGTGTTACTAAACACCCAATGACGTCGAATAGTACAAAAGTAAAAGACATGTACATGTTGTAGTACTTAAAACATCTACCATAATCTAAGAACGCGGCCCGGCGTCAAGTATATGGTTTAGAGAGGATTAAGTCTAGTGAGATTAGTCCAGATAAAGCATCCATCCATCCAAGGTTTAGAGAGGATTAAGTCGAGTTAGACTAGAAAGAAAGAAAGAAAGATATAGTCCTGTTAAAGCAGCCATCCATCAATCCATCCATCCATCACGTCTTAACCCCCGAGGGGGACGTCAGGCGTCAGTGCTGAAGGGGGTTAGCTGAAACAAAAGCTAAGAAAGAGGGGCGGGGGGGGGGGAATGAGTTTGTACAGTGCCAGAAGATTGTTATTATAGTTAAAAGATAAAAACAGAAGCTGGTGTATAGGAAGAGACATGGATCATCTGGCAGACAGCACTGCTGAACTGCCCCAAGGTTGGAAGGACCGGTATATGGGCTGGTGGGGCATTCCAATGAATAATAGACCTTGGGAAGAATGCGAACCTGTGATAGCCTTTTATAAGCCTCATGAAAATGATGAAAAAAGTCTCTCAGAACTTTGGCAGTCATGCAGTTGAAAGGATTCCCAAAAATAGCACTATTTGGATATTAGGAGATTTTAACATGCCTGACACAGATTAATCATAGGAAAATTGTAGTGCCAGAGAAGCGTTTTAAGCCTGTTTTTGGTCAAAATTTCAGATTTCAAACTTGATATTGAAAGCCAGTTTTGACATACTTTATGCCATATTTTGCTTCAATTTCAGCTTATACTGGTACTGGACCTGGCATGCAAATATTTAATCAAAGATTGTGCAGGGCTTCTATTAACTTTCAGATTCTGGAAGCCCCAGACTCCCTACCCCTCAAAGTTGGAAGTCCCGCAGAAAAATCTAGGAAGTCCAACTTTTTTTCCACGCAACGGCTGTCGAAAGTTATGGAGGAAATATAGTACTGTTATATTAAACTCAAATTGCTTTTTTTTCAGCTTTAGTTTCAGAGCTCTAGTCAAGGGGGTTCAGAGGGTGATTTTTATTATTTACTAAAAATATGTTATAGGCACTCATTTCGCCTTGACCAGGAAAATCTAATGATTATCCAAGACATATATTTTGGTGAGAAAGATAATTATCCCAAATTATCATCAGACATTTCTTATCTATAGCCCTGTGTTTGTACACTTACTTATGGCTGCAGTATATCTGCATTGCTGCAGTATATCTGTAGCAAAAAAAGTTCTGAAATGGCGCTGAGACCGTAATGATCATGAAAGTAGGACAGATTGATATGTTGCTTAACGTCCACGGTAAACAACTATGGTCATGGCGGGATGGTCAGTTAACCTAACCACACTATTCCTGGGCAGGCTTAGACCTCCTAAGCGGTTAACCAGTACTAAGTGCACATACTTACGCTAGGAACTGACAACTGCCTTTCTTGAATCAGCGGAAGGAGAAACGAAAGTATGTGGCCAGACCGGGTGTCGAACCCAGGGCCTCTGACTTATGAGGCAGGCGATTGCACTACGCGGCCCGGCCGAAAGTAGGAAGTGCCACTGTGGGTTACGGAGATAAAATGTGAGATGTAAATTAACCGGAGTTGGAAAAAATTCTTGATTCCGTCATCTTCAATAATGATTCAGACACATATAAAAATAAAAAAAAACTGTACACCTTTGTAAAGCACAAACGAACTGAAAACTTGGGAATTGCTCCGTTGAAGGCAGGTGGAATGACTTTCACAGATTCGACACAGCAAGCTACAATTTTAAACAAACAGTTTGAGTCTGTTTTCTCAAAACCTAAAGCCCTGAGCTTAAAAATACTTGCATAGTTAAAACTCTGGTACCATGGCCTCAACCCTACAAACATTAAACAAATGCATGAAATCTCTGTTACCATTAATGGTATTGAGATACTTTTGAAAAATCTAAACCCAAATAAAGCATTGGGCCCGGATGAGATTTCCTCCAGATTATTATGGAGCTGCATTATGAAGTAGCACCTATCTTAAAAAAAATATACTGAAGTTCTTTACAGACCGGTATTGTCCCTGGCGATTGGAAATCTGCTCTTGTTGCGCCTGTCTATAAAAAGGGTCTAAAACATAAACCAAGTAATTATAAACCCATATCTTTAACGTACATAGCTTCCAAATGGATGGAACATATCCTAGTATCAAATATTATGAACCATTTTGAATCAAATGATCTTCCAACACGGCTTTCGATCTAAACACAGATGTGAAACTCAGCTTATCAGTGTTTTACCCAAGAATATTTTGATAACTTAGAATCTGGTAAGCAGACAGATTTAATCGTCATTGACTTCAGTAAAGCCTTTGACAAAGTCGACCACAACTTACTGATTTACAAATTTTTCAATCTCGGTTTTAATCTAAAAACAGTTTCTTGGATCAAATCTTTTCTCCAAAATAGAAATCAGTCACTTGTTGTCGAAGGCAAATAATCTCCATCAGTACCAGTTATGTCAGGTGTCCCCCAAGGCTCTGTCACGGGGCCCTGTCTCTTTCTAGCATAAATCAATGACCTGCCTGATTCACTGAAAGTAGAGCTCGTCTGTTTGCTGATGATACAATAGTCTATTTAACTACATGTATAAATTCTCAATCAGATCCTGAAATTCTCCAGAACGACCTACAAAAACTTTATCAGTGGGAAGCAAACTGGTCAATGGAATTTAATCCAGACAAATGTGAAGTGATCAGAGTATCTAAAAAGAAACAACCCATGATTTTTCCTTATAAACTTCATAATACAGACTGAAAATGCAACATATTTGGGAGCAACTACCAGTCAAGATTTTAATTGGAAAACACACTTAGAAAATGCCTCCAATAAAGCAAACAATACCCTGAAATTTATAAAAAGAAATATCCAGACCTCAAATCAGAAACTAAAAGAAACTGTATTCAACACCTATGTACTCCCTCAGCTTGAATACTGCGCCCCAGTCTGGCATCCGTGGCAGAATACTCTTAGTTATAGAATTGAAAGAGTGCAAAAAGCAGCAGCTAGATATGTATTAAACAATTATAATTTTACCAGTTGTGTGACTGAAATGCTCCAATGCTTGAATTGGCAAACTCTAGAACATAGAATAATTCAAACTTCCCTGATCATCCTGTATAAAATTAAGTTGCACCTAGTTGCTGCTGATCATCATCATCTCACTGAAACCAGAAATTTAAATTTTCTAGTACACTATTCCAGGACCCAGTATCATAAAAACTCTTTCTTTCATAGAACTGTCAGATATTGGTATAATCTTCCTTATAGTGTCGAGGCCAGCTCCGGCTTAAGTGAGTTCACTGCTTGACTGGCTACTATCAGTTATTCTAAAGTACAGATATGCTTTTATGTTTTAACCGTAAATATTTGTAGTTCTTTTAATCAGCACTCTTTTAAGTTTTCACTTCTCTTTTGCTGTTTCCCGACTGCACCTCCCAGTAATAATCAGTAATTGATTGTTGGGAGTATGAAGTAGATGTAGAGTGGGAATCTGTCTGTACGAAAGTGGATGGATATGTCTTGGTAGCTTAGTATTTCGTGTGAGGTACTGGGATTCGGGAAATTCTGAAACGGTAAGGCCGCTGTACTTACGAATTGTCTCATCCCCACTTGCAGGAATAGCAAAACTCCTCATTTTGTCCAATTTACAGTCATGCTGAGTTAGAACATTTATCTGGTAACCCCTGTAGCTGTCTCAAACATTTTCTTAGATTTTTTTCCAGTTTTTCAATGTCCGTTTTTTTGAGTTTTTTTTAACTTCAAGGCCATACGTGGGTCTTGCAACATTGTACGTAGTCCAAATGTAGGCACAAACCAACTGTGCCAAACCATTTCCAGCATGCAGCCTTGCTCCCATCACTGAATATGGAGATTTTCTTGCCAAACTGGTTTTAGCTCACCTGACCCAGTGGCTACTGGGGAGCTCATAGGATGGGAAGGCTCCGTCCTCGTCCGTCGTCCGTCCGTCCATAATTTCAAACGACTTCTCCTCTGAAACCACTTAGGCTATTGTAACCAAATTTCATATGTAGCCTTCAGGGTTTATGGTAACGAAATGTTGTCCAAATGGTCCTGGTCACATGACCAACATGGCCGCCATGCCCATATATGGTAAAAACCTAAAAAAATCTTCTTCTCCAGAACCAAAATGGAATGGCCTTTAAACTTGGAATGTAGTTTCGGGTACGCGAGTACTACCAAGGTTGCTCAAATTATGACCTTGGGTTGACCTTGACCTATTTTTACGGTAAGATCAAATTTGCTTCCTTGTGCTTTTACATGGCAAAATGCTAAAACATAAGATATCTTGGAAACAGTTGAAGATTTTGGGCTAAAAATTGGTATAGTCATCTTAATGAGTACAAGAAGATTTGTGAGAATGAGGAGTCAAGGTCATTCTTTGACTTTTGACCCAGGTCTCTCATATTTCCACAACTTCAAACATCTCCTCAAAAGCCAACGGGCCAATCGTCACCAAATTTCATATAGAGTCTCCAGGGGTTGATCGAACAAAAATTTGTTCAAACGGTCCAGGTCACATGCCACCCCCATATATGGTAAAAATCTTCAAAAATCTTCTCCAGAACCAATAGATCAATGGCCTTGAAACTTGGTATGTAGCATAAGGTACCCGACTACCACCATGGTTCTTCAAATGATGACCTTGGGTTGACCTTGACTTTTTTGCGGCAAGGTCAAATGTGGGAATGCTAGAACATAGCATTTCATGGTAAGTTTTGAAGATTATGGCCTAAAAATTGGTATATACAGTCGTCTTAATATGGTCATGAAGAGCTATGAGAGCAAAAGGTCAAGGTTATTCTTTGACCTTTGACCCAGTTCTCTCGTACTTCGACGATTCCAAAAATCTCCTCAAAAGCGACTAAGCTAATTGTAACCAAATTTCATATAAAGTCTCCAGGGGTTGATAGAACAAAAATTTGTTCAAACGATCCAGGTCACATGATCAACATGTCAGCCATGCCCATTATGGTAAAAAGCTTCAAAATCTTCTTCTCCAGAACCAATAGACCAATGGCCTTGAAACTGGGTATGTAGCATAAAGTACTCTAGTACTACCAAGGTTGCTCAAATGATGTTCTTTTGTTGACCTGGACCTTTTTGCGGCAAGGTCACAAACGGGAAAATGCTAGAACATAACATTTCATGGGAAGTTTTGAAGATTTTGGCCTAAAACTGGTATATACAGTTGTCTTAATGAGGTCATGCAGAATTATGAGTACAAGAGGCCAAGGTTATTCTTTGACCTTTGACCAGAGTCTCTCATATTTTGACATTTTCAAACATTTCCTCTAAAGCCACAGGGTCAATTGTAAACAAATTTCATATAAAGCCTCCAGGGTTTGATGGAACAAAAAATTGTTCAAACGGTCCAGGTAACATGACCAACATTGCTGCCATACAAAAATTGATTGGGTTGATGATACAAAACTTTTTTCAAATGGTCCAGGTTACATGACCAACATGACCGCCATATCCATTTATGGTATTAACCTTTAATATTTTCCTTCTCCAGAACCAATACACGTATGGCCTTGAAACTTGGTAAGTAGCATGGAGTACTAGAGTACTACCAAAACTGTTCAAATGATGACCTTGGGTTTACCGTGACCTTTTTTGCGGCATAGTCAAATATGGGAAAATGCTAGAACATAAAATTTCATGGAGAGTTTTGAAGAGTTTTGCCTAAAAGATTGTATATACGATTGTCTTAATGAGCACATGAAGATTTATCAGTGCATTCTTTGTCTTTTGACCGTAGACTCATATTTTGACTATTTCAAACATAAGGAAAAGCCACTTTGCCAATTGCCCAGGTGAGCGATTCAGGGCCCCATGGCCCTCTTGTTCATCTATATTTACTTTATTTGAAATGTCTCTGTGTATACCCAGGTGAACGGTTGATTTTTCACACTTGATAGGTTTATTTTATTGTTGAACTTCATTCTGTTCTACTCTTTTGGTCATTTTGGAATAAACTAGTGGTCCACTTTTGTTGGATGTATAATGTATTTATCTTGGTTGGAGAAATCTCCACTATCGTCTGAGACTCATTGAAATGTACTGCATTTCGTCCCTGCTGTTGGACAGCATTGCGAGGTCATCCGCAACGGTTATATGCGGTACCCTCATAGCTCTTATTGTCGCCCCTGAGTATACTTGTCTTCAGTCTGGACCAGCAGCATGTTGTTATACCGATGTCGAGAAGACACCCCCTTGTTGCACGCCCTGGCGTATGGCGAATGGAGAAGACAGATGCCCTTCCCATTTCACCGATGATGTCATTTCTCTATACAGATCCCGTCGTAACATCCAGTCGTTTCCTCTAATCACATCCAAATACAGTTTACGCAGCAAAATATCATGATCGACGACATCAAAGGCTTTTTAGACATCCAAGGTTGCAACGAATTTCTTTTCTCATTTTGAGACTCATTAAACTTTGATATGATCATAGCTGCACCCATATAGAAGAACTTCCCGAAGAGAACCCTCTCTGACATTTGATTGAGTTTTATGCAATATCTGATTATGTCTTTGATTAAAAACATGTTCAAGAATTTTCAAAACTACCAGAGTGACAGTTATTTTATGATAGTTCGCTAGATAAGATTTTTCATTTCTTTATATACAGATGTCAGAAGTCCTTCCTTCAAAACAGGGAACACTTTCTTATTTATAACCATATAGATCAATAATGTAAGAAGATGATTTGATAACGTCTTGTCACCAAATTTATTAGCTACTAGTCAGATCAAAAATATTCGGGGCCTTATCATTTTTCAGTTTCCGCAAATCCTCATTGAACTCCTTTATAGCGATTTTCGTAATGGGCACGTCCGATTCGGATACAATTTCTTTACTATACTAAATATCACTTTTTACTAGGTCTTTGTGTTTTATCGTCAAAATTTTCACATTGAAGTGGAGTGGCTAATTCAGCATAATTTACCAATTTATTAGAATTTTATGAAAAAAAAAGTATGATATAAACTCAGTGAAATTGGGTGTTAAGTCCAGCTTTATCCTTTTCATCTTACTGCACTTAGTGATTGGAATACACTTCTTTCTTCACTCGTTTTCTCTAGTGAAGCTTCTGATAATTTATTTATTGAATCAGGCCCGGATCCAGACCACCCCATACTGGTGGGGCTCTGGATAACTGGTGGGGCTGGGAGGTGTCGATATGTATTTTGGAAGGGAGGGGGCGGGGGAGAGGGGTTGAAATATGACATAATAAGGGACAAATTTGATGAGATTTTTTATAATGTCTTTTTTGGCCTTGAAATGTATGTTGTGATATCTCATTATAATCGCCTCGCCAAGGCGATTCTAATGAGATGTCACAACATATATTTTAATCTAACCGGACCCAGGTGGCGCGGCTGAAGCCCCAAAACCCACCCCCTGGATCCGGGGCTGTAAATTATGAATTTTGTTTATGACAATTCGAAAATTACTTCTATAACTTAATATAATATATAAGATGTTGTATTCTGTAAAACCGATATTTGGATTACTAATTAGGATAATCATAATGCTCTAATTGATAATATTTCTATTAGATATTAGATATCTAGTGTTTTATATATTATAAAAGATAAATTATATCTAAGATATCTCAGAAAGCATAAATACATGTTATTTGACAATAAAACTATCTTATATATTTCAATATATGCTATCTCATTTATAAAGATATTTGATATATTGTGTTAGATATTTAAATACTTAATAATATATCCTTTTGGCAGTTGAGTTATCATGCTCATAATCATATAAGGTTGTTATTAAATAGACTAAAATGAAATATTAGTTATCTGATTTCGTAAAGCAGGCATCTTTTATGAAATACCAAATACCCCAGTTGAAGTATAAATAGCTTACATACTATATATAATACCTTATTTACTGCATAAGATACCTTACCTAAATCAAGACAGCTAATATTATATATATTATGGATTGTATCACATATTTTCTGTATTAAATGAGATATCTACTGAACTTTATAAATTGTTTTAATGGTTTGGCTTAGGGACAAGTCATTTATTATCAGGTGGGGGCCGGGTACATTTAGGGGGGTGGGGTCGGATTTCTTTTTGGTGATGTACTGGGGGGTCGGAAATACAAAAAGCCATGGAGCAGGGAGGCAGGGGGGGGTCATATATTTTTTTCGGCATATTGGGGGGTCAGAGTTCTTCCATCAGTCTTCATTTTTTTAAACGTCTCAGCTTCTGGGGGTTGGGGGGGTTCCAGACCCCATTACTTCTATTCTTGCAAACTCACTCTCGAGCTTAAAGGTAGGTTCCTGGACTAGCGATAACAATTATGTTCACAAAATAGTTTCGTCTTTTTCTGAGCAGTATTGAATTCTCTTATTTTTCTGAATTTGTTGCTACTGAGAAACTCGTCAGATGTTGAAGAAAATAGTTTTTTTCCCCTTTGGTTTATTTTCTTTCGTTGGAATTCCAGTTCTAAAAATAACTATGTTTATTATGTCTATAAGTGCGCAATTTCTGATGCCATTCTCCAAAGGTCAATTTTCCCTTGCCGTGAGCTCTCCTATAGGTCCTGGCATGGCGAATGGGTTAAAACTATCCCAAAATGCAATGCAGCATGAGGTCAGCTGCGTTATCTATTTTTGGCGCGAACTAAAAATAGCGCTAACTGGTGTGCAAAGCAGAGTTAGGAAATCCCTTGCAAAACAACTTTTCTAATATTTTTTGATTTACACTTTTTAGTGAAACTTATTCATTCCGTTTTATAAGTGCTTTCCAACAACTTGGATGAAAGATCATCAAAATTATGATGCATTCCAAAGTACAGGAACCTACCTTTAAATACATTTATGAAAATGACACAAAAAACTTGGGCCGCTTCATATCCAAAAATGATATTTTTCAATAATTTCTAGTAAGACAGTATACAATTGTCTATAAATCATGTCGAGAAGATGATTTTTGTTAGTCATTAAATTTAATGCCGGCGTTTGTGATATCAGCTCTCCATTTGCCATGTCATCAGCAAACCTATTGTGGACTGCGCCCCCAGACCCCCTCTCAATTACTATTATCAACAGTTTTATTGATGTCACAGGGTAAAGGTTAGGTATAACATAGACTTGTACTGCCTTGCGGTACAAGCCGGCTTTTATAGCGACGTGGTAGAGTGCGAGACTGTAGATCGAAGGGTCCCCGGTTCGATCCTCGGCCCGGGCGTGAGATTTTTAAGTCCGTGACAAACGGCGCCCAACGTAAATGACCAACATGTGCATTAGAACTCTAAGTCTCATTTCCAGTGATTCTTGTACTCCTGAGAATTCGAGGACGAATTCAATATGGAGGGGGAGAATGTCACAGGGTAAAGGCTAGGTATAAAATACTCTTGTACGTACTGCCTTGCAGTACAAGCCGGCTTTTATAGCGACGTGGTAGAGTGCGAGACTTTAGATCGAAGGGTCCCCGGTTCGATCCCCGGCCGGGACGATTTTTTTAAGAGTCCGTGTTATTGAACATTCATCATCAACAGATTTCTGGATTGCCATTCACAGAAAAGAAAAATGCTAATTATGCTGACAAAATTTAAAGACCAATAATCTGCATGATTGATCAATCTGTCAGAATAAGAAAATGTTCTTTGTGTGTTATGATACTGGTTTGATTGAGGTTAGTGTGACAATAAAAAAATAAAAAAGTAATACAGTGTGTATGTGAAGGGTAGTTGGGGAGTTGGGATGGTGGTGGGGATGATGGTGTATGTGTGTGTATGGGGGGGGGGGGGGGGGGGAGGTCATGAACTTTTTGTCACCTATCGGGGGGAAGGGGGGGGGGGTCGGAGAAAAATTCTGGTAAGACTTGGGGGGGGGGGGGGAGTCGGAAAATTTTTGGTGACTCATATGAAAATGTATCCGCCCCCCCCCCCCTGTTTATAAATGACTCGTCCCATAAGGCACAAACTTGACATGTAAAACATAGCAGCGAATATACCATCTACTAGGTCAGGGCTAGTGGATATCAGAAAGTCTGTCAGAAATATGTCTGCTTGATGTATCTTCAGTAAACTATTCAGATTCAGATCTGAACAAATCTATAGACTTTAGCCAATGGGGGTTCTCCCAGGGAATCAGGACAACTCGCCCCAAAGACAACTCGCCCCAAGACAACTCGCCCCACAAAAATCTCGCTCCAAGACAACTCGCCCCACTTTCAGAAGACAACTCGCCCCACATTCTCAGACACTCACCGTACTTGAATATCTACGTTCTTGTCCCAGATCCAGAACAGATGTCGCCCCAGTTTTGTATACTTCGTCCTGAAATTAAACTTGGACACTGGGAAGTCGACCTGTCACTTGAGCCTATGAATAGGCTTATTTCTATACAGAGAGCTATGCTGAGTAGTTCAAGTTGTTCCGTCATAGGGAACAGTAGATGTCTCCAGCCGTTCATTGTTCGAAAATGACTTGATCGTTTTTATGTTGATAATTACACTGTTATTTGAAGCGTAATTGTTATCAAACTGTGGCTGTGAGGCATGCTATATATATTCATTAATGCTTATTAGTATTTGTTGTCCCCTTAAGCGCCTAACGGGACAGGGTTTTAACATATTTACGGGAAGGAATAGAAACCGGGACCCGGGACCAAATTCCGGGACCAAAATCCGGGACCAATTTTCGTTGGCATTAAAATTGTACTAAAGATGCTAATAACGAGCTGAAAATTGGACCATAAATAGATTATAGTCTCTTCTGAAAAATGCATATAAAGATTTTATAAAAATTTCGATATTTATTGAAATTTTAACAAAAATACAGGACCACGTCGAGCCTTTTCGACCCGGGACCAGTTTTTGCGGGAGTGACGATGTCAAGCAAATCTCAATTTTTTCCTACAGAAACATTTTAAACCCCAATATTTTTACATTTCGTCATCTGTAAACATACCAAAGAAGATAAAAAAATAAAAAAATATGAAATTTATCTGTAATTTTTGCGAAAAATTCGACCCGGGACCAACCCGGGACCAAAATCGTCATTTGTTTATTGTGCGATGTTGACGATGTCAATGAATTTTTAATTTTCTTCTACATTATCGTTTAAAATCTCATTGTTTTACTTTGTGTCATATCTGTAGATGCCACAAAAGACGAAAATGCAAAAATTTGTAAAATATATCCCTTATTTTGAGAGAAAACCTACCTGGGACCAAATGGTCATTTTCTGCGACTCAGACATTGTCTTGGTACGTTGCCATAGAATCTGAACATTCCACAAAAGCAGAAATTGATCCGCTTCTAAAATAAATGAGGAATGCTCTTGGGTGTGTGAAAAGTGTATGAAAGAGCATTTCTTCAATGTCAAATGAATATAGGTTTGTTGGGATGACGATACTAAAATAAATATACTATTCAGGCAGCAAATAACCTTTTCAAAAAACATATTTCATAATTTTGTCCCGAGCTGGTCCCTGGTTAAATATGCCTATCAGCAGGTCTTACCAAGACAAAATTAGACAATTGTTATAGTTTTGGCATGTTTAGAACCTTGCACAAGGTAAATAAGGACTATCAAAAAGTTATTCCTTATCAAAAATTAAGAAATACATGACATCGTCAGCTTTTTAATGACGACTTTGGTCCCGGGCAGATTTATTCGTAGCATTTTGGTTAAATATCTCGATTTCTTTTTTTTTTTTTTTTTTTTTTTTTAATTTCTATTTCTTTGGAATCTCTACATACGAGTAAATGTAAAACTGATGGGATTTTAAGCGTTTATAGAGACAAAAACTGAAATTTCCTTCACATCGTCTACGAAACAAATGACGATTTTGGTCCCGGGTTGGTCCCGGGTCAAATTTTTCGCAAAAATAGTGGATAAATTTTGCTTTTTTAAAAAAATCAATCTTCTTTAGTATGTTTACATATGACGAGATGTAAAATAATTTGGGTTTAAAATGTTTCTGTAGGAAAAAATTGAGATTTGCTTGACATCGTCAATACCGCAAAAACTGGTCCCGGGTCGAAATTGCTTGACCTGGTCCTGTCTTTTTGTTAAAATTTCAACAAATATCGAAAGTTTTATAAAATCTTTATATGCATTTTTCAGACGAGCCTATAAACTACTTATGGTATAATTTTCAGCTTTTTATTGGCATGTTTGGTACAATTTTGGGGCCAACAAAAATTGGTCCCGGATTTTGGTCCCGGGTCCCGGGCGTTGGTCCCGGTTTCTATTCCTTCCCCATAGTAGTAGTAGTAGTATATAAATTCTGCCACTTGAGGCACACCTCCAAACTGGAGTCTTCTTGAGTTTCTCTCACAGGGACTATATTTACGAGGTAGGGCAAGCTGTCTTTGAGGCGAGGTGTCTCAGAATGTGGGGCGAGTTGTCACCTGAAGGTGGGGCGAGTTGTCTTGGGGCGAGTTGTCTTAGGGCGAGTTGTCTTTGGGGCGAGTTGTCCGTAATTCTCTCCCAGCATTGGAGGGAATTTCTCTACCAGTACTTTGCGGGCGGGTACTGATATTTACCATTCAGCTCCAGGGGTTCCCACGTGACAATCAAAATGGCAGCCTCCATAAAAACACAGATGTGGAGAAAATTAAAACGAAATATATCTCCCAGCAAATGGGTCATATATGTATTTGATTCACATTATCCACTGCCTGTTATGGCACTGTTGCTGTTAGCAGAAATCGTTGTGAACTTGTTTGTAATTTTAAAGATCAAATGTAAGTAATCAACATAATTGCCTGTGTATCATATTTTGGAATGGTACTAGTTGTCGTCAGAGTAATGTAAAACGTGGCTGTAAAATGTTATAAATGTTGTTGAGCATACTTTATTTATTTGAAAGTCTGAAATCATTGATTCAATATTTCAGAGTAATAGGACCATGGTGAGCTTCTTTTTTGTCTCCATCATGTCAGAAATGAATGTCCATATGGCTTAGAGAAATCAGAATCAGAATTGTTTACTGGTGATATGTCAAAGGACAATCATTCACCAGGAATTCACCTGTCCAATCAGGTTGCATGGGCTTTCGCTTCTGTGTCACAAGTGCAATTTATTGAATGCAAGAATTTCAGCAGACAATATTCTGTACATTATATTGACTAAATGCTGTGATGAGCCGTCTCATCTGGATTTTTACTGTTTTCGATGGCATGTCCGAATTTACCCACTGTCTGAATTTACCCAACTCGACCCTAACTGAAATCTTAATTATTGTCAAACTCAGATGTATGTGCTTTAGCATCTCATGATTTTGTTTTTGCAAATATGAATGCTCTATCTTTTAATTTTTTTTTCCGTTCATAAATTTTTAGTTCTGTTTTTTTTTTTTTTTTTTTTTTTTTGTTAATTCTAAATTTAGCACCCCACACAAACTGCTAATGGTAAGATATGATTGAGTTGATAGAGCTAATGGCAAGTGCCATACTAATTCCATTAGACTATTAGATGTTTTTCCCCCATCAAAACAGCCCAGTAACTCTAGATATGAGCCGCGACATGAGAAAACCAACCAACCAATGGCATGTGCGCCCTGTGAAAACTCAAATCAGCCTGGGCATCCGCCTAGTCTGAGCAGAGTTGTTGCTGTCGACAGGGAGATAGTTTAGACTCTTAGCTACCTTTTAAGCGCACAGTGAAGACTGATCAGACTGAGCAGATGCCTAGGCTGATCTGAGCCTTCGCTGGGTGCATGTGCCGCTTTGTTGGTTTTGTCATGTTGTGGCTCATATATCTTTAGATAGGATGGATATATCTAGATTTTTGGGATTGTTTTGAAAAGGGAAAAAACATCTTATATAGGAGCTTAATAATGCCTGATTTACATATAAGGGGACATTTTGGAAAGGGAGATTTCCTGGTCTTATTTGCAAATTAATATGGTATGACAATTGACTTTATGTGTGTTGCAGCTCATGTGTATATATACCATATTAATATGGCTATGACGTGGTTATCCACTCTGCATTGCTGGCAAATATATAAATTAGTCTTGTTTATTCTGCTGTAAGATAGGATTTTCCCATCTGAAACAATTAAAAAAAACTACAGCCATCTTATAAAGGAGGTATATACAATCAACTCTTGAACATCTCAAACACTGATATTTTAAAGTCCCTCTTGTATCAAAGATTAAAGTTTGGACACATTTCCTGTTTTATTCCCAATTCAACTCTGGATATGCAGAGTATCAAACTATCGATATCTCAAAGAAAATTTTCTGTGACCAGATATCAGTAGTTCGGGATGAATTTCGACTTTGAGATATCGAGAGTTGACTGTATATCAATTTTTTACGTAGTTTTGGAGTGGAAAACCTGCCTTATAACCAAAATACATGTGGTATCAGAGCTCTAGAGAAGAGGGAGCACTTGGTGAAAATTTGGGATAATTTTTGTTAATTCTGGATAAAAACATATGTTGTGACCCCTCATCTGAACCGTCTCGACCAGAAGGTTCAGATGAGGACTCACAACATATGGTTTCAATCACGGTTGGCAAAATGCCAGCAAATATGAGTATTTTCCATGTCGGCGGTATTTACAGGTAAATACTGGCAAATACTGGAAAATACTGGCAAATACTGGAAAATAGAATTGACCAGCCTGGAATTTATACAATAACCTACACTCAAAATCCATAGGGGTATTTCAGTTATACTGGTCAACTGACTTAATAATTATACTTAAGTTTAACAATTGTATCTACTTATTTATTTAATAAATTATCTAGTCAGTGAAATTTTGAACTTTGGGAAAAAAATAGCCTGTTTCAAGGCCGTCGTCGCCGGTCCGGCAGATCCGTCGAGCGCCGGTGACCACCTTTTTGGTCAAGTATGCTATCTGCTGCACCACTTTTTTCTTTTCAGCCGATTTTAGCTCGCCTGAACGAAAGTTCAGGAAGAACTATTGTTGTCATCCTGGCGTCGGCGTCCGCGTCCGCGTCCGGATTGGATGTTTTGGTTAAAGTTTTTTAAAGACCTATATCTCCTTAACCCATGGATGGATTCTTTTGATACTTGCACTGTAGTTAGATATTGGTCCAAGGTTTAACAGGGTACCACCCCCACCCCCCTCAGTGACCTTGTTGTCAAGGTCATGGACTTAGAAAATTGGGAGTTTTTTGTACTGGATGTTTTGGTTAAAGTTTTATAAAGCCCAATATCTCCTTAACCCATGGATGAATTCCTTTGATACTTGCATTGTAGTTAGATATTGGTCCAAAGTTTTCCAAGGTACTACCCCCACCCCCCTCAGTGACCTTGATGTCAAGGTCATGGACTTAGAGAATTGTCTTTTTATTGATTGGATGTTTTGGTTAAAGTTTTTTAAAGACACATATCTCCTGAACCCATAGATGAATTCTTTTTATATTTGCACTGTACCTAGATATTAGTCCAAAGTTTTACAGAGTACTACCCCAACCCCGCTCAGTGACCTTGATGTCAAGGTCAGGGACTTAGGAAATTTGGTCTTTATTAAAGTTTTCTAATTGCATACCGATTCATAATGCCTGGCAGAGATTTAGTTTACACTTGAACTGATGTTAGACACTTTTTTGAGCTTTTACAAAACACTATATACTTACCCCACTGGGTGAACTTGAAGTCAAGGTCATTGACTTTTAATCTTGTCTTAAAGATTTTGGTTAAAGTTTTATATTTATGAAGACATAATTTCACAGTGCCCCGATGGACTCAGTCGATACTAATTTTTGGACTGATGTTAGATAATGGTTCAAAGTTTTGGTACATCAAAGCCCCCCCCCCCCCCCCCCCCCCCTTCTTTGAGCTCTAGCTTGTGGACTTTGAAGTTTCATGTGGATTTTTTTTATTTTAATTTTCATTTTAAAACTCATTTCTGAGATAGCTTTTGTTTATAAATGTGTTGTCATTATGGACATGCTTGCCTGAAGTTTTATGCATAGCAGTCCACACCACTATAACAACTGTGTGATGGGCAAGCACCTATTCAGGCGAGCTATGCTGTCAGGCGACAGCTCTTGTTTCTTTCGTGCTTACCTATGATTTTATTGAATCGCATCATCAAAAGTGCCGCAATGAAATTATGAAATTTCGATGAAATTATCAATGACGCTCGTTCATCAATAAACCTGGCTAAGGTGTGAAAACATGCATTCACACACCGTGCAATACACTGCAGTTATTATAATCACTATAATAACACCTGCTTGATTAATTTCATAATCGTTGAAGGATTATTTTCAGTGGACGATTTAACAAAGACTTGATAAACTCTTTCATCCAGAATGTATTAAAGAACTTCTTCGCTTTGATATTTTGTATGCCAACAATGGTATGAAAACAAAATACAGCGGCATGTTTTTCTCGGCGCAACAGAAGAAAGTTTTATTCCCCTCAAATTATTTTTCTAATTATTCTAAATCAAAGAACATATCGGGCGGCAAAGTATGAATAAAACACTTTGAATTTGCATGAATGAGCATTCAACCATAAGACAGCTCATGGCGTTTCATGAATGAGCATTCTAAGACCTGAGACTGTACCGTAAGTTCCATGTCAATGTTGTTATTCCATTATGGATATACAAGTGCCGCTTGTTCCAAATCAGCCCAAGACTTTTCGGTTCCCACAACATACATTTGGTGTAAAAAAAGCCGGAGCAGAGAAGTTTTCAGCCGTCGTGGTTTGACAGTAAGCCATGGCTTCATTATGATGAAGCAAAAGATCTCGCGTTTTGTCATCTCTGTATGTTGGCCTATTGGCAAATAAAACAAACAAACAAAAAAAAAACTATAGTGGGGATTATATCTGTATCAGGCTTAATTTTGCTTGAACGCAGAAATTGATGCCAGTGGCTGATGAGACTCGCAGAGGGCCCAAATAGTTGTTAAAGATCTTGAGTCTTACGTTTGTTCTTTTTTGTATTTAACTAGCAAAACTTAGTGACCAAAACAACTGAAATTTGGCCCCAAATGCACCCAAAATACATTTAAAACGCACATAGAGACGCCCATAAAATGAACCCCCTTACGATAGGGGGTAATCCCCCCTCTCGTGCCTTCGGCACTCGCTGCTATCCTTCGCCGGACCAGTTTTCACTACACGGCGACGGGCTTGTGTTTTGTAGCTGGACATTTCTCTCTGTGGGCTTGGAGTCATGGAGCTTTGGCACTATTTAAACTACTGTTTTGCAGTCAATACATCTGGCACGGGTCTTGTTGTCTTGGTCAACAACAGCATAGGATCTTTTGGCTTATGGTGAATAGTAGTTTGGTAATGATGTGTGATGGTCCAGCTTTAGGACTGATTATGACAAATTATTATCTGACTGCTATAAATGTATTCAAGAGCTGAAGCCATACTATAGCTCAAGCCATACCAATAACACCTCTCTGTAACTTCACCTTGACTAATTGTCTAACCTTTGTATAAAACAGATAACCATTCAGATTCGGACAACTTATTGTTTCCATCCTTGCCCCAAGCAACACTCTGCTCCCTTAAATAAACATTGTTTTGAAACTTGTTGTTTTAACAATTTAGACATTGTCTTGCAAATTTGGTGTCACAGGTTACTGGCAAGGTACACATGTGAATTTACCTGTAATTTCTTACCTGTATTTTTATACTGTTGAGTTAAGGACAAATAATAAATTTGAATCAAGATACTATTCATACTAAGTCTTGTAAAATTGTCAATTTTATTGTCTTAAATCCATGTTTTGCTTAATTTGTGAAACATTTTATTCTTTATGATGATAAACTCACTTTATATTTGATACAAAAATTAACTAAAACATCTTTAAGTCATTTAGTTTGAATATATATTATTTTAAGTTACCTTGGTTTTGGTTTAGCAAGATTCAAAGTTGAAAAAGTTCAATCAACCAGTATTTGCCAGTATTTTCCACTTTGGGAGTATTTTCCAGCCCGGTAAATACCGGTAAATTCCACCAGTAAATACCGGGGTTGGAATTTACCGCCCAACCTTGGTTTCAATGAAAAATAAAAAAATTATCCCTCAATTATCATCTAGAGCTCTGGGAATGTTATGTTTGTTATGTTTCAGACACAGAAATAGACTGGGTGGCATACATGCAAGAGGTGGAAGGAGTTGTTAATGGAACTTATGATTACACCCAGCTGAGAGGAGACACTGGACCACTCGTGTAAGAACTTGTGATAAAACCTTGTCAGCTGCGACACGACAAAATCAACATAGAGGCATATGTGCGTAGCATCTTCATTGGGTGAACATGCCACTTTGTTGATTTTGTCATGTGGTGGCTCGTGTGCTCTTTAGAACTCCAGATAAGGCTAAATTTTTATAGTTATCAAAGTAACTAGAAGATATACAGAGCTCTAGATAAGAGGGAGTATTTGGTAATAATTAGGGATGATTTTTGTTAATTCTGCATAAAAAATATGTTGTGACCCCTCATCTAAACCGTCTCGTTGAGACGGTTCAGATGAGGGGTCACAACATATGGTTACGATGAGAAATAAAAAAAATTATCCCTAAATTATCATCAAATACTCCTCTTATCTAGAGATCTGGACATATAATTCCCTAGGCAACAAAGGGTCTAGACTCTACCTTGAAAGGCTTTAAAGGAAAGAATTTGCTTTCAGATGAGCAAATTCTTTTCTTTAAGAGTTGACCTCCTTATTGAAAAAAGAAGCAAAAATCTTGTTGAGTTTTCTGAATGAGCTGTGAGTGCGACGATGAGCAGATAGACGAGACACCACCTCTCACAGAACTTTTGTTTTATTACTGTCGATAAGAGCTTGCACAGTGCTTTCATGAAACTTTTCATTTGTGTTGACTGCAGTGAGGAAGGATTTGTTTGTTCTTAATAGTAGTTACCTGTCTGTATAAGTGTAAAGGTTTATCAGATATGGTCATTTGTTTCATTTTCAGTGTACAATGTAAATGTCAGACTGATGGGATCCATTAATTGCATTATCTTGCAGTCTGAGAGGCAGAGCTATATCTGACTGTCAGGTGGTTCTCACTAGAATTTACAAAATCAGAGTCCCAGGGACACTTTCTGTAAGATTAGCAGCTTTCCCACTATGTAATTTTGTTAAAAAAAAAATCCCTGAAATGTTGATATTGCAGCCCAAATCTGATTTGGAGTCAGATAAGAACCCTGACTGAGCCCGTATATGTTGCAGTGCTTCAGATATAGAATGGTTTGATGCTTATTATTTTTAGATAGTTCGTGAGCTATCCACAGGCAGTGTGAGATGTATATGGTGGCTTCTCAATATAACCACCTCACTGAGACGCATGGCTTAATATGTAAAAACGAAAAAAAAAAAAATGTCATAGAATTACCATAACCTTTCAGTTTGGAATTCAGAGTTAAACTCATTGAGCTTCATTATTGAATTAATGGGTAAAAAGATGGAGGTGTTTTCCATCGAAACAACCCCAAATATCTATATCTGACTTAGTTTCAAGATGGATCTAGATATTCGGAATTGTTTTGGAAGCAAAAAAACACACACGAAAAAACCCTTATATATCAGAATCACACGACTGGTTTAGATATAATACATGTATTTGAGCTCATTTTAGAGGGGAAAACTGCATACCAAATAAATACAGTAGCTCTTTTTTGGTACATTTCAGGTATCCAGCGGGTTTTGTGTATATTTTCACAGTGTTGTATTATCTCACAGACAGAGGCAGCGATATTCGTTTGGCTCAGTATATGTTTGCAGTATTGTATCTCGTCTCTCTTATTGTCATATTTGATATCTATAGAAGGGTTAAAAAGGTAAGTAAGAGCATTTTCTTGCTGAATGTACCATTATGAAATAGAGTAGACTTTTCAACAGTGATTGGAATAAGTCGTGTATTGATGAGTTGTATATACATGTACTATATGTCTTAGCTGTCCTTAAAATTTGTTTTAATTTCTTACCAGAACTGAACTTGCTGTAAGTGGCTGATGGGATGGGATGGGATCGGACGGAATTTTACATCCTTTCCAACAGTGTTTCAGTCATACCAGGACAATTGGAGGGTGATAACGAGTTAACTTGCAAAGTTTTGGGTTTGAGTCTGGTTTTAGGAAGCCTTTTGGCTATTGCCTATCACTTAACATCTCTTTATCAGAATGACTATTGAATGAGTGTTAAACAAAAGTCATGCACCCAGCAGTCTTTTTATTAAGGGCTCTGAGCTAAGATTGTTATTTTAGCTTTTTTAGACTAGGACATATGCAAACAGTGCACACACAGAAATACTGTTGAAAAAGATATAAAATTGCAAGTCATACATCCATCTAAATATGATATACTGTTAATGGAAAGAATTTGCTCCCATAGGAGCAAATTCTTCTTGTTACGAGTAGACTCCATTTTTGAAGCGCTATGCCATCTAGGGAAGCAAACAGGGAGTCAAAAATGATCTCTCTTTGTAAAACTGGTGGAGAAATGTGGTGGTGTACCCATTCACTTTAATATTTTCAGGTTCCTCCATATGTGTTCTTCTTCATGTGTTGTGCCTCATACAGAATTCACTCCATCTACATATTACGAATGTTTAATGACCCGGTGGCCATGTTGTTTATGTATATTGCAATAGATCTGTTTCTTATGGACAAATGGTCCCTGGGATGTTTGATGTACAGGTAAATAAAGATTTTAGTATTGTTGTGTAATGGGGTCTCTGCTTCAACAAGAAAAACAATACTTTGTCTTGTGTCCTCTAGTGCAGCAATACAAATTTTGTATTTTTGCAGCTAAGGAAGCAGGACAAAGTATTGCTTTTCTTGTGGCAGTAGAGACACTGCATAATGTAGACTTTTGTTGAGTTTTCTGATTTGACTCTGTAAGTTGTATAGACAGCTCACATCTGACAAAACATATTGTTCACTGCAAACTCTTATCAGATTGCTCCTTGGCCCAATCTGAGCATGATAGTTTGCCAATGATTTTATTAAAACATCCCTCAACTTTGATGGAAGGTAGAAAAGTCCTACTCCATTACAGAAATAGTTGAGTTGCTAAAATATTTACAATTTATTTTATACTTTGCAGTGAATTAAATGCCTACCTAGAACAAATAAAAGTGATATTATCTACAGTTAAAAATATCATATCAATTCACTAGTGACTGATATGATATATATTTTTTCAGCATAGCAAACCACGGATGTTTTTGACAGTTTTTGGCTTAATTATGCCCCCGAAGGAACTTCGGGTGGCATATTAAAATCAGACTGTCCGTCCGTCCGGCTGTCCGTCTGTCAGTCCGTCCGTCCGTTACAAATCGTGTCTCAGCGATAACTTAAAAACTACTGAAGCAAATTTAATGAAACTTCACAGAAAGATGAAGCATAATGAGAAGGTGTGTCTCGCGCAAGACTTAGGTCCCTACACCCAGGGTCAAGGCCACAATTGGGTCAAAGGTCAAATTGTGTCTCAAAATTGTGTCTCAGCAATAATTTTAAAACTACTGAAGCAAATTTGATGAAACTTCACAGAAAGATAAAGCATAATGAGAAGGTGTGTCGCGCACAAGACTTCGGTCCCTATGTCCAAGGTCAAGGCCACAATTGGGTCAAAGGTCATATTGTGTCTCAAACACGTGTCTCAGTGATAATTTAAAACTACTGAAGCAAATTTGATGAAACTTCACAGAAAGATAAAGCATAATGAGAAGGTGTGTCATGCAGAAGACTTAGGTCCCTACGCCCAAGGTCAAGGCCACGGTTGGGTCAAAAGTCAAATTGTGTCTCATATTTGGCTCTCAGCGATTACTTATAAACTACTGAAGCAAATTTAATGAAACTCCACAGAAAGATGAAACATAATGAGAAGTTGTGTTGCACGTAAGATTTGGGTTGCCAGGTTCAAGGTCAAGGTCAAAATTAGGGGTCAAAGGTCAAATTTTGCCTCTGTGATAACTTAAAACCTGCTGAAGCGAATGCCATCAAACTTCACAGAAAGGTTAACCATAATGAGATGGTATGTTACACACAATATTTAGGATCTCAAATCCAAGGTCAAGGTCACAATCTGGGGTCAGAGGTCAAATCATGTTTCGGCAATTACTCAGAAAAGTACAAAAGCAAACTTTAAAGAAAGATAAAGCCTACTGAGATTATTTATCATGTACAAGACATATAGGTTCCCACACCCAAGGCCAAGGTCATAGCCAGAGGTCAAAGGTCAAGTCATTCATCCTCAATTACCTAAAAACTACTGAAGCAAACTTCATTAAACTTCATGAAAAGGTATAAAACAGTGAGCGAATATGTCACAAACAAATTATTGTTTTGTTGTCCAAGATCAGGATCACAGTCAGGGCTCAGGGGTCAATTCATGTCTCTGAACTGACTCAAAACTGCTGAAGCGAATATCATCGAGTTTCACTGAAAGGTAAAGCATGATAAAAAGGCAACGTAAAGAAAAGTAAAGTATAATATTAAGTTATGTAAGGTGCGACATTAGGTTCCCACACCCAATGTCAAGGACACAACACAGTTTGGTTATTGGTTGATTTAAGTCCCCTTGAATCTGCTTAAACTTCCAAAGTGCATTTAAACATTACAGAAAAGTAAAACGAAATGAGAATGTATATCATGTGCAAGACTCAGGTTCTGTGCCCAAGGTCAACGTCACAATTAGGGCTCACAGGTCAGTTTAAGGGGCCTTCGGGGGCATTTGTTACCACTGTAACATTTCTTGTTTCTTCCTGAAAAGGTCTTAAATATAGCGTTCTTGCTGACATTATTCTAAGGACCACAGCATGCTTGGTTGTCACCTTTTGAGCTGTTGTGTTGCTAACTTGCTCGAGACTTCAATCGTGGCATTGTACACTTCCAGAAGTTCTTGCACCCTCCTTAGTGAGGAACTTTATGACTGCTCTGAACTCAATATTCTGACTTTCCATTTTTGCCTATGGGTATAGGTTTTCAAACAAAAAGTAAGAGCAAAAAATGTACGTGTTGACTAAACAGCTGTTATCATTCAACTGACAAAGGTTTACACTGCACAAAAATGAAAAAAGAAATCTTGAATTGCATAGAAAACTACTGAGTTTTACAAGCTTATTGAACTCCCCTCATATGTGAATGGGTATGAAGTTTTGCTGAGGTTCCATAAAAATTCTGAAAACTGGGACACCTAAAATACTTATCACATTTGTCCTAAAATTGGGACTGTTTGGTTTTACAATGCAGTAACACATCCAAAAGATGCAGATGGAATGGCAAACAGTGTAGACCCTGATCAGACTGCTCTTCAAGGAGCAGTCTGATCTGGGGCTGCACTGTTTGCTCAGCCCTGTCTGTCCCAGTACTTAGAATTTTTACAGTATTCAGGGTTTCCTAGTATAGCTTCATTTGATCCTATATCTATTACAGTTTGGGAGTGTCTGTTAAGATGAACTTGCTGTTGTTTGCTCCTGCGGTGCTGGTTCTACTGGTTGTTAGTCAAGGTGGTGTTGGAACTATAAAGAATCTCACAATTTGTGCTGTGCCACAGGTAAGGATGGATGGATGGCTGATTTGTTGTTTTACAGCCCTTTCAACAGTATTCCAGTCATGCTGAGCCAGTGGAAGGGTGACAATGAAAGAATAAGTACAATGAAACTGCATTTACAGTTGAAAAGCAGTCCCCATCCAGTGGGATTTAAACTAAAGGTAAGGAATGGTTGAAAAGAAATTGCTACAGATCACCAGATAACAGGGGTATTGATCTTTATAAAGTCATATGTTTAGGCTCCTTATTTGAACAATTTTGAGATGCCACAACACATGAAAAAAATAAGGAAAATCATTCTAGAATTAACACTTCAGGTATAGTTAGTTACAGCCTCATGTTTTTTCTGCCAGTTTCTTAAAGAGAGAACTTGTGCCTTTCTGTTTGCATCACTGGACCACAGAGCTCTTTAAAAAAGGGGTCTACTTTTCAAGGGAAGAATTTCTTCTGTAGGTGCAGATTCTTTCCTGTACAAGTTGATCGCCATAGGGGTATTTTTTTTTTCCTTTAACCACTGGGTATCAACTCTTAAAGGAAAGAATCTGTTCAAAGGAAACAATACGGTCGTAGAGGAGCTAATTCTTCTCTTTGAGCATTGATTTTCATTGAGAAAGGAGATAAATAGAGAAAACCATGTTAGCTAGGGGATAACTGTCCTGAAAATTGTCATTTGGGGAGGTAAATCATCGGTTTTATGGTCGGAAATTTCGTTATACTGCGACAGGCCAGCGGAGTTGTAAAATGCAATTTGGGGCCATAAAATCGATGATTTACCTCCCCAAATGGCACGTTTCAATACAGTTATCCCCATTCTAATGCACTTTTCCACATTTTCACCTTTCCTAATGTTCTAGTTTGGACCCATTTCAAGCGCTGTCAGCAACTTTAAACCAAATGTCGGCCAATGAGAACTGGGGTTACTTAAGATCAAGAATACGTAAATGGCGCATACATAGAATTTTTTTAAATTTTGCACAGGAGTGCATTTTCAAGTGTTACATCGACTTGTGCCATAAAAGAGATAGGTCACCGAGTTCATTTAGTCCCTAGATCAGATTGAAAAACATGAAATTTTGAGGCCGTTTCCGTTGACGGCAATGGGAATGCGATGAAAAAACTCACGTACACAGCTTGTTTACCGGTAAATAGATTTTTTCAAAAACTGATATTTTATGTAACTGGATCTGTCGATTAAAATAAGGTAAGAAAAGTCCTTGACTACCAAATTCGTTTTTCAAGTAGCGCTTGCTAAGCAAGCATAGGTATGTATAAATTTATGCCATTCCGCGACGTCATTTATGAGCAACGTTGCAGTCGTTTACTGGCAACGTAATAAGACATGCTAAGAGCGTTATGATGAGGACTAATAGGGTTCTCATGATGAATGCCTTAAGTTTCGTTCACAAGGGCAAAGTTTCTGTGACAAAGTAGGTTTGGAAAAGTAAGATTTGCTCGTGTGAATAAAAAAATATGCCACATTTTCAATGCCAAATTTATATGGTAAAGTTTTTATGACAAACAAAATTTGTCAGTGTGAACAGAAAATTTGCCACAGAATATGTAACAGAGAAACTAGCTAAGGAGATAAGCATAGAAATCTTTGCTCATAATCAAATTGGTTTGATTTTGAACAAAGCATATCATGTATATTTAACAAAGAAAAGGTGGCATGGTTGGTCGTTCACAGGGGCAAAGTTTATTTGTCCAGGTAACCTTGACGAATAATGTTCGCTCGTGTGAACACTGCAATAAATATTTCCTTGCCAAAGTTTATTTGACAAAGATTCCATGCCACATTTTTCTTAAACCAATAATTTGCTCCGTGTTAACGCAAAATGTTTGGCAAACTTTCTTTGTTAAAGATTCTGTAACAAAGAAACTTTGGTGGCGTGAACGAGGCTTAAGTGAAATAATTTATTTTTCAGACTCTCTTTGACAAAAATTAGTAAAAAATGCAAGCATACTTCTAACAGTAATATGGTTAATGCAGCCGACACGACTGAACCGCACATAAAAAACTGCATTACCCTAAATCACAAAATAGGCCGTGCCATTATAAAATGGGTTCTTTGGAGCATATACGGTCAGCGGAAGTTCAGATTAGTGTGCGCACCCGCTCAACCTGACCAGAGCCTTTGTTGTCCTCTGGTACAATGATTCCATGAGGAACATTAGTCTTTGCATATGCGCAGGCTGATTTACGTACATGTATCATACTTACTGACGACTCGTGTTCTGTCGGTGTGGCTCATGGTAGTCAGATTAAATTGACCTTTGGACAGTATTTCAGTCATATCGAGATGATGGTAAGTTACAAGGTCAGCTTCCAAATCCACCGTCTGTGGGATAGGTAAAGATAAAGACTTGTTGTAGCGTAGTGGCCATAGTAGCAGTATGAGTAAGAGGCCCGCTATATCTTTGGCAATGGCATGCAACAAGTGGAAGACATATTGTATCATTCTTATTTTGTAATCAGAACAAAATGTTCGATGTTCAGAAAGGATATGTAATCTTATGTGTATTAAATTGCAAAAATCGGCATTATTATAATAAATATTAGCCTACATACCGATCCCATAAAGCTCTAAAATCAGCTGGTATACATTAACTTGGTTAATTACAGTCAAACTTCGATGGCTCGAACTCGCCGGGACCACCCAAAAAAGTTCGAGCGATCGGTAGTTCGAGCCATTGAGAACCAACTCACAAGGTCCAGCCGTATGTATTATGCTTTTCTAACATAGCAAGGGTGAATTCCTGTTTATTGATCGGTCATAATTTAAGACACTCGGTGCCAGCAGAAATCTCCGCCAATCACATATACCTGTGGTTTCGGCTAACGCTTTGTCAATATCAAAGCGTATTATGACAATGATTAAACGTCTGAGTGACCGTTATTGAAATGAAAATTATTTACAAGGTAATTAGTGCGAGCCATCGGTGTGTTTTTACATACAAAATGTACCCTAGGGACCGGGTTTGGGGTTCAAGCGTTCGAGCCATCGTAGTTCGAGCCAAAGGTCGCCGGTTAAGTTAAAATGAATGGGACTTTGGCCGGGACTGGAAAGTCAGTTCGACCGAAGCATAGCGTTCAAGCCTTCCGAGTTCGAGCCAGTGAAGTTCGACTGTAATTATTTTGGATGCGCAATCCCACCGGCTCCGCGGACGTTCGGTTATGACGTCTTTTATATATGTGTCTGAAAAGTTCTGTGAGCCCTGAAAGCAGGGAGGGAACATGTTACCGGCTGGCCTTAAATTGTTACACACATGAAACGGTCTCTCTCTCTCTCATTTATTTTGTATGAACACACTTATGTTGATAAAATGACTTCAAACATACAGGGATAAAAAGAAGATTGCATTATCAGCAAAGGGCTTGAATAAACAATGACAACATCTTCGCTTTCCCTATGTTTGACGTTATTATTGAATGTCTGATGGGGCCGCCGTATTGAAAACTACACTGACTAGGAAGTATTTCGTGACGTATCGTCCTTCGCGACGCACGTAATTAATTGCGCCAGTCATTTACGTATTCTTGACCTTAATGATGTCGGGTTTGCGACAGTATATCGCAGAATCTACTGTCACAAATTTTGACATCCAATCAGACGTGGCGTTATATTTGTTAGTGCATTAGAATGTTTTTTTTATCAAGTTTATCAGGCGAGACCAGAAACAGTGTAGGAATGGGGAGCTTGCGGAGCCAGTCCGACGTGTTTCTGGTCAAGCCTGATAAACTTGATATCAAAAGACACTATCATGGTTTTCTATTTATCATGCATCATTAGAATATTTTACATCATAAAGAGAGTTTAACAAACACAGTTTTGTTAGAACTTACTGATGTCGCGAATGTGTTGTGACGTAAGTCGGTGACATCAAGTAACCATTCAAATGTTGTTATCATGGCCAATGCCAGTATGTAGCCAATCGTCTTCAGAAATCCTTTCTAAAGGCATCGCCTGATAATATTTACCATGGGATGTGGGTCAGGGGATGCATGTGCAAACAAGGAAGACTCGGATCAGCCTCTGCAACCATAGAGTTTTATCAGCAGCTTCCCTTTTCATCTATACATCTTGTGACTTGTGAATAATTTATCAAGTGAAAAGTCAAGACTTTGACCAATTTGTGCAGGTGTGCAGGCTGTTTTCAGTACTAAAAACTGACACATGGTTTAGCCACTGGACTTGAAGTGTTATATGTTCCATCATTATCAACTTAACATAAACCACCTGATTTCTTATGAATAAAGAGAACATATAAAAGGTCAGTATCCTGTGGTTAAGGTCCCTTTTCACTTGGTGCCATTCATTTATATGATGTTTAGAGTTTTGGACAGACATGCATGGCAAAGTGTTAATATTACATGGGAAATATACAATCTCTAGAGACCCTGAGCAGATTTTGCTAACCCTGAATATTCCAAGATACTGTTTGCTATCCACTGATTGTTTATGCAGAAAAATTCCACAAGCTGAAATGTATTCTACATTATCAAGATGGAACGCAACAAAGTTCAAAGATAGAATGAATACTATAATGATCTATTTCTCACTGAATAGTGTTGTTAAGGTAACTTGCATACTGCATTAATCGTAATAAACACCCTTGCTCTAACAAATTTCCGAAAACAGTGTTATATTAACATACATGGATTCCTGTTTGCTTCTTTGGATGAGGTAGCTTTTGATAGGAAAAGTACTCTTAAAGGAAAGACTTTGCTCTTAGAGGAACAGGTTCTTTGCTTTAAGAATTGACCAGGCAAAATTACTAGTAGAGTTGCTTCCTCCACATAATCACCTTTATACCGTTTATTAGAGGTATTAGGTAGTGGTTGATTTACTAATATAAAATATAAGCTCTAAATAATTCCTCCCTTTCGTAAAATGAAATGTGCCTGGGGCTTTTAATAGGATGAATATGGTAAGTGAGCATAGCCTTGAGTTAGCTGTCCAGGTCAGAGGGTATTGGAGGACACCCAGGAGAGTCAATCAGATTTAAGTAGGAAATGTGGATGGGGCATTGGTAGATTGACAAATGAGCTGTGACACAACAAAACCAACAAAGTGGCACATGGCCCATAGAAGACTCAGATTAGCCTGGGCAGTCGACCAGTCTGATTGGAGTCTTTGCTTGTGCTTGAAGGGTAGCTAAGGGTCTAAGCTACCTCCATGCTGACAGGGAAGGTTCTGATCAGACTGGGCAAATGCCCAGGCTGTTCTGAGTCTTCACTGGTGCACATGCCACTTTTTGGTTTTGTTGTGTTGCTGCTCAAATGTACTTACTAACATGTCTGGCCGGGCCGGGTAGCACAATCGGTAGGGCACCTGACTCGTAAGTCAGAGGTCCTGGGTTCGAATCCCGGCCTGGCCACATACTTTCGTTTCTCCTTCCGCTGGTTTAAGAAGGGCAGTTGTCAGTTACTGGCGAAAGTATGTGCACTTAGTACTGGTTAACCGCTTAGGAGGTCTAAGCCTGCCCAGGAATAGTGTGGTTAGGTTAACTGACCGTCCCGACATGACCTTAGTTGTTTACCGTGGACGTTAAGCATCAAATCAACCAACCAACTAACATGTCTGTGTTTACAGATTACTGGTAACCTTTTCTTTTCAGATCTTACTTGCAATTCCATTTTTATTATCCAATCCATGGGGTTACATTGTGATGTCATTTAATCTAGGAAGACAGTTCTTTTATAAGTGGACAGTTAATTGGAGGCTTCTCTCAGAAGATATATTCCTTAATAAATATTTCCAGCTAGCTCTGCTGCTGGGTCATGTGATAGTTCTAGTAGGATTTATATTTATCAAATGGAAAAGGTAAGTACATGTGAGCAGCTACACGACAAAACCAACAAAGTGGCATGTGCCCCAGGTGAAGACTCAGATCAGCCCGGGCATCCGCCCAGTCTGATCATAGTCTTTACTTTGCGCATGATGGGTAGCTAAGGGTGTAAGCTAGCTCTGTGCGGACAGTGAAGACGTGCGCCCAGTCTGAGCTGAGCATTTGCTGGGCGCACATGCCACTTTGTTGGTTTTGTCATGTTGCAGCTCATGTAAATTCAAACCAGTAATGCCTAGAGTCTCAGAAGAGGGACCTTTGCAAACAGCTTAGTCCAAGATAAGGTGTTGCAGAATGCAGCATCTGAATAGAGCCTTTACTTTTTGTATTGAATATTTGTATAAGCAAAATCTTATTTGTTTGAGAACTTTTCAGTTTTGGATTGACAGATTTCATGTTATCTTTTGGATATAAGTGGGTGATATGGTGATATGGTGTATGCCTGTGCAGACCAGAATTTGATAGTGACTGGGTTACTATAGTGTTTCACTATGACTCCCTGAAGGGCATGCATTGTGTATAAATATACTGCTCAAAATAAGTAAGGGATATGAAGACAACAGAAGTAAGGAAAATAAGTATATGAATATGAAACAACAAATATTCATAGAGACCGTCAAGATGAATATTTAAACGATTAAGCTTGTCACCTGACCCAGAGTAAATTCGAAGTGGACAAGGGGTCAACACCCAAATTTCGCAGGAATCCAGTGCAGCAATAACTAATAATTTTGATGCAAACTTTCTTAAGACAGAGGTCATCCTCAGTTAATAAGATACAGATACTTGTTTCATGCGGTTTTATCACAGGAGAAAATAATAGGCATACAAGACACCATTGTCAATATACAACAATAAACTAACCCAGCCTTTATTATTATTTTTGTACTCGCTTCTATGTCATAATATCCCCAACTTTTTGTGAGCAGTATATATATACCTCCATTACCATAGCAGCTTCCTATTTTCAATGCGCCAGATTAGGTGGAATTTGAAAAGCATTTCTGAAATAATTACAGAGATAATTTTTGTTATTTTCCAATAAAAACATATGTTGTGACCACTTCTTAGAATTGTCTCAGCAAGACACTTGTTTTTGACAAGACAAGTCTGATATAATTTTAATATGAAATTATTGGAAGAGCTAAACTTTTATAAGAAATTTTTCATCTATTTCAGATATTTACCAGCTTTTAGTTTCCAGATGGCTAAGCCAACAGTACAATTGACAGCTTCTCATATCCTTTCTATGCAAAATAAATAAACATAATACCATAAAAAATAATAAGTATTGGGACAAATAGATATTAGAAAACCATGTAGACCCAGATGATGGCCAGATCAGACTGCTCCTCAAAGAGCAGTTTGATGAGGGTCTACACTGCTTGCTATTCCATCTGTAACTTATAGGCAGATTACTGCATTGTAAAACCAGACTTCAGATTTTAGGACAATTATTGATGGTGTCCCAATTTTCATAATATTTACGGTATTTCCCGAAGAAACCCCCTTTATTTAACTCCAACTAATTTCTGTTATAGATTTTTCTGTTTTTCAACTTTGAACATTTTCGTTTGTCCAGGCGGGGTATTTTCGTAAATAAGAAGAAAGATTTTAAACAGTTACTGTACAACTTTCAGATGATGAACTTTTGAACGAATCATGCTTGAATAAATCATGATGCTTGAATGAACTTTTGAATGAATCATGCTTGAATGAACTTTTGAATGAATCATGCTTGAGTGAACTTTTGAATGAGCTTTTGAATGAATCATGCTTGAGTGAACTTCTGAATGAATCATGTTTATTGTAAAGCTTCTAAAAATTGGGACACCTAAAATATAATTACAAGAACTAACCTGAAAATTGAACAGGTTGGTTTTTCAGTGCAATGATGCATCTAAAAGATACAGATGTAATGGCAAACAGAGTAGACACTGATCAGACTTAATGGCTGTGGATTTGAAAATCATACTTGTGGGTCCCTGATTGGCATCATGAGGTTTGCAGAGTGATGCCTTGCAATTATCCCAAAGAACAGATTTTTCTAACTGCATCTCTATTCTAACCTATGATAGATTCTTTTTCTTGCACGCAGATTAACAACAGAAAAACCTGTTCTTTGGGATAACTGCAAGGCATCACTCTGCAGACATTGTTATGCCAATCAGGGACTTAGCAGACACATTTTGGCGACAATGGAGCTGAAAGATTTAAAACCAAGAAAACCTTTTTGGGTATGCATATGCAAGAAATGTATAAAAAATTTTTTTTATTTATGTGGGTGTAAGACAAGATTTAGCTAGAACCAAGGAAAACCTTGTTAGATATGCAAGAATTATTAATGTTAAACGTCAGTTTCTTTCCCTAACTGTCATCACAGATATTGTTACCAATGTTTACAGCAAACTTTATAGGAATGTGTTTCAGTCGTTCTTTACATTACCAGTTTTATGTCTGGTATTTCCATGGCTTGCATTTCTTGCTATGGTCAACGTCACTTCCTGTTGTTGCTAGGTAAGTAACAAAAGTAGTTTTTTCTTGTTACCAATTTTTTAAGAAGATCATCAGTTCAGTAGCTGGGATTTTTATAATCTGCAAATGAACTCTATCTTTATCTTTACCCCTTTAAGCCCCTAAAGGCAGTGACAAAATTTATGTCTGCAAATTTCAAAAATTGTTTATTCCAAGTTTTATCATATTGAGAATTCAAAGACTAGAGGGCAAACAGTGTACATCCATATGAGGCAGATCATCATGAGCTGCCTAATCTGGATCTAAGTTGCTTGCAAATTCAACAGTTTAGGTATGTTTTAGCTCTTAAAGGGTTAAATATTTTAATAATAAAACAGCAATGATAGAAAATCTTAATAATAATAATAATAATTATAATCTTTATTTATAGTCGCTTATTTTTATTAACAACTAACATATTTGCTCTGTAGAGCTTTTATTGCGACTTAAAAAGACTATATACATATATACAAACTGAGCTGTGGATATGTGACTTGCTCAAGGTCACAACGTTAGGGCCCTGGTGGGACTCGAACTCCGGACCCTTCAATCATGAGTCGGGCACAGTACCACTGCGCCACTGTGCTCCACAAAACCAAGATCTTACTGTGCAATGACTACGGCCATTTAATGAAGATCAGAATAATATTGATGCTACTGTTATTATATTTTTTTATCTTATCTTTTTTTTTTCAGGATATTGGTTCTAGGGGTTATTGAGCTATCATGGAACACGTATCCCTCCACAGTATTAAGTAGTTCCTTGCTGCATGTCTGTCATGCTGTTCTGTTACTTGGATTATGGAACAGCCCTGAATATACTCCCTACACTAAGAAGAAAACTGTTGCACAGAAAATGAGTTAGGACAATCAGTGTGTTGGCAATGATCTGTCAATTACTTGTACATCCCATTTCTGTTGTAGTGCACTGTGTCAGGATATCCAGTATTTAATGTTGGATATTCTACAGGCGTTTAAAGTTTAGACCTTAAAACACTTCAAAATATCAAAAATCAGAAAGATAGTATGTCATTTACTTTGTCTAAGACATTGAACCACGTGGGATTTTGTTCGTGAGACCATGTCACGTGCTAGGTTGTCATTGCATTGGTCAGATATACACTATCAAGTGACTTTCAGTGGCATTCTGGGTGTGGCTCGGAACTGTGTATTCTTTGAGAAACAGATCAGCTCTAGCAGTGAATTGTTATACAACAATTCACTGCTAGAGCTGATCTGTTTCTTAAACAGAAATCTGCATGTGGCAAAACTGAAAGTATTTTTTCATGAAAACGTATGTTGTAGTACCTCATTAGAATTTCCTCAATGAGCACAGCACTGTTTTTCATAGAGAAATGAAAAAGATGTAAGTGCTATGCCAAAGCGTTTTTTTGTTTATCTAGGTTTCTGTGGGACAGCTTGATATTAAAAAAAATAAATCGGATTCAACAACTTATTTGCTAATATATCACTGTTTGGAGGTCAGTTGTAAAAGTAAATCATAACCAGAATGCATAATATAACTGTTTATTATATACATACACCTATCAATGATACACCCTCTGAACTGCCTGATTTCTGGCCATCTGATACAGAAAGCCGTATCAAACTGACGTTTTCTGAATTAGTATCCCTTAAAACAAGGCTACGTCTGAGTTCCAGCTTCAGGCGTGTCATTTTTTAATGTGCATCATAGAAATGAGAACCAGAGAAATGGAACTAGTGACTTAAACTTAACAAACTCGTGAAAAGGCGCGCCTCGATAGCCCAGTTGGTAGTGTTTATCCTAAGCCTAGCTACATATCTCTGCCATGCAGGTTCGAATCTGAGTTGATGCATTAGTGCTAGCAAGTAAGAGTGGTTGGCTGTTTCCAAAAGTACATAATACACAAATTATTATAATACTAACTTGATCAGGCGTACTGTATCACGTCTCGTGGATGAGCTCATACCATCGGATCACCCTTGATGCAAGCATCTCGGGTGATCTGATGGCATTAGCTCATCCACTCGATGTGATACTACAAGCCAGATCAAGTTAATATTATAATAATGTGTATATACTACTGTCAGACAGACAGTGAAACTGTATATTTATCCCTGTGAAGGCTAAACTATTTCAGTTCTAGCACAGAATCACAGAGGGTGGGGGGGGGGGAAAGATCAATTTTCTTCCAAGTTCTAGTGTGCAAATAGTCATGCTAATAATTGTGACAGTAATTTGCATCTGTTCAGTTCCTTTTGATGTTTTTCTTCTGAAAAATATGATATGGTGCATTGTAAAAAATGGTGTGAAGAAAACCTAGTATGACATCATACATTTTGATATAAAACAATGTGAGATGTGCCACAAATGGCAGTTTGTTGCAGGATGAATTAATGGATGAATGACTTGCAATATTATATCCTTTTCTACAATATTTCAGTCATATCAGGATGATGAAGGGTGATAATGAAAGCCTGTGTGCAGTGAAATAAATGGGTGGATGACTTGCAATTTTATGTCCTTTTCAACAGTATTTCAGTCATATCAGGACGATGGGAAGTCTGGTCAGACTCTTTGCTAAGCACTTAAAGGGTAGCTAAGGGTCTAGGCTACCTCCATGTGGACAGCAAAGACTCTGATCAGACTGGGCAGATGCCCAGGCTGATCTGAGTCTGCGCTGGGCGCACAACTTAATTGTTGTTTTTGTCGTGTCATGGCTCAAATGATTGTAATTTTACATTGCCTCCAATGTGTGTTGTGTTAGAATTTAGTACAGACAATGTGTTTGTTATGTATTTTAATATATTTACCTTGTGCCATAATATTTTGTGAAAACTAATTTGTTTGGTGTTTAGTCAGTGTAATGTTAAACAAAACTAGAAAGTGTGTATATAAAGCACAGTGCTCCAGATAAGAAGGGGTAACAAAGATAATTGTAGGATCATAATTATCCTTATTTTTCCACAAAAACATATTTTGTGACCCATCATTAGAACTGTCTTGTCGAGATGGTTCTAATGAGGGGTCACAACATATGTTTTCGTTGAGAAATAAGAAAAATTATCTTTGAATTATCCTAAATACCCCCTCTTATCTGGAGCTCTGATTAGCACTTCCCCCAACTGTATATAAACTTCTTCCCATAAACAGGGATCAAGCTAGTGATCTGAGTGAGGGAGAAGTTTTCCTGGTTTTAGGGAGGAGTTTCTGCCAATCTTTCATCTGTGCCTATATATTCTATAAGCTTCTCCTTCAGCTGAAAACAGAGAAGTTTGACCCTGCAAGGAGACAACTTCTCTCTAGTCTCCCTCTAGCTTGACCCCTGCATAAGACTGCTGTTTGTACAGTGCATTTATGATATTTCTGTGAATTTCGCATGCAAAGACTCTGTATATTGCATGATTGAGAATTTCAAACGAGAAATGATTTGATCCGCGACACGAGAAAACCAACAAAATGGTTGTGCACCTAGTGCAGACTCAGAACAGCCTGGGCATCTGCCCAGTCTGATCCAAGTCTTTGCTGTCCGCATAGATGTAGATTAGACCCTTAGCTACACTTTAAGCACACAGAGATGACTGATTGGACTGGGCGGAGGCTTAGGCTGATCTGAGTGTGTGCTAAGCGCCCAACCACTTTGTAGGTTTTCTGGTGTTGCGGCTCATTTGTACTCTACAAATCATAAGGGCCACCAAATAAAAACACTTAACATACAAAATTTTCAGCATTTATATCTCCTGCAATTCTGTTCATCACAGTAGCTGTTTTCATATGCTGATTTTTAATGCATTTGCATTTTTGGATTAGTTCAGCAAAAACTGTCATCAAATAATTACTGAATGGCTGACCCCAAATAATTACAGGGGCTACCCTGTTAGTTCAATAAAAATTCTAATATTACCTCAACATTTTACCCGTTGTGTCTATATGAAGCGCGCCATGTGAAAATTTGTGATAAATCACATTGTTAACGCTCGGCATGCACATTTAGTGTCTTGATGACATTGAGTATAAACAGTGAACTTCGGCAACATCCACCTCAAAACAGCCCCCCAAAAAATCACATTATCCATGCAATTTTATCGTATATAATGTTAGAATCAAAATAATTTTCCTCACCGGTAAATTATCACAGATTAACACGTTTGTAATAATGCTGTGTTACTATTGTTTATTTTCTTTGGGGAATTTGTGAGAGGTCAATTCAAATAGTAACTACAGAAATAAAACTAAAGTCCTTCTTCTGAAAAATAATTTTGTCTTTATTGAATATTATCCAGTAACTCAAATACTTTTATTAATCAATATATATATAACACAATTTAGGATGGTAAAGTCCAAATGTAATATACGATGTTAAACTGTTGAGATCTTACTAACAACTAACTCCCTCTCTCAAAGCATGCTCTTTCCATTCATAACCTAGATGACATAAAAGGCTACTATACTTCCTGTTTAACAAATAAGGTTACTATGGTTCCTCTTACTACTTTCTCACAGAGAGTATACACATAGAATTACAGACATGCTGCTTTACAAATAAAGGCTAGATACTTCCTGTTAGAGAATTCCCAAGCCTGTAAGGTGTGACCTCAAAGAATCAAGATAAATTAGATTGACAGATCAAAGGCAGTGTTGGGTTGCAGGGAGTGTAGGGGAAAGGTTTAGACAGGAAACGGCCAGCTGTGCTAATAAAGATGAGAACAAAATGAAAAATATATGCCAATATATTACATCCCCGGCCGAAAAAAAAAAATGATATCCTACCCCACCTCAAAAATGTTATAAAAAAAAAGTACAGTTATTAGGCACTTACGAAGCGAAAGTAAAAAAAAAATGTCTTATAAAGAACCAAATTTTAGTAAAAATGGTCAAAAATCAAAATAAAAATGGAGTATGAAAAACCTATCATTATGGTAAAACACAATGGATATTACAATAGCATTAAAAAAATGTCACTCACTTTCCCTATCTCACACATTCGCACAAATACAACAATATGCATTTACAAAACATAACATACAAGAGTAACATATCGTATTCGATATACAATGTGAAATTAAATGACCACATAAAACAATTAAATGGCCACATAAAAAATCAAAATGTCACAAACCATTTCATTTGTTTAAACTGAAAGTTAGCAGAAAATGGAAGTTATGATAATATTTAAAATTTCTAAAATTATGAGATGCCTAATAATGGAAACTGATTATTATAGAGGTGTTATTTTGACTATTAATAAAATGCACTCTTGTTAATGCGTACATTTCAAACATTATAGAGTTTGCAGAAATTTCCAATAACAAAAATTTCAGTTGAAAGAAAATGCGGTCAGCTTTATATAATTTTTGTGTACAACAAACTAATCAAGTAATGTAATCAAAACAACATATGTCAGAAAAACATAGCATACATTTCTAAAAAACAAATGATCAATATTATCAACAAACATATTGTATTTACATTGTGCACACTATATCTTCAAATATACTTCAGCAGGCCAGAAATCTTAATTTCAAATGTAATAGCCATCTTACAGGCGCATGTTTCAACAGATAACCAATTCCAACTGGTAGCAATTATTACCAGTATCATCAGCGGCAGCCTACACCTTTTTAATTTCCCATCAAGCCAATTCATGAGGAATCTTAGAAGGCTTATTTCTGATAAAATCTAATTGTTATCAATTAAGATCTTGACCGGCCTGAGAAATTATACAACTGTACTCCTACAGCTTACTCAGCAGAAATACTGAAATATCAGGTAAAATCTGAAAACCCATTTTACCCTAATACAACATTAATCCATCTGTACAATAACCGGAGGTGGATTAGCCTGTACAGCTTTCTTTAACTTTTCATTAAGATTTGAGAGGGGCACCCAAAGAGCATTTTCAGCTGGTTCACCCGAAAACTGAACTAAATACTGTTTGTTGTCATTTAACAGTCTTTGGCCAAGCACCCTTTTAATCTTATAAAAGCCATTTTTGTCATGTACGCTGTCGTCACTCAGTACATGGTCAATGTCAACTTTAACTCCAAAGCGGTCTGGTACTTTATGAGTTCGTGACGATCGTCGCACAACAGGTCTGTCACTATGACTGTTCGCGGCGGTCGGTATTGTCGTGTCAGGTGATCGAGCCATATTGATCTCAGTATGCACATTTGGAGATATATTCTCTGTGTCATTAGCTTGCCCATTTTCATATGTGGCAGCTTTACCAAGAAAATATGGACTTGGATCTGGTTGTCTGACATAAGCCATTTTCAGTCGGTCCAGATGGACCGAAGATTTCTGCACTTTTCCAGTCTCAGGGTTTCTTAACAAAACAAGGTGTGGACTGGTAAAACTGTCAATTACGAAAGGACCTGTATACCTGTTCTGAAGTTTCTGTCCAGCACCAGTTCTGTCAGTCAGCAAATACACATAGTCACCTTTCGAAATGTGTAGAGGGTTCGAATCTCTGTTGGCACGTTCTAGCATATTTTGCTGCGATGATAAAATATTGTTTTTCATTTCCCTACGGATTGTATGAAGCTTTTCTGCATGTTTTCGGACATATGAACGCATGTCAACGGGGATAGTGTCGAAGTCTGTAGGCTTCGGAGGCGTTAAGGGAAATTTGGGGCGTTGACCAAAAATCACCTCATGTGGTGAATAACCACTTCCTGAATGAACAGACTGGTTGATGGAAAATGTGACACATGGCAAAAAGTCAATCCAGTTTGCGTGACGTTTCTGCACATATGGTGTTAAACGTTCTGCAAGTGTTCTGTGAACGCGTTCAGCGGCTCCTAAACATTTGTGCACGAATGCGGGACTGATTTCCTGAGGTATACAGAGTTGACGACATACCTCAGCCATGCACTTCGAGACAAACTCTGAACCATGGTCACTGATGAGGGTATCACAAACACCGTATTTACTGAAAATTTGTGTTAGTGCCGACGCTACGGAAATAGTATCCTTGTTCGCAAGCGGGATGCACACAAGATACTTACTGAACATATCGACAGCCGTTAAAACATACGAAAACCCTTGCGAAGTGACCGGTAAATTGCCATACAGGTCAACTTGCCAAACTTGAAACGGACCACTAGGTGTACTATATGCAGTAACGCCAGACTTGGTATGATGTTTTGTTTGTTTACGCTTCTGACAATCTGGACAGGAACGTACATAATCAGTCACAATTGGTCCCATTCTCTGAAAGAAATAGTGCTCCTTAACCCTATCCAAGGTATCCTGAATTCCCGCATGTCCACTCATGGGGGAGTCATGATACAAGCCGAGGACAGTTTTAATCATTATTTCTGGGACAACCAACTGGTACTGATTTATGTTGCGACTACGCTGCGATTTGGACACCCGAGAATGAAATAATAAACCATCTATCAGTGTGTAATCACTGGACTGCAGTAATAATTTCCTAGCTTTTTTCTGACTTTTAGGCAAATCATTGGTTTCTAGATAGCCAATCAGTGAACGGAGTTCCGAGTCTTCACGCTGCAATGCTTGTACTTTTGCCATACTAAAGTCAAAAGACCGAAATAAATCTATATTTCGAGCAGAATTGTTGCTAGGTCCTTCTTCTAACGACGAAGTGGTGTTATCTGTCGTTGCAGAGACATCCGTAATTTGCCTATCGTCTGACATGTGCGAGTCTGACTTTTTCTCTGCAGTCTCGGTTTGAGTCAAAACGGGGGTATTGTCTATGCCTGAATCGACTGTAATTTCAGCAGTCAACTCTTTCCCTGAAACATTTTGTCCCTTTGTCAAACAGTCATTGTCTGAATTCAAGTCACAGTCCGATGAAGTGGCATTGGCATCGGTAGCAGGTCTATAAGACAAACTCTTAATTTGTCTGTAGTTTTGCCTAACAAAAGGAGATTTCTGAACTTTGTGACCTTGTCTAGACTGTGGAATTTCAGTATCACCATCATATCCTATTTCATTCTGTAAGCATGTTGTGGGTGGTACACAAACATTATTGCATATAGCATCCTGTAAGCTGGTCCCATTTGGGAGAGTGATTCTACCAGTTTTCTCAATGACATATGGGAAATAGGGGTCGTCTTCATTTGGACTCGAGTAACAGGGCTGAGCATTGTGAACAGGGTTACACCTGGATAAGGAGTCACAAACCACCATTTGGTCTGCAGGCTTATACATTATTTCAAAATTAAATTCTGATAAGATGGCTAACCAACGCTCATAAATTGCACCTTGTAAACTTTTTTGAAATAAAGGTTTCAAAGCTTGGTGATCACATTCTACAAAGAATTTACGGCCTCTAATGTATGATGCACAGTCCAGAATGCTAGTTACAACACCCAAAAGTTCGAGTTTTGTAGGTCCGTATGAACTTTGATAACTTGACAGCGACTTCGAACCAAAGCGCACAACATGCACCGTGTCATCGCTTTCATCAGTACCTGCGGTAGAATATTTCTGATACAGGATGTAACCAATTCCTATGCTGGACGTATCCACCCCGAGGTAGAAAGGGAGGTCGTATCGTGGAAAAGCCAGCGCCTTTGATGTTAACAAGGATTCTTTTAGTTTATCAAATGCTATTTGATGTTCACTGGTCCAAACAAACTTTGCGCCTTTACGCAACAGGCGATACAAACAATTTGCAGTTGCACTAAAGTTACAGATATTCTTGCGAAACCAGTTCATGAGCACAAGGTACCTTTGTAGCTGTTTGGCATTTGTAGGAACAGGATATTCAGAGATCGCAGTCAAACGATCAGCAGGTGGCTTAATTCCCTCTTTGGAGATCTCATGGCCTAAAAATACACATTTGTTCTGAGCAAAGCTACATTTTCCTGGGGAAAGTTTCAAACCAGCCGATCGAAACCTGTCAAACACCTCTTGTAGATCTGCTAAATGCTGATCGAAGGTTTCGGAAAATATTAAAACATCATCCAGATAGCATAGCGTGGAACGAAAAGACAATCCAGTCAAAATTTTATCCATTAAGAGCTGGAAACTATTGGGCGAGGTTTTCAGACCTTGCGGTAACCGCTGAAATTTGTATGTACCAAAACATGTGTTAAAAGCCGTATACTTGGATGACTCAGGGGCAATGCGCATCTGAAAAAATCCTGAACTGAGATCAATTGACGAAATAAAATTTGGTTGTCTTTGCGTAAATGACTCTGTGAGCTCTTGCACATCTGGGATAGAATATCGAAAATCTTGGGTCTGAGAGTTTAAGTATCTGAAGTCGACACAGAAACGATACATAGATAAACTTGCTTCTTTTGACCCAGGTTTGACTCCCTCTTTCGGCTGCTTACGCTTAGAGACTAGGACGATAGGGCTGGAGATAGGAACATCTTCCTTTTCGGTAACAGGGGGTAATAATGCCTTGGGCAAGTAATTCATCAAGCTGGTGCCTTAAAACCTCCCGTTTGTCTGGTGATAATTTGTAGGGTCTTTGATGTTTGGACTTCGCATCGGGATTTAGGTGTATTTGGTGTTCAACACAAGAAGTAAGACCTAGAGACGGATTTTCATCAGTAACAAACAAATCGTGATTCCTTAGTAAACAGTCGTGCAGTCTAGTCTTGTCGACAGAGGACAACGGAAACTCAGTTGCCTCAGTGCCAAAATATGATAAAAACTTCTCTCTGTCTACCTTGTCCGTGCGTTCACTTTTTTCAGTTTTCAAAATCATATTAAAACAAGTATGTCTTGCGTCAAGTCTATCTGTATCATTACTAGTTTGTTTACATGATTGCTGCTGAGATACATCTCCTTGATCTGATTTTACACAGAAGGTATTATCCATGACCTGAAATGAACCCAAAGGCTTTCCCGTATGAATGGTAATTGTTTCAGAGGTTGGATTTAGAATTTTCAAAGGTACCATATTGTCAGCGGAAACAAAAGCCAATGATCGTGCAACAAGCAGGCGTTTGTGTGATATATGTGTACTTCCAGTACAAAGACCTTGTAATCCCATATTAAATCTTTTTGGAATTTTACCCCAAATGACAGTTTCAGAATTTGGTGAAAATGTTAATCGTTTCTTACACCTGATAACAGCATTGCTAATGTTTGCATTTATACTCATCTGGTCAAAATTGAGAACAATACCATGAGTCTTCAAATATGAAGTTCCTAAAATTAATGGATGAGAAGTGTTCTCTAAAACATAGACATCAAACTGCTGTTTACACCCTTTCACGCATGCGGACACTTTGGCGGTGCAAGTAATCTTAACGTCTTGGTTATTAGCTAGAACAATACTATCATGACAAGAATTTTTTGTCTGATAGTGACTTAAAGGTAGGTTCCTGTACTTTGGAATGCATCATAATTTTGATGAACTTTCATCCAAGTTGGTGGAAAGCACTTATAAAAGGGAATTAATAAGTTTCACTAAAAAGTGTAAATAAAAAAAATATTAGAAAAGTTGTTTTGCAAGGGATTTCCTAACTCTGCTTCGCACACCAGTTAGCGCTATTTTTAGTTCGCGCCAAAAATAGATAACGCAGCTGATGTCATGCTGCATTGCATTTTGGGATAGTTTTAACCCATCCGCCATGCCAGGACCTCTAGGAGAGCTCACGTCAAGGGAAAATTGACCTTTGGAGAATGAATCAGAAATTGCGCACTTACAGACATAATAAACATAGTTATTTTTAGAACTGGAATTCCAACGAAAGAAAATAAACCAAAAGGCAAAACGACTATTTTCTTCAACATCTGACGAGTTTCTCAGTAGCAACAAATTCAGAAAAATAAGAGAATTCAATGCTGCTCAGAAAAAGACGAAATTATTTTGTGGACATAATTGATATCGCTAGCCCAGGAACCTACCTTTAAAGAGTTTGAGTGACATAAGATTAACTGAGCTGCCGGTGTCTAGCAATGCTGAAACAACACAATTATCAAATTGTACATCTAAAAACATAAAATTAGAGTCTTTACTTTCATCAATACTTTTTGTAGAGTTCATAGTGAAGAAACTGCGTACTAGCACTTCTACAGGTGTGAGCCAATTTGACATATACGAGTAATAGGGGAAAGTTTCATTATCACTTAATAACTTCTTTTTTTCTTAACATATTTTTACATCACAAACGGTATCAAAAAGTAAAATTCTTCATCTTAAATATTGTGTTTTAATTTTGATTCTGGCACAAGTACAAAATGGTCTTTTTTGGGGTGATTTTCTAGAGGTACATAATTAATTAAAACAAATAACAAAATCTCCGTAAAACCAGTAGGGTACATGAATTTAACGACTAATTTCGAATCAAATTAATACAAAATGTTATGCATCACAAATAGATCAGATTAGAAGAAAGAGTATATTTTCATCTGGTATAAATTTTATTTGTCTAGCTAAATGATAAAATGGTCTTTTTTCAATATTTGTTAAAATTTTAGTTGATTATTTTTTTGCCGGTTGTTTCCGTGCGTTTCCGTAAAATGCGACGCTAGGACACGACTCCGGCTTTCAGGTAATAGCTCCAGGCGGAGATTACCACGATAAGATATGATAGAAAGTTGTTAAAGTGAATGAATTATTCAAAATGTGAATTTATCCACTACTGTGTCTAAATTTTGCTTGAACTGAAAGATAAAAGTAAATTTATTTAGTTTTTATTTTACTTTTCTGGTCCAGAGCTGCATTAGAGAACGTTTTTGGTTTCCGGTGTTAGAATAGAAACGAAACCGTGCTAGTGAAATATAGTATTCCTCAAAATTATTGAGAATTTTTTGCAAAGTGAAAATTAAGCACTGGTAGTTGACACATCATGTATATACTTAATATCTTTGTTTACTTAGTTAACAACATCCCTATGTGAACTTTTTAGCGTACCAGTATTACTCATATGATTGAGTCACAGATGTTATCTCCCCTTGAATTGTGCCACCCAAAGATTTTTTGTCCGACTGGAAAATTATGTACCCTTACCAAATAAAATCGATATTTGTGGAAAATATAATGACAAATCAGTTGATTTCTGAATGTTTTTCTCATCTAGAGATAAGGTGTTGGCAAACTGAAAACAGAATTTTGTGCGAGCTTGTCAGATGTAGATGCTGCTGGCGTTCAAACACGTGACTTCATTTCGAAAAAGTGCCCGAAATTGGGGAAAATTGCAATTTTGACAGAGGGTATGTTGCTCTGATTCATTCTTATTCTATACACCTCGATGGAAATGGCACAAAACCATATTTTTTGTAAGGCTTAGTAAATGTGCTATAAGGGATATGAGTTTTGTAATGATTATCTATACATTGCCAAAAATATTCCGTTCAGGTCACTAACCGATCAGATTTTTTGCTGTTTCTGATGCTTTCAATATTCTTCCTATAATATAACAGCCAGTCCCTGACTCATAAACTGGAATTAGTAACTTTAAATCATGCAAAATATTAAAGGCAACATTACAAATGTAGATGGTGTTGCCCAATGAAGAAAATTAATTATTTCACCTGAGATAGTTTATTTCTAGCAAAGGTGGTATAGAAAAATATAGTCGAAATCAAGGGACAAATTTTTACAGGGGTGTACCCTAGCACATCCTTACCTACCACTGACAAAAGAAAATGCATCATATTGTCATTCTTGTATAACCAACTTGAAACAGAGGTTCTTTTAATGTATTTACCGTGTTTAAAATATTGTTGAACATGTTTGTCTAGCAACTGTGTGCCAAAATGCAATTCTCAATAATTTTGTCTTCCCTTTTCGCGTAAAGGGAGCTGAGAGTCTAAGTCCTCTCCATGCTGACAGCGAAGACTAAGATCAGCCTGGACATCCGCCCTGGACATGCGCTTACAATATAGCATAGGGCTTAACTATCCCTTTGCGGACAGCCAAGACTGGCTAGATTGGGTGGATGCCGAGGCTGATCTGAGTCTTTGCTGGGCGTACATTCGGCTGTGTTTGTTTTGTCGTGTCGTGGAAAAAATCTGTTGTCTTTAACGATAAAATAAATGCATAATGTTTACTCACTCATTAAATTCTAGGTTTTTATCATCATGCAATATAACTAAACTTATTTCCACAAGACTTTTTTTATTATTATTATTTTTTTAATCAAAATTTTGTGCAATCAATCACATTTTTGCTTGACTGTCCTAACAAAACCCTCAGTTATACAATAGTGTGACATACAATTCATTTATTTATTTATTTATTGTTCTTGATAATGTTGAACTTAAATTCTATGTTTGAATCAAACATACATTGTGTCTTATATAATGTTTAAGAGAGAGAGAGAGAGAGAGAATTTAGTCACGTAAAATTTTGATTATCATTGCATTATGAGGTTAAATGACATGAACTGTTAGTAAATATAACCGATATAGCACCTCTTTTTCCCCCTTATTGGCTGCCAAAATCATTTTGGATTTCTGGAGCATGACAATTCCTTTTAAGAACCAAACATCTTTGAAAAATAATAATAATAATAATTATTATTATTATTATTATTATTATTATTATTATAAAATATCATTATCATGTGTTCTAACAGCATAATGCAAAGGAAATCCAAAAGGTTTAATTACATTACCATGATTATTTTATGCATGAGTCTGACTATTCTAAGAGACTCATGAAATTTATTCAATATTCAATTAAAGTCATAAAGATCGATATTTTATCATGATCGAGATAAGAATATTAGCCTGAGGAAAAACCTTGACACCTGCGATTATCGCATACTGTCGTTAAAATTCGGAGATCAACCGAAAGATCTCTGGAGATCTACCTGTCCAAGATGAAACTCAATAACCTAGATGACGAAGTACGAGTATTCTGCCAGATGTGTAGATAAACCACTTACATGTCTCTTTTGCTTTCCAGGTGACCGACTTCTGGCGCGATTCTTTATTGGCGTCCTCCCAAGGGACCGCGCCCTGTGTTCCTTGGGTAGTTCGCGTTTTCCGAGTGGTTATCACGTGTTTGCACAAACAGTTTACAATTCCGCGCCACATGTCCGAACTATGCACATAGGGTCAATGCGGGTAAATACGGACGCTTTTTACACATCGAGGTTTCACACATCCTTGTCCTCTGTATACCTACAGCATGCAGCCGGATACCGGTTTTTACATTCGATTAATGTCTTTTCTTGACTCTGACAGTTGAGGGAAGTCCATTCATGAGCTATAATCGACAAAAAATTACTAAAATGCGAATGATGTAGAATCGGGTAAATACGGACGAAGTAGGGAAAGTCCGGACGTAGGGAGGGATAGTACGGACACTATGTATAACAGTAGGGAAAATACGGACACTTAATTGTTTTTAAAAATATGCTATGCGTTAGGATTCTAAGGATTATTTCAAAAGACTACAAAGATGTTGACAACATTTGCAAGCTTAACAAAACCATTTTACTAATCATTTTTTATCAGCTTTGGTTAAGAAATTCATTTAAAATATAGAGCTCTAGTACATTTTTTAAGCTTGATAAAACAAGATGGTTACCAATTAATGTCTATGTTTTCTTAAGTGTACTCGATTATGTGTACATTATTTAAAGTGAATTCTTTTTAATTTCATCTGTAAGCATATCAAGAAATTCTAGATCCTTGTCTGAAATGTATTGTTTGAAATGATACACTAGGAACACAGTCCGGATCACTACGTCACTCCATTATTTTGTCAATAACAACCTTTCTCACATGCTCATTATTTAATGTCAAAGTTTTGATAAACAAATAAGGATGATCAAAAACGAACTCCTTGAAGAACAATTTCTCCAGCATTTCAGACACCAACCAATAATCCGTCTTTCCCATTCCATTTAGTTCTCGTCTGAATATTACTCTTGTGATATTGTTCCATTTCCGTCTGTAACCCACCAAACTCAGCCTTCCTCTTCTCCCCCATTTTATTACCCATAATATCTAACTGTGTTACACACACACACTGGACATTGTAAAATAGCTGTCCGTATTTACCCGACCCTTAAAATATAGATGGTTAAATACGGACAGTTTATATTTTGCTTAATTATTAAGAAACAACTGTTTTCTGAGTGAAACAAGCTGTTTTAAGTAAAACCGGAATAGTATATACATTGTTAAAATTAATTGAACATCGTAGAAATCAGTAAAACTACCTTTATTTATGTAATTTGAAATTTTGTTTTGAATTCACCCGCAGTTCGAAGTTTTGTCAGAGACTGAAAGAAAGTAGGGGTTGTCCGAATGAACGAGAAAAATACGTCATTCAAAGGGAGGCTAGGCTATTGGTTTTCAAACAGCAATGGAACCGAATGTTAAGATTTTTATCAGAAAAGGGCCGTTTACCGTCACTCCCGAAGAGAGTCCTCTTACAGCCGATTAAAGTCAGCTGTCCGTATTTACCCCTCTGTCCGTATTTACCCGCATTGACCCTATTTGACACTGAGCACTCGGATCCGGTAGTCCACGGGCTAAGTTGCACGCACGTCTCACATGCCCTGGAGCATTGCAACTGAAACACACTCTTGAATTAGTATTACGCGGTGCCTGAGCAGGGTTTACACGCGAATTTGAATTATCACATGCACTATTTAATAGCTTATCAAGTTTATTTGTTAACTGCTGCACAGAACTTTCCAACGAACGAATTTTATCACCGTTCTTATGAGTAGCTGCTGCACATGTTCCCGAGATTTGCTGGCCTTGTCCCTGGGTACACCGATAGCCGTAGGCCTCGCCCATCTTCGCAGAGGTAACGGCACTATGAACGTCCTCAGGATTCCCAGCCCTGACAAAGAAGGCTAGCTGGGAAGGTAGTCCTTGTATAAATTTTAAAAGAACTTCCTGGGGGCTCTTCGAAAGTTTGCGCCCTTTTTCTATTACTTTACTGTAATAGTCCTCTATTTGTTGACTAGGTTGGAGACGGATATTTTGAAACTGCTCCGTCTCAACAAGAAGTACCGGTTTGTAGTTTGTTGTTGAGTATTTCCTTTCAAAAGCATCCTTCAACGCCGTCCATTGCGTCTTAGTATTTTCATCCAAGCAGGTATGCATGTACCAAGTTTGCGCAGGTCCTTGAAGGTGAAGCTGGAAGGCAGCTAGTTTCCTAGGATCGTCATCGGTTATCCTGTTAGATACGCAGTAAGCCGTAAAATCAGACAGGAATCTGTCTGAGTCGTCTGATGGATAGCCTGAAAACTTTCTTAAGTTCAATTTACTGCTTGTAGACATATCTGTTGTCACAATAGGAGGAGTTGTGTTTGGAAAATTTTGTCCACAGGCTTCATTCGGATTTACAAAAGTTGCACTTTGCGAATCGTCCAGATTAACAGTTGATAATAATGGATTATCAAACAATCCCCAATTAATATAGTCATCAATTACAAGTGAAATTTGGATTCTCCTCCATGTAATAATGCTGTGTTACTATTGTTTATTTTCTTTGGGGAATTTGTGAGAGGTCAATTCAAATAGTAACTACAGAAATAAAACTAAAGTCCTTCTTCTGAAAAATAATTTTGTCTTTATTGAATATTATCCAGTAACTCAAATACTTTTATTAATCAATATATATATAACACAATTTAGGATGGTAAAGTCCAAATGTAAAAATACGATGTTAAACTGTTGAGATCTTACTAACAACTAACTCCCTCTCTCAAAGCATGCTCTTTCCATTCATAACCTAGATGACATAAAAGGCTACTATACTTCCTGTTTAACAAATAAGGTTACTATGGTTCCTCTTACTACTTTCTCACAGAGAGTATACACATAGAATTGCAGACATGCTGCTTTACAAATAAAGGCTAGATACTTCCTGTTAGAGAATTCCCAAGCCTGTAAGGTGTGACCTCAAAGAATCAAGATAAATCAGATTGACAGATCAAAGGCAGTGTTGGGTTGCAGGGAGTGTAGGGGAAAGGTTTAGACAGGAAACGGCCAGCTGTGCTAATAAAGATGAGAACAAAATGAAAAATATATGCCAATATATTACACGTTGTTGGAGGGCAGATCACTAAATATTAATTCACAACGCCGCATTTCGTGATCTGCCCTCCAACAATGTTTGAAACACGGGTAAGTAAAAATTATTTTGTAACTGAAGTATATGCAGAAGACTCCTTGATCTTAACAAGCCTTCAACTACACTGTAATTTAATGAGAAAAGATAAGATAAGATAAGTTTATTGAACAAGTCCAGAAGGCTGTAAAGCCCAAGAGGAAACAAACATTACATATACAATGGCATATTGGACAGTACAGTGACAATGATGAGACTATAAATACTAAAGTGTACAATACATGACCACATAAATCGTATAAACGATTTAAACTTAGTGGAGAAGGTGTAAGTAAATATATATATATATATATGCTTCTCGCAAAGTGCCTAATGGAGACAACTCGTGAATATAAACTTAATAATTATGCAGTGAGCAGATCATGAACAATTACCGTTGTACATGAACAATTGCCCTTGTTCATTGATCAGGCACACAATACCGAATCAACTCTGAATCAACGCTGATTCAACGTCATAATGTTGAATCAATGCTAATTCAATGCAAATTCAAGAGTGTGTGCCCGCCGGAATATACAATGCCTTGCAACACATATGTTAAACTCTAATTTTCTACAAAATGTATAATAAACCATTACTGTTTCGACACTGTTATAGGTTTTTGCAAATAAATGTTGGTTTGAAAACTGTAACTAAATAAACCCAGAAGGCACACACGGCTGAATCAAAATTGAATCAACATTGATTAAATGTCATGACATTTAATCAACGTCGATTCAATGTTGATTAAACGCCATGCGCCCATTGTGAAATCAATATGAAAAATATCAGAAAAAAAGCATTTTACACTTTAAAGCATACTGAAGTCATAGTCTGACATCAAACATGGCACATCTTTTTACACTACAGCTTTCACATTTAAATTAACGTACACGTTAAGGTGGTGATTTATGGTAAATGTAAAAATCTGCATAAAACCATAAAAAAGTAACGTATCTCCCTGAATGTTAGCAGACTTCTTATTTTTGTTGTTCTTTACAGTTTAGAATACAAAATAGATTTACATGCTGCTTAAAAAAGTATTTTTATAGGGAAAGATCAAAGGGTAATTTTCTGCGCAATAATCAAAAAAATTAACATCGTTATTGAAAATTTACGTAGTACTGAAGGTGCGTTATTGCGTAATGAAGAGCGTACTAGCAATTATTTATTCTCACTCTTTCTCAAATTGTAATGAAGACCAGATGAAAACGGTAGCTTTTTCTCAAATTTTCAACCATGTACAAGGTAATGTACACTGGATGCATTTATTAAATATAGGGTAGGCAAGCATACCTATGTAACACCTACAATATAACTAATACATTACTTACATGATCACTGGTGTGTAGAAGAAATTGTTCAACCTTGTTAAAATAGTTTCACCTGTCTCACCTGTGTGTTTTGACAAAAAAAGTTGGACACAGACCTTATCTTTTTTCATCTGCCCAGCCTGCTAATGTGTGAAAGAGTTTGAAAAAATAATTGCTAGCTCGCTCTCCATTATGCAACAAGGAACTCTCAGCACTAAGTATATTTTCAATAACAATATTATTTTTTCAGATTATTGCGCACAAAATTACCCTTTGATCTTTCCTTATAAATACACTTTTTAACATTAAAAAATGCTGCATTTTGGGAGTCTAAATTGTCGGAAACAACATAAAGAAGGAATATGCTAAGTTTTGGAAAGATCAGTGGTATTTTGAGTGTTTTATGCAGATTTTTGTCTTTGCCCCAAATCAGTGATTATCACCACCTTAATTTGAACCACAATTAAAGTACATGTATGATTATATACACATGATCACCACCATTGTGATCTATGATATGTAATCTATGATTTACTGATAGATAAAACAATTTAGCCATATACTGTAGTTATCAGGCGGATATACAGAAACTCTGCAAAACAGCAATTATGAAATATTCAGTTCTGTTGAGATTTGGTATTAGCAAAGCTAGTCCTAAATATTATAAAGTATTGCAGATATACTGCCTTAGACAGGTTAACACTGATGAAGACCTTATAATGCTTATATAATATTCTGGAAAAGTAATCTCATTGTCCATAAAAACCTGGGACCTTCCCGAGACGAAATATCAGCCCAGGCCTGATGACCATGGGGCTACTATTAGACTTAAGATAAAAATTGCTGTATTACTACATATTTTAGTTCCATTGAAAATACAAAATCAGTGCAATATTTATAATCTTAATCTAAACACTATTTAAAGAATAAGATACGGTTCACACTCATTTTTTTTAGCTAATACAAACAACATTTTAGACATTATATAAAGTGTATAAGCATAACATAACCATAAAAACTTTGTCCTCACATTACAGTTGGAAGTACTATTTTCACATATAACACAGGGTTTTGTCGGTTTAACTGGTGGTTCTCTTTTTTTCCACTATTTCAGTGGTGTTGTTTGACACCCCAGGGATTTCCTGGTTGAGCAGTATGTGGTTTCTGTTGAGTCCTCATCTTTGATTCATTATAGGTCTTACCGTAATGACCCTCAATTTTCAGACACCCAAAAGTTGGACAATTATTGTTCCAAAATTCTTCGAAAGTGGATTTTACACACGTTAATGCATCCAAATGATGCTTAGTAGATGGCAAGCGTTGTAGACCCTGATCAAATTGCTCCTTCAGGAGCAGTTTGATCTGGGTCTACAATGTTCGCTAAGACCTGTCTGTCCAAATATTTAGGGTCATTACAATATCCGTGATTTTTTTTGGTATCCATTGATCACAGTATCCGAATGCTCTGAACCATCTCTTCCGGTTTTCATAGCATTGAATCGAGAGTACAAACATTCGCTTATAACCAGTAGTCGGAAATCATTATGTTTTGAGATTTTAACTGGAATCTGTTGCACCATTTATAGTTATTCAGCTCTGAAAATGTAAAGAGGTAAGTTTAATATAATTTGTTCTTCGGTCTTTTACTTTATTGCCCTGTACAATGTCGTGTATTGGTGGATAGTAATTGGGTCAGTATTCAAATCGCCCTTGGCATGATTCTAAAACCATTTTGAGCCTTTTCTTACATGTTTTATAAAAATCTTTAAAATAAAGGGAAGGTGTTATCAATGTACAGTTTGTTAGTTTTAATAATTAGATGATAGCTAGGTTTTGCACGACACAAACTCGTGTTAAATTAAGCTGTTCGGATTAAAATTTCTGTGATGGCCATGAGTTTTTCATTGTACAGGGCAATAAAGTAAAAGACCGAAGAACAAGTTCTATTAAACTTACCTCTTTACATTTTCAAAGCTGAATAACTATAAATGACACAACAGATTCCAGATAAAACCTCAAAACATAATGATTTCCGACTACTGGTTATAAGCAAATGTTTGTACTCTCGATTCAACGCTATGAAGCCTGGAAGAGATGGTACAGTGCGTTTGGATACTGTGTTGATGATATATTGATGATTAGGAAACCTTCATGTGGGCCAAACAGCTTACTAAATGCTTCAAACCACTGCAGAAGAAGAGGGCGAGGGTAGATCCTGTAAAACTAGTTTAAGCCCCCCCCCCAATCCCCCAGTAACCTATTACTGTTCCAAGGTGGTACTTCTATTGTGGTTCCTTTATGTTACCCGTTCTTACGTCAGCTTGTGTCTGTTGTCTTTTTGCAATATGGTCACCTGTTTAGCTGCCCACTTGTCTTTCTGTGTTTTTTTTTTTCTTTTTGCTGTTGTTGTTGTTTGTGAATTAAAAATTTGAAGTAGAAAGTAGGTAAAAACAGCTGTTGTTGTTGTTGTCAGTTGGTAGCTGAATGACCATCTGACTGGGAAAAAGCTGTTTGACATTCAGTTTCCAGTGTGTGTCTTTTGTGAACTTTTGTCAGTTTATGCGTGTACTTCTTTGCCTTTGGTTTTTAAGCAGGATATTTGGTCTGATTGTATTAATCCCTGTTCATTGCCTTTAATAGTAATTCACATATACCATATTTAAAGGTGATTTCCATATTTAGAAAAAGTAAAGAGATTTCTCTTTACTTTTTCTAAATATGGAATTCACCTTTAAATATGGAATATGTGAATTACAAACACCTGAGTAAATTAATCCTGTGTAATATGTGACACTTCCCAGCAGGCTCATGACATCAAAAAGGCACGTACTGACGTCTATGTGAGATCATTACATCACATTGACGTCAGAACGACGTCATTTCAACGTCCTGTGCATGCTGGGTTTTTCATGGCACAACTGTCTGTACATGTACAAATGTACAGTATGCAGTATCATGACCGGTTGAGTCCTTTTTTGTCATCATATGTATGATGTAACCATGCAGTCTCTTACTCTTTATCTTATTTGGTTTTGTTAGAACAGATGAAATTACCCTTAAAGCACCAAAAAAGCAGACAAAAAATTAACTTCTGCAAAGGTACAAACAAGAATTGTCAGAAGACAATAAAGCACAACTTATGGGAGCTTAACAAGTATGTTTAATATGGACAATTTTGGTCAAGTGAAATGAGCTCAACTGCAGTGTCAGAATAAACAGTTCTCCTGAGAATAATTCAAACCTCTACAATGAAATGTGAAGTGTAGGTCAGAGAGACCTAGAAGTGACAGGAGGTCAGTCACTATCTACATGTACCATTATTGCCCTTGAATAAGTGTAGAAAATAACAATCATAATCAATATTGCTTGATGGGCCAAACTCTAGGAAAAAATTTCAACAGCGAAAAACACAAGGAATGTAACTGCTAGGAAGACTATTAAGATTAGGTTGCCAGGAGTTGTTGGTACTGAGCTGGATACAGTGGATTTTGCAATACACTTTGGAACATCTACACTATCTTTTCCATCATAGTTTGAATGAAGGTGTTGTTTCCAAAGGTCAATCTCATCAATGATCATTTCGGTTGCTTCTCTTGTTGTCCTGATAATATGATGGGTTTCTAGACTGTAATCATCATTCGTTTCTTCAGCTGATCGCTTCTTCTTCATTGTGTTTTCTTCCATTATTAAATGCACAAAGATGTCAGGCAGGCTATAGAAACTATGTTGTGTACCAAGAATGTTTTTCATTTCATTTGTGATGTTTTCTTTCACAGACTTGTCTGCTGTGCTGTTGAGTTTATTATACACGAGAAAAACAGAGTCACTCCTCAAGATAACTTCTTCTTCAGTCTTGAAGTTAGAAAACTTTTCAACTGGTAGCCCATATGCATCTTCTATCTTTATAAACGTAGTACATTGGCCACTTGAAAAAGCAAGAGCCACCTTTGGATTGAATGTGGTACTAGTAAACCGTCTGAATTGGTATTTCTGTCCAACATCTGCCACTGGATAACAGCCCTGGCCTCGATATACGGTATATCTTAAACATTTTTTGTTTATTAATGGGGACAATACATCAATGGCTCTGGTCAGGAGGTTGGTGTAAGCCTGCCATACTTCATTTTGCGAGCCGCGTAGCAGATGGCTATTAACGGTACTATATATTTTTGGCCATTCTTGTGTGTACAGATGCACTACCATGATGGGATACTTAAATGTATCATTGTCAAAGATTGGGTCAGCTCCGGAAACATCTTCATATTTTGCCTCCGCCTGTGATAGACAGTTTATGCAGTTATCAAAGCTTTGGTCGCCTTTGTAAAGACTGGCCCAGTGTTCATAATCTGCTTGGTATGTATCATTATCTGAAATAAAGTAAGGAGAAATCATTATCAAATCGGGCATTGTCCGCAAATGAACCATGCCATGAGAAAAGCCAAGGTGACCGTGTACAGGTTTTCCACCTGTTTTACTATATTTGAGCCGCGACACGACAAAACCAACAATGTGGATGTGCGCCCAGCGCAGACTCAGATCAGCCTGGGCATCCGCCCAGTCTGATCAGAGTCTTCGCTGTCCGCATAGAGGTAGCTTAGACCTTTAGCTACCTTTTGAGCACTAACGAAGAGTCTGGTCAAACTGGGGGGATGTCCAGGCTGATCTGAGTCTGTGCTGGGCGCACAACCACATTGTTGGTTTTGTCGTGTCGCGGCTCATTTAAGGGAAACACTTTCAGGACTGCCTGTTTGCTTCCATGAGGATGAAGTCCTTCAAAAGGGAGCCTCCTGAAGGAGAATATTCTTAAAAGATTTGACCCCTATTGAAAAAGGGACAAAAATGAAAATAGCAGTTACTTCCTCTAAAAGTGTACCCATAACAAGGCTGGCAAGAAGCCAGATGCATAAGTGTTCGAATCTGGATATAAGAGCTTCTTAGGTTTAAGTTTCTAATCTAGTCTTACATCTTCAACTTTTCAAATGCAAGGTTTGAAATATTTATTTCTTAAACTGTGGTCTAAACTTTAACCTTGTAGAACCAACTTAGCTGAGGCAGACATAGAAGACCTAGAAGTGTGGTCAAACCACCTTTGCTTCCGTTACTTGACAATGGTCTTGGATCTTTCTTTGAATATCCTCTTAAGGTCCAGATAACAGTAGCTTTCAGTAACATCTTATCTCAAAGGCATGCATTTTTTCTATATAACTGTCAAGGTCCACATTTCACAGTATACAGAAAGATGGATAATGTGACAATATATCATATCAGTTTCACATTTGCTCCAAGAAATGGTTTGTTATCTCTCCAAATTTGCCTCAGCTGTGTTAGAGCTTAGATGGCTTGTGTAATCTTTGAGAAATCTCCAGTTTGAAGCCATCATCTGAGAACATTGCTCCAAGGTATTTGAAATGTTAAAGTTCCCAACTTCTGTCCTTTTACCTTGATCTTCCTTGGGAATCGTCATTGGCATCCATCTCACAATGTTACATTTATAAAGTCATGTAACAAATGAACATTGAAAATAATGTTGGACCCAAGGTGGATCCTTGAGGGACTCCTGATTTAAAATTGCTTGCTGGTTGTGACATATCTTTACTGCTATCCATAATTTGGTGACGATTCTGTATATAAGAAGCAAGTAATTTATGAACATCATCACTTGAAAGTTTGCTTAATGAGACAGAGTGGTCGATTAAGTCGAATGTTTATTGGAAGCCTCAAAATAATGCCCTTTTGAAATAATTTTTTCTATGCAGGCCATCCATTGGTCTACTAATTTCATTAGTGCATTTTGGCAGTTAGTCTGCCTTACACCTGTCTCTTCCCTTCCCCTTTACTCTTGGCTGTGCCCTACCGTTCCCTACCCTGGCCTTCTCTACACCCTACCAACATGTCCTTCACATGATATGGTAGGGTAAAGCAAATTTGTAGATCACAAAATTTAGGGTACAAGAAATGTAAGGAAGAGTATTATATACTGTAGCCGAACCTATGTGTTGAATAAGGACAAAGTAGAGAAGTACAATGCAATTAAAATCTATAAGAGCTCCTTCAGGAGCAGAGAACACATTCAAAAGAAGGAACATGGGCCATACTTCGAAGTTTCGGCTATTTAAGCCTCATCAGTGACCCTGACATGATCTGGCGACGAAACCCAGAGAAAAAACATACTGTAATTTCTTAATTTTGATAATGCAGTCGATTTAAAGACTGAATAGCAACAAACATGTCTAGACTATGACATAAAGTTAGTATGGGGATGGGTTTAGGCGTGACAAAGGTCAAGAAAATTAGAGGGCGGGAGAATGTCTCAGTAGGAAGACAGAGGCCAGCTAGGAAACTTAACTGACTCATAAAATGGACATGCACTGCTGAAACATACTGGGGCTGTATGGGATATGCTGGAAGAGTGTTTTTTTAGATGTCAGCAGATGACAGGCACAAGGTCCACTTCTGCGAAGAAGCAGGGATGTACGACTGTAGTGCATGAAGACATTAAGTGCCGTCTAAGGTTGCCAACCTGTCTCCACCAGATAAATATTAATCCGCTCAAGAGCAGGAAGAGGGGCGCCGTGGTTAAGTGATTCCTAGCGGACACATGACGTTGAAATGACGTCAATACAACGTCATTTCTACGCCATGTGCCCTCTGGGTTAGAGCGACTCAGTTATGGTGCAGAAGCTCGCGGGTTTCAATTCAGGTTGGTCAAGCCGGAAAACTCTGTCAACCCAACAGTAAAAGGGTACCTTTTTTCGAATCAGAGAAGGGTAAGGCATCAAAAGAGAGGGGTGGACTCCGCCTTCATATGCTGTTTCAAAGATAAAGTGGACCTCTAACCCCTATGCCCCTATGACTACTAGGCTATAGGAAACCTACAGGTTTATACATGGTGAAAACGAGGTTGACATCTTCCAACAACTCCAGGAAATCATCGACCAAACACATAAATTCTGGTTGTACAAAGGGATTCCAATGCTTAAGTTGAAAGGGATGCACAAGCAGACCGGTTAGACATTTGGGCCTTGTTACAATAACGAGACAAACGAGAGAGGTCTCAGACTCCCCGCCACACACATACACACACAAAGGAACCAGAAGATGGACATGGCACAGCGCAGACAGGAAGTATGACAACCAGATTAACTAAATCTTACATCTTTGTGAGAAGCGGACAATAAGTTTTCCTTGAGCAGACACTGAAAGTGACCATGACATGGTGATTATGACGTTCCGAGTTTGTCTGAAAAAGGCCAGCAAGCCAGCACAGTCGAGTTATATTGAGAAGTGAAGAAACACAGATGTGTCTTGCACATATCGAACAAAAATTTGCACCACACAACGGTTTATGGGATGTTTACTTGAATACCATAGATATCACGATTACCACCTGCAACTCAGCAGTGACTGACGTAGTCAGATATTTAGAACGGATGTTCTCAAGCGCTGCGACGAGGGCAGGGATTTGAAGAAGAGGCAGTATGAAGCAGAAGGATTAAAGAATACAGATATTAAGCTAACAAGAGGGGCCAGAAGACCCTGAAAACAGCAAAGCAGGACTGGATAGGTAATCAGTGAGAGGGGATTGAAACTTACAATAACAACAAATAAATAAATAGATAAATAAATAAATAAGAAATAAAAACAATAAACAGAAAGAGACTGTATTACCCGGTGAAGGATCTAACTTCAGAGAAACAGGCTATATCCACAACTATCCTGGAAATGTCTAACAGGATAACGAGAGTGTCTCAGCAGATGGAGAAAATATCCTGACACAACTATAAATGAGAGTTACGGTGACAGTGTAGAAGTTCTACAACCAATACTACGTGAGGAAGTGAGCAGCTGAAAAAATGACAAGTCTGCCGGAGTTGAAAATATACCAAAAGAATTTGTTCTAGCGGGGGGATCTTTATTGAAGTTTTAAGAAAGACCTGTAACAAAATCCAGAGAACAGGAGAATGGCTGACCCCATAGACTCAGTCGCTGATTATTACACTCACTAACAAGAGCTGTCGGCTGACAGCATAGCTCGCCTGAATAGGTGCTTGCCCATCACACAGTTACTTTGGTGGTGTGGACTGCTATGCATAAAACTTCAGGCAAGCATGTCCATAATGACAATACATTTATAAACAAAAGCTATCTCAGAAATAAGTCTAAAAATAAAAAAAATCCACATGAAATTTCAAAGTCCATGAGCTTGAAATCAAAGAACTAAGAGGTGGGGATGGGAGAGGGGGGGAGGGGGGGGGGGGGGGCTAGGATGTATCAAAACCTTGAACCATTATCTAACATCAGTCCAAGTATTAGTATCAACTGACTCCATCATGGCACTGTGAAATTATGTCTTCATAAATATAAAACTTTAACAAAATCTTTAAGACAAAATTCAAAGTCGATGACCTTGAATTTAAGGTCACCCAAAGTGGTAAGCATATAGTTTTTTGTAAAAACTCAATAAAGTGTCTAACATTAGTTAAAGTGTAAACTAAATCTCTGAATTATGAATCAACATGCAATTAGAAAACATTAATAAAGACCAAATTTCCCAAGTCCCTGACCTTGACATCAAGGTACCTGAGCAGGGTTGGGGTAGTACTCTGTAAAACTTTGGACTAATATCTAACTAAAAAGCAAATATAAAAAGAATTCATTGCTGGGTTCAGGAGATATATGTCTTTAAAAGTTTAACTAAAACATCCAATCAATAAAAAGACAATTTTCTAAGTCCATGACCTTGACATCAAGGTCACTGAGGGGGGTGGGGGTAGTACATTGGAAAACTTTGGACCAATATCTAACTACAGTGCAAGTATCAAAGGAATCCATCCATGGGTTAAGGAGATATTGGGCTGTATAAAACTTTAACCAAAACATCCAGTCAGAAAAACTCCCAATTTTCTAAGTCCATGACCTTGACATCAAGGTCACGGAGTGGGGTGGGGGTGGTACCCTGTTAAACTTTGGACCAATATCTAACTACAGTGCAAGTATCAAAAGAATCCATCCATGGGTTAAGGAGATATAGGTCTTTAAAAAACTTTAACCAAAACATCCAATCCGGACGCCGACGCGGACGAGGACGCGGACGCAGACGCGGACGCGGACGCCGACGCCGTGGTGACAACAATAGCTCTTCCTGAACTTTCGTTCAGGCGAGCTAAAAAGGGCACCCAACAGCTCTGTCAGAACCACCAGCCTTATTAGTAATCTGAGAAATCATGCTGAAATCATCTTGAACTTTCTTAAACCTCAAGCTGAAGAGATACTTGCCTAAAAACAGGATGGCTTCAGAGCCGAAAGGACCACCACAAAACAGGACCCAGTTGTTCAAAGCATCGTTAGCTTAACGACCTCATTTAGAGGTCAACTCGTTAAGTGTTTTACAACTTTATAACTAAATACACTGATTTTTTTTGTTGAAAAAAATATGAAAAGCTTTTGCAGTGCAAAAGCTTCTCACATTATTTCAGCAAAAACATTTGCGTATTTGACATACTAACGTTTGAAATTTTAACGAAACGTAAACTAACGCCGCCGCTAGTTTCAAGTCGATCGGTTGCGATATGAGAAAGTTACTAAATATCCCATTCTCGTATCGTTAAAGGATCAAGGTGCGACACTACCGCCATTTTGAAAATATATACTCGTTGACGGAAGTGATGAAATCGGAGGACTTTCCACGGAATTTCCAGTAGCGTGTGCTTGATGACGTAGTTCTCCCGCATTTAAAGTTTTCAATCACGCGAAATTTAAACTTGTTCGTTCGTTGATCAATCAAAGAGCACGCATTTCTGGATTTTCCAATACGGACTGCAATGCGCAAGCCCGGATTTGTTGACTTCCGTCATTTTACTCTGTTTCTCGTCGTGATTTAGAATTTTGGTGTAAATTTCGCATTATCCGTCACTGGCAGGAAATTATTTGATTGCAGGCAAGTGTAGATATGAACCCTGTTTTCCAATATGGAAGTATGGGAGTGAAATGCCTATTATATAGGTGAGAATAAGATGACTGGAAAAGGTAAAATAATTTTCAAAATGGCGGTAGTGTCGCACCTTGATCCTCTAACGATACGAGGATGGGATATTTATCGCAACCGATCGACTTGAAATTTGATAGAGAGATGGGAGACAGAATACCATTTCATAATTTATGAGAATTTCACATTTTTTTGTCGAGTGCCTGTGTATGAAAACTACCTTCAGCACCAGCAGAAATAGATTAAAAAACAAAGCATTTGACTGTAAGGGTATGGTATGCAGTCTTATGGGCCATCATGCGGAGTACAGTACCGTCGCAAGTCTTGTTCGCACCACTGAACACCTCTATAGCAAGGCTAGAAGTGCAGTGCTCTGGAGAATGATTACAGAACAACAGTTGGAGTTAGTCAATGATACCTTCTCTCACCCACCCACTGCAACATTTTTCTCGAAAGGATTATTGATTGATTGATTTGATGCTTAACGTCCACGGTAAACAGCTATGGTCATGTCGGGACGGTCAGTTAACCTAACCACACTATTCCTGGGCAGGCTTAGACCTCCTAAGCGGTTAACCAGTACCAAGTGCACATACTTTCGCCAGTAACTGACAACTGCCCTTCTTGAATCAGCGGAAGGTGAAACGAAAGTATGTGGCCAGACCGGGTTTTGAATCCAGGACCTCTTGACTTACGAGTCAGGTGCCCTACCGATTGCGCTACGCGGCCCGGCAGGATTATGTCTCATGGTCTGGAAAAAAAACTTAACGGAAACTGGAAATCTTAGCATGACATCCAGAAGGAGCTCAAGGTAAGAGGACAGGGGCCGTATTTATAAAACGACTTAAGTCGTTGCTATGCTGTTGCTAAGGCTGAATTTCTATAAAGGAGATTCCCTACAACTATGAAATTTGGTCTGGAGGAACAGTCTTTGTAAGACTGTTCCTCCAGACCAAATTTCATAGTTGTAGGGAATCTCCAACATAGAAATTTACCCTTAGCAACAGCATAGCAACGACTTAAGTTGCTTTATGAATACGGCCCCAGAAATTGGGAATTGTAACACGCTTCAAAGGTCTTAGTGCAGTTGTTTCAGATGATGGGTCAACATCGGAGGTTCTCTCAAGGAATGCACAAGCCATAGCACAGCTCTGACAAAGCTTAAGCAAGTTCGGTGAGATGACATATCCCTTGGATCAAAGGTGAAATTGATGCGCTCCTTAGTCATATTCCTATTTCCATATGTCTGTGAATCTAGAGTTTGAGAAAAACCGCAGACATTTCAGATGAAATGCTGCCGAAGGTTACTAAACATGTCGTACAAGGACCACGTAACTAGAATGAGGATGTTTGCAAAAATAACCAAGCAGCCATTTGAGAATGTGACGACGTCCTGCTCATTGTCATGAAACGGAAACTACGGTTGTTTGGTCACATCTCAAAGTTGTCTGGATAACTTAGACGAGTCTTCAAGGCACAGTGAAAGGAAACAGAACAAGTAGACTGAAGACGTGGTGGAAAGACAATATTAAAGAGTGGTGTTGGGTGAATTTTCCAGTACAACCAGAAGAGCTGAAGACAGGATTATGTGTAAAGGAATTGTAAAGTCATTCTGTGGTGCCCCACCGACCTTGCAAGGTTATGGGGTAAACTAGACTATACTAGAAACGAAGTTGGTTGTAGGTAGCATCTAGAAACATTATTGAAGCCTACTGATGACGGTTTAAGAAATAAATACATGCAGACTATTTAGTACCAGAGGGTTTGATGCCACTCATATTTAAATCTTTTAAACTAATTCGCTTCCAAAGCCAGTGGGTTGATTGAATTAATTCTGTAAGAAGATCCTTTGGGAGGAAAGGAACACATCAAAGAAAAAGAAACTAGCAGACTCGGTTTATATGTTTAAGCCTGGTTGTGGGCAGTAAAATGTAGTGTTGCAACTCTGCCAAAGCTCCATAGCGCCGGCTTCAGTGGAACTCTATTTTCAAACTGATTCTGAATGACTCCAATACTCCCAAAGAACAAGAAAATACAGAGATGCAGAAAGATAACTATGACATGGAAGCGTGGATGCAAGGACGTTGATTCAGAAATGTGTGTATAACGTACGAAGTATGTCAGTGAGTATACGGGCTTTCCGTCCTTTTTTTTGCTCGGCCCGCTGTCCGTCCATCCTGACTGTCCATCAGTCTGTTCATCCGTCCCATTTTGCGTTAACGTTTTACGTCTAGTTTGTATTTTTTGTTCATATTTCCGACAAACTAGAATTATTAATATGCTGGATTGAGATTAGATGACATTATCTGATTGCTGCTGCTGACCAAAGGTTATGGCCATAGAGACTTACAAAGTATACTATTCTATTCTATCCCATAACCTCGCAAGTCAATGTGACACCACAGATGACTTTGCAACATTTTCTTTCCACCTACTCCTGTATGCAGCTGCCCTAGCTATACTGGCACTGTTTCTTCCTTCTACTCTGTTCTTCTGTCTACCTCGTTTTCCCTTTTTCTCCTTTGTTCAGAAGAGTTGCCTTTGTTAAGCCAGGAGACCTTGAGATTGATAAAACCATCTTAGTTTCCGTTTACTGACTATAGTCATAAGTACGTCATATCCTCCAATGGCTGCGTGGATCTTTCTGCGAACACCCTAATTCGTAAATGGTCCTTGTGCGAGATGTTCAATAACCTTTGGTAGCATCTAATCTCTATGGCTGACGATCTTTTGTCTAACTCTGCTGTCAAGGTCACGTATCGCAGACATTCAGAAAGATGGATATGGCACGGGAACATATCAGTTAAGTTTCACGTTTAATCTGTTATCATCTCTCGGCGTCAACTTTGTTAGATCTGCAGAGGCTTTTGTGCAATTATTGAGAGAACCTCCGGTTTTCAGCCATCGTCTGAGACAACTGCTCCAAGGTGTAGCTTGTTATAGTCTGTCTTTCTGCCTTGGTCTTTTGGATGCCATTAGCGTTGTTTGTCATCAATTTGGTCTCAGCACTTATCTAGTGCAGGTTTTGTCGAGACTTTCAGCTAGGGCCTCTAGTTCCTGCTCTTCCTCAGCAAGATGTCAATGTCATCTGCAAACCATAGATTGGTAGTAGTCCTGTACTACTTGACCCTTAGCCAGGATCCACTATGCTCCTCCAGTAAGAGTGAAGCGAAGCGGAACTGGTAATGTCATGTGTTCAGGACTAAGATTGGTAGCACTTCTGACACCCATGTCAAGCTTTCCAGCGGAACTGGTAATGTCATGTGTTCAGGACTAAGATTGGTAGCACTTCTGACACCCATGTCAAGCTTTCCATCACGTTCTTGCAGAGCATCAGATATACGAGAAAAATGTTGAAGATGGTACTGTATGCCCCTTCTTGACATTGATAGAACCGTGGCGGGGTCCATGTGCCTCAACACTCCTGGTTTACTGGTATATTACATGTCAATCTTGGCAGTACACGCGTACTCAATGCTACATACCAAGTTTCAAGGCCATCAGCCTATTGGTTCTGGAGAAGAAGATTTTAAGGTGTTTACCAATATGGGGATGGCGGCCATGTTGGTCATGTGACCAGCACCGTTTGATCATTTTACGTTCCTAAGACCCAGGAGGTTACACCTAAAATTTGGTTACAATTGGCCCTATGGTTTCAGAGGAGAAGTCGTTTGAAAGTGTGGACTTACGACGGAGCCTGTCCATACTAAAAGCTCCACCGGAGCCTTCGGCTTAGGTGAGCTAAAAAGTTAAAGACCTTTTTTTAGAGGGGAAACATCTCCCACAGTTTGTCATCAGTTTGTCAGACGCTGTTCGCAATAATTTTATTGTGAAATTGAATCCAGAATCGTACAATGAGTAGTCAGATCAGGGTCTGAACTTCTATGACACATGTTTGTCCGAAACTTGAGAGTTAACATGATAGCAGCATAAAGAGGTGTCACCATACCACTCACGCACTGTAAAGAGCGAACTGCTCGCCTATAGGCAGTGCCTATTTTTCATATTAATTAGACTTGTTCGAATAGAAATCAAAGAAAAAATAAGAAATACGGGGCGTAGAGTCTTTCTGTCGCTACGTTACGAAATGATGTCAAACGTTCCGTTTGTGAAAAACAAGATGGCGTCAACGTTAACCGCTTCTGTAATCACACAAAATGCAAGGAAGCTGAGCGCTGGGAGAAATTTAAAGGAAATAACATATTGCCGAGTTCGATAAAGACACTGAACGCTCAGCTTTATCAAACATTAGGATTGCTTCTTAGGCAGTCCTAATTCTGTATCTATATTAATATGTATTTAGGCACAGCCCAGAAACGGGCATGGCATTTTAGGTCTAGCTTTTAGCAATCTTTACAACTTATCTGTTCCTGCAGCAGTCTCACAGAGGTGCAGTGTTTCGTGGTTCCAGTTTACGCGCTGCGGTACGGGGTTTTACCTACGGTTATGGTCGAACGTGTTCTAGCAGACGACGTAGCCTCGGCGTACAAATTGATAATTTGAAAAGAAAACATTTAGAATTGAAGTTTATCTCGATAATATAAAAAGATTAAAGTACGTTTTTCTGTTTATTTTTCTATAGATTTCTTTTTTGGCAAGAACCGACCGGCACTGCAGGGTTCGAAATCTTCTTAGAACGTCCTTCGTTGTGGCGGCAAAAAGAGTGGAACAATTACACTACAGTATATCTTAACTTACTTGAAAATGACTTTAATACTGATGACAGTATTCTGCAATCTTCTAATGTTGATGACACTTATGACGGTGACATTTCACTTTTTTTCAAATTTGAAGATTGACAGTTGCGATAGTGACGCTTCATATTATTCTCAGTCCCGTGCAGAAAAAAGTTCTGATAGTTCTACTACGTTACAGTATTCTTTTGATAGTTTAGACATTACATCAAGTACTATACAATATTCCATCAATCAGAGTGAAAGTAGGGCATCTTCTGATGATACACAATTTAATAGTGATAGCTCTGAAAATAGCATTAATAATATACAAGAACTTGATGGCAGTGAGAATATAGACTCTTCTTCTGAAAGAACTATTGATTATGGAAATATGTCTTCAGAAAATTTGAAAATTTATTATACAAATGCTGATAATTTGATGAATAAACGTGCAGAACTAGAAACAAATGTTGAACTTTATAAACCTGACATTATTATAATAACTGAGATTTTTCCTAAAAATTTTGATTCCAGACGTATTTCAGAGGTGGAGATGAAATTAACTGGATATAAATATATTCAGAGTAGAACTGCAGAAAAAAGTAGAGGAGTGTGTATATACTGTATAGAATCTCTTTCTGCAGAAGAATGTAGTATTCTAAATGACGATTTATACAATGAATCTTGCTGGTGTGATATTAAATTAGAAAATCAAGAAAAGCTATTAGTAGGCGGTATTTATAGAAGCCCTTCTAGTGATGAGAGAAATACATTAAAATTGAATGAGTTGATAAAGCGGGCTATAAACTTGAAATATACCTATACAGTGCTTGTTGGGCCTAAATTAAAAAATTGTTTGTTTGTCCTTTGCCTACCCAGCATTTTAGTCTTGGGTAGGTAGGTAGGGAAATTATTATATTATATTTTGCTTTCTGTAGAATACGGAAAAAAATTATTTGTGTAAAGTATTTTATTTCAGCCCACTTGGCTTGCAGCTTATTTTGCTTGCAGTGTATTTGTTTTATATTGCTGAAAGCTTATTTTAAATCACTTTAAACCTTGCTTTGCATGTCCTTTTTTATACATAAGCTAATGGTAGTACTTTAGCACTTTCGTTGTGAGCACTGGTGTTAGCTACTAATATAAATATGCAGCATGTGTATGTCTGTAGTGTCTGACCTAACCACACCTCAGTAGAATAGATGTATGTGTACCTCTATCCTTTACCAACTGCTTCTTGCAGATGTACCCTTAGATCATAAATACTGGAACAATGCATGAGCAAATAGTCAAGATTTAGCACAGACTGCTACATGTACTAAATGTACTTTAGTATAGCAATGGCTATATTGGTGCCAATGTCAAAATATTTTGTATTATTATTGCAGCATTATGAGCGCTTGACTATCCCATTCAATCTGACAACAAAGCTTCTGGCAGACCATGACACATTTGCAGGTCCATTGAGCTACCCAAAGCCAGGGCTTCCACTAACTTTCAAAATTTGGAAGTCCAGACTTCCATGGTGTCAGATTTGGACGTATTGAGAGAATTTTTTGGAAGTCCGAAGTTTTTAGGAATGACTTATACATGGTTATTTTTACCCCCCCCCCCCCCAACCCCCTTACACGTCCCTCTCTCTCTCTCTCCCTTACTGTAGTGCCCTTTTTGATCTTCGAAAGGAAGCCTGAGCATTTTCGCAGTCTAATCAGAGTCATTCCTGTTTGTTTGTGAACAATACGCAAGTCCTCGCCGTTGCACTGTCTGCTATTGCATTATATTCCCTTTCATTGCCGCCAAATGGGCCGCGTCGGAAATACGGTGACTTACGGAACGCAGTCTAATCAGAGTCATTCCTGTTTGTGAGTGAACAATACGCAAGTCCTCTGAAGACTCGCCGTTGCACTGTCTGCTATTGCATAATATTCCCTTTCGTTGCCACCAAATGGGCCGCGTCGGAAATACGGTGACTTACGGAATGTTTAATAACACGCTTCCACCGAAAAACTCGGTTGTCGCTAGGTCGATGTTAATTATTATTCATGTTAGATGCGAACAAGAAAGACCGGTCTGACTGCTTAGTTGCGCTGGCTGATACGATTGTTAGTTATCGGTATGTGTACTGAGGTACCTGTCTCACGGTATGACACTGCGTACGGCACGCGTATATACTCGCAGCGGCATCTTTGATCTTTACATCAAAGAGAAAACGTGCTTGACCCATAAACGTGCAGGTAATTGTATATCAATGCTACCGTTTATATAATCGCGTAGACCTTGATCAGAATGCGCTATTTCTGTGCACACTGTACGGCATTATTTTCGCACTGGGTTGCATGACGATATGACGATACAACTAGGAAATCGGCGAAATGGACGTTTCAGTATTCGTATTTTAATAGACAATGTATAGTACCAGAGCGTACTACAACCATAACACGTCGGAAATAGCGACTAATAATATTAACAGTGTATCTTCGCTTTGAATCAACACTTTTCGCAGAAGAGGTTTGTATTCCTAAAAACTCCATTGACGACAGTATGGATCATGACAAGACCTTCGTTGTAAGGGCAAGCGTTAATATGAATGTTATGTTCTTAAAAACTTTGGATAGAGTTTGTCAATACATGCTTCAGTATTCGTGTGTTATGGATACATTCACAAACTTTTGAAGTCGGAATACGCCTTACACAAACAGGTCAGTTACATTCTCGCGATCGTAAAAATAGACGGACACTTTTTATCCAAAAGATTTGATAAGTTGTTTTGCAGACTGCCGTAAGAGGTTGAATCTACGAGTGGGCGTTATTTTGATAATCGTTTTTGACAGGTAGGCGGTCCCGACATATATGTTACCTGGTTCAGTGCTCCATACGGACAATCTCGATTGGCCCGTAGGCGGTCTTTTCGTCTGGCTGACACCTGCGTTAATCCGATTAATTATGACACGTGCTAGAATTTTAAAGACAGTGGCGATATTTTATACGTCGGGACAAGATCAAACGGCCGTATGTAACAATTATCGGGCGTATGCCAGACGCCAGAGGTCCAATTTCTCGACGTACGGGAGCTAATCCTGGGCGTAATATACGGCCATACGCCCGTCCGTTAACGGAAGCCCTGCAAAGCTTTGTTAAAAACCGGGATTCCGGTATACTGACGGCCGCGAACGATAAAAATAATTTTTCTTCAGGAAATTGCAATATAATTTTTTGAGTCGGGGGGTAAACAGTGGGTCGGGCGGTCGAGGACAAACAAACAAAATTTTATTTTAAGCCTTGGAGATTTCAACTTTCCATCCATAAATTGGAGTGACTGGACAACGTCGGAAAGTAATAACCATGTTTCATTTAAATTTATTGAATGTCTCAGGGACAACTTTTTAACACAACATATCACTGAACCTACAAGATTTAGAATTGGACAGACTTCAAATATTCTTGACTTATTCATAACTGACAGTGATGAGATTGTTAATAATGTCTCCTATGGCTCGAGTTTAGGTGCTAGTGACCACATTTCTTTTATAGTAGAACTGTTATGTAATTTTAAAAATGTTGAGAGGAACACTGTTAAAAGAAATTACTATAAGGGGGATTATTCAGCAGCTAGAGATCATTTATCAAGTGTGGACTGGTCAGTAATGAATACTTTGAATGTTCAGGACAGTTGGAATTTGTTTATTGGACATGTGACAGATTGTGTTGACAAATATGTTCCTGTTAAAAGACTATCTAGTAAAAGAAAAAAATCACAGTGGATTGACAATTATTGTCTGAAATGTGTTAAACAAAAATACAGAGCTTGGAATAGATATTTACACACTAAGGACAGAGATGATTATGTTTCTTACTGTGGGGCTAGAAATAAAGCTAAAAAAGCCACCATATATGCTAAAAAGAAATATGAACGAAGTATAGCTCATGATATAAAAGACAATCCAAAAACATTTTGGTCATATGTGAGGTCAACAAATAAAGTAAGAACTGGTATTGCGGATTTAAAAGATAAAGATGGATTATTAGTATCAACAGATAAAGATAAGGCCAATGTACTAAATAATTTTTTCGCCTCTGTGTTTACAGATGAAGACACTAACCAAATGCCTATTTTTGATATTCGTTATCAAGGATCTCCCATAACAGAAGTTTTAGCATCAAAGGACAGGATTCTTAAGGAACTGAAAAATCTGAACATATCCAAATCTATGGGTCCAGATGGTTGTCATCCTCGATTTCTCAAAGAAACCGCAGATGTTATTTGTATTCCTCTCGAGACAATATTCAATAAGTCATATCAGTCTGGCGAAGTGCCTAAGATTTGGAAGGATGCTAACGTTTCAAGTATATATAAAAGAAAGGGAGATAAATCTGACTCAAGTAATTACAGACCAGTGAGTTTAACCTGTATACCCTGTAGACTATCTGAGAAATTTGTGAGAGAAGAGATAATGGACCATATGAATACAAATAATCTGTTTAGTAATTCTCAGTTTGGCTTCAGAAGTAGAAGAAGTTGTATTTTACAGTTGCTTGATGTTTTTGATGACTGGGTTAGAGCTTATGATGAAGGATATCAAATAGATACAATATACTTAGACTTTAGGAAAGCATTTGACAGTGTGCCTCATCAAAGGTTATTGAAAAAGTTAAAGGGCTATGGTTTTGATGGCTTATTCTTAAAATGGATAGAGGATTTTTTATCTGACCGTAGACAAAGAGTTATTCTGAATGGCGAAGAATCAGAATGGAAGTCTGTGACATCTGGAATTCCCCAGGGATCAGTACTTGGGCCAGTGCTATTTATAATTTACATAAATGACATGCCAGACAAAATCAAATCTATGTGTAAATTGTTCGCCGATGATAGCAAGTTGTATTTAACTATAAAGTCAAGCGACGATCAAGAAATTATTCAAAGTGACCTTTTCAAATTATGTGATTGGTCTAAGGAATGGCTATTATCTTTTAACATTGCAAAATGTAAAGCTGTGCATTATGGGTATACACAATTTGACTTTACCTATCAAATGAAGGACAGTACTGGTGAGATTAAGGATTTACCATATGACACAGAGGAAAAAGATCTTGGCATAAAATTCCAGAGCTCTCTTAAGTTTGACAGTCATATAAGTACAGTTGTGAATAAAGCAAATCAGATTATTGGATTGATAATAAGGTCATTCTATTTCATGGATAAATCATTGTTTTTGAAGTTATACAAAACCCTTGTTAGACCACATCTTGATTATGGTAACTCTATATGGTATCCAGTATCCAAGAAGAATATGCAATCTATTGAGAACGTTCAAAGAAGAGCTACTCGAATTGTACCAGAATTGAAAAACCTGACATATGAGGAGAGACTTTGTGAATTAAATTTGCCAACACTTGAATATCGTAGGAAACGAGGAGACCTCATCCACATGTTCAAAATCATACATGGTATTGAAGACATTAGCTGTGAAAAATTTGTATCTTTCAATGAAAATAGTACCAGAGGACATTCTTTTAAACTAAATAAGCCTAGATGCTTAAAATCACACAGACTTAATGCATTTCCTGCCAGATGCATTGATAATTGGAACAGTTTACCTGAAGAATTAGTGCGTACAGAAAAATTGGATACTTTTAAAAATCAGTTAGATGTATTATGGAAGAGCTGCCGATTTGATATCAGTGCTATTTATTAAATTTATATACTGTACGACAAAATCTATGAACACTGAATAACAAAATCCCGGAACCGGAAAGAAAAACAGTCAGTTTTAAGAAGTTTGGTGGAGAAGACAAGCCTTAAGGGTTTACAGTTCTCCGAAGATTGAAGTAAGCCTTGAAGTAAGTAATTCTATTTAAATATTTATTTTTTCGTTTTTTGATTTTTATTTGATCTCATCAACTTTTGTTTATCTGTCATGTTTGAAGAAGTATGAAAGAAGCATAAAACAATAAATTGCTGTTGTTTTAACGTGAAAAAATATACCGGAACTCGGAGAACGTTGTTTTCTCCGAGATTTGCAATGGTTACAAAGGAACACGCAAGGTAAAAGCCATAGGGTTAGAGTTTTTGTTCTTTTTCCTACGTGTTACCTATAGGCGGGCTGTCCGCTGGCACCGAAGGGGCCAGCCGACGTTGCATAGCAACGTCGGGCCATGCCCGTATAAATTTCGTTTTTGTTTTCACTTTGCATATTGTAATTAAAGTCTCCTAGAGTTATCATATCATTTATGTTGGTGTTATTTGCTCATAACCAACAAGCAATTAAAGCAGGAGTCCCTACAAGGATCCATCTTGGGTCCCGCATTAGTTTAAATTTCATTTACTACATGCATTTATAAGTGGTACTCTATGCATTTGTAAGTGGAATCTTAAATATATACGGAATATGATATGCTCAACAGCATCTCAAGGGAGATCAAGGTAAAAGAACAGAAGATGGGAATTGCAATAAGTTTTAAATACCTTGGAACATTTGATGATAATGGCTCCAAATCTGAGGTTCTCTCAAGGATTACACAAGCCACCCCAGCTCCAGCGTCTGACAAACTGATGACAAACTGTGGGAGATGTTTCCCCTCTAAAAAAAGGTCTTTAACTTTTTAGCTCACCTAAGCCGAAGGCTCCGGTGGAGCTTTTAGTATGGACAGGCTCCGTCGTCCGTCGTCCGTCCACACTTTCAAACGACTTATCCTCTGAAACCATAGGGCCAAATTTTAGGTGTAACCTCCTGGGTCTTAGGAACGAAAAATGACCAAACGGTGCTGGTCACATGACCAACATGGCCGCCATCCCCATATTGGTAAACACCTTAAAATCTTCTTCTCCAGAACCAATAGGCTGATGGCCTTGAAACTTGGTATGTAGCATTGAGTACGCGTGTACTACCAAGATTGCTCAAATTATGACCTTGGATTGACCTTGACCTATTTTACAGTAAGGTCAAATTTGGTCGTTGGTGCTTTTATATGGGAAAATGCTAGAACATACGATTTCTCGGAAACTGTTGAAGATTTTGGCCTAAAATTGGTAAATACAGTCATCTTAATAAGTGCATGAAGATTTGTGAGTGCAAAAGGTCAAGGTCCGTCTTTGACCTGTGACACAGGTCTCTCAGATTTTGACAATTTCAAACAATCTCCATAAAATCCACTGGGTCAATTGTAATGAAGTTTCATATAGAACTTTCAGGGTTTGATGGAATGAAAATTGGTTAAAATTGGGAAAAATGCTTGAACATTAGATTTCATGGATAGTTTTGAAGGCTTAGGCTTAAGATTGGTATATGGAGTCATCTTTATGAATTTATGAAGACGTATGAGTACAGGAGGTCAAGGTCATTCTTTGACCTTTGACCCAGAATCCTCATATTTTGACAATTTCAAGCTTCCCAAAAGCCACAAGGCCAGTTGTAATCAAGTTTCATATTGAGCCTCCAGGGGTTGAGGGAACGAAAATCTCTTCAAATGGTCTGAGTCACATAATCGACATGGCTGCCATGTCCATATATAGTAAATATAACTCCAGAACCAATTGACTGATGGCCTTGAAACTTGGTATGTAGCATTGGGTACTAGCGTACTATCAAGATTGTTCAAATGATGACCTTGGGTTGATCTTGACCTTTCCAGTGGCATAGTCAATTATTGGAAAATGCTAGAACACAAGATTTCTAGGAAATTTTCAAAGATTTAGACCTAAAATCTGGTATATACAGTCATCTTAATGAGTACATGAAGATTAGTGAGTACTCGAGATCAAGGTCATTCTTTGACCCAGGACTCCAACATTTTGATCTTTGAAAGCCACAAGGCAAAATTATTGTAACCAAATGTCATGTATAGTCTCCTGGGGCTAAAGGACATTGATAAGTTTTTGGCAAGGTCAAATTTGCGTTCTGGTGCTTGGGAAAATGATTAAATATAAGAGTTCATTGAACTTGTAGAGTTACGAAAGAAATTCCATTTAAAGTAATGTATCTTACAAGTAAAATATGCCTAACCAACCCTCTACCATAGGGCTCCCGCTCTTACAGAGCTTTGAATTGCAGAGTGCTCGCTATTACAATCACACTCGCTATTACAGTGCTCACTATTACAAGCACGCTCGGGCGTCCCCGTGTTTTCTGTTTCCCCCATAATAGTTTTCAGCAGTGGTAGCAGGTTTCCTCCACTTCAAAAATGTTGACTTCTTGCAACTTTTTTTTATATATTTTTTGCTTAACTAAAATCCACATGAAAAACAGATTATACCATCGGGTCTCTTTATCACCCTACTTGTCAGCCGTTGACCAGTATCGGACCTCGTAGCTTTCGGTCCGATATTGAAGTCCCCTGAAAAATGACTGATTTTTAATAGCCCCGTTTTGAAGAAAAAAAACGTATTGTGTCATGGGGCCGTCATCTATCCGTCTGGATCCATCTATCTGTCTGAATGTCCGTTAACATTTTTATGTGCGCCATAACTCAGTAACCGTTTGGGATATCTTCATGACATTTTATTCAGTAGAATATGTTTTAGGTGAGAGCAATGTGTCGCGTACAAGAATGATCGCTCCCTCTTTCTTAGTATTCAAGTTGTGCGCCTGTGAAATTTTTTTCCAGACTAGTCTTGTGTGCGCCATAACTAGACAACCGTTTGAGATATTTGATGAAACTTCATAGCAATCTGTATGAATTCCAGACAATGCGTCGCGTTGAACAATGGTTGCTGTTCCTTACTAGGTTTATGTAGTTATATTCCTTTGATTATTTTTCTTGGCTATTTTTAGGCATACTAATCTTGTTCATGCTATAACTTGGTAGCCTGGAATATGTTGATGAAACTACATGATCTCAAGAAAGTGTGTCCCCTATATCTAATTTTGGAGTAACTCTCTTTTGATTAGTTTTTAGGCTATTCATATTCACTCCATAGCTCCTGTACCCTTTAAAATATTTTAATGTATTTTTTTACGAATGTGTGTAATAATAGGGCAATCTATCATGAGCAAGAACCATAACTCTGGCTAAGTTACTTTCTGAATAATTTTACTCTTGCATAAATTTCCCATTTCCCGTTTACTCTATTACTAAAATACTTTAATGAAACTTAATGGTGATTGTCAAGGGAATAAATTGATACCAAGAATTGTAACTCTATAAGTGATCTCTCCTGTTTGATATTGGTGTTTCTCAGTTTTTGCGCCGCTTCACTTTGAAAGCTTATTTTTAGCTCATCTGAGTCATAGGCTCAGGTTAGTGAGAATTCAGTGTCGGTCGTCCATCGTGCGTCGTCAACAATTTGCTTTAAATGACATCTTCTCTGGAACCACTAGGGCTTTGCTATTTGGTATGAAGCATTTTATAGTGGACCTCTACCAAGTTTGTTTAGATAGTGGCCCTGGGGTCCAAAATGGCCCTGCGGGGAGGGGTCTTGGGTTCGAAATTAAAATATACTTAAAACTCTTCTTCTCCAGAACCATTTGGTGCAGACGCTTGAAATTTGGTTTGTAGCATACCCTAATGTTCCTTTACCAAGTTTGTTCAAATGATGATCCCAGGGTCCAAAATGACCCCGCCCCAGGAGGTACTGTATTTAAATCATAAAAATACATAGAAAATTATTAAAAAATCTTCTTCTTCAGAGCCGCAAGGCTCAGATGTTTGAAAGGACCTGGTATGATAAGGGCCGTTTTTGGCCCCCATTCAAATTCTCTTAAAATGCATGGTTTCTATTGCTTATTATTTGTGCGTATGGGAACAAGCAGACATAATATGTTTCGTGTTTGTTAATTCTCAGAATAACACGATTTCTGACATGCCTACGTTGTTTCAATAAAATGAAGGAAAATTGCGGGAAAATTTGAGTTTAATACATATTCCTTTAAAGAAATAAGTCATTTACAATAACTTTTGAAAGCTCTTAACAACAGGCTTTTGATGAAATGCTTATATGTAAAATTGCACTGCTAATTACCTGTGCACTGCAGAAGGCCTCTCCAGGTACCCCACCCACTCAAATTTGCAAGTCAAGAGACGCTAACCAAAAAATTTCAACAGATCAAAATGAAATGTATACCAGATTATTCCTTGTGTTCTAACTAAGAAAATGAATACCCACAACATATGTTTATTTTGTCTATGAGCAGAGATATGGGCGTTTTTATGTTGAGAACGCTGGGAAAATGTTCCAAACGCTGTCAGTTTGGTAACAAAAGTTTAAAAATAAACATTGAGCCCGGGCTGCAGCACATTTAATATTTTCGTGGCATGTAAATATATTAAAATTTTATCTGTATACAAAATATTAAATGTGCTGGAGGCCGGGCTCATATATTTTGAAAGCCACAAAAGCTACCAAATTCGTCATTTTCGTCAGAATCCGCTGGGGGTATGGGTATGTCCAGTACAAATATCACAAATATTTTGTGCAAGAACTGGCAAATTTTGTGTTTGCTGTTACATTCAAGGTTTGAACTTTCATATGAATACATTTTCATTATAGAAATAAGACTTTTTCTTTTATACTTTTCAATGAATTATAGAGATTTCTCGGTGAAATCGAAACTGATAATCTCACTGTTTCAAACAGTGAAATTATCACTTTCGATTTCACTGTTTCAGAAATAGGATTTTTGCGAAATAGCCCTAAGTTTATTATTTATTAATTAATGTTAATTCACTAAATCTTATCTCGCTTGACAAAAATTACGTCACGCATGTTTGCACGTCATTACGACTTTAATGACGTCACTTAAATCGCCAACGTAACATTGTTACTGCACGCGTCGTCAGGCCGCCTAAGTCTCCTGTAGGCATTCTTTCTTGGCATTTTTTTGAGATCTGTTTATCAAAATGATATTTGAAGCTGTTTTTCAGTTGCAAACTTTGTTTACAACCAATATCATACCCAATAAACACGCTGGAAGCATCAAATTTGACGCAAAATGGCTAGAAAAAAAGTTGTGTTTCTGTCGTGACGCCTGACGCTCTTGAATAAACAGAATTATTGCAATTTTCAAGCATAAAAGAAATAGAAAATTTGACTTTTTCAGTGTAAGATATATTTTTATTTCACTCATGAACACCAAAAGCAGTATTTTCACTCGTGGCTTCGCCACTCGTGAAAATACTGCTTTTGGTGTTCATTCGGTGAAATAAAAATCGATCTTACACTGAAAAAGTCAAATATCCTCTATTGAAAAATAAGTTTTCTGGGGGCCAAATATGGGCCTTATCATACCAGGTCCTTTGGTATATCGCATTGCCCATTAGTCCTGTACCAAGTTTGTTCAAATGGTGACCCCAGGATCCAAAATGGTTCCGTGGCAGGGAATCCAAGGTTTGAACCATAGAAATACATAGAAAAATACTCAAAAATATTCTTCAGAACCGCAAGGCTCAGATGCTTGAAATTCGGTATGTAGCATTGCAAAATAGTTTTTTTCAAATGGTGGCCCCAGGGTATATACTGGCCTTGCGGCAGGTGATCCTGTGTTCGAACCACAGAAATACATAGAAAAATATTCAAAATACTTCTTCTTCAGAACTGCAAGGTTCAGATGCTTAAAATTTGGTATGTAGCATTGCCTTGTAGTGCTTCATCAAGTTTTTTAAATGATAGCCCAGGGTCCAAAATGGCCCCGCGGGAGTCCTGGGTTTAAACCATAGAAATACATAGAAAAATATTAAAAACTCTTCTTCTTCAGAACCACTTGGCTCAGATGCTCGAAATTTGGTATGATGCATTGCCTGGTGGACTCCTACGAAGTTTGTGTAAATGGAAGCCCTTAGATCCGAAATGGTCCTGCGGCAGGGGGGGGGGGTCTTGGGTTCAAAAATAAAATATATACTTAAAAATCTTCTTCTCCAGAACCCCTTCGCGCAGATGCTTGAAATCTGGTATGATGCATTACCTAGTGGTCCTTTACCAAGTTTGTTCAAATGATGGCCCCAGGGTCTAAAGTGGCCCCACCCCAGGGGGTCCTGGGACTGAACCATAGAAATACATAGAAAAATGTTCTTCTTCAGTACCATTTGGAAATGGTTGCAAACTATTAGGTTTGTTCAAATGATGACACTAGTTTGACCTTTAACCTTTTTGCTCAGATGAGCAATTCAGAGTATCTTGTTGGGTATACTAATAGTTTTTGATGTGTTAAATGTTTTAATAAAGGTCCAATCATTCATTACAGAGTTGTTGCCTCTGTATCTCTCCATATTGCCCTAGCAAAAATTCATGCTCATTATGTAACGCTAAAACGGGAGTATTATGTGCCGTTTGCGAAGTCCTTCTTTTTGCCCTGCCACTCAAAAGTGACGAGGTATTATGTTATATCCTCCGAAATTTTGAGAGTGCAACCGTCCGCCTGTCCATGTGCCCGTCAGCGCTTCGTTTTCGTACTTTTACTTAAAAATGTTTGACCGATTTTCTTCAAACTTTGAATAGACACCGGGTAGTACCAGGGAGGAATAGTTAAAAAAACAACAAAGGTATGGCCCTCGATTTATGTCAAAAATGTATTTTTGTCAATACCTACAGAACGAATGGAGTAGTTTCAATTCAATTTTGCATATGCTTTGATAAGTACATGATCTACTTTTTGTTAATTACGGTTTGCTTTTCGTTAATTTTCCACGCAGTTACGGCCCTTGATTTATGTAAAACAAGACTGTGCTTTTCTCAAGTATCTTTTGAGTTGATGGTTGAATTTTGATAAAATTTTATATTTCCATTGATAGTTATGCCATTTGGGTTCGGACTGTTAAATCGTAAACATGGGGCTTTCGCGTCTCTTCAGTTATGACGCGAATGCTTCCAACTATGAAGACAAAAAGTTTGAACAGAATAGTCTACATCTAACGCACTTTGAAAAATGTCCCGAAATGAATGGCAGGATGTAGAAGATGTTTTTCAGATTTGTCAAAGCCGAAGAGATCAGTAGTAATAACAGTGTAGAGATATGCCTTTATTATCATAATTGAGCCGCGACACGACAAAACCAACAATGTGGTTGTGCGCCCAGCGCAGACCCTGATCAGTCTGGGCATCCACCCATTCAGATGAGATTCTTCGCAAAACGCTTAAAGGGTAGCTAAGTATCTACTTTTTCGTCGTTTTAGCGCCTTCATTGATAGACCGATTTTGATATAACTTCACACAAATATTCAGTATGAAACTGTCTAAGACAAGTTTGCATGACAGCGTTCTACGGCCAAGGTTTATAAAAAATGGTGTCTTCAGGAGTTCCGACCAGCGTAGACACAAGCCAGAATAGAGTTACTCATGCTGGTTTGATGCTAGCTATTTGGCATGACCCTTCTGGAGACGTTGTTCTATCCATACAGTGAACAATAAAGACGCTTAGACTGTGCGAGTGCGCAGGCTAATTTGTGTCTTCGTTATTCGCATACGGCATATTGCACGGTTTGTCATGTCGCGCCTGAAAATTGAGCCGCGACACGACAAAACCAACAATGTGGTTGTGCGCCCAGCGCAGACTCAGATCAGCCTGGGCTTCCGCCCAGTCTGATCAGACTCTTGCTAAGCGCTTAAAGGCTAGCTAAGGGTCCTAGCTACCTCTATGCGGACAGTGAAGACTCTGATCAGACTGGGCGGATGCCCAGACTGATCTGAGTCTGCGCTGGGCGCACAACCACATTGTTGGTTTTGTCATGTCGCGCCTGAAATATAATCGCATATGTGAAAAACGATGACTATGGCGTACGTGCAAAGTCCATCAGTCAGGCTGTATGGATGAATGATTTGCGATTATATGTCCTATTCAACAGTATTTCAGTCATGTTAGGACGATGAAAGGGTGATAGTGATGCGCATTAACCTTAACGCCATAGTTTAAATAATAATGTCCCATAGTGATGCACATCAGCCTTAAGGCCCTAGTTTAAATAATAGTGTCCCATAGTGATGTGCATCAACCTTAAGGCCCTAGTTTAAATAATAGTGTCCCATAGTGATGTGCATCAACCTTAAGGCCCTAGTTTAAATAATAGTGTCCCATAGTGATGTGCATCAACCTTAAGGCCCTAGTTTAAATAATAGTGTCCCATAGTGATGTGCATCAACCTTAAGGCCCTAGTTTAAATAATAGTGTCCCATAGTGATGTGCATCAACCTTAGGGCCCTAGTTTAAATAATAGTGTCCCATAGTGATGTGCATCAACCTTAACGCCCTAGTTTAAATGATAGTGTCCCGAAGTGACGCGCATCAGTCTGGTTTTGAATCACACTATTGCACATTGGCTATGTGAATGCAGCTTTAGCGCGATCTTGTCAACGTAATTTTACCAAGAAAATGGATCTGAATTGAGAAATTTTTGCCTTTACAGCATTTTTTTAAATTATAGCCGGAGTCATTGGTTTAGTAGACAGCATCACAAGAGCGAGGCACCAGTAATATGTCTAGGCCGTTTTGTAACTGATAGACAAAGAGCGGAGTATAACTCGCCAACTTATTATGAAAGCTGAATGTTTTCGATTCTGTCACTTGAAAACGCTGTAATAATATTACAGCTGATCAGCGGTAAAAATGCCTAAACTCAAATCCCTGTAAAAAAGCGGCTCAGCCGTCACGCTTGGTAATAAAATGAGGGTTGGCATGCATATATTGAGTCATATAACTTGCAAAAAGTAGAACAAGTTTATGAAAAATAACGAATCGCTCGACAAAATACACAATTTCCTGTTCTGGTTTCCCGTCTAGCAATACTTTGCAAACATAGGCAGGATAGTGGTTAGGACTCCGCACCTGTACATTGTATTTTTACCATTTTATGAACTCGAAAGAAGGTCAATTTATTTGCCAACTAAAATGACCCAAATAAGTTTTCAAACCCCCTTTAAAGCAGGCTGATCACGGTCATTTACAATGACGAAACTATAGTGAGAAGAGCTTGCAGCGAGGCCTCATGATAAAATTTGTCATGCTGATAGAGCTATGGGGCCTTTAAAATCGCACACAGTGACTGTCCAGATCTAGATGGGGGTCTTATAATGAGCGCCTTATCTGGATGTTTGCACTTTAGTCTTTGAATTCTCCATGTGACATAACTTGGAAGTTTGCAGACACAAATTTTGTCGTCTGCTTTATTTATCTATTTTTTCTTTATTTTATCATTTTTATTATATATTTTCTTTATTTATTTATTTTTGACGCCGTAAGTGTCAGTGTCACTGAAAGAATTTTGAAAGCTGGAAAATATCTCGATTTAGTTGTCCAAAAATTATAGATATACAGCACAGAGGTATACATTCGAAATAATTTAATGAAATGAAAGAAGAAAATACATGTATACTTGTCGATTCAGGATTTTGTGACAAATTCCCTTAAAAATGTCCTTAAAGTAGAAACGAAAGATGGCGAACTAAATTTAACCCATTTATGCCTAGATTCCATAAATTGGACCTAGGCAATAAATACAGACCCAGATAGGACGCCGCAAAATGCGGTGTCGAACCAGGGTCTACACAGTTTGAAAGAAAAATGTGTATTTCTCCATCAAATAAAATAAAACAAGTTACCCATAAATTGACAAATGAGCCACATTCTGACACGACAGAACCAACAATGTGGTCGTGCGCACAGCGCAGACTCAGATCAACCTGGGCATCCGCCCAGTCTGATCAGAGTCTTCGCTGTCCGCATGGAGGTAGCTTAAACGCTTAGCTACCCTTTGAGTGCTTAGCAAAGAGTCTGACTAGACTGGGTGGATGCCCAGGCTGATCTGAGTCTGCGCAGGGCGCACAATCACATTGGTTTTCTTGTGTCGCGGCTCAAATAGACACATCCATTTGATAAGAAAAGAATAGTCCACAGGGCATAAGTAGCTCTTACCCGATCCAGTTGCATTTACCGATTCTGTCAGGGATACAGCCAGGAGAATGATAAAACTGTAAAAGAGCTTAAAGCTTCTTTCTGGTATGCGCTCCATTCCGATGATGCTGTCTATCTATCTGCCTTGATATCTCCTTTCTTTTCAGCTATAGTGACAGCCAAAAGTGTTTGTTTTGTTTTCGTCCAGTTCCCACTCGTAACGATATTCTCCAGGAGATTCAAGAGAATCAATCAATAATTCGCATCTCTCGAATTAAAAGCAGTGACCATTAGTGTCAAGGCAGGTAAATTCGGACAGCAAGTAAATTCGGACATACCATTGCAAACAGTTAAAATCCAGATGAGACGGCTCATAATGAGCCGTCTCATCAGGATTTTCACTGTTTGCCCAGTTATTTTTGTTTTAATTCCAAACAACTGACATATAAAGGAAACTTACCTGCTGTCCGAATTTAGCTGACTTGACCCTACCGTTTTGCCTTTATTTGGAAAGATAATTTGAAATTATTATGCATTTAAAGAGACATAACTGGTGAACTGAAACAAATTTAATGTTTTGAAATCCGGAATGACCTTGAAACCTTGTACGTAGCATTCGGGACTTTGGCCCTACAAAATTTGTTCAAATCGAAATCCTGCGTTGGTGCTTTTATATGGGAAAATGATAAAACAGTTGATTTCTTAAAAGAAGCTATTTAAGTGTACGATTTAATGATTGGAAAATATGGTTAACTAACTAAGCAAAGTAATTATATGCCAAAATCATCCTTTGGTCATCCTTTGAACTGTGTTCAAGGTTAGTTAGTATCCGTCGTCCCTCAAAATTTTTAAAATATTTGCTCCTCAGTAGTGACTAGATCGAATAAAACCATATTTCATGTGGAGCCTCACCGGGTTGGGAGAAAGATAATGATCTTAAAACTTTGTAAGTAACATTGGGAACTCGGGTCCTACAAACTTTGTTCAAATGATGCAAAGCGTTGACTTCGACCTAATGTATGGCAGGGTCAACTTTGGTTCGACCTTTTGTTCAAGGTCATTGAGATTCCGTTGTTCCACTAAAGTCATTGGGCAGCTGGGAGCCTCAGATGGTCTTATTCGCATATCAAGATAGCCACCATGCCCATAGATAAAAAAAATAAAAAATAAAAAGGTCTTCTCCAATGTTCATGAAACTTTGTTCGTATCACTTGGGACTCGGGTTCTATAATTTCTGTTCAAATGACTCCCCGGCATTGACCCTGACCTAACTAATGGCAAGGTCACCTTTGGCTCGTTATGATTTTATATGGGAAAATTCTTAAACAGTTGATTTCTCAGAAATTAGTCAAATATAATACTTGGTGGGCAGATGAAGACATTATGTTGCCAAAGGTCAAGGTCATTCATTGACCGTTGTTCAAGGTCACTGAGATTCCGTAGTCTGTCAATATTTTCAAACACCTTATCTGAAGCCTCTGGGCCGATAAAAGCCTCATTGCATGTGGAGCCTCCTTGTGTTGGGGGAACGAAAGTTGTTTAGATAATTCTGTTCACATACAACGGGCGTTCAGGAAGTTTTGCAAGTAGCGTAATTTCTTGGTAACCACCATAAAGACAGAACCTCTGATAGCAAAAACATAGTAAGCTATGATATGCCAAGACAAGTCAGCAAACACGGTGTATTTTAAAAAAAAAAGACGTCTTTTTAACTTTTTTGAAAGAGGTATATCACAAATGCACCGCAAAGATTTACTTTAATGGGCCGTAATTCATACATGAGCAGTCTTTGATTTCTTTTTGTGTTTGCTACTTAAAGACAATGCCCAGGCAATTTTGAGTTGTAAATGTCGCGAAAATTTTATTTAATCTGGGTTCCATACTGTAAAATGAAAATGAATTACCCGTTTTTTATGTTGTATCGAATTCTCCCTTTCCACTAGAGTTATAATGATTTTGTAATGAAAACAAACATGATAGCATTCAAAATCTTGTCAGCAAGAGCATTTATGCATACATGGGTCAACGAAAAGCTGACAATAAATTCAAACTAATGCAGAAAATGAAGCCTCTTCAATCTTTCAAAATTGACGTTGACGTCGATTTCAATAACGTAGTAAGAACTGCGTATTGCTTTGCAAGAAACTAATGGATAATCTAACTTTTGTATGGATATTGTAGGCAACGTTGACAAAGATGAAATTTGTATTTACAACGATATTTGACTTGAGTGACTAACACTGAAAATATTTTACATATGAAATTAGCCCAGTGGTATGATTGGGGCCTGATAAAATGTGTTGTATCTCAGTAAGGAAAAGTGACTGTGATAGTGTTTGGTATCATTGTAAAGACAAATTGTAGTGCTTTCAATACAAGCACCCAGCATGCCCCAAAACAAAGTTATGAGGTCATTTGCAAAGTTTGTCGAACGCCCATCGTAGATGGCCGCCGTTCTTATATATAGTATACAACTCCATGAAAAGCTTCTCCTCCAGAACCGAAAGTCCAAGGAGCTTGAAATTTTGTATGTAGCACAGGGAACTCGGACCCTAAAAGTATTTTCAAATGATTATCCTGTGATGACCATGACGTCATTTATGACAAGGTCAACTTCGGTTCGTTATGCTTTTATGTGGGAAATTTTTTTAATGGTGCATTTCTCAGAAATTTAAGCCTATATATAAAAATTTGTAAATATGGTTAAGTAAATAAAAAAATTATGTCGCCAAAGGTCAGAGTCATCTTTTGACATTTGCTTAATGTCAATAAGACTTTGAAATTAATATATGCACCCCTCTAAAGCCGCTGGTCTAATCTCTGTAACAGATGAAATGAGAGAAGTGACAAATTGTGTCTGTTGACAGTAAGGTCTCAGGTGAGCCACAGGATCATTGGCCCACTTGTTTTTAAATGGAGCAGAAAGCAGTTAATTTCTTGCACACTGTAAAAGGCACGCAAGTCAGTGGGATGTTGGAAGGCAGATGTGACTCACTTTTGGCAGGTGACTGTAATTTCAAAAGTATTTAATTTCTGACAAAGAAGAGATAAGTTTAATTGTTTGAAATGAATCCCTAATAGATTTTGTTTTATAAACTACATGTATGTGCAAACATGTAACTTTCGGGTCGCAATAAGTATAAGCTCCTAGATATTAAACCGGCCAGGAGTAAATTGTTTGTATGTTAGCTCTCCGTTATGTCTCAAAGAGTCTGGTACAAAATTTGATAAACCCATTTATGCCCGGGGGTCTTCTTACCTTATAAATTAAATAGGGCAATTGATTATTTAAGCCGGGAAACGAAACAACCAACAATGTGGTTGTGCTCCCAGCGCAGACTCAGATCAGCCTGGGCATCCGCCCAGTCTGGTCAGAGTCTTCACTGTCCGCATGATGGTAGCTTAGACCCTTAGCTACCATTTGAGCACTTAACGAAGAGTCTGGCCAAACTGGGCGGATGCCCTGGCTGATAGGAGTCTGCGATGGGCGCACAACCATTTTGTTTGTTTTCTCGTGTCGCGGCTCATTTTAGGGATGTCTGGTATATTTATTTTATTATTACTATTTTACATTGCTGTAAATTCCATGCAAACATTGAAGAATCTCATCAGACGCCGTGTTCTGCGGCGTCTGATCTGGATCTGTACTTTTTGCCTATGTCCTTATATGGGACGCTAGGAAATCATGGGTTAATTTTCTGGTAGCATTTGTTATTATAACGACAAAACTTTATTTTTCTTAGGACATACAGTACATACATGACATATGAAAAAATTACCCCAAACAATTTCAAAAGTGGTTCAGCCAAAATAATTATCAAATCTGTCATTTGCGGAGGCTGTTTGATCTTAAACCACAATTCTTGTCGCGGTTGCGAGTTGATGCAATCGTCCTTTCGTCAAGTGATTAGAAAAAGGCGGCCGTAAAACGTCTCCCCGTACACCATCCATTGTGCAGATTATATTTACTTTCGTCCTTTGAGATCAGAGGATATATTCTGAGAAATCTGAAATTTTGGATTGGTTTATACTCATATTCTAAACCATTGTTTTATATATTATTTGGACCATTTTTTATACTAATCAGTCTTTGAATCGACTGTTTAATTAAGATTAAAAAATCACAGCCATTCTCTGCTGGTTTTGTCACCAGATATTGTCAGGGTCACTGAAGAGGCTTTATTAGCCGAAACTACGTAGTCTGGCCCATGTTCCTTCTTCTGAATATATTCTCTGCTCTAAATATAAAAATAAAAGCATCGTAAACGACTGCGTAATACCCCTCCACAGCAAATGTTTCATAGCTTTTGTTTCATGATACTAAAATAGCAGAAAACATAAACATGACAATATCTCAATAACCTTTGAATGGATTTTGGCGAAATCGTGTTAAATTGATTCTTGCATGAAGATCTTCCAAACCTCCGACAAACTGAGGTCGATTAAAGAAAGAGAACTGGTGGAGTTCTCAAACAAAGGGAGGGGGGGTATCAATAAGGTGGGTTTTCTGCATCCTACCAAAGTTTTCTTTTTTTAACTGATGGTACACTCCAATGTGTCTAGTTCATCAAACCATGTGTGACTTTGGTTGGAAAGCCCTACTTACTGAGCTATGGGTCCACAGAAGTGGGTGGGGTAATCCAACATGGTTTTAGCCTGTCTTGTAAAAACATTCTCATTTGGTAGAAGAGTACAACAGACAGACAGGTTTTAACAAAATGATGAACAGAACATCTAAAATATATTTCCATATCATTTTATTTGGTTTAATTGAACATATGTTGTCGAAAAAGACTTCCTTTGACAGTCAGCATTTTTTTGATATTTTTGTCCTCAAATTTCAATATTTCTTGACATTATTGTTAAATAAACAGACCAGTTATCATCAAACTCATGTCAAGGAAGCAACTTGACCGAGACATTCGGATGATGTAACTAGAATTTCACAATGACCTAGTTTTCATGGTTGACTGAACACATAAACTTGCTTGGAAGATTGTTTTTCATTCAATTTTGACCTAGAATTACGAAACTTTGGTCGAATTACTATTTTAACTGCTATATTATGCCCCACACCCCCGCCACTAAAAGTGAGGGAATACATATTGGCTTCAGTGCGGAACTCGTTGGGATCTGCATCTGTGTATGTGTCACATATTAAGTCCTTCTGTGACCTTGGAAACAAGGTCAAGGTTATCAAAATCTGACCTTGACCTTGTTTCCAAGGTCAAAGAAGGACTTAATATTTGACACAGACACAGATGCAGACGACAAGGAAATCCGAACTGAAGCCAATATTTATCCTCTCACCTTTATTGGCGTGGGTATAGGGCATAATATAGCAGTTAAAATAGTAATTCGACCAAAGTTTCGTCATTCTAGATCAAAATTGAATGAAGTACTTAAAACTACCACCCTGTACATACCGATACGTTTTGTACAGGGTGGTTATATTAAGTACTTAATACTACCACCCTGTACATACCGATACGTTTTCTCAGTGGGATATAACCACCCTGTACATACCGATACGTATTTTCAGTGGGATTGAAATCGTATGACCCGAGTCCCTGTGGTGCGGCTATATCCGATGCCATAACACCATCAGACTTGGCGGTTTTTTTTTGTTTTTTTTTTTGTTTTTTGTTTTTTTGGTAATTTAAAAGGTGAATGGGTACACGTTCAGGGGCAGCTACTCTGTCATTTGCTTTTTCGTCTTACTTCTCAACGGGATCGATTCTTAAAAAGGAAAGAATAAGTTGCATAGAAGCAGTTTTTTTCCTTTGAGAGTAGACCTTACTTTCGGAGAGCTTGGTAAGCCATGGTTGCAAGTAGGACGTCACAAAATTAGTTTCTCTTTATAAAAATTGCGGCAAAACATGGAGGTATATCCATACACCAAAACGACCAGTTTCTATATATTTCTGGCAGCGTATGCTTTTGCAGACTGGTACTGGTTGTAAGTACTTCAGATAAAAGGGGGTCACAGGGATAATCTAAGGACAATTTTCCTTGTGTTTCCATAAAAATGTATGTTCAGACCACTCAATAAAATTGTTTCACCGACGGTTCTTATGAGGGGTCACAACATGTTTTTCAGTGGGAAATGAGAAAAAAACATGTCTGAATTATTCTCTATACCCCACCTTATCGACAGGTCCGTGGTTGCAAAATGGACATGGCGACATGTAAAGTATATAACCAGAAACGGAAGTTTTCTCTAATATTTTATTTTCTCTCTAAAAGTCATTTAATTAAGTGTTACTAAAGTCTAGAAAGAGTGAAATACTTGTATTTAATCTTTTAACCCTTTTTTGACCAGCGCCCCTGCCAATCCTTATTATTTGGATATGTCTATTTCTAGTGTTAGGGGTTTCTACTGAATGTATTCGTTTTTATTGTATTTTGCGAAAATTTCCTGTAAGCAAACAGTGTTGACCCTGATCAGACGCCGCGTTCTGCGGCGTCTGAACAGGGTGTGCACTGTTTGCATATGACCCCGAAACGGGTTTCAAGTCAAAAAAGGGTTACATTAATCTGATTTTTTTTTACAGAAGATTGATGTTACTAAGCGTACAGAAACTTGAAATTTTGTCTTAAGATGAATAAGTAGTCTTCTAGAGGAAACGACTCTGCCAGTTTCGCCTCAATTCTCTATAAGTGGGATCCATCCTTAAAAGAAAGAAGTTGCTGCCCTTGGAGCAGTTAGCAGACCTTATGCGTAACGGCTTCGTTGTCGAGGGAAGCAAACCGGAAGTCACAAGAGTCGTTTCCCTTTGGAACACCGCTCGGCCTATTCCGTGAATCACGGAATTGGCCGAGCGGTGTTTCATGCGTAACGGCAAGCAAACAAGAAGTCACAAGTCGTTCCTTTTGGAACACCGCTCGGCCTATTCCGTGAATCACGGAATTGGCCGAGCGGTGTTTCGAATGGAGTTGTTCCCTTCATTAAAATGGCGGAAAACATGGCGGTGTACCCATATATATTACAGGATAATACATATCCGATAAATTGAGCCGTGTCATGTGACTTCCAACAATGTGGCAGTTTTGTCATGTGATATTCATGTCCTCCTCCTCATTAGGGTTATCTGAGACCTCACTGCTGTCTGTATGGCTTGAGCAACTTCCATAGATGCCTGGCCCCGAGGTTACAAACTTCTTTCATACTCAATTCAGCTGAGCATGAAATTTTACCTGCTAATAAATAGCAAGTTACTGATAAGTACAGTTATTTTCTTGCTCAGTTTAGCTGAGTATGTAGTTTTCTCTGCTTATGAATATGAAAATGCCAACATAAGTTGGCATTTTCATATTTATCAGCAGAGAAAATTTCATGCTCAGAGTTGAGCACGAAAAAAGTTTTATAACCTCGAAGCCAGATGTGACAAGCGGAGATTCAGATTAGACTGCACTTATGTGCAGTCTGATCAGAGCCTTTGCTTGTCACCGTTGTCACATTATTAGAAATCACATGATGGGGCTCAAATAGGTTTATTTAATGAGCTTTTATAATGTAAACTTTTACGATAAATCATATAGGCTAATCACGATGAGTCACATTGTTTATAGAATTTTGTTAAAGAGAAGAATTCCAAAGCCAACGACACACATGAAAGTAATGGACATTTTTGACGTCACAGCGGTGTTGCATAGGTCTGTGTTGCAGTAGCAGACATTGGTACTAACTCCCAAAACATCCATGGTTCTGCATCCGTCTGTTTCCTTTGTGGCAGCACAACCTCTATTCACAGCTGGAAAAGAAATAGGGTAAAGTCGGGTGAATTCGGCCAGCGGGTGAATTCGGAAGTGACATTGTTTCCTTTGTATGTCAGTTGTTTGGAATTAAAAGAAAATTAACTAAGCAAACAGTGAAAATCCCGATGAGACGGCTCATCATGAGCCGTCTTATCTGAATTTTCACTGTTTGCAATGGTATGTCCGAATTTACCCGCTGTCCGAAGTTACCAGACTCGACCCTGGGTGACGTCACGTAAAAACAGACCTAAGCTATGTGCGTACTTTGAGTGGCTATGAATACATTGTACTAAAATTAGCCTGTGCATCCACTCAGACTGATATCTACTCAGGCCATCCCAGTGATGTGTAGATTTGCGAAAATACTCTGATCAAACTGGGCAGTTGTACAGGCTGATCTAAATATTTCTCATCTGCAAATGTAAGTAGGCTTACAAGCAAGTTTGTTTTTGTCCAGACAAGAGAACATATATAAATAGAAATGTTTTTCAAAGAAAAACTGATGTCCCCCACCAGCCCATTTCCCATCCCCTCTAATGAATAAAAAGCCTGTATTCCTCGATTTCCTTTCGTTGACTGGGCGGTGCTGTTAGAGGCTTGCCATTCAATGTCAAAATCGAGCAGTCCACATGAAAATTCGGTAAAGTAGCATTCTCATGAGTTGTTACGCATAATTGGCAGATTAAAAATGCCCGGTAAACGCTATCGATCATCGCAAATGATAAACAATTTCCATACAGGCACACTACGTCAAAACGACGTCGGAGGAACGTCGATGCCTCGTTATGACGCTTTACTGACGTGTATACAAGGTTGTTCCGATGTCATAACGTTGCATCGACGTCGACACAACGTTGTTCAGACGCTGTCCGTATGCTGGGTTAGAGAAGAAGAAAAGAATATTGTTGTGCGATCTCCGATCATTCCGTGCTTATTGTAAAGGTGAGCTTTGTTCTACGCAAGTGTGCATAAAAATCATTACCGCATTATACCTTTTTAGAAAATAGACTCGTCGAAGGTAAGGTCAGAAATAAGCACCGCCCAGTCAACGAAAGGAAATCGAGGAATACAAACAAAATATCTATGCAAGTTAAGAGAAAATCCGTCCACTGGTTCTGAAGATATCCTACATAGAAGACTATGTCCTTTAACAAGGGATCAAGGTCATCAACTACAAAAAATGGTCAAGGCCATCAACTACTAAACAGATCTTAAACCTGTAGCATTGATATATTTTTGCAAGTCTGAGGCATATCTGTCAACTAGTTAAGATAAATTTTAAGAGAAAAAATTACAGATTTGTAAATGGGGTCAACATCATCAAAGCATAGTAGACTCTTGAGAATATTCCAAAGGTATATCTATGAAAGAAACGTGGAAATTAAGCCAAAGCCTACTGAGATATATCAATTTTAGTGAAATTTTCAATTATCTAAGTCCCCCTGTGACCTTGAAAATAAAGTCAAGGTCACCAAAATCTGATCAGCTCTTAAGCATGTCCCAGTGATGTATACATGCAATTTTGGTGACATACCATCTACTGGTTCGTGAGATACTGTAGGTACAGGAATTTGTCATCTTAGTCCTATAGTGTCATTGAAAATGAGGTCAAGGTCACCAAAATGTAACCAGCTCTTAAACTTGTCCTTATGATGTATCCGTGCAAGTTTGGTGAAATTCCATCCATTGGTTCAGGAAATATCGTGGGTAAAGAAATTGTCGTATAAGTCCTCCAGTGTGCTTGAAAATGAGGTCAAGGTCATCAAAATCTAATCAGCTCTTCAAGTTGTCCAAATGATGTATCCATGCAGTGTTAGTGACATACCATCTACTGTTTTATGAGGTATCATGGGTACAAGAAATTGTTATCTAAGTTGTTCAGTTACCTTGAAAATGAGGTCAAGGTCACCAAAATTTAATCCGCTCTTAAACTTGTCCCAATGATGTATCCGTGCAAGTTTGGTGAAATAACATCCATTGGTTCAGGAAATATCATGGGTGAAGAAATATCATGGGTGAAAAAATTGTTGTATAAGTCCCCCAGTGACATTGAAGATGAGGTCAAGGTCACCAAAATCAAATTAGCTTTTAGACTTGTCTCAATGATTTATCGAGTGACCTTGAAAATGAGGTCAAGGTCACCAAAATCTAATTAGCTTTTAGACTTGTCTCAATGATTTATCGATGCAAGTCTGGTGAAATTCCATCCATTGGTTGAGGAGATATCATGGGTACAAGAAACTGTCATCTAAGTCGTTCAGTGACCTTGAAAATGAGGCAAGGTCACCAAAATCTAATCAGCTCTTAAAGTTGTCCGAATGATGTTAACTTGCAATGTTGCTGACATACCATCTACTGTTTCATGAGATATTGTGGGTACAAAACATTGTAATATAAGTCCTTTGGTGACCTTGAAAATGAGGTCAAGGTCACCAAAATCTTATCAGCCCTTAAACTTGTTCCAATAATGTATCAATGCAAGTTTGTGAAATTCCACTCATACGTTCAGGAGATAATATGGGTATAAGAAATTGTCATCTAAATCCTCCAGTGACCTTGGAAATGAGGTCAAGGTTACCAAAATCTAATCAGCTCTTTAAGTTGTCCTAATGATGTATTCATGCAAGTTTGGTGAAATTCCATCCATTGATTCAGGAGATATCATGGGTACAAGAAATTGTCATCTTGTTACTCTTAGTCCTCCAGTGTCCATGAAAATGAGGCCAAGGTCATCAAAATCTTATCAGCTCTTAAGCTTGTCGCAATGATACGTCCATGCAAGTTTGGTGAAATTCCATTTATTGGTTCAAGAGCTATCGCGCTTACAAGAAACTGTCACGCCGACGCCAACGCCGACACACCGGGATCCAATGAAGTGGCATGTGCGCCCAGCGAGGACATAGATAAGCCTGTGCAGCCGTCTAGTCTGATCATAGGCTTCGATGTCCGCATGCAGCTAACTGAGCCCCTTAGCTTAGTTATCCTTTAAGCACACAGCGAAGATTCTGATGAGACTAGGTTAATGCCCAAGCTGAGCTGAGCCATCTCTGAGCGCACATGCCACTTTGTTCGTTTTGTCGTGTCATAACTCAATTATGGACATATGTTTTATTTTTGTTAATGAATATTTACTCGTGTCTTCCCCGTGATCCGTAGTTTGCAAACCGAAAAGATTGATCAGACTGTGCCGTTGTGCAGGCTGATCAGAGTGTTTCGTATCTGTAGATCTAAGAAGGCTTATTGAATTACACCTTTGCCTTTTCATAATAAAAGCATCGCAAACGACTGCGTGATACCTCGCCACTGCAAACCTTTGTCATTACTCTTTCAGAAAGGACCTCTGACAGTATCAATGCATATTTGCCCATTTTTCGACAAATTACTGCACCTTCCTCGGGCAGCAAAAGTTGAAATATTTGGCATTAATATGTAGCCTTGTGTACTATAAAGACATTTTAACAGTGATTTTGAAAAATTATCATGCCTCTAGACTAACATAGACCAATTTTATCAAGAGGGGTATGTGAATTTTTCAGTCTCTGAAAATAAGTCCATTTATTTGGTTTTCTAAGATATCAAAATCGTAATTGATAGCTATGCTAAAACTGACGTACACACTACTGTTACTGATATTATGCAATATTTTTTCAGTACTAAGGACTTTAGCCTATTTTTAGATATAAAGGGTGTAAGTACCCCACCCACTTTTTCAGTTTTTCAGCTGTAGACTATCTTTTCCCCCTGTGCCTCAGCAAGCCACTCACATATAACGTGTATTATGATAGTACACACATACATGCAAAGTGGCAAGCTGAGGCACGGGGGGAAAAGTATCTTTAAAAAACTTTTCCTGTTTCCCATACGTTTAATTACAAAATTTGGCTTTTTCCACCAAAAATTGAAGTCTATGTGCAAAGTAATCAGAAATTAAATTCATGGCCAGTTAGGGGAAGTTGAGAGCTACAAATTTCAAGAGAAATTCTTTGGCATATCAAAACTTTAATTTTGACTATTTTTATAGGCAAATTAACATTACAACCGTCAGAGGTCCTTAACGAAATTTGCCCATTAACAATCCCAAGCTAGACATTCTTAATACAAATGCATATGCAAAGTTTGAAGAAAATCCGTTGATAAATACTTAAGTTATCGAACGGAAACGAAGTGCGGACTGACGGACGTACGTACTACGGACGGACACACGGACGGCTAACGTGAAAACATAATACCCCGCCACTAACGTGTGGCAGGGTATAAAACAGACCAATATAGTCTGAAATTGCCGTATTTATCCTATTAAAAGCCCCGGAGGAGTTGCATTTTATGAAAGGGGGCGTTATTTAGAGCCTAAAGAGTAGTAACTGGTTACTCCCTAAAAACTTCTAGTAAACAGTATTAAGTTGAATGGATATACTTTCAGAGGAAGCAACTTTACTATTTTTGCCCTCTTCTTAGTAGAGGTCAACTCTGAATTTGTTCTTCAAGGAGCAGATTCTTTCCTCTGAGAATAGACCCCTTTTTCAAAGAACTGCCTCATCAAGAGAAGCAAACAGGAATCAATGTACAGCGGCGTAACTGGGAGCAATTTCATGATACGCACAATCATGTGCCATACTCTACCCCTTGAAGGAAAAGGTAGTATTTCAGCCACTTTGGCAGTTGGTATAGAAATCATGTCTAAATTGTAAAATTTCAGCATGCAAATATGCAGGTGCGTTTTGAAATTTTATCAATTTTGACAAAATTTCAATACGCACCTGCGTATTTGCCGTATAAATAGCTACGCCTTTGATGTAAGTTAACACAACATTATATACGGAAAAGAGACAGTGATGTTTATTAGAGCAGGGGCGTTTATTAGGATTAATACGATATTAGTAATATAGTAAGGTGAATGGGTACAATTTCAAGAAAAGCAGCACTACAGTACTATTTTCAGTTTTAACTTCCTTATCAATAGGAGTCAACTCTTAAAGACAAAATAAATGCTCTGGGGCCGTATTTATAAAACGACTTAAGTCGTTGCTATGCTGTTGCTAGGGCTGAATTTTTATGAAGGAGATCCCCTACAACTATGAAATATGCTCTGGATGAACAGTCTTTTTCAGACTGTTCCTCCAGAGCAAATTTCATAGTTGTAGGGAATACATAGCAATTCAGCCTTAGCAACAGCATAGCAACCACTTAAGTCGTTTTATAAATACGGTCCTTGGTAAGTGACATTTCTTTCTTTAAACAGTAGGTCCCATTTTAGAAGGGTTTTTTGCCTAACGAAGCAAATACGAAGTCATATAAGTTGTTTCTCTTCATTAAGGTGGTAGAAAACAATTTCAGACACCCATTTGGCTCTATTTCATTTTTCGAAATATGCATGATGCGCGGACAACATGTGCCTCATTTTCAGTATATTCAACTTTGTACTAGTTTTTATTGGATTGTGTAAACGCCGGTGAACCACTCACAAACTGAATTTATGTTAAGTATTTGAGTGAATCGCCGGCGTTAACTCATCTATAAAATCCACAAAAATAAAAGTCAGTTTTTGTAATTCCAACTCGGACATCTTTACCTCAAAATTATCAGCTATACTCTTACAAAATGGCACAAAGAGAATAGTGCCGCTAAGAATTTTGATTCTCGTAACGACGCTACCCCAGCACTACAGCGGGACGTATCCATAGCCGCTGTGACGGGGCACCGTTCGTCCGTCCAGTTGTTGGTTCAAGGTATTTAACGAGGTACTGACTCCGCTTTCTTTTCATTAGATGGACACACGGCGCCAAGTGTGTGCGGCTATTATTACGTACCGCTGAGCCACTTGGGGAACGTCGTTAGGAGAATCGAACTGAACTGAACTGAAGCTTTCTTTTCGCCCTTGATCAATCAGATTGTGCTAAAATAGTATTAAAAAGCTGAGTTTTAATTATTAGTCAATACAGGGTTGAAACAGGGCTGAAACACAATTATACGGCGTTGTTTCAACCTTGTTTGTATTCCTTCTGGCCCTCACCTTCAGCTCCACCTGCTGCTGCTTTGGATTTCTGACAGGAGTAGTCACTGGGACAATCCGTCTGTGTTTTACCACTTGAGTCGAATGGATCATTACAAATGCTACATGTATAGCACTTTATACCATAGCTGTAAAAAAAGGAACAACCCAATGGGCACACAATGTCGAAACAACACAGAATCAACGTTGATTCAACGTCATGACGTTGAATCAACGTTGATTCATTGTTGTTTCAACATCATGTGCCTGCTGGGAAATTGCGTTCTTACGCTTGGACAGTCTGTATGAAGTTAAACTGCGCAAGCATTGTATACGAGCAACAGTACCTTTTGAAACAGTTGCGCGGACAAACGCTACGTACACAGCCGCCAAAGATTTTCTTTTCAATGCAGTTGCAATCGTACCAGCATTTTGCTCTTTAGGTTAAATTTTGAAGTTAACTGCTCAGTAGGTTAAGCGCTGGCCTACTGATCTAGCGGACCCGCGTTCGAGCCCTGCTTGAGGCGAGAATCTTTCCAACCGTAACTGGGGTTCCATTGCACACAGCCTTTCATTATCATCCTCCCATCGTCCTGATATGACTATAATACTGTTGAAAAAGACGTAAAATCGCATATCCATCCATCCATCCATCCATCCATCCATGCATCCATCCATCGAAGATAACCATTATTTTTTTTCAAAATGTATGCTCTCAATGCCGATTGTATATTCAAAACTCATCTGGTCAAGTATAAACGCACTCACCGTGGCCTGGTTCCCGTCAGCCGGCATTTGCAGGTACTATAAACCAAATTAGTAGGTCGCCCAGGCACTGAAAGTTACACAGCATCACTGCACAATAGGCAATAGTATGCCTATTCGAGCTCCTGTACCGTCATAAAAATGGATGACAGGGATAATTTAGTGATGATTGTTCAGATTTCTCCGGGAATGGTCGGGTCGGGCGATGGTGTTGGGTAACCTTCAGTGCCGGGGCGTCCTACTAATTTGGGTAATAGTAGGACAAGGGCCTACTGTGCTTGCAGATGGAGTGAGTGAGGGCTGGTTGGGTATTTTTTTCTCTCGTCTGTCATGCTTATTTTCTTTCTCCCTCTCTCTAGGAAATCGACTCCACATAAACTGAAATACTGTCTCAAAGGGCCGTTTCCCAAACTCAAACTAACAACCAACCATCCAACCAACCAACCATATTACTCCATAAAAACTAGTGTTGTGACACCTATTAGTACCGTCTCGCTTAGACGGGTCTACCGCAGGGTCACGACATATGTTATTATTGAGAAGTAATGAAAATTATTTCTGACTTATCCTCAGAAACCCCACTTTATCTGGAGCTCTATCTGTGTACCAAAATGTACCGTAAAAACTCTATATATTGGAACAGTTAGATCTGAGCAACTTGTGCAAACTCAGATTAGACTGCTCCTAACAGTCTGATCAGAGTTTACACTATTTGCCATCCCATTTGCATTTTTGGACACATTACTGCACTGTAAAACAAGGTGTTCCAATTTTAGGACAATTATGGTAACTATTATTGGTGTCCCAATATCTAAAAGTTTTACCGTATGTGGTAGTCACTTAAAATACAGTCAACTCCCGATAGCTCGAACAATGATATCTCAAAGTCTCTCTCATATCAAAGATTATAGATTGGATACATTTCCTTTTTTTATTTAAAGTTCAACCATGGATAGCTCGAACTATAGATATCCCAAAGAAAATTTTCTGGTCCCAGAAAATTTTCTTTGAGATATCAATAGTTTTGGATGAATTTGGACTTTGAGATATCGAGAGTTGACTGTAAAGCAATATTTCATGAACATGTTATTCTTTCTGGGGTTGGCCGCGTCTGTATGCTCTCTAGTCCTGACAGTCGAAACAACTATTGGAAGTTTTTGTTTTCATTCAGACTGAAATTCGCAAAAAAAATCACAAATTTGGCGAGAGTTATCATTAACAGTGCTTGGTTTGTTTTTACTTTTCGGCTTCTTCAGAGATCAATTAGATCAATTAAGATTTAAAACAACAACAACAATAAAGAATATTACTTACATTTGGAAAGGAAATTTGACCAGTTCACATAAAATGCTTATAAAATGAACAAAGCAGTAATAATTCCAACTCAACTTCCTGATACTAATTAAGCGCAATTTGATTGATCAAGAGCGAACATGAATCGGCGTTTATACTTCGACAAACTTTCTGAGCCAGAAATCTGGAACTACTTGGAACAATTTCCTTGGCGGTGATTTCTAAGATACTCAATATAACTGATAATTTTGAGAAAAAGATGACCGAGTTGGAATTATAAGGAACGAATTTCATTTTTGTGGATTTTATGGATGTATAAACGCCGGCGAATCACTCACAAACTTAACATAAAGCCCTTCGGGCTTTATTCAGTTTGTGAGTGATTCGCCGGCGTTTACACATCGATAAAATCCACAAAAATAAAATTCATTCCTATAATAAAATATAACTAAAATGATTTGTGCCAAAGAGAACTCGAAATGTCCTATCTGCAATCTTTTGCCGTTATGGTTTGATTGGTTGGTTGTTTTGGATTTTACGGCTCTTAGAGACGGTATTTCAATCTATATCGAGCCGTGTTCAAGAGAGAGGGACAAAGAAAAGAAACATAAGGATAAACGAGACTAAAACAATCCTAACAACCCCATTCCGCACCAGCTGTAAGCATGGCCGGTCCTTGCCCTTCTATCACCCATTAACCGTTATGTGATTGAAATGTTTGTCGTTTGGTGTCCATTCTTTTGGATAATTTAGGCTTTTTGCAGATTCTCGCCGCATCGGACATCTCTTCCTTAATGCCCTTGTCTGTCGCCTTTCTCGGGGCGCAGGCCCTGAGGTGGCTAGGTGTGGGGCGCCTGTGCTTCTCAGTTAATACGTTCAGGAGTCTAAAGCTGCTGTGGTTGGTTGGTTGTTTTGGGTTAAACGATCCTTTGAGCCAGTATTTCAGTCTATATCGAGCCGTCTCACAGAGAGAGAGGGGGCAAGAAAAGAAGTATGATAGGCGAGAGAAGAAATACCCAAACAGCCCGCACCTACTGCAAGCACAGCAGGCCCTTGCTCTATAATCATTTTCCAAAATTAGCAGGAGACCCTGGCACTGAAAGTTACCCAGCAAACTCGCCCGACCTAATCCCTATCCCAGAGTTTACTTTTATCATGCATATGCTGCAAAATTAAACTGATAACAGGGGTATGATAACATAATGTGATATCACGTCATTGTAGAGCTGCGCTTGCGCGAATGTTATCAGGTCATGCCTTAAGAAGAGATCTCTGAAGACGATTGGCTACACACTGACGTTGGCCGTGATATCAGCGTTCGATTGGTTAACTGACGTCACCGACTTACGTCATAACGCATTCGCGACGTCAGCAAGTTCGAACAAAATTGCGTTTGCTTATTACTTGTTTGCCGCTCTTTACGCCGTAAAATCTTCATGATGCATGATAAATAGAAAAAAAACGTAAAATCTTCATGATGCATGATAAATAGAAAAAAAACGTAAGTGCCTTTTGATATCAAGTTTATCAGGCTCGACCAGAAACACGTCGGACTGGCTCGGCGAGCCTCGCCATTCCTACGCTGTTTCTGGTCTCGCCTGATGAACTTGATATCAAAAGACACTAACATGGTATTCTCTATATATCATGCAGTTCAGACATACCGTAAAACTTCTAAGTAGTGAGACAGATAACCTTAGCAAGCAGTGCAGACCCAGATCAGCAATCTCATGAGGTCTACAGTGTCTGCATTATGGCAAGCATCCAAGAGCAACTAATCTATTCTGTTAGTAAGTAGATTTACAGGTGAACTTCGTTTTTTTCGCGCGCAAAAAAAAAAAAAAAAAAAAAAAAAAAAACATTCAATAATTTACAAAAGTTAAATTCCCCCATTTTTTTTCAACGTTTTTCCCGTTAAGGTATATATATCAAAAGAATGAAAAATTATTGCAGATTTCGAATCTGTTTGCATAAAATATGTTACTTTGTATTTAAAAATGATCTCGCGAAATAAATAGAGATGCCCCCAGCATTTTAGTGCAATTTACTATATAAGTATGCCATTTGAGAGGTTATGGCTACAACTTAAAAATCCCCCAATTTGATATTAACATAAAATTTTGAAGAACACACACACACACACACACACACACACACACACAAAAAAAAAAAAAAAAAAAAAACAATCAAAAGACTGAAGAAGAATTGAATTTTAAGAATCTGTATGCATAAAACGTCGATGTTAATTGATGTTTTTATAATGTCGTATGAAACAAGTCTTTCCTATACAATTCAATACATTTCCCGCTATTGATTGTGTTGCTACATACGTGTCAAAGCGAATGATGAGAGATAAGTTGCGATAGACTGTAAAAACCAAACTGCTTCATCCATTTCCATGACAATTACTGTAACTGTTATAGGTCACCCAACTTTTAGAGTTTTTATAGTATGGGTTGGTTGTGCAGGCACGACGTCGAGTAAGGAAGTTTCATCGGTTCCTGAATTTCGAGCTTCCATACATCACAATCAATCTCTTACAATATATAGGTTCAATTTCTAAAACGTTCAACAGTACCGTAAAATGTTGGAGAAATAAATGGTGCGATGATAATAAATCTATGATGGGCTGAAGCCGAGACAAGGGAAATCTCAGGCTAGTTTTCAGATAATTTAGTCTTATGCGAGGCTTGCCGAGCATAAGACTTAAAACTCAGATATCTCTAAAAAGAGATATTCTTGTCCAGTGGGTGAGAAAAAATTATCAAAAATACGTACCTTTCTTGAAAGCAAACCAGAACCACCACGACAGCTAGTATTATTTTACATTCCATGACTTCTGTGTATGCGTCTGTACTCTTCAAAACTTTATGTGAAAGTGTGCTCTGAATGTGATCCGTCCTCTAGCTTCCAACGACCGAAAATGAAATTTATGACAAGAAGTTGGCATAGATAATGAGAGGTGTGGTATATGGGCTCAACATTCCTAAAAGGTACTGAATGCATCTGCAAACAAGAAGACTCTGCCAAACTGGCCCAGAGGTTATAAAACTTGAGTACATACTCAAACTCAAAATAAAGCACACTGATTGGCTGCTTCCGAGCACATGCTCGGAAGCAGCCAATCAGTGTGTTTTATTTTGAGTTTGAAATTATTCTCAAGTTTTATAACCTCGAACCCTGGTCTTTCAGTCCTTAATTTTACAGTTTATGCAACAGACGCAAGACGTTGAAACAACGTCTTATAATCATCGACGCAACGCATCAACGTTAAATCAGACGTTGTTTTGACGTTGTTTGTCTTCTTGGAGGATCTTTTTTACATGATGCTTACACCGATTTTCAAAATTCGGGCAAGGGCTTGTTTTTCAAATTTGTGTCTTACGGTAAACAACATGATGTCTCCAACCATAAAACTCTAGTGTTAGATATAATTATTTATGATCTTTAATGAAAATAAATTCACATTGAAAGGTCAATGTCCAAGTAGGCTATATTTCTTTTGTCTTTTCGTTTTCTTCTTCTTTTTTTTCTTTCCGTTTCGCAAATCAGCCGCTTTGAACCAGTTTTATTTCAACTGCATTGTCTATGCATATATAACTATACTGTATTCTACATTCCGAGCAAGAAAACGCGGGAATTTCTCGGCTGATTACACCATTTCAGCATTGCCAAATAAATATTCTACTAAATGTTTACGATAAACATTACATTATCATATTAAAATCCTGGGTAAAAGTCCATAAAATATAGCAACTCATGACAACATTTAGGTGATGACAAAAACTGGAATAAATACTACAAATGATGGTATGCATGCTAAAACTGCGCGTTGGGTGATATTAAAGAACGTAATGGACCAGATAGATGTTTGAAAATGAGTTTTTAGAATTATGTTTTTTGTGTGAAAAAAAACAAACAACAACAACAACAAAAACAATTTTAACCCAAGACATAATATGAATGTTGTAGAATTGCGGACCGCGTTCGAAATCAACTCATTGGATAGAATTAATAAGGTCACCGCCACGTGCACGAATCAGAAAAGTACCAAGGTATCGTCACATGACCGTTATGCGTGAAATCGATTTTCCCATTGGCTCACAACTGTGTTCATCTACATTTACATGTATGAGCCGCGACACGAGAAAACCAAAAAGTGGTTGTAGGCCCAGCGCAGACAGATCTGCCTGGGCATCCGCTCAGTCCGATCAGAGTCTTCGCTGCCCGCTTTGAGGTAGTCTAGGCCCGTAGCTACCTTTTAAGCTATCAGCGAAGAGTCTGATTAGACGGAGCGGAGACCCAGGCTGATCTGAGTCTGCCCTGTGCGTACAAACATTTGTTCATAAGGTCAGTTTACAGTCTGAAATGATTCCTGACCTTCAACGGGAAGAAGAATAATTAAAAATGATATTAAATCCAAATTGTTTATCTGAACTTTTACGCAGGATTTTGAAATGATATTGTATTATCTAACAAAATTAGGAAAACCGTTTATTTTTGGGATGGTGAAAAATGAGGGAGTATGCTGTAAGCAAGAGCGTAGATCTTTCAAACTATTATTTCCCAGAAGAAAATATTTCCCTGCAGCCTGATATACTTTGAAAATCAGAATAACTATACAAAGAAAGAATGCCAATTTATTCAGTCCGATACCAATTTGTAAATTTAACTGCCCATCTGCGAAACGTTTCCTTACATTTAACATTATTTGCCAAGCCAGGCTAGTGTTTTCCAGACCTTGAAATTTTTAAGCCAAGAGTCTATCTATACAATAAAAGAGATTTTTTCAGATAAAATTAGCTCATGTCAATTGTGTTAACCATGGGTGAAAGAGTCAAAGTCTGCATAGTCCTTCCGGTGGAACACGCGTCTAAACATAAATTATTATATAAAAAAGCGAGTCAGCAGTACATTTGGTAGTTAAATTTGGTTTCATGTGCATATAAAATAAGAAGTCATATAACTGGCAATAACTAAAAAATACAAATAAATAAAAAAGGTGCAACTTGTTTGTGAAAAATACGACATTTTTGCTCCACTATAGAAGATTTCCTTTCCTGTCCACCGTCAAGCGATGCAATATAAACAAAAGCGGGACAATGAATGGGACCTTTTCTTATACATTGTATTCTTTACGATTTTATTCGGGTTTATGATGGTGAAAGTAGGTCAGTTTAGTTGCCAACCAAAATGACCTAGATCATTTTTAAATCTATTGTAATTTGCAAAACTCAGGGACATTTCATTTGATTAAATTTGGCTAACCACGGTCATTTACAATGACAAGCTTGCAGCGATATCTCACGATATAATATTTCATAATCTTTAACCAATGATAGAGCGATGGATCTGAGCTGTTCTGGCTGAAAATAAACCGTTTTTCTTGCATATACGCAATAGAAAAGCAACGCCTATTGTGCGGAAATGCGTTCGCGTCTTTGTTCCTCTCTTGCGATACTTATTCAAAGTGACTGAATCTGCAATTATGAGAATTTTCTGAAAAAATTTCCATTCTTTTCGAATCACTTGTTAAAATAGAATTAAGTTATGCAACCGCCATAAATCTGCCCACTTCAGCTGTGAACTGACCGGAAAAGTAAATAACCTTTATAAAGCGGTTTTTGTTTGTTTGTTTTTTTGCGTCCCTCCAGAAATTCTACTGTAGATGGCTAGATGCTGTTGTTTTTCTAGTGATAATTTGTTAAGGTTTGTGAGTCTGGAGAAATTTATGTACATGTCTTAGCTATTTTATTGTATTCTTTAAAGTTAGACACATTAATTCTAAAGATAAAATATTAAAAGTTACAGATTCTGCAGCTTTAAAGGTAGAATACGTACCGTATTTATTATTCGACCATAAAACCACCTTTTTCTATCTCTAGAATAAACCTAAATTAGTATTTCGAAATTCTGCCACAAGATGGGTTTTTCCTACCAAGCAACGCCAGAAATCTAGGAATGTCTTATGAGATGAATCTAGATTTTAGCTCGTCTGAGCCGAAGGCTCCGGGGGAGGTTATAGGATAGGCAGGCTCCGTCGTCCGTCGGGGTCCGTCCGTCTGTTACAAATTACTTCACGTATAAATTCACTGAGTTGATTGTAACCTGCGGGAACGAAATATTGTTAAAGTGGTCTGCGTCACATCACCAATATGGCCGCCATGCCCATATAAGATAAAATCCTTTAAAATCTTCTTCTACAGAACAATGGGACCAATGTCTTTGAAACTTGGCATCAAGTACACACGTACTTCCAAGATTGTTCAAATGGCGACCTTGGGTTGACCTTGACCTTGTTCGTGGCATGTTAAATTTGTCTTCTAGTGTTTTTATATGGGAAAATGTAGACCATACGATTTCAGTCATCTTAATGAGTACTTGAAAATATGAGCCGCGACGCGACAAAATCAACAATGTGGTTGTGCGTCCAGCGCAGACTCAGATCAGCCTGGGCATCCGCCCAGTCTGATCAGAGTTTTCGCTGTCCGCATGGAGGTAGCTTAGTCTCTCAGCTACCCTTTAAGCGCTTAGCAAAGAGTCTGATCAGACTGGGTGAATGCACAGGCTGATCTGAGTCTGCGCTGGGCGGACGACCACATTGTTGGTTTTCTCGTGTCGCGGCTCATATGAGATATTCAAACCGGACGTATACATGAAAAGCTTCATATTTAGGCTAAAGTTTTTTTTTTATTTTATTCCCGTACATGTTCCCAAGATTCCTTTGTGCAGGGCTTGCACTTTATTAGATACTTCATTTCTTCATGCTAAGCTTTGTGGTATAAAACTTTGTAAGTCATAATCGCATGAATCTTCTAACTTGCAGGGACCTGCAACTTCACTGCTTAAGGATCGCTTTTGTAAACAGCTTAAGATTTTACGACAATGATTTTTCAATTCTGTCAATTCTGTAGCATACTGCAAACACGTTTTATGTCATTTGAAGGTCAAAAGCAAACTGAAAACGTGCAAGTCTTACAATTCAGAAGGGCAACTGTCCCTTAAATTAGAATTTCAGACTTGATCGAGACGTTCCCAAGAGACAAGAGGGTAGACATGTTAACAAAAAATGAATAATAATTGTAAAAGGCTCCGTGAATCTACTGCAAGTATACCCTGATCCAAAAGAAATGTCAGGGCGGAGTTATCTTTGTACCTCCTCCTAGACTTTTCTATTGTACAAAAAGGGGCACAGGACATACACGCTGCTCACTCACCGGTAACAAAAATTATTTAGCCGTAACAAAACTTGCAACTACAATGTAAAGTTATGCAACAACTGGATATGCGGTATAGCCAACAATAGACGCACGTGGCTAGCCATATTATCTGTCCTTGTACAACGTCGATCAAAAAGGGATGGATTAATGACTTGTGATTTTACATCCTTTTTCAGCAGTATTTCAGTCATATCAAAACGATGGGAGGGTGATAATGAAAGGCTCTGTGCAATGGAACCCGCTTTACGATTGATAACGCCTTCGAAAATCGAGCTCGGGTCCGCTAGATCAGCAGGCCGGCGCTTCACCCACGACTGATCAGATACACAGGCTGATCTTATTATTTACTTTTCGCACATCCAATACGGTATCTATTCATGCGACGCCAATAATTACCAGACAAACCGCAAGGATGCACAGACTGACCTGACTCATGTTTGTTAACACTTTCAATTTCGCCTTTTCAGTAACGAAATAAAGAACATAAGTTGTGGTTTGCCATAATACATACATGTATATAGGGGTGAAATGAATGCACAGGCTTATCTGAGTCTTCGCTTTTCGCACATGCTATCTTAGTACATGTACAGCCCAACTCCTGATCTTCATGTATGGTCATAGGGCCTGTCATCTTCGCAAGCCAAGTGTACTAAGTCCACTTTGTTCCTTACGTAATAAACAAAATAAGAAGCAAAGTGGACCTAGCAGTCTTTGCTTGCGAAGTTCACAGCCTGTGTGACCAAATATACTTTGTATATTCCTTATAATCGAAATATCGTCTATGTGAACGGAGACGACAGCATGTCCTCATGATCCAAATATTTTCTTTTCAAACGTACAGAATGTACAGGCTTGTGTTTTTTTTACCATTTCAAGTGTTAAAAAAGGCACAACAATGTGTTATGTCTGAATCCATCAGATAAAAAATAGGAAAAAAATCTGATTATTATACAGGGAGGATGCGCAGGCTGAACTGATGCTTCGCTTTTGTAAACACCGATAATCTGCACATTGTATAAAAGCGTTAGTTTGGCATGTCGCTATTATTGCACTTGCGGCAAAACATCCAATTGGCACAAACCCGCTGAAAGGTCGTCGTATTAATGTCAATGTTGGCACAATGTAGTTTTTAGATTTAGAGTGCAAAATCACCGTTGATACGACGTTTTTCAACATTGCTTTGGCAGTTTACACCCTATGATTTAAGCGCTCCAATATGCGTGAAATATTTCATTTTTGCGAGCCAAGAGAGATTCGCGAATATAAGCGTAAATAAATTGTCGCGAGTATTTGTATGCAGGGTGTGCCCGACTTAGACACTATGATGACTCTTATTTTAAGGTTTTAAGGGATGATGTTAAAAAAACGTCGGAAGCGCAGTCTGCTAAGACTTGGCTTACCTAGTTCGAATCTCGCGGCGGCGGAATTCGTCACACCGTATACGGCGCTTCCTTGCGCGCAGAAGATCATTATCGTCTTAGTAAAATGCACCTTCCTTCTTGCTTTTTGTATCAACATAGAAACGTCTTTCATACACGACAGTAAATGTGGTGACAAGAGGTACAATAACAAATGCCTTATGCTTAGTGAACTTGAACAAGCGTGCAAAATTTATTCTACCGAATCTTCTAGTAGACTGGTCGAATTTGACAGTGATTGCCAGCGCATATTTGTTACCGCCCTGACATTTCGTTTGAATCAAGGTATACAACAGGCCCTTGTCTTACCTTAAGCCATAATCAGTCAGTCTGCCACACCGCAATCAGCCATATGAGTCGCGAGACAATGTATTGTTTTCTTGCCAAGAGAACAGCGAAGACATGGATAGGCCTCTTGAACTCCTATCAAAATCATAATAGGGCCGCGACACGAGAACACCACTAAAGTGGTTGTGCGCCCAGCGCAGACTCGGATCAGTCTGGGCATTCTCCCAGTCTGATCAGGATCTTCGCTGTCCGCATGGAGGTAGCTTAGACCCTTAACTACCCTTTAAGCGCAAAAAAAAAGACTCTGAGCAGACTGGGCAGGTGCTCAGGCTGATCTGAGTCTTCGCTGGGCGCACCACTTTGTTCGTTTTCTCGTGTCGCGGCTCAATTATATTTGCTAAATGTGTACAGAGAAAATGAAGACCCTTCTTTGGCTGCACTTACGCAAATGAAACTTGGTTTTCACTGCACGCGAAGTCCAACTGGGTGGATGGATGGATATATGGAAAAGAAAGAGATAAGATAATGAAGCTTTATTTAACGACGCATATTAGAAACAGACGACAAGAGCTTTGTTAGAGCTTTAGGTATCCACTAATAAATATACCTACCTGATGACTTTACGCCTTTGGTATGGCGCGGCCGGGATTCGAACTCACGACATTCCGCTATGGATGGATGGAATGGATGCCAATTTCAGTCTTTACTGTTAACTATATTGATTAAAAAAAATAAATAGAGTTTTATGCAATACAGTCATGTTCCATATTAAACGCTACGTACGGCGCTATCCCGTACATTTACAATAAAGGGCCTGGCAGCCTATTGGCATGTCCTTTGCCGTAAAGTATACGTGATTTTTAACAGTGTTTCACCAAATTTATAGCGCTTAATTTCAGCCATGGCCACGCACAAGTTATACCGTAAATATCTATTAAGTATTTGGACAAACAGAGTTGAGCTAACAGTGCAGACCCATGTAAGACTGCCCCAAAAGAAGCACTAATGGCTGTTACTTTGCAATTATCTGAGCCGCGACACGAGAAAACCAACAAAGTGATTATGCGCCCAGCGCAGACTCAGATAAGCCTGGGCATCCGCCCAGTCTGATCAGACTCTCCGCTTGGCGCTCAAAGGGTAGCTAAGGGTCCAAGCTACCACAATGCGAACAGCGAAGATTCTGATCAGACTGGGCGGATGCCCAGGCTGATCCGAGTCCGCGCTGGGCGCACAACCACATTTATGGTTTTCTCGTGTCGCGGCTCAATTATCTGATAAAGAGCTTACACTGTTTGCCATTCCATCTGCATCTTTTGAAAGCATACCTGCATTATAAAAGCAAACTGTTCCTTTTTTTTTGGACAAGTTTGGTAATAATTTTAGGTATCCCAAGTTTTAGATTTTTACGGTAGTGTCATAAAGACGAAAAGTGCAGACTTTCGAAATGGATAACAAGCTGTTTTAAATTTCAGTGATTCTGAAGTAGTTTTTATCTATTTGAAGCTAATTTATGATATTTCAACAAGTAATAATTTTGATATGGTAAAGGTTCAAAATGGGCTGAAACTTATAAAATGATTAATGAAGGCATAAAACAATCCGAATAAGAGGTCTCAGACCCTCGTTGTCTTCGTGTCAGAAATTTTTAGCGAGCCCTCGCTTTTTCTTTGAGTAGATCAATACATGGTCAGTACATAAAATGCAAGGAGGCTGAGCGTTGGATGAAATTTAAAGGAAATAGAAAGCACAACACAGAAGAAGCTGAAACAAATTAATATGAAAATAGGCACTGCCTACAAGCGAGCACATTGCTCTTTACAGTATGTGTAGGTGGTACGATAAAACCTCGCTATGTTAACTCTAAATTTTAAGAGTAACTTCACTTCAGGAACTGACTGAATCAGATCCCAAACCCTATCTCCAACATCAAAGGGAAAGATTGACAAAGACATCCCAACAAACAATAAATTACAAGTGATAAGCCGAGTCAGCAGCTCTTTCCCAAATAGATGGCAACTCAGCTATCTTTATTGAACTAAATAATTTAGACCATCAGACGGGTTACAACGGACTAAGCAAATTATATGAAAAACATTTAACAATTATTTTTACCTATTTTCTATTTTTATGATTGAAGGATTAAACTGAGAACACAATAAATTAAACAGCATCGAACATAAAACAAATGCAACCGCAACAAAAGTACCGCCTTGGGACGGTCAGTAATAACTACTGGGGGGTTTAAACTAATTCAAGTCCACAGAAATGCGCGGCCAAAGTATAGACCCTATTATGACTACTCATTGTAGATTCTGGATTGAATTTCACAACGCTTATTTTGTCGTATGAAATTGCTATCAAATCATTGCAACTCAACAGCTGCGAAACTCCGTCGAACAAACTGATAAAAAAAAACTGTCACAGAACATTTTTCCCCCTAGTAATCTTTCCCCTCGAAAAAAAAAAAAAAAAAAAAAAAAAAAAAAAAAAAACAGGCTAGATTTCATTTCCGTTTTTTCTTTTTACTTATTTACTTAATTTCACCAAACGCTCAGCCTCCTTGCATTTTGTGTGATCACAGAAGCGTTTAATGTTAAAGCCATCTTGTTTTTCTCAGACGCAACGCTTGACGTCGGTAGGTAACGTAGCGACAGAAAGGCTGTCCGACCTCTATTTTTTATTTTTTTGTTGATTTCTATTCAAACCAGTCTAATTTGGATAATAAATTCGGTTTTGCGTCGTTACGAAAGAGCTTCCGTTGAAAGTAATGTATTTTAAAGTTAAAACTAAGCCTTACCAATCCTCTATCATAAAGGTCCCGCTCTTCAAAGCTCCTTCGGAGCTCTGAATTGCAGGCGCTACGCGCCTGCAAGCTAATGGTCATTATAACCCGTTTTCTGACAGTTTCTCATCACGGAGTTCGCAGCTTTTGAGTCGCAATATTTTTTGTTTTAAACGACAAAAAAGCGCTGTGAAATTGAATCCAGAATCGTACAATGAGTAGTACGATAAAGGTCGCCCGCGTATTTTTGTCCGAAACTTAGAGTTAACATGATAGCAACCAAAGAGAGGTTTTACCATACCACCCACACATTGTACAGAGTGATGCGATCGCCTACAGGCAGTACCTATTTTCATAAAATGAAATAAGCCCTGCTTATAGCCGAGCTCATCGCTCTTTACAACGCTCTCCTGAGTTACTGAGTAGAGTAATAGAATTGTATTATTTCTTCATTGCAGAATCAATACATAATTCTTGTACAGCATTGCTAGGCCTACAGGTGGTGGTTTGTATGAAATTTGCAATGAAATTATTGCAACTCAACAGCAGCGTACTCCGTCTGACAAATTGATGAGAAACTGTCAGCTTTTTCAGCAGAACAGCTTTTTCCCCTAGTAGTCCTGATTGTGATGGCTGACGCGTTGGAATAAACTGAATTAGTGCAATTTAAAGCATAAAAGAAACAGAAAAAAATTACTATAAGTGTAAGATAGATTTTAATTTCACTCATGAACACCAAAAGTGATATTGTTGGTGTTCATTCGTGTAATAAAAGTTTTTCGTGTTCCATCGGTGAAATAAAAATCGATCTCACTCTGAAAAAGTCTAATATCCTCTATTATAAATCGAGCCTTCGGCGAGTTTCGTAAATTTCATATGACATTACCACGAGTGTAAGCTTCTGTTTGTTATATGACCCTTGAAAATGTTTTTTTTTTTTTTTTTTTTTTTTTTTTTTTGTCTTCAAAAATTAACATTTTTCTTCAATATGAAAACGCTTTGTTGACAAGATACTTGTCAACCACGTTACATGTACGCGCCAAAATGTTATTACACGCGTGGTCTTACGATTTGATTAAAGTTAATGAATTTTAATTGATTTTCGCTATTCAGTCATTCCTAACGACCACAGAGTTTCATCTGTTAGTAGGTTAATGGTATGAGCCAAATATGCATGTGATAGAAGATTGAACATCAGGCGAAATGAGTGAAGAAATTAATGAATGTAGAGTTACACCTAACCTGTACTAATGTATTAAACTCATCAAGGACTATTACTAAACCAAAAATCAGATTCCTATTTCAAGCGGTTCAAAAGTTGGAAAATACCAAATTCAAGCAAGGGCCACAACTCTCAATATTTTACGGAATTCTCCCAAAAGTTAATCAGGTAATCTACTGCTCATACCTAATCAGTATACAAAATATCAAGGCCATAGCTTAAATACTTTTTTAGATATCTTGCTATCAACATAGTCATGTCATTTTTCAAAAGGGGGGGGGGGGTATAACTCCAAAAAGGGGCATAACTTGGAAAAGAAAAAAAATACGTGTCAGCTAATTTTCAATGAGGAATCCATATATGAAATTTCAAAACCCTGTGCCTAGTGGTTCTTGAACTCAGTTGCTGCATTATTATCGGACATCAGAGGAAGTAACTCGGTTATTATCAATGCAGAGTTACCTAACCTGTACTAAAGTGATAAACTTACGACTAAAACAAAACTGAGCTTCCTAGCTCAAGCGGTTCAAAAGTTAGAAAAATGCCAAATTTAAACAAGGGCCGTAACTCCATCAATATTTTACAGAATTCTCCCAAAAGTTAATCAGGTAGTCTACTTCTCATACCCAATCAGTATACTAGCTAGAATTGTCGACTATACCCCCGCTTAACTGCTTCAATCAAATGGTGTTATGTTTTTGTTACATAATGAAGAGAGAGAGAGAGAGAGAGAGAGAGAGAGAGAGAGAGAGAGAGACCTCATTGTCAACATGTATACTAAATATCAATATTCTATTTCAATTCCTTTCTATGTAAAATGGGTTCACATTAACAAAAAGATAAATTAAGGATAACATGTAAGACATAAGTCTTTATCAACCTGGGGCCGAGTGCACAAAGGAGGCGTAAGCTACGCCGGCGTAGGCTACGAACGTCGGCGCAACTAAGTCAATCTTGCGACTGTGTTAAAATCCAAGTGCACGAAGCAGGCGTTAGTCAGGCGTAGTTGCGACTGGAGTACGACTAGCGTAGTGCTCTCAAATAAAATTAGCAAGTGTGTTTGATGAATGGTTTTCTTATATGATATGAGCCGCGTTAGGCATAAAGGTTGCTTAAGGCATCTGCAAACAGACAAGGCTGAAACCAGTCTGTGAGTCCGTGATTTTAGATAGATCCTTCACTTTGAACCTGTAGTATCCTTAAGTTCCATGCATAGTCTTCACACTGCGCGGATGCGCAGGCTGGTATGAGCCTCTGATATTCGCATATGGCATATGTACCTTTTTGCATGTTATGGATCAATCAAAAATCTGCACGACATATTTTAATCTTTTGTTGTTTTTTCTTTAAAACTAATGTTCATTAGAACACTTACAAACGTACATGTGCTAGGTAGGTTCCTGGACTAGCGATAACAATTATGTCCACAAAATAATTTCGTCTTTTTCTGAGCGGTATTGAATTCTCTTATATTTCTGAATTTGTTGCTACTGAGAAACTCGTCAGCTGTTGAAGAAAATAGTCGTTTTCCCTTTTGGTTTATTTTCTTTAGTTGGAATTCCAGTTCTAAAAATAACTATGTTTATTATGTCTATAAGTGCGCGATTTCTGAAGCCATTCTCCAAAGGTCAAATTTCCCATGCCTTGAGCTCTCCTAGAGGTCCTGGCATTGCGGATGGGTTGAAACTATCCCAAAATGCAATGCAGCATGACGTCAGCTGCGTTATCTATTTTTGGCGCGTACTAAAAATAGCGCTAACTGGTGTGCGAAGCAGAGTTAGGAAATCCCTTGCAAAGCAACTGTTCTAATATTTTTTTGATTTACACTTTTTAGTGAAACTTATTCATTCCCTTTTATAAGTGTCTTCCAACAACTTGGATGAAAGATCATCAAAATTATGATGCATTCCAAAGTACAGGAACCTACCTTTAAACGTAAAATGTCTATCAGAAAAAAATGAAGATAATCATGATAATGAAATATTGAAATTGTTGGCGTTGTATAAGGACAATTCGGAAAGACAAAAATGGGAAGAAATACAGTCCGCAGTAAAAGCAATTGGGAAGCAATGGCGTGGCAAACGAAACCGTTCATATTGCTCTGCATCATTATATGTATCCAATGGATTTGCGCTGTCCCTGATTATCCTGTCTCTCATTAAAACCCTTCTATATTGCAAATCGTGCATCCATTGTAACATTCCGGCCATGTTTAAATGAAACACTAACGGAATAACTCAAAATGAGCACCTTACGCCAGTGTTAAGTCTGCTATAAAGCAGACGTGAGTTTTAGAGCGATTTTACGACTAAGTTTGCGACACGTCTCGGTTGTGCACACGGATTAAATTTCTGCGACAACTTTACGACGGTCGTACGTCGAGCGTACGCTTACGTCTGCTTTGTGCACTCGGCCCCTGTATACCAAATATTAACATTCTAACTTGAAGGGTTGCTGTAAAATGTGTAACGAAAAATTGCACTATTCAAAGAAAGGTAAGAAAGAAAACTGAAAAAATACGGGTGAGAATAAGCAGCAGAAAGTTGGTTCTTGATCCCACAAAACAACAAGTTATCGTCAACCTGCATATAAAATATCACTGTTCTAACTTGCAATGACTGTGTCGAAATCTGTGACAAAAATTTCATTATTCAAAGTATGGAGAGAAAGAAAATCGGATAAATGCAGGAAAGGATTGGCTAGATAAAGCTGGTTTGCGATCCAAAGATACAATGTCATTATCAATCTGTATACCAAATATGAAATTCTACCTTGAAGGGTTGCTGTAAAATCTTTTACGAAAAATTGCATTATTCAAAGTAAAGAGTGAAAGAAAATCAGACAAACACAGGGAAGAATAAGGAGAATGCTGGTTCTCAGTCCCAAGATACAATAAGTTGTCATCAACCTGCATAAGAAATATGACTACTATAGCTAGCATGGTTGCACAGAAATCTTTAAAAAAGTGTCATTATTCAAATTATGGAAAGAAAGAAAATTGGACAAATACAAGAAAGAATAAGCAGGACAAGGCTGGTTCTTAATTCCACAATACAACACACAGTCACCAACCTGTATGCCAAATATGACTACTCTAGCTTGCATGGTTGTGGAGAAATCTTTGACGAACAAATTCACTATTAAAAGTATGGAAAGAAAGAAAATTAGACAAATAAAGGGAAGAATACATAAGAATAAGCAGGAGAAGGCGGGTTCTCAATCCCATAATATAACATGTCATCATCAGCCTGCATACAAAATGACTACTACAGCTTGCTTATGTGTGAAGAAATCTTTGACAAAGCAAAAGGGCCAAGAGGCCCTGAATCGCTCACCTGAGCAAAAAGGTTAAAAGCCAAACAAGGGTCATCATTTCAACCAATCTGATTAGTTTGCAACCATTTCCAAAAGGTTTTGAAGAAGAAGATTTTTGAATATTTTTCTATGTCACGATTGACGTTCGGATTAAATATCCATTTCTGACCTTCATTGCCGTTAGCAGGTGTTAATTTTGAAATTACATTGTTTTGACAAGACGTGTGACCAACTGTATTTTCACACCTTCAGACCGACAGCGACTACTCAGTTGATGTCTTTAGCAAACAATTAAATGAGCCGCGACACAGGTGCACGTACGCCCAGCGAAGTCTTAGATCAGCCTGGGCATCCGCCTGATCCGATCAGAGGCTTCGCTATCGGCATGGAGGTAGCTTAGAGTCTTAGCTACCCTTCAAACGCATACATGTAGTTCAGACTCTGCTGAGACCGGGTGGCTGTCCAGGCTGATCTGCGTCTTCGCTGGGCGCACATTCCAATTTGTTCGTCTTATCGTATTGCGGCTCATATGAGGAAACTTTTGAACATTGAGCAGAAAAGAAAGTGACCTGTCCATGGGCGGAACGCTGACGAGTGCCTTGCAGCTTTCAACTGTTCTTTCCGTATTTCTTACTGCATTTAATTCTATCTCAATTTAACTTCCACATGATAATTTTAAATGGTTTTCGCACAGTCACAGCCTGATTTGATAACACATGTTCAAAATATTTTGAACAGAAATTCGGATCAGTTTGGTTTGTGCAGAAACACGGGTAAGGTTATGTACAAACTCAAATTCAACTAAAATTGACAAATTATTAACTGATCATAAACTCAGACCAGTGTTTTGCAAGTGCATAAGTTGGTCTGAGTCAGTTTGCATACATAATTTATTCCATAAATTGACTATTGCAGCTTTATATTTTTTGCATTTATTTTTGTTCAAGTCATGATGACTTTATCAAACTTTAACGGTTTGACAATTACGATAACAGTTTAGAGGTAATATCGGATTTTATGATCGATAATCGATTAATCCTCGTGTAATTATAAGTATGTTAATTGTACTGTATATTGTCAACAAATTCCGATCAGCTTGCGCAAACTGATCAGACATTGTTCAGTCTTATCATTTTGCACATATCAGAGGCTGATAAGTGTCCGCAGGTGCACAGGTTTATTATCGTAAGTACTCATATTATTGCAAAAATATAACAAAAAAAAATCACAAAAATATCTTTCAATATTCCTTGCTAGCTTCACTAAAACAGTCATAAACTTAAAGTGACAAACTTGCATTATGAACAGAAATATTACTAATAAAGTTAATTTATAGCCTTGCAAGAAAAATGTTTCATGGCAATTTTTTCCCATAGCGATTAATCCTTACACTACCACGGTTACGAGAAAATCTTCACCATGATTTAGTTTCTTACATTATTTTTTTCGACAGTAATATCTTAAGAGAGCAATACAGTGTATGTATCTTCGTGTCTCCTGATTATGAACGAGCAAATCTGCCAGTCAAAAATATAATTCAATGGATTCTAAGATTCTACCCTGGGATACACAAAACATATTTCGGTTTCTTTGATAAAAACGCCCCAGCACACTCAAATAAATTTCAATCAAAAATGTTAGAACAAACATTAGCAATTATGATAATAATTAATAGACTGATCGAACATTACCAAAAAAAATGTAATTGGTTTGCAAAGTTTTTTTTTTTCTTTTTAGCTTATAAAGGGATTTTTAAAACTACAAGTAGTCGATTAACTGTCTGTTCATTTTTGATGGTCACATGTAGGAGTTACGTGACTTCTTTCTCTTTTATCCTTTCTTGTGTTCATTCCTTTATTCTTTCTTTCTTTCTTTCTTAATAAGACAATATGAATATTCTTCCTTTCTTAGTTAGATCATAAAAACACATATATAATTACATAAACAAAACACGAATTACCAAGAAATGAAGTGGTAAGCCTTTGAGCAATATAGGCGGATTTGGACTCAAACTATTTGAAACTATTATGAGCGAGGTTGGATCGAAACGCGATTTTCTGTATGTTTAGAGATCGATGGAAGAAACTTATAGTATACTTATTTTATAATGAATTACATCATTGTAAACCTTATAAAAATCTCTCAGTGGTGATAACTTATAAAAGTTTTATAGAAAATCCGATCATTTTCAAATTTTAGGCTGAACATAGCTTCTTAGGCATTTTCGACATTATTCTTATATAATTTCATGTGACTGAAGCTTCAAACTTCAAAAGCCGATGGAAGTATCAAAACATGAAGTTAATTTGTATATTTTTATACCATATTAACGGACAAAGACTGAAGTTTAAGATCATAACTTATAAAAAATTGTCGTAGTATCAGATATGTATTTAATTTCACATTCTATATTATATTTCTATGTAATTGCATATAACACTCGACATTATTTGAACAGGTAAGCTCTCGGATAAACCCGTAAGTCGCTATCGGTAGTTTCCGCCATATTGAAGCATTAAGTTCCCTATGATTGCAATGGTTCAAACCCTGGACCCCTGGTGCCGGGCCATTTTGGACCCTGTGGCCATCATTTCAATATTCTTGGTAAAGGACCACTTGGCAATGCTACATGCTAAATTTAAAGCATCTGAGCCAAGTGGTTCTGAAGGAGAAGATTTTTGAATATTTTTCTATGTATTTCTACGGTTCAAACCCAGGACCACCTGGGGCGGTGCCATTTTGGACACTGGCACCATCATTTGAACAAACTTGTTAAAGGACTACTAGGCAATGCATCATACCAAATTTCAAGCATCTGCACTAATGGGTTCTGGAGAAAAAGATTTTTAAGTAAATTTTAATTACGATCCCAAGACTACCCGCCCCAGAGCCATTTTGGATCTCAGGACCACCATTTAAATGAACTTTGTAGGAGTCCACCAGGCTATGCATCATACCAAATTTCAAGCATCAGAGCCAAGTGGTTCTGAAGAAGCAGATTTTTTAATATTTTTCTATTTATTTCTATGGCTCAAACTCAGGACTCCCTGCCGCGAGGCCATTTTGGACCCTGGGCCATCATTTGAACAAACTTGGTAAAAGACTTCTAGGCAATGCATGCCAAATTTAAGCATCTGAGCCAAGTGGTTCTGAAGAAGAAGATTTTTAAATATTTTTCTATGTATTTCTATGGTTCGAACATAGGACTCCCTGTTGGGGGGCATTTTGAACCTTGGGCCACTATTTGAATAAACTTGGTAAAGGACTACTGGGCAATGCATCATACAAAATTTCAAACATCTAAGCCATGCGGTTCTGAAGAAGAAGATTTTTGTATAGTTTTCTTTGTATTTCTATGGTACAAACCTTGGACTCCATTCCAAGTAGCCATTTTAGACCATGGGGCCACCACTTGAACAAACTTGGTAAAGGACTTTTAGGCAATGACACATACTAAATTTCAAGCATCTGAGCCAAGTAGTATTGAAGAAGAAGAATTTTGAATACTTTTTTATGTATTTCTATGGTTCAAACCCAGGATCCCATGGGGCAGGGTCTTTTTGGACCCTTTGGTCATCATTTGAACAAACTTGGTGAAGGACTACTAGGCAATGATACATACCAAATTTCATGCATCTGAGCCAAGCCGTTCTGAAGAAGAAGATTTTTGACTATTTTTCTATGTATTTCTATGGTTCAAACCTGGGACTCCCTGTCCCGGAGCCATTTTAAACCCTGGGGCCACCATTTGAACAAACTTGGTAGACGACAACTAGGCAATGCTACATACCAAATTTCAAGCATCTGAGCCAAGCAGTTCTGGAGAAGAACATTTTTTTTTATATTTTTCTATGTATTTCTATGGTTCAAACCTGGGACTCCCTGCCCAGGAGCCATTTTGGACCCTGGGGTCACCATTTGAACAAACTTGGTAGAGGACCAGTAGGCAATGTTGTATACCAAATTTCAAGCATATGAGCCAATCAGTTCTGGAGAAGAAGATTTTTAAGAATGTTTTAGTTTCAAACCTGGGACTCCCCGCCCTTGGGCCATTTTGGACCCTGGGACCATCATTTGAACAAGCTTGGTAGAGGTCTACTAGAAAATGCTTCATATCAAATATCGAAGCCCTAGGCCCAGGGGTAATAGAGAAGAAGTCCTTTAAAGCAAATTGTTGACGACGCACGATGGACACTGGGTGATCACAAAAACTCATCCTGAGCCTATTAGTCAGGACGCTGAAATTCAAAAAGGGCCTATTTTTCGAGTTTAATGCCCCGACAATTCGAAAGGATGAATTTGGTATATAATGAAAGTTTCTCAGCCCGACTTTAACTTAGAGTATGATGGGGTCCTGAAAAGTGGATCCAGGATGTAAAATAAGGGGAGATAACTGGGTACCAAAGAAATGCTAAAAATGATCGACTGCCTTTCTCCTTATTTTAATGTCATTTGAAGCTAAGTTTCAAGCAAACAACAAAAGTTTTAGAAGAAGCCTATCATACTGCTGACGATTGATACTTATTAGCTTTCTGTCTATTTTGGCTTAAGCCCGTAACATTCGGTTAAAGACCTTACCTATGAGAATTTTCCAAAAATGTAAATAACTTGAGGGCAGAATCGTTTTGTTTTCTTTTGCTTGTATATCCTCTTTTAAAATCATCTTTAAATATTAGAAGAATTACAGCCCGCTTGTTATTCGCCCATGTTACTGCTTGAATTAACGTAGAATTAACGTAGATAACATTTATACAAAATGTATTCCATTACATCACAGCTAATCAGCAGCCTTCACCAAGTCCCAGGAAACTCTCATAAATACGGTATTCGGACATTTTTTAAGTTATACTGTCGACAGAAGTGTGTCGCTATTTTCACCAAGCAGTTTAAGGCCCTCGCAAGCTGCGTTTTATACGTGAAACAGAAAAGAGAGTTGTTATGTGTTAAAAGACTTGACAAATACTGGACAAATAGTCTTTTATGCTATTTCTTTCTTCTTGTAGCAACGTTCAACACTTTTGCTGACATGATTATACAACGGTTCAATTTTCTTGCCACGCTTCTCATGACACTAACATACGTGACTTTTAGTCAAAGCAATAAAAAAAAATAAAAAAAAAAATAGATAAATTGAGAGATAGAGAAGATATTACCCCAAGGGAAATAAAACTACTGATGCTCTGAACATTGTTATTTATAGTGGTGTCAGTCAAGTCACAATCAAACATCATCGTTCTTTTTAATATAAATAGATATAGAATTAGGGAATTACTAGTAATTTACACTACAAAACCTGAGGCACAGAAAAGTGTCTTCCAAATCGAAAATGAGCAACTGCTTACAAAGTACGCATTCTTTTATGAGACTTGCATGGAGGTATTTTTCATTACCAATAAAAACGACAATGCTCATGTGAAAGTTTCAGTTAAAATCAAGAAACAGTGCAGTTATGTCAATAAATTACGATATTTCATTGCACTGACCTTTTGGTCAATTTGTAAAGTCCCTAAAGACGGTGATACATCATGCGCTTGGTAGTACAACATCGGAAACATGTAAACTTCTTATTAGTTAATGTTACTGCTAATCAAAATTTTTACTGCCGAAATGCTACGTTGAGATAATGTATTTTCACAGCCTCCCGCCTCCGGTCAACTACTCGCCCTCCGACTGTAAGTAAAATGTATCATGTTGTAACATTTTGAGTGCAGATAATACCAAGTAGGAATAATATGGCAAATAGTGTGAATTACCCGCCCCGTTACCATAAACACTGACAAAACTCCTGAATAGACTGATGATGGTACATCTTATAAGTTACGGTATTTTTCTTCTTTCGTTAACCCGTCACAAGAACAATATTTTTAATGTTTTGCCTTATAATGATGAGAACGCTACAAATCGGTAACGTTGATAACATTTCAGCAAGTAAACCTTGGTACTTTATTGAAACACTGACAATTTTTTTAAACGGATACGTAATTAACGGTCGAATACGCTATTAAAATTCAATTTTTAGACTTTGTTTTAGATTTAAGTTGAGATGGAATGAAGTATCATAATATTTTAGCTATAAAACCTTTCGTGCTTCAGTGTTGCGATTTTATGCCCAATAATGATAAAAATATACAGTTTAGATACACACAATAAGTTAATTGTAAAGACTGAGGGCTCGAGGCATGCAGACATTGAGGCATTGAAAGCAGGCTTATTGACAAATAAATATTATCGTTTGGTACTGAATGAAACAATGTTCAAATTACAATTATGTAACGCAGTAAAACGTCTATTCAGATACATGCCAAACGGATGAAACTTTAATACCTCTAACAATCTCGCTTTCTTATTTATTTATTTTCATGGTGGCATGTACACAAACTACTTTTATATATAATCAATGGCTGAAGCAGCCATGTCTATCTATTCTTCATATATCGAAGTTTTCCGGCATATGTTAGATTTCTTAGAAAAAAAATTTAATAAGTATTCACCTGGTATAGCCAGTGCAGCACACATTGATTCAAAATGTTTCAAGCAGTTAAGTCTACGATAGGCAAGATTTTACTTTGAGTAATTATACTAGATGTTTAGTAAGAATCTTTCATTTTACTTCAGTTACTTTATTCGGATACTGAATTCTGTGCTGATGCTTTAATTTCTTCTGTTATATACGTGATATACATATGATGACTGTTGACTGAGCCGTTTGAAACTTCATTTTTCGTTGCGTATTCAAATATCTAAAAACGTCCATGTTTATGACGTGTAACTGCTGCATCAGAAGGAAGTGTGAGGTTGCGCGAATAAAAAAAAGTTAAAGCCCCTGGTAGATTATGTACAACTGTCTATACAAATATAAAAACTTCTACATGCGAATCCCATTGGTTGGTTTTCTTGCCTTGTGGTCGCCTGTATAGCTGACCACTTAGGTGCTTTCAATTTTGTTTTGTGGTTTAAACTAGAAATATATAAAATTAGATGTATTAACTGTATTTTTTTTTTTTTTGGTGCTTACTTATGTACAGTTCATCTGTGTTAGAATGGAGTGTCTGTTACCAAATATGTTCTGTTCCATTTGGTCGTATGCATATTTCCCATCTTCTTTCGGGGTCTTCAGTTGGCTGTGTTTTGTAATTGTGGCCTTTCCTGGGTAATTTTATTTACATTCTTCTATGTACGTTTTCTACATCTCATATACGTAAACTTTGGTCTGCAAGCGTATCTTATAAATACACTGTAACAAAGTAACAAGAAACGATTAAGATAGTCAACATGTAAACGAGTTTTAGTCTCTGGAGAGACGTACGAACTTGGAAAATAACGCTGTTCACAATGATTTTAACCACCTACTGAGGGAAACAGTGATCCCACAACTCTGCTAATATCTACCATATGCATATTACTGAATAGCTTCTTTTGGTAGCGAAGTATTTTACGTTGTAATTACTCTTCAAACCATGACGTTTGGTTATTGTTTGAACATAAATTTGAATGCCATTCATTTTTCTGCCCGTCAGTAAGTGCAAATATTCGTTAGTACATTGTCTTTTTCAATTCTGATACTTCCATCATTACATTAGTGCCAATCCAATTTAACATATCTACAGATTTCAAAATACTTCATTTACACACTAAATACCAATTACATGTAAAAAACAAAACAAAAAAAAAATTCATTTTGTTAAAATACTGAATTAGCTTTTAAGACAAGGGAAAATGCAGAGGTTAAACGCACTATTTTCAACAAGAGGGCCATGAGGCCCTGAATCGCTCACCTGAACAATTGGCAAGGTGGCTTTTACTTATCATGTCTGAAATTGTCAAAATATGAGTTTTGGGTCAAAAGTCAAAGAATGACCATGATCACTTGTCCTCATAAATCTTCATGTACTCATTAAGACAACCATATATACCATTTTTAGGCCAAAATCTTCAAAACTTTCCATGAAATCTTATGGTCTAGCATTTTCCCATATTTGACCATGCCGCAAAAAAGGTCAAGTTAATCCCAAGGTCACCATTTGAACAGTCTTGGTCAAGTTGGTGGTACTCTAGTACTCCATGCTATTTACCAAGTTTCAAGGCCATAGGTGTATTGGTTCTGGAGAAGAAAAATATTAAAGATTTATACCATAAGTGGTAATGGCGACCAAGTTGGTCATGTGACCTGGACCGTTTGAACAAATTTTCATTCAATCAACCCCTGGAGGCTCTATATGAAATGTGTTCACAATTGGCCCTTTGGCTTTTGAGGAAATGGTTGAAAATGTCAAAATATGAGCGATTTGGATCAAAGGTAAAAAAATGACTTTGACCTCTTGTACTCATAATTCTTCATGAACTCATTAAGACAACTGTATATACCAATTTTTTAGGCCAAATCTTCAAAACTTTCCATGAAATCTTATGTTCTACCATTTTCCCATGTTTAAACTTGCTGTAAAAAGGTCAAGGTCAACATAAGGTCATAATTTGAATAATCTATATAGTACTCAAGTACCCAATGCTACATACAAAGTCTCAAGGCCATCGGTTAATTGGTTCTGGAGAAGAAGATTTTTAAAGGTATTTACCATATATGGGCATGGCAGCCATGTTGGTCATGTGTCCAGGACCGTTAGAAATTTTTTTCATTCACTCAACCCCTTGAGGCTCTAAATGAAATTTGGTTTCAATTGGCCCAGTGGTTTTAGAGCAGATTGTTTGAAATTGTCAAAATTTGAGATTTCTGGGTCAAAGGTCAAAGAATGACCCTGACCTTTTGTACTCACAAATCTTCATGTACTCATTAAGATGATTGTATATACCAATTTTTAGGCCAAAATCTTCAAAACTTACCATGAAATCTCATGTTCTAGCATTTTCCGATATTTGACCTTGCCGTACAAAAGGTCAAAGTCAACCCAGGGTCATAATTTGAACAATCTTGATAGTACTTGAGTACCCAATGCTACATACCGAGTTTCAAGGCCATCGCTCTACTGGTTCTGGAGAAGAAGATTTTTAAAGGTTTTTACCATATATGGGCATGGTGGCCATGTTGGTCATGTGACCTGGACCGTATGAACAAATTTTCATTCCCCCAACCCCTGGAGGATCTATATGAAATTTGGTTACAATTGGCCTAGTTGTTTTTGAGGAGATTGTTTGATATTGTTAAAATATGAGAGTTCTGGGTCAAAGGTCAAAGTATGACCTTGACCTCTTGTACTCATATGTCTTCATGTAGTCATTAAGATGACTGTATGTATCAATTTTTAGGCCAAAATCTTCAACAGTTTCCAAGATATCTTATGTTGCAGCATTTTGCCATATAAAAGCATAAGGGAGCAAATTTGATTTTACCGTAAAAAAGGTCAAGGTCAACCCAAGGTCATAATTTGAACAATCTTGGTAGTACTTGTGTACCCGATGCTAAATACTAAGTTTCAAGGCCATCGACCTATTGGTTCTGGAGAAGAAGATTTTTTTCAGGTTTTTACCATATATGGGCATGGCGGCCATGTTGGTCATGTGACCAGGACTGTTTGAACAACTTTTCGTTCCTAAGGTCCCAGGAGGCTCTGTATGAAATTTGGTTACAATCCGCCAAGCGGTTTTAGAGGAGAAGTTGTTTGAAATTGTGGACGGACGGACGACGGACGGACGTACGACGGACGACGTACGACGGACGACGGAACCTTACCATCCTATAAGCTCCCCCGGAGCCGCTGGCTCAGGTGAGCTAAAAACATATTTGAATAACGAAATGATGTAAAGTTGCAATATTATTTCATTTTACATGTATTTATTATTTTCGTTTCATGGGTAACATATATAATTTGTATTATAATTTATTTGCTATGAAAAGCTTTTCGAAACTTTTTTTTACGAATTATAGTAACTATACTCTCTAATGCAGTAAAATAAATATGATCATGTTTTTGTATCCTACATTTTTATATATCTTCTGAATCGTCTTCATTCATTATTCATTTCAACATAATTATATTAAGTAACGTATGTAACGATCGAGCTGTAACAGACGAACGCCAGTGATATGTGAATGCGTAAGTTGTTGGTAGTCTTTACAGACCCAGAAGTGGTTGGGATGTTTTTCTTGTTAAAACTGCACAGCACGGGGAAAATCAAATTCAAATTCAAATTGAAATGAACGCCTGAGGAAAACGGGATCCGTGGTGGTAGTTAGACTCCAAAGAAAACGTTTTATGAAGTACATAGTACACTGTCATTATCGTTGGATATTTTGCGAGTCAGCTGCCCTATAATACTATGCGCAGTTTGATGGGAATCTGGAAGACAGCGATTCAAAATGAAATTTAGTACCTTCAAACACCAACAATTAGTAGGATGAATTATCCTTGTGTAAATATGTGTATACACCGGTTTTCTTAATATTCTAAGCATGCATTTTGTAAATTATTACACAAACTGATACTTTGAACACAAATTCGTCATTTCATGAATTAATCAGAAAACTTTAGTGCACCTCTAAATGGACAGAATTATAGCGTTTTCATTTTAAGCAAGTCAATGTTTAAAAAGGGTAGGGGTAAAAAGGGGGTAATTAAAAGCACGGGATCCTATTTCAGTGACCACATCATACCCTATCATAAAGCCCAAATGTTGTGCTTATCAAATTTGGTAAAATTTTCCTTTCGAATCGCCGGGGCATTAAAGTTGCATTTTTTCGGCTTCAGCGTCTAGACTATATGGCTCAGGTGAGCTAAAATCATTATTCAAAGTATGGAAAGAAAGAAAATTGGACAAATAAATGGAAGAATAAGCAGGAGAAGGCCGGTTCTCAATCTCACTATACAAAACAGCATCATCAACCTGTACGCCAAATATGACCATTCCAGCTTGTACGATTGTGGAGATATCTTTGACGAAAGATTTCATCATCAAAGCATGGAGCGAAAAAAAAACTGAACAAATATCAGGAAGAATAAGCAGAAGAGGTATGGCTGTTAATCCCACGATACACTCACCTGTCACCGACTTGTATACCAAATATGACAAATTAAGCTTGCACGGTTGTGGAGATATCTTTGACGAAAAACATTATCAAAAAGGGTTACGGAATTACGGAAATCGGACGGACAGACGGACGGAAGGACGGACGGACAGACAGATGTAAACAAATATACCCCCACTTTTTCAAAGCGGGGGTATAAATATCAAAGCCATAGCTCAAACACTTTTTGAGATATCTTGCTAACAAGATAGTCATCTCATTTTTCTAAAGGGGACACAACTCCAAAAAGGGGCATAACTTGGAAAACAAAAAAATACGTGTCAGCTAATTTTCAACGAGGAATCCATACATGAAATTTCAAAACCTTATGCCCAGTGGTTCTTGAACTTAGCAGCTGCATTGTTATTGAACATCAGGGGACCGAAGTAACTCGGTAATTATGGTCGATGTACCTGTTTTCGGGGTGCGCCAGAATTCGGGGTATTATGATAGATTATACCGCTTTCTTGTCAGGGACCTCTATAGATGATTATTTTTTTTGCAAACAGAAAGTTGAATCAGTATGTTTCATTATACACTAATTGACGCGCGACAGCACGTTAGTTGTGACGTCATCCATGACGTCGTCGTTGGTGACCATGGAAGCGGCCATATTGGAAACACTGTATTGCTTATGGAAAGTACCGACGAAGATCACACAGTGTTTTATTCAGTTATGAACTTATTTTCTGATAATTCAAAGATCGTTTATACAGCCTAAAGAACTGCAGGTCTCATGAAAACAGTTGTTATCATTAGGATCTGCAGCTAATGCATTTTGAAGGCGACTTCTTTAACCAGCTCTGTGCCAGAGGGCCACTACAGTGACCGCAAATAGTTCCAAGTCAAAATTACAATAAATGGCAGTAATTTTTAGGAAATCTGATAGAGAATGTTTACTAAAATGTTATCTTTGTCTTGGTTGTTCATTTTAATGCGTTAAAACCGAAAATAATGCTTTTAAATGTTTCACTGTTTTGATGACGTAACGTCCGGGAAGTTAGGCGCCAGTAATGACGCGAAACGTCCCGCCATAGATCAGGGCTGTTTGAAAAGTACTCTTCGCTGGTGTTCATATGAAGATTGCTTCTTTCGAGACAGGCACACCAGTAGATAAACTCAAACTTTTATCCATATTTTCATATGCTAATAAAATTCGGTAAAACCTTCTCTGCTGGTAAAAGTGAATGATAAATCTTTTAGTAAATAGGCAAGTTCTGCAATTGTCAGCTTTTGTCGAAATACTAGCCTGACATTCACAAGTTCTTTCAATCTGTATATGCGTCAAAATAAATAAATAATAATAATAGTATTTTTTTTGTATAATCGACACATTGTACCATACGTTGAAGAAACAAATCATCCTACTTTTATTTTCTGCACAGTCTCTAAAGTATGTACATGTAAGCTCGCATACAGATTAGTATTAGCACTCGCATGAAACATTTGAGTCCTTGCTAGCTGCCACTGTTCGATTTCTCGTCGCAAAGCTCCTCAAGGGGCTTCAAAAATAACTTCGTATCATATATCTACCGGCCCCCCGAGTCATTCCGTGAGCCTTTTCTATTTAACATTAGCAGGCTAGAAAGGTGCTGTAATTCAGTGGTTAGAGGTTGTCTGCCGTGAAGCTGGAGGTTGTGGAATCACTTCCCCATCGGGCCAACGGCTAATCAACCTAGCAGTACTTATTTCAAATCAAAGAAGGTAAAAGACATCGGAAGGACAGGGCTCCGTCTATTGACTGCTGTACCTAACAAACTGCGAGTCTTAAACGCTATCTGCGGCTCGACCACAAGGCCTCAGGAAAAAGCTTTATAATTTGTTTTCTTATTTATCTTTTTTTTATTTATTTGTGTATTCGTTTTGCAAATTTGCAACGAATTTCAGTATCAAAATGCGGTCACGCCAAAGTTCCACTCTGTCTATTTATTGGAAAAGTGATACAAGTTGTGGACGCACGACTGATGATGTAAGGCGCATCCTAGGAAATAACTACTTCGGGCTTTACGTGCCCAGTCTGGTCCGGGAATCATTTTGCCATAACTAGAGGAGCCCCGGTAGCTCAGTAGGATAAACGCTGGCCAGCTGATCTAGCTGTCCCGGGTTCGAGCCCCGCTGTAGGCGGGAATCTTTTCAATCGTAAACGCAGTTCCATTGCACACAGCCTTTCATTATCAGCCATCCATCGTCTTGATATGAATGAAATACTGTTAAAAAGGCGTAAAATCGCAAGTCATCCATCCACTGCAAGCCATTAACAGGTCAACATTTCGACAAGGAGCAAATACAGGAGTTGTGTGTATGGGGGGTGGGGGGGACTACCGAACTTTGCTTGATCGACGCTCGCACTTCACGCGTAAAAAATTTCAATATTTTACAGCCCCCACCACCCCTTCCAACCCACACCCAATTATAAAAACCTTACTTACTCCTTCACTTAGGCTATATTGCGAAATGCATACGCGTCCAAGGGAGATACTCTAAAATAAAAGTATTTGCCCCCATTCGCATATTGTGTGGATAGAACTAGATCTAGTGTTTTAACTAAATGATTGTTGTTTTTTTCTCCAATATTCTCTATTGAAAAAATATTTATGAAAGAATTGCCCTATCCACTACTTCCCACTCCACAAAAATACTAATAGAGGATGGATTTACACAACGGAGAGGATTTAAGAATGGGGTGGGGGCGGGCGCATATATTTTTCCGCTAAAATTATCTAAAAGAGTCAACAAACCCTAGTGGTATACAAGTAGCCATACACATAAACAAATCACATGTTCTTCCACGATTTTTACAAAGGGTAACAGCTCTTTTGAAACTTCCTCTAGGCTGTCCTGAATAAAGAGCCCGTTCTAATATGGGGGCCTGATCATAAAGGAAAAGTCTGCTCCTGGAGAAGAGATTTGTACCTCTAAGCGCTGTTCCCCGGTGAAAACGGAGGCAAAAAGACAACTACAGAGTCTCTTGCCATGAACGTGTACCCATTCACACTAAACGCAGACAGAAAAATCACACCTTGTAAACTATGTTTTCAAGGATGTAACGAAATGAAAAAGAGTTGTTACGAAACGAAAAAGTCATAGTTACCAAACGACCTGGTCACCAGGTCGTTTGGTAACTATGACTCTTTTTCGTTTCATAACAGCCCTCGTATATACATAGTTAACCAGGGGTGAAAATGTTTAGGCCTGATTCTGGTCACGCCCTGCCGACATCTGTCGCTGTTTTGGTTTCAAGTTTGGATAGTAAGTAAGTAGACTAGTTTAAATAGCGCTCGACTATCAACTATAACTATACTAAGAACTAAGACTATCGGGTGGCGGATTCACACCGGATATATTTTGATTTCTAATAACATAGGTAGCCTATGATTTAATGAGTTTCACTTCATTTTTGAGCCTTTTGTGGAGACAAATTAGTAAAAATCCGAAGAATTCATTGAATAATAATCAAATTTATAGACTATTTCTTTAATACCAAACGATGATGAAAACTAAATCCGCCCATTTTGGATAGTCAGTTACTCAAGCGCATCAACATGTGCAGCATGCGCATTTCACCCTTGTGAATAGATATTCTGCGAAACTCTTAAAATAATAGTATACCATGAATTGGTTGGTTGATTGTTTTGGGCTTAGTTTAAACATATTTAATTTCTCTTTTTTGTAACATATTACAACAACAACATACAAAATAAACTAGGATTGACACAAAATCAAATCGCTCATTTGGTTTTACTCCAAAAGGGGCGCGACAACCTTTGAGACAGTATTTTAGTCTATATAGAGCCGTCTCACAAAGAAAACGACAAAGAAAAAGGAGATAACAGGGTTTAAATACGGTAAAAAAGCCTCCCAGCCCAAACCTGCTGCAAGTGCGGCCGGTCCTTGCCATCCTGTTTTCCAAATTACATGTAGTGGAGCGCTCTAACACTGAAACTTACTTATCACCGTCGCACGAATCGACGGCCCCGATTTAGCAAAAGCAGCTAACTTTCCAGTGCGAAGCGTCTTCTATACGGACATACCAATCTGTGTAAGTGGTATAACATATATATGCATTCATTTTATCTGATGCCTATTCTTTATATCGGACCACCGACTAGCTGCCTGGAACGATAACTGGCACTGAGTCTAATCCGTGGCTACAACCCCAGTTTGCAGGCGGTTTAAGCTGCAGTGTGCAAGTTTCAGCCTGCTAAATTATTTGTCTTATTATGGCTCGTTTCGAGCAATTTGATATCTCAAAAGGCTGATCAAGATGTTAGACGAGTAACTTGAATGTTTAAGATATTGAAGTACAGATACGGGCCTCTGTGTGGCTTAAACATTAGGTACCTCACCGCTGTGTGTTCAAGCCTCGGTCGCGTACATGGAGAAAGCCAAGTTCTGCCTACGGAAGGTGAGTTTTTTTTTTATTATTTTTTTTTTTTTTTGCCGGATGCTCCGGTTTTCACCCATCTCTGCTTAATGCTTGACAAAAGTGAAATATTCTTGAAGGGCCGTAAAACCCATGTCCTATCCTCTGTACAAATAGAGACATTCTTTCGAAGGAATGATAAAGACATGACGAGACTTTATCTTTGAACCCTCACAGAGACACGAGCACCGTACATGAAATGGAATGATTGTCCTCCTACCCCGTATAATTATCTTCAACAGTTCTGACGCTTGATTAACGTAAAAGGTATTTTTAAAGGTTTCCCATAGCCTATTAGCCGTAGGGGCATTGGGGGTTAGAGGCCCACTGTAACTTGGGCACAGCAAACGAAAGGCGGAACCCATTCCCCCCCTTTCGCTGCCATATCCTTCCCTGATACATAGAAGGTACCTATCTACTGCTGGGTTGACAGAGACTGTCTTTCAGTCGTCGCATAGCGAAGCCAGGGCGCGATCTCACGACCTTGTGGCGACTTTCTTCACCATAACCGAGCATCTCTAACCACTCGACCACGGCGCCCACGGACAGACAAGAGTGTATTATGGAGGAGCCATTTGTAAGCATAAGATATGAGGACATATGTGTAAAACTAAAGCTGGGCTTGTAAGTAAATAAGCTGGGTATATTTAAATTCTTTAGAAGCAAGGAATACACCCGAGAAACGAAAAGAGCAGACTCGGTCTAATTTGATTTGCTCATTACCAGTAATGAAATTTGCACACCGGTCACTCTCCCTAGCACTGGCTGAAGCAGAAGACTATCTAAGTTTTCAACATCTTTTGAAACGAACTCAATGATCCAAGAGGACCTGAAAATATAAGCTTCCAATTATGATGATGTACTGTGAGACATTTTACGGCCGCCACCCGACACAACACCAGCTGCAGTGAAAATGAACCACTTCTGAACAGTTAGATATGGAAGGACATTCGGCGGCGTGTGCGACTATGGTTACGTACAGATGAGCCACCCGGGGAACGTCGTTACGATAATTGAAACAACAACAACATGAGCAGTTACATCCTTTGGAAGCAAGGGATACACCAAAGAAATGAAAGTAACGCACTCGTTACTGTATGTCCACAATCATAACATTGTCCTTGACAATGACAACGTGTAAAAGGCAGAGAAAAGAAACTTCTCTGCAAAGTACGTCACATACATATACATATATGTAATGTCAATTGCCGGGCCGCGTAGCGTAATCGGTAGGGCACCTGACTCAAAGTCAGAGGTCCTTGGTTCGAAACCCGGTCTGGCCACATACGTTCATTTCTGCTTCCGCTGATTCAAGAAGGGCAGTTGTCAGTTACTGGCGAAAGTATGTGCACTTAGTACTGGTTAACCGCTTAGGAGGTCTAAGCCTGCCCAGGAATAGTATGGTTAGGTTAACTGACCGTCCCGACATGTCCCGACATGACCATAGCTGTTTACCGTGGACGTTAAACAACAAATCAATCAATCAATCAATGTAATGCCAATTACGAGCTATGAATTATAGAACCCAGTCGTGTTTTAAGTTCTGAATATTAAGTACATTTTCATATGTAACAGATCGTTTTTCACTCTTGGGCGCCCAGATACTTTCCCAGTAGATGAACTCATGCATAATTTTATTGCGAGATATGTCTTGAATCGTTTCACTACTGTTTTACTCATGTAAATGATCGTGATTGGACAGCTTTCAACAACGAAATCCTCGAGTTTCTTTAAAAATGTTGAAACTTATCTGAAAAATTTTACATGTAGTTGGTGTGTTTCCGAAAATAAAAACTTTGTTATATGGTAATTATACAAGGTACAGGAGGAAGATCCCATTCACTGCCTCACACTTTTCAACCAGCATCCAGTAGATAAAGACATGTTGTCATCAAATGTAAATGTTGGCACCAAACTGTTAATGTGCATCTGCTTGTTTCTTCGACATTTAAACCACTACGAGGACTATAGACTTTGAATTCGACAATGTTGATCTATTCACAGAGGCGAATGCATAAAAGCACGGATCAGTGTGAAAAGCGGTTCACATCTTGTGATAAAATGTGGGTTACTGTGCATATTAAATCATATAATTGTCAATACTTCGGAAAAAACTAAAAAAAACTGTCCTTAAATTACAATTCCTTTTCTGGTTCCCTGTCTAGCAACGGACCCTCTGTCTGTACATTGTATTTTACCGCTTCATGGATCCCTGTCTGTGCATTGTATTTTTACCGCTTCATCCAAGTTATGATAGAATGACCAAAATCTTTTTGAACCCTTTTTTACGGGAAACTCAATGATGTTATATTTTCAAAAGCTTGCTAATCAGTTCATTTAAAATGACAAAGCTTCCAATTATACCAATGATAAAGAAAGGGGACTTTTATCAAAGTGTGAACTGTAAAGTAGGGTGTGAAATATGAACAGGAACGTATGCAATATGTTTGTGAGTTCATGTGTCATATTATATACTTCATATTTCACAGCTCATCATTTAGGCTTGATTCCAGATAGCTCAGATCTGACATCTTGTTTCATAAAGTGTGAGGTATAATATGGGAATACATTAAAGGTTTCCAACAGACTTGTGATCGTAGAGGCAGTGAGTATTGTTAAAGAGCTCGTCTGTCTATATTCGTTGACATATATTTTTAAGCACAAGCTGTAAACTGTAAAAAGTGCAAACTGAATTATCAAATAACTACGCGCCTGTAATATACGAGACTTCAAATAACGCTTTACTACATGTACTTCACATCTTATTTTTCATTTTACATTTTATATTGCAAGCTGCGATATATGACGCTTCAATAGTGAAGTGTGACGTGTACGTTATGAACTGTTAAAATTGACGATAAATGTTCAAGTTTCCATACTCTAATAATTGACCACAAATTTGCGTTAAGGGCTTCAGTACGCAGTTTTTTTCTACTTTGCGGAACAGACAGCATCATGACGTCATAACGTCGCCTACGTCCAAACAGACGGTTTATTTTGACGTCCTTTAACTCATGTAACGTGGCGTGAATCGATGTAGCCTAGTTGTTGAAGTATAAACTACATTACCAGTACGTTCTAATGTTTTATCATAGAATTTTCCAATAAATGCACTGAGAATGTAAATACCAGTCACCACGATCTTCATGGTATTCTTTCTGCCGTACTTCATTACGAACAGTGTTCACCGATAGTTTTCAGTATAGTCGGATAGTCGATAGTTTGATCTTATTTAAACTAGTCTAGTGGGGCACAATTCCAGACTCCTTCACGCTTGCCCTGATTATCAGATACAATGGGTGATTTAATAAAAAAATAACTGCTTGGAACAATGAAGTAATTTTACTGCTGACCAAGTCAGTCAAAATCGGGCCGATAGTACATGAAATAACATCATACACAATCAATATATTGAGAATCATTTCCTCTTCACTACTTTGGTATACAATATAATGTAGGCTACAAAATCACGACAGAAAAATATGTAACATCCTACTGCTCTATTGGCTGGAGACTGAATCCGGAGAAATAAGATTTGCATCAGCAGAGCAAGCCCATAGAAAGTATCCGAATCCGCCCTGCTAGTGAAGTATGATTCACTTCAGGCTGTGTTTACAGTATCTTGAAAGACAGTCAGCTCAATGCTGACGGAAGAGTTGTCATCTTAGTAGACTAGTTTAAATAAGCTCAAACTATCGACTATCCGACTATACTAAAACTATCGAACACTGTTCGTAATGAAGTACGGCAGAAAGAATAACAACAAGAGCGTGTTGACTGGTAATATTGCAAAGGTAATAACATCATAATTAGGGTAACACCATAGATGACTGACTTCAAAGTTATCTTAATTATCTAGAGGTATCAGAACAATCGTCCAGGAAAAAAGAAGAAAAATATTCTAGATTGATATGACAAAAATGGGGACATACGTGGATCATATATTTATAGGAATTCGTGGTGATAAAAATGAAGAAACATAACAAGATGACGTGGAATGCAGATCTTTACAATTCTCTCTTTGCAATCAATTTTACACTTTCGTTGCACTTGCTACTTTACGTTTTACAGTTCGGAAAAGAAAATTCATATAGCACTTCTGTGTCTGTGTGTGTGCTTCTTTTCCTATTGGTTTTGAGAGGGGAATGTGGGATCTGATTGTATTAATTCCTGATCATTGCCTATCGTTTTACTTTGAGGACTGATGTGGGTCATTTAAGTTGGCAACTAAACTGACCTACTATCGATATCATTAACTTGGTAAATGGTAAACTTACAATGTATACGTGTGGAGCCCCACTCATTGTGCCGCTTATATTCCGTAGCTCGACGGGAACCAGAAAACAAAAATGACATGTTGTTGAGATATTTGACGTTTTTCCTTCTACCTTTAGGTAGTTTTATTAAATCGCTATTCACAATGATTTCTGCTTAGACGTTTTTACCACTAATAGAGTTTGGAAGCTTGGACATTTATCGTCGAAATTAATAGTTCATAACATATAAGTCACGCTTCACTATTTAAACGTCATATATCACAGCTTGCAATATAAAATGTGAAATGAAGTATAAGATAAGAGGTAGTAACAGCGTTATTTGAAGTTTCGTGTATTACAGGCGCGTAGTTATTTGATACTTCAGTTTGCAAATTTACAGTTTACAGTTTGTACTTAAAACAGTTTAAGACAACGAATATAGAGGGACGAGCTCTACTGCCACTACGATCACAAGGCTGTTGGAAACCTTTAATGTGTTCTCCATATTATACCTCATACTTTATGAAAGAAGGTGTGAGATCTGAGCAGTCTGGAGTAACGCCTAAGTGATGAGCTCTGAAATATGAGACCTGAACTCATAAACATAATGCATACGTCCCTGTTCATATTTCACACCCTACTTTACAGTTCACACTTTGATAAAGGTCCCTTTTTCATTGGTACCGTACTTCACTTTCCTCAGCATAAACATAACCTTTGACCTCAAATACCAATAATCAAACGGGGATTAACAGGCACATGTGTTTGTTTGCTTCCACGGTTTGGAAGCTGAGCTGGGGAAAGTATAGGACTGGGTATAAAATCATGTAATATTTCGCGTCAGGTATAATTGGAAGTTTTAACAACAGTTTTGTCATTGTTAATGAACTGATTAGCAAGCTTTTAACAAATATAACATAATGGAGTTTCATGTAAAAAAAGTGTTGAAAAAATAGGATTAAGGTCATTCTATCATAACTTGGATGAAGCGGTAAAAATACAATGTACAGACAGGGCCTTATGAAGCGGTAAAATACGATGAACAGACAGGTGGCCCATTGCTAGACAGGGAACCAGAAAAGGAAATTGTTATTTGAGGACATATTTCTTCAGTTTTACCGAAGTATTGACAATTATATGATTCAATATGCACAGTAACCCGCATTTTATCACCAGATATGAACCGCTATTCACACTGATTCGTGCTTATGTGCATTCGTCACTGGGAAATAGATATACATTGTAGAATTCAAAATCTATAGTCCTCGTAGTAGTTTAAATGTCTGAAAACAAGCAGATGTCCATTAACGGTTTGATGCCAATGTTTACATTTGGTGACATTTCTTTTTTCAACTGGATGCTGGTTGAACAGTGTGTGGCAGTAAATGGGATCAACCTGCTGTACCTTATATTTTGCCAATAACAAAGTATTTATTTTCGACAACAGGCCAACTACATGTAAAACTAGAGCAAGTGAACAGGGGCTCACGCATACCCCCGGCCAGCGCCACCCCCTAATAACACATTTAATACAAAGTTTGAAGCGAAAGTTAACAAACAGACACACAGGTGGACAATTTATTACAAACCCAGTGAAAGGCCTATAGACAGAAGCCAAAAGATTCCATTTAAAATTTGCATGAGCAAAAAAAAAAAAAAAATACAATTTTTCAACACAGATTTACAAAAATTTCCATGTGTGTGGCCTTGACGTTAAGTCAGCAGCAGCATCCAGATGATGTCAACAAATCAGTTTCAACCTAGAAGTAAACCTAGTTTCATAACAAAAGGTTTCATTGAAGTATATCTGAACTACAAGCAAAATATATGAATTAATATAAAACTTTAAAGCAAAGAGTATACAAATGTCAAAGTCTGTGACCTTGACATTCGGTCAGCAGCAGCATCCAGTAAATGCAAACTGATCTGTTTCAAACTAGAAGTAAATCTAGTAGCATTTATTCTGATCCGTCCGACTCACATTCCGACTCCGACAAATTCTGGGTAAAGGGGTAGATCACTTTATCAACTTTTTTTAAGTAAAACTGTGCCGTCCTTCGACTGATTGTCTTTTGTGTTGCCTTCTCTGCCTTTTAATCGTTGTCATTGACAAGGACAATGTTACATGTATAATTGTGGACATACTGTGGACATGTCGAGTCTGTTATCTTCATTTCTTTGGTGTACATGTATCTCTTGCTTCCAAAGGATCTAACTGTTCATATTGTTGTTGTTGTTTCAGTTCTCGTAACGACGTTCCCAGGGTGTCTCAGCGGTACGTAACCATAGTTGCACGCATCCGGCGCCGAGTGTCCGTCCATATCTAACTGTTCAGAAGTTCATATTCACTGCAATGTTATTGTTTCGTGTGGCGGCCGTAAAACGTCTCTCCGTACACCATCATACTGGAAGCTTATATTTTCTGGTCCTTTGGGATCATTGAGTTCGTTTCGAAAGATGTTGAAAATAGAACTCTGCTTAAGCCGGTGCTAGGGAGAGTGACCAGTGTGCAAATTTCATTACTGGTAATAGACAGATTTAATTATACCGAGACTGCTCTTTTCATTTCTTTGGTGTATTCCTTGCTTCCAAAGGATCTAACTATACACAACTTATTTACAAAACCAGCTTTAGTTTTACAGATATTTCCTCATATGTGATTGCTCTTATGCCTACAAATGACTCCTCCGGTTGTCACTTGTCTGTCCGTGGGCGCCGTGGTCGAGTGGTTAGAGATGCTCTGGCATGGTGCAGAAAGTCGCCGCAAGGTCGTGAGATCGCGCCCAGTTTCGCCATACGACGACTGAAAACACTCACTGTCAACCCAGCAGTAAATGGGGACCGGATTCGAATTAGAGAAGGATAAGGCAGCGAAAGCAGAGGGATGGGCTCCGCCTTTCATTTGCTGTGCCCAAGATACGGCTAACCTTTACCTTTACCTTATACTTTAATCAAACGTTTCGTACTAGAACTGTTGAAGATAATGATACGGGGTAGGAGGACAAAACCTTCGATTCCATTTACAGTGCTAGTGTCTCTGTGAGGGTTCAAAGATAAACTCTCGCCATGTCTTTGTCATTGCTTCGAAAGAATGAAAAAATGTATCTATTTGTACACAGGATAGGACATGGGTTTTACGGCTTTTCAAGAATATTTACTTCTATCAAGCAGTTTTAAAGCGGAGGTGGATGAAAGCCGGAGCATCCGGCAAAAAACCTTCCGTAGGCAGAACTTGACTTTCTCCGTGTACGCGACGAGGCTCGAACACACAGCGGTGAGATACCTTATGTTTAAGCCACAGAGGCCTGTATCTGTACATCAAAGAAAGTAAACATTCAAGTTACTCGTCTAACATCTTGATCAGCCTTTTGAGATATCAAGCTGCTCGAAACGAGCCCTAATAAGACAAAATATTGAGCAGGCAGAAACTTGCAAACTGCGGATGTAGCAACGGAATAGGCTATCTTCGAAGTCCTCAGGCAGCTAGTCGATGGCTCGATATAAACAATAGGAATCAAATAAAATGAATACCACTTACACACATTGTTATGTCCGTATAGAAGACGCTTCGCACCGGAAAGTTAGCTGCTTTTGCTACATTAAATCGTAAATCGGTGTCGTCGATTCGGGCGACGGTGATGAGTAAGTTTCAGTGTCGGAGCGGGCCCTATTACATGTAATTTGGAATACAGGATGGAAAGGACCGGCTGCACATGCAGCAGGTGAGGGATGGAAGTTTTTCGACCGTATTTAAATCCTGTTATCTTCTTTCGTGAGACGGCTCTATATAGACTGAAATACTGTCTCAAAGGTTGTTAGGCCCCTGCTTTCGGAGAAAAACCAAAAAATCAATTTGATATAGCCGAGACTTCGAAGTATGGCCCATGTTTGTTCTTTCCAATGTGTTCTCTGCTCTCGAAGAAACTCTTTGAGATTTTAATTTGATTTCGTTCCAATCCTAATTTATTTTGTATGTTGTAATATGTATGTTACGAACAAAGAGACATAAAGTATGTTTAAACTCAACCAACCAACTCATGGTATACTATTCTGTTAAGAGTTTCGCAGAATATCTATTCACAAGGGTGAAATGCGCACGCTTTTGATGCGCTTGAGTAACTGGGCGGATTTAATATATGTTTATAGATTTCATTATTATTCAATGAATTCTTCGGGTTTTTACAAACTTATCTCCACACAAGGCACATAAATGAAGTAAAACTCATTAAACTATAGGCTACCTATATCATTAGAAATTAAAATATATCCGGTGATATATCCGGTGTGAATCCGCCACCCGATAGTCTTAGTTCTTAGTTATAGTTGATAGTCGGCGCTATTTAAACTAGTCTAATAGTGGACTAGTACAACTAATGCTGCTATCGGCTATTGACGAAAGACTAAACTCACTGTTTAGAATAGTGAACGGCTATATATATACTAGGTCAAAAAAGTTCCTATACATGAAATTTCTTCTGTTGCTATGGCAATTGCAGAAATTAAGAACATATATAGTTCACTAATTTCAAAAGAGTATCCATTTGCTTATTGAACAAACTTATTTGTTTTGGTTTCCTAAGACTACATATGCTACAAGGGTCGTTTGAATATGCAAGGGGTAATTTTTCATTTTCACAGAGTAACATCATTAAAACTGCTCAAGTTCACAGTTTTTAAAATTGGTTTGTGAATAATGATTTCCAAGATTCTGCGCTCCATACACAAGAGCAAGGCCTTAGGTAAGGCTACTTGCCAAAGAAATAAAAATTTGACCGCTTCTGATGCGAGAATTTGAACCACAAGTCAGGGTACTGTGATTCCTTTAAAGACTGTTTAAATGCCACTTTCAGTGGGATTTCCATGGGAAATCGAAATCGTAATGGCTAGCGGGCGTGTAACAATTCTTCCAATTTTGTCATTATGCCATGAAAACAATGACATAACAAAAATGTTTATGAAGAAACTTTGAAAAAAGACCGACAGGTACAGTAATAATGACGCCTTGAAAATCGCTATATTTTTAATTAAAAGGGAGATAATCTGAGAATTTGAAGAATTTAAACCTCGCTTGTAAAGCCTGAGTACAAGACATTAAACATTTTAAGTGTTTTTCGAACTTCCTGCATTATGGACTTTTCTGCGCAATACAAAATTTATTCCTGCGCATGCGCAGAAATGAGATGCATTCAAATTGACTCCTATCGAATAATGCCAGATAACTCTAATGTGGAAAAGTATGGGTTGACAATTTTCTGAGCATTTTGTTCTTTGGCGTCTCCCCAAACATACATGAGCCTCAATTAATTCCAATATGCATTTGGTTCCTTGAAAATATGGCCGATAGTTGGTATCGTTACTTTTTTGACCGAGTAAATATCCATTGAAGCGTCCAATGTGACTGTAGATTTCGACGTTGCCAAACCTGATAAAAATTTACATCCTTTGCGTCACATCAAATATAAATCATATTGAATCGGGAAAACTGATTTGTATACTACAATGTAAACTTTAAATGATGGGGTACTCGCCCCGAGGTTCTTGAGCCGGATAACATTCAATTTTGACCCCGTGAAAACATGACCCCACACGTCAATTCTCAATGTTGAAACTTGACCCAGGTCAATTTTCAACACTGAAAAATGCTCTATGGGTCGATATTCAACATTGAAAAGTGGCCAGTTGGGTCATTTTTTCAACAGGTTCAAATTTTAATATTACACCAGCAACACACCGGGTAGGAGGCAATCGAAAACGCTCATGCAGTCGACAAACGCGGGTCAAAAACCGTTAGAAACAGCGTTTTCGATTGCAAATTGTCCCCCAATTTGCAATCGAAAACGCTGTTTCTAACGGTTTTTGACCCGCATTAATCGATTGTTAAGAGCGTTTTCGATTGCCGCCTACCCGGTGTGAGCAGTGGCCCCAGATTTAGGTATATGGCTAAATTAAAACGAGGCCTACAGAGACGAGTGGAAGCCTGGACTTTTTGTAACAATACGAGACGCGTGGAAAGTTTGAACCTCAGTGTGAATTATGTTTAGAACTTGTACTCAACATTTCCCCAATCCTCAACAATAAGTAAGAAAGGCTAAAGGTCACCTGAAAAAAATATGTAGGTAAAAGAGTACACGTTGATGTTTTTCCGCCATTTTTGGAAAGGGGAACAACAACAATATTAGTGACTTCCTATTTGCTTTCCTGGAAGATAAATTCCATTAAAATGGGGTCTGCGCTTAAAGGAAAGAACTTTTCTGCACGTAGGGGGGGGAGAGGGGGGGGGGGCAAGTTATTCTGTTTAACACTTGACTCTCGTTGAAAAGGGAGGCAAAAAATGAAAATGGCAGACTTGTTTCCTTTGAAAGTATACCCATTCACCTTAGGGTAAAACATTGACTCTTATTTGTTAAACGTAACTTCTATCGCTCCAACTTCAAAACGTTCAAGTGTAACGTCACGACATGGCCGAGCCCAAAGCGATAACTGCTCTGTCTTTTGCTAGAGCTGTTGCCTGTATGACGTCAAAATGTGATAGATAGATTATGCGATGTACGAGTGCTTTCGTTAAGCCGACGTCAACATTAACTTTGCACTGCACGGTGGTCCTGAACGTTGAGTGACAGTAAATAATGAAAACCTAAAATATAACTGGCTTGATGCCAATACTTGAATCGGCATTTGGTTTGATGGTTTGTTGTTTGTTTTACTGAGTAATAATATTTGAGTTACGTCGAGCCGTCTCACAACGCGATAGTAGAAGGGAAAGATACGGTTGAGACAAAGACGAGGCAGAGAAAATTATAATCCCACAGGACACCCAACCCCTCCGCCCTCCCCAACTCTTCGCGCCGATCTGTTGCAAGCATTTTAGTCTTGAAGATGAAGTTTGTCCCTATTCGAAAGTCCATCACACCAAACAGTGGCAGTCTGATGAAAGTCATTACTTAGCCAGTTAGGAACCATTTTAAAATGAAAAACTTGCTACCCCTGGACAATTTTAAAAGGCAAATGGTCCCTTCATTTAAAAGTTGTCTTCAGGATTACTTAGACAAGACACGTGAATTTTATTTTATTTATCTAGGGTTAGTCTAGAGTCGCAACTCGCTTTGTTTTCTTGAAACCTGTCAATACAGTCCAAACATATTTGTAATAGAATCTTGTATAGCATTTTTTCCTTGGGAGGGGGATTCATCTAGCGTCAGTCTAGAGTCGCAACTCGCTATGTTTCCTTGAGACTTGTCAATACAGTCCAAACATATTTGTGATAGAAACTTGTATAATATTCACGTATTGCGCATCTGAGCCTAAATGTTACATCGGAATGAGGTCCTGTTCATACATTCACGTTTCGTTCACACATGGACAGTCCCATTAACACGTAGAGGATCCGTTGAAAAATGCAAGCCCCGTTCCTATATGGACATCCCGTTCGCATATGTAGTTCCCTTTCGCAGGTACAGCCTTGCAGATGTCGTTCACTTGTGCAGGCCCCGTTCACATGTAGCGGTCCAATACACATGTGGAGGTCCGTTCACTTGTGGAAGATCCATTTACAGGTGGCGGTCCTGTTCGCAAATGCAGTTCCTGCTCACATATGGACGACCTGTTCACAAATGAAGGTTCCTTTCTCACATGCGGATCCCGTTAACACGTGGAGGTCCCGTTTACACTTCACAGGCGCAGAGCCCGTTCAACCATGGATTGTCCGTTCGCCTGTGGCGATCCCTTGCATACTTGGATAATCAGACTGCATGTCCCGTTTTACGTGCTGGATCTTTGAAAAATACAGGACCCGCGAAGGTCTCCATCTAGCGTGCAGCACCTTTTCACAGGTGGGTGTCCCGTTCATACGTACATATGTTCCTATCTCGTTCACACGTCCCGTCCCGTTTATATGTGGGTATCTCGTCCACACCTGGAGAAGCCATTCTAACAAGCAGAAATGTTCATACATGGAGGCCCTGTCAGACGTAGAATACATGTTCACACGTGCAGATCAAGTTTACATCTTCTTGTTTGGTTCATCTATAACGGTTTCGTTCACTCGTGGTGAATCCTTTCCGACCATGGAGGACCCGGTCACTGGAGGAGATTCAATTCACATTACCTGTTTTATTTTTTGTTGTTTTCGTTGTTTTCATTGATGAACCGCCCATTTACATGCCAAGGTCTCGTTCACACATGGAGGACCAGTTCAGGCACGAAAGGCGTTACATGTGGAGATTCTAGAAATCACCTTTACCCTATGCAGAGAGTTTGGTACCCTCAGAATTTGACATGTGTCCTACCGAGCCGTCTAGCGCAGTCGGCAGCACGTCGGTCTGCAGATCAAGCGGTCGCGAGTTCGATTCCAAAGCCCGGCCCCTGAACAGTCGTGAAGATTGGTCATGAAATATTTTCTACGCTCAGTCTCTCCCTTCCGCTGACTTAAGGGCAGTTGTGAGTTTGTTTGTTTTGTTGAGCATTTACGGCCAAGTAAACAGCTAAGGTCATGTCTAGGCGGTCAGTTAACCTACTCAAGCTATTCCATGACACTGTTCCATGGTATGGCCCATGTTCCTTCTTTCGAATGTGTTCTCTGCTCTACAAGAAGCTCTTTAAGATTTTAATTAGATCTCCTAAACGTTTAACCAGTACTTAGTTCACATACTTTCGCCAGTAAATGACAACTGCCCTTCTTGAATCAGCAGAAGGGAATGAATGACCGTAGAAAATATTTCATGATCAGTCTCCACGAGCGTTATGTGGCCTGTCTGGGAATCGATCTCAGGACCCCTTGACATGCAGTCTGACGCGCTGCCGACTGCGCTAGCGGGCTGCCGGCAAGGGTAGTTGTCTGTTACTGGCGGAAGTATGTGCACTCAGTATTGGTAACCAGGCTAACCGCTTAGTATGTCTAAGCCTGCCCAGACACAGTGTGACGGCAGATGAACTGACAGGCTTGTGGTCCCTCATCCAGCCTCGTTGAGGCGGTTCGGATGAGGGGTTTATTAGCAGATCTGACAAAAATTGTCACCCATTGCCCACTCGCATCTAGAACTCTGCAACTTATTCTCCTAATGTCGTCATTCTATTCTATTCTGAAGCTTTCTTCGAAGTGTTTTACATGCAATTATGTTGCATTTGGACCTATATCTCGGATAGTGGTGCTGGTCTTGTAAGTCTATTGAGCGCTTTACACAAAGCATTGCTTAGCCGTTCGTATGAGCGTTCTTGTCATAAATTTCGACGTTTCGCTCTTCTTCAATCCAGATAATAATTTAAACCGAGGCCCCAATCAATCGATCGTACTCAGGCACGTTTTGGGGCGGCTAGGTCGGATACCGATCCCAGGAACAACGTGCACACTATCTTTGAATTTGACACAGATGACAGACGGACTCGGGCACCCAGACGGTTCTATTATGGATTCGTTCCGCGGAGCCGCTGGGAAGGACCCGTTGTAGGAGGCATTGGGGGAAAAATGTGTATGCTAGGTCACTATCGCAGTATATTTATATAGGCTCTACACTGTTAGGAGCTTACTAGAATTGGCAAAATATCCGATTTGCCCCGCATGCTACGAAATTTTGCAAAACAATGAGAAAAATTGAAGGCTCTGGAGGTGATGAAAAGTAATGAAACCATTCCATTGATAATTTCGTTTTCCTTTTTTTTTTGTGTGTGTTGGGGGGGGGGGGGAAGGAGAGAGAAGGAAAATAAAGAGCTGTAACGCGTTAAGATGTTTAAAAATATTTGCTTTCAGCCGGAGCCCATATACAGGTCCGACTCTCATACCATTGCACCAGGGTACTATATGTAGTTGTAGGATTTTTAAAAAAAAATATTTCTCTGTTTACGACAATGACAGCGGGAGGTAATTAGTTGTTTGGTCGTTTAGGTTTTCACGGCCCTTTGAGATAGTATTTCAGTCTATATCGAGCCGTCTCCCAGAGAGTAGGCGAGAAAGGAGAAAGGACAGATGAGAAAAAAACGTCCAAACAACCCTTCCCGTATCTACTGCAAGATAGCAAGCACTGCCGGTCCTTGCCCCAAAATAATCCAAATAAGTAGGACGCACCAGTACTGAAAGCTACCCATCACCATCGCCCGACCCGACTGCCCAGTCAACCCACTAGAGGTAGAAAACACTCCAAGGCTTTCTCGCCCTCGGAGGACTTTTCCACTCGAATTTTCATTCTACTCATGCTTGTTCCACTGGCTTGTTCAGCCATTTTCAACCCAAATGTCAATCACACAAATGAATAACAACAACTCATTTTAGTAAAGATGTACAACTATGCGCAACGGTTAAATACACCTGATTGGACACGGTTAAATAAATAACAAAGCGGGGCGGATCTAGCTCGTTTTCCTTTTTTGCTTTATTTGAAAAGAAGGGATTATGATTTATTATTTGATTACTATTCAAGAAAGAAACTGGAAAACTTTGTTCACGAACTTAGAGACCTTATATATGCCACCAAAGGTTTTTGAAGTCGGGAATTTCGTTTTCGCAAACTTGTCAGACAATCCGCCATCGTTAGTTTTTGGCATAGCGTTTAGTCTTTAGTCTTAGTCGCCTTAGTTGTACTAGTCCAGTAAGGAACTGGACAAATCAAGGTCACTGACTCTAGCGCAGAAAGGGTAAGATAATAATTCTCACTGAACTGTTCAAGGGACATTACTTTTGCAAAAGGATCGGGTCATAACTCATTTATTTCTTTCTCTTTCTTGTTTTTTTTTCTTTCTATCTGTTGATAATCAGATGAAAACTGAAAGATGTGTTGCGACAAAAGCAGTTTCATCACTGGACAGCTGGACAGATCAAGACCTGTAATTCTGACAGAAAGAGTCTGATCACAACCTCAATAAACAAGATATAACAACAATAACTTCAAAGTTTTATAAGGAAAATGAGAAAAATATCTTTTAGGAAAGAATGCCTTTTTTCTTAGTTTCAAAACGTTACTTTTTGAGCTGTTATTTGCCCAAAGAATAAATAGATAAAAATATTAAAAAAAATAAAAATAACACAAATGAAAAATTAATAAATAAAAAAATAATAATATTAACTATTATCATATGAGATAACAGAAATTATACCTTGATTTATTTTTTATTCATCTATTAATTCATTTCTATTTATTTTTTTCTCTCTTGTCTTCTCTTTTTTATTGAAATCTTACAAACTGTTAAGAAATGTCATGCCAACAAAAAGTGTTGCGAGCTGTCCATTTATTTGTTGTGCAAAACAATAATTCACTGACGATGTCAGCAAATCTAAGAAAAATATACATTGTAAATGTAGTCTTGTGATCTCGGAAAAAAAATGTTACAAGAATGGCACGATGTCATAGCTGGGAGAATCAGCTGCTGAAAAAATTGACTATTAATATATACTCGTACCCAGCCAAAGGCAGACAACCCACAGTCTGCTGTCAGAGAGAGCGACGGATACTCCCATGTCCTTACCCATCGTGAAGTGGATCTCTCTCCCTTTCTCTCTCTGTCTCTCAGACAGAGATAAAGAGAGAGATCCAAAGTTGATAATTAACCCGATGACTCGATATGTTTCATGCACTATGTCACACGGTCTAAGAGCAGATATGGAGACCCGGAAGCTACATAGACTAAGCACTGGCCTGCTGATTTAGAATCTAGCGGTCCAAAATCCGACCGAAGGCGGAATTTTTTCAAACCGCAAACGGGATTCCATAGCAAACAGCCTTTCATTATGCCTCTCCCATCGTCCTGAAATGACTGAAGTACTGTTAAGAGTAGACGAAATCGCGTCATCTGTCCAGCCAGATAAGAACAGATGCTTTTTGCACACAGCCTTTCATTATCTCTCTCCCATCGTCCAGAAATGACTGAAGTACTGTTAAAAGTAGATGAACTTGCAAGTCATCTGTCAAGCCAGATAGAAACAACGTTTTGAACCGCTGGGCGACGGAGTTAGAAGTAACATGCAAGTTTGATAGTGCAAATGCCTGAAAAAGATAAACAGCGTTTCCTGTAGCCTAGTGATCGTAGAAGCAGTGGGTGTCAGATGCACACTTTATCATGGGCACAAACTATGAAACGCGGAGCCATCCTTAGATCCTTTCCCTGCCTTCGTCATTCCCTGATTCGAAATTACGTGCCTGTTTTCTCAAATTTTGCTGCTGATGTGAACGAGTTTGTCAGGACTGGCTAGACCAACGAAGAATCGAACCCGCATTCTGTGCAATAGCCAAGCGCCTCAAACCACTCGACGACGCGCTTCTCTGTGCGGTAAAAGAAACTCATAATCATAAGCGTTTCATTATGTCGTACTTCTGGCAGTGGTGATGTTGGACATGCTTTTTATACCTACAAGATTTTTTATACCGACAACATTTTAATACCTACAACATTTTTGTAACTTTTCTATCAGCCCACAGTATTTGCGCGCTTACACAAGTGACGTTACGGCAGACGCGCAACGTTATTTTGGTAACATAAACATAAACAAGCGTAATTTGTCCGACGTCTCCGCGGCCTGAAATGACGTCTGGCACTGAAAGGGTTAACATAACCCGAAAACTGGTGCAGTTTCGGAGAGCAGATTCAGCCGAGCATCTGTGAGGAGTTGATCAAATATATAAACATGGCGACATGCGGACATGAAATATGAGTTACAAATTACTTAACACATATTGTTATCTACACACTGACCATCAGTTTTTGATTTTTGTTTATCACACAGTTTTTATGTTGTGAGCAAATGTTAATACCCCGAAAACTGGTGCAGCCATCATAATCAATGCAGAGTTACATGACAAAAAAGATACATAACCTGTACTAAAGTGATTAACTCATCAAGGACTACTATTATACCAAAAATCAGCTTTCAAGCTGAAGCGGTTCAAAAGTTGGAAAAATGCCAAATTTAAACAAGGGCCATAACTCCATCAATATTTTATGGAATTCTTCCAAAAGTTAATCAGATTATTTATTTCTCATACCCAATCAGTATAACAAGTATCAAGGCCATAGCTTAAATACTTTTTGAGATATCTTGCTAACAAGATAGTCATCTCATTTCTCTAAAAGGGGCATAACTCCATAAAGGGGCATAACTGGGAAAAGAAGAAAAACAAGAGGGCCATGTGGCCCTGAATCGCTCACCCGAGCAATTGGCAAAGTGGCTTTTTCTTAAGTCTGAAATTGTCAAACTATGAGTCTTGGGTCAAAAGTCAAAGAATGACCATGACCTCTTGTACTCATAAAGATAACTGTATTTACCAATTTTTAGGCCTAAATCTTCAAAACTTTCCATGAAATCTTATGTTCTAGCATTTTCCCATATTTGACCTTGCCGTAAAATATTCAAGGTCAATCCAAGGTCATCATTTTGAACAAACTTGATAGTACTAGAGTACCCAATGCTACATACCAAGTTTCAAGGCCATCGGTCAATTGGTTCTGGAGGAGAAGATTTTTAAAGGTTTTTACCATATATGGGTGTGGCGGCCATGTTGGTCATGTGACCTGGGCCGTTTGAACAAAATTTCATTCCTTCAACACCTGAAAGCTCTATATGAAATTTGATTACAATTGGTCCAGTGGTTTTTGAGGAGATGGTTTGAAATTGTAAAAATATGAGAGTTCTGGGTCAAAGGTCAAAGAATGACCTTGACCTCTTGTACTCACAAATCTTCATATACTCAATAAGATGACTGTGTATACCAATTTTTAGGCCTTAATCTTCAAAGCTTTCCAAAAAATCTTATTTTCTAGCATTTTCCTTTATTTGACCTTGCCATAAAAAAGGTCAAGGTCAACCCAAGGTCATAATTTGAACAATCTTGGTAGTACTCAAGTTCCCAATGCTACATGCCAAGTTTCAAGGCCATCGGTCCATTGGTTCTGGAGAAGAAGATTTTTAAAGGTTTTTACCATATATGGGCGTGGCGGCCACGTTGGTCATGTGACATAGACGGTATGAATAAATTTTTGTTCCCTCAACCCCTGCAGGCCACATATGAAATTTGGTTACAAATGGTCCAGTGGCTTTTGAGGAGATTGTTTGAAATTGTCAAAATATCAGAGTCCTGGGTCAAAGGTCAAAGAATGACCTTGACCTCTTATACTCATGAATCTTCATGTACTCATTAAGATGACTGTAGATACCAATTTTCAGCCCAAAATATTCAACAGTTTCCAAGATATCTTAAGTTCTAGCATTTTGCCATATAACAGCACAAGGAAGCAAATTTGACCTTACCGTAAAAAAGGTCAAGGTCAACCCAAGGTCATAATTTGAACAATCTTGGTAGTACTCGCGTACCCAATGCTACATACTAAGTTTCAAGGCCATTGGCCCATTGGTTCTGGAGAAGAAGATTTTTAAAGGTTTTTACCATATATGGGCATGGCGGCCATGTTGGTCATGTGACCAAGACCATTTGAACAATTTTTCATTCCCCCTTCCTCTGGAGGCCACATATGAAATTTGGTTACAATTGGCCCAGCGGTTTCAGAGGAGAAGTCGTTTGAAATTGTGGACGGACGACGGACGACAGACGGACGACGGACGGACGACGACGGAGCCTTACCATCCTATAAGCTCCCCCGGAGCCGCTGGCTCAGGTGAGCTAAAAACCTTTCAGCTAATTTTTCATGAGGAATCTATACATGAAATTTCAAGACCTAGCTAGCAAGGTTCCAAAGTTACAGCAAGCATGAAAAAGTGTGACGCACGCACTCACGGACAAGCCAAAAACAATATGCCCCACCAACTTTTTCAAAGTTGGGGGCATAATGAGTGTTAAAATTATGCGATAGTTACGCGCCGAAACTCCTATGCATTTGCATTACTAGTGTAGCAACTGACACCTACACAACATGCGCTGAAAAAAGCGTTTTCACTCCAAGGATATGGAAAACCGGCTTTGCATAGCAACACGCTCTAGAGATGTCTAAGGCAGTTTTCTATGGCGTACATTTTATCTATTTATGATGGCTAACCCGGTTTTATGGCAGTCATTCAATATCGCGTAAATGTTTGTAGGTGTGACTCTTCTAAAACACTTTGTCTCCTATTTCGAAATGAATTGTGCTGTTTTGCAAATTCACGCATAAAGGTCAGAAATGCAGGTTAATTTGCACCGGCAATAAGTTCTCATCAGAGCGGGCTGTCACGTGTGAAAAAGTACCATACTGTGTGTGCAACATGAGGACTCGTATGGGTTAGCAAGTCGGTCTTGCCTTACCGCACAATGAAGTGAAACAGAAACCTCTGGGGCCGTATTCTTAAAACGACTTAAGTGGTTGCTATGCTGTTACTAAGGCTAAAATATTTTGAAGGAAATTCCCTACAACTATGAAATTTGTTCTGGAGGAACAGTCTTACAAAGACTGTTCCTCCAGAGCAAATTTCATAGTTGTAGGGAATCTCCTTTATAGATAGTTAGCCTTAGCAACCGCATAGCGACGACTTAATAAGTGGCTTTATGAATACGGCCCCTGATCAGTTAAAGTAAATGCCTGGGTTGATTTTAATATTTGCTATACGCACATAACTGACTGCCTCTTTTCACGTAACGCAAGTAAACAAAATACTTCCTTGTCCTCCCCGCACTACCCGCCCACTCATATTCCCTACCTATCGTAAAACTTCTAAATTTTGGGAGAAATAAACGAACGCAAATATTGCAGAACCAGATTAGACTGCTCTTAAAAGAGCATTATGATTAGGGTCTACACTGTTTGACATTCATTCTCCATTTTTTTTCGACTCACTGACGCACAGTAAAATCAAACTGTTCAGTAAGTATTTTAAAGACAGTTACGGTAATTATTTTCGGTGTCCATATATAGAATTTTTACGGTTCTTGCAAGAACTCCGCAGCGTAAGCCAAAGTAATTACATGATAATGGTTTTATTTCATTTTTTAAATATTTTTTGTACTTTTATTACTTAGCGTTTTTCCTTGTAGTTTGCCAATTTAAGGTGGTGATAATCACTGATTTAGGACAAAGACAAAAATCTGCGTAAAATACTCAAAATAGCACTGATCTTTCCAAAACTTAGCAGATGGCTTCTTTATGTTGTTTCTCATAATTTAGAATCCCAAAATGCAGCATTTGTTAATGTTAAAAAGTGTTTTTATAACAGAAGATCAAAGGGTAATTTTCTGCGAATAAATCTGAAAAAATAGTATCATTATTGAAAATATACTTAGTGCTTAGAGTACCTTGTTGCATAATGGAGAGCGTCCTAGCAATTATTTTTTCAAACTCTTTCACACATTATCAGGCTGAGCAGATGAAAAAAGATGCAGTCTGTGTCCAAATTTGTTTGTCAAAACACACAGGTGAGACAAATGATACTATTTTAACAAGGTTGAACAATTTCATCTACACACCACTGATCATGTCAGTAATGTATTATTTATATTGTACGTGTTAACATAGGTATGCTTGCCTACCCTATATTTAATAAATGGGTCCAGTGTACATTGACTTTGTAAATGGTTGAACATTTGAGAAAAAACTACCGTTTTCATCTGGTCTACATTACAATTTAAAAAAGAGTTGGAATAAATAATTGCTAGGACGCTCTTCATTATGCAATAATGCACCTTCACAACTACGTAAATTTTCAATAAGGATATTATTTTTTTTCAGATTTATTCGCAGAAAATTACCTTTTGATCTTTCCTTATAAAAACACTTTTTAAGCGGCATGTACGTCTATTTTGTATTCTAAACTGTAAAGAACAACAAAAATAAGAAGTCTGCTAACTTTCAGGGAGATACGTTACTTTTTTATGGTTTTATGCAGATTTTTACATTTACCATAAATCACCACCTTAAGCCTAACGAGTAAGTAAAGCGTTTGAGATGACCTTATCGGGCGCATGGACTCAAAAGTCTGCAAACACGAGAACGACGCTGCTAAGTTCAGTCCTTAGCTATCAGGGGAAAGTAAAATATAGTGGGTTTTTTTCTGGCCGGCCCCCCTTACAATATTTGAACATTAATAGCATGTACCTGTATCAGCCAGGGCATATGGTTACTGTCACAAAGTGGTCTAATGATGAGCAAAAACTGAACATGACAAAAAAGAACATCTACAGCTGTGCATAGACTGTCAGTCATAAATTAGCATGAACCCCACCCTCTATTTTTGGCAGGAGACAAGAAATAACCTTTAAAAAAGATAAACGTTGCTAGAGAAAAATTTAGTGATAAAGTGCCGGGCACGGTACCTTAGTCGGGAGCGTGTCCAGCTAGCGACACCGAGTTTGATCCCCCCTTCCGGTACGTTCTTTCGTGGAGACATTTCTCTCTCTTCCGTTGATTTTTGAAGAATAGCAGTTTGTTCAGAGCGAAATAATGTGCACCGAGTCCTGGCAGACTGATAACCCACAAATGAGCGATACCCGAATTGGCGTTTTTCTTAAAGACCAACTAGTCAGTCCTCCGTCTTTTATTTTCCGTCAACCATCGGAAAAGCTGTGTGTCAAGTACAATACGATTGGCGACAGGCATATCTGTTTATTATACCGGCCAATGGAATGGCGTAAAATGTGGGTCAATAGTTAGGTTAAACGTTGCCTGACGGCAACGAAAAAAAAAACCCTGACTGCACATCACTTTGTCACACCGCAAAATTTTATGGGTCAACCACCAGCATCTAATACATATTCAGGCACCGCCATCCGTAAATAAATTAGAATCACGAAAAACAAATAGCAAACATGCTCACGACCATGTAAACTTTTTCAGTAATCCCCGGTGATGAAAACAGTTATTTTCAAACCCGGAAATCATCTGCTGCTATTTGTATAAATTGAAGTGTCCTTGACCTGCCAAAGAACGTTGGAGCTACAATTTTAGTCTCAAACTTCACTTGAGCTAACACAACTGTTTATTCTAAAACTCTAAAATGTATAATATATTTATAGGTTTCAATTTATAACAGCAACCATGCCTTTTTGGACCTCTGTACTAAAACATTTTCTTAATCTTCCATTGCCAAATGTGAAACTGTATGTGACAAAATTCGTAAACACACCGCTACAAACCAAATTCAAGAGCGCATGGCCTAGAAGTTTTGCGAACGAGAATATGGCTCTTATGAAACTTTGATAAACACACCACTATAATTCATAGGTTGATTGGTTGGTTGTTAAGGGGTTTAACGACCCTTTGGGACAGTATCCCAGTCTATATCGGGCCGTCTCCCAGAAAGAAGAGGGTAGGCGAAAGAAAGTGAAAAATGTCTAAACAGTCCTTGCCCGCACCTGCTGCCACTGTTCCACTACAATTAAAATTAATATGAGGCCCCGGCACCGAAAGTTGCCCAGCACCATAGCCCGAACCGCCAACCTCACAATCGAAGTAAAGTGAGGAAAGACATCGCAAGGGCATGTAAAGGGCATCTCAAACGCATTTTCTGTATACTCATTTGTAACTACAACATTATGTAGTTTTGATTTGCTAAATTTTATTTGGCCATTGTATTTTCTTTTCTGAGATTTGTTTTTGTTCATCTGTTTGTATGCTTTTCCTATATGTATGTGTGAGTGTGTTTTAACTCTGAAGAAGGCGTAAAGACGAAAGCGCTGGGTTACAATAAATAAATTTACACTGTTAATGATTAAAGTCCCCCGATGCGCTATCAGTTACGAAAACTTTTGTCTCGATATTTCACCACAAGATTCCACTAAAGTTTCCTCGTTGTAAATTTCGGTAATTTGTGAACTTAAAACAAACGAATCAACTTGAGTTTCACATAAACAAGGTTTGAAAATGAAGTGGGTCATTTTAGTTGACAACTAAAACGACCTACTTTCAATATCACAAATTGGTAAAATACATTATTATGTACAGGTGTGGATTTCCATTCATTATCCCGCCTTTGTTTATAAAGCATTGCAAGAAGGGGACCCAAAAAGCAAATTTTGTTTTGTTTTCATTTTTCAAAAACTTGTTCCCTCTATTTTTAGCCATAAGTCAGATGTCCTGGGTTCGACTCACGGTCTGGCCACATACTTTTGTTTCTCCTTCCGCTGATTCAAAGAAGGACATTTGTCAGTTGCTGGCGAAAGTTTGTGCACTTAGTACTGGTTAACCGCTTAGGAGGGCTAAGCCTGCTCAGGGATAGTGTGGTTAGGTTAACTGACCGTCCCAGCATGACCATAGCTGTTTACCGTAGCCGTTAAGCATGAAATCAACAAATCAACAACAATCTATAGTGGAGCAAATTTGATTGCATAAGTGGCCTAGAAAAGGAAGATAGTGGTCTACGGAGTGTAACATTTGTTTTTATATATCAAAATGGTCGTCTGGGTCTCTTATTTTCAAATTCAGCGTTTGCCACCTTGGCAAACCTTGCATAACTCTGTAGTGGCCAGTTATTTACGTTACCCCTTTAAATTTTGAATATCAAAAATATTTATTGAAGTCAATAAGAAATATGTATAAACTATATAAATGTATCAAATATAAATATTTTCTGTAAGAACAGTTAATGTGCTATAAATTAGGCTGCTCAGAAAACAGTTCAGAACTTTGGTGTTGTTACTTTCGTTACAATATATCATGTACCCCTTGGAAATTTAAAATTGGAACTTAAGTTGTTGCATTTTACAAAATGTCCATTACAAAAAGGCCCAAAATGATCATTTTTACTTACTATTCAATTGGCCCCTTTAAGTGGGTTTCTAGCAAAACAAATATGAGACCTCTAGCTTTTATACTTTGTCAACCACGTCCTGTTGAACAGTTACACCTATTCCCTGTTTTTGGCTGAAAAGTCATTTTTCGTATAATTGTTCGTACAAAAATGGCTAATAACCAATTCAAACTTAACCAATTGGGGCCTTTTGCAGAAAGATCATGTTAACCATTGTATAACACAATAGCCTAAAAATTATTTTTGACCTTACAACACATTTTAGCTAGAGTAACATACTTAACAGATTAAAATGTTTGCGTAAAGCGTCTATCAATCCCGCCAGAAAAAAACAAACTCTTTTCAAATCTGACTTTAAACAACCCAGTTGTGATATATATGTATATAATCTATTGTAAAATGAAATCTTTGCATTGTTTATAAACTTATCCGACAGCAAACAGTGTTATTTACATGACATGCAAAGATGAGATTGTCCTTAAAACTAGAAAAGAAAACCTTCGTGAATTACTGTATCCATAGAACACTTTTATTTTTTCCATTAATATCCAAATGACACTAAAAATATCACATCGTAAGAAATTTATTAATCAGAACTTTTTGTTTTGTACTCAGAAAGGTAACGTTTGTAACCATTATTTGAAAACAATCACTGAGAGTATGTGCTGTTACTGAAAAATATGCCTAAAACTCATTGGTTTTGTTAAAAATATTTTTAAAACGGCACTTTTGAGTGGTTAAAAGTAAAAAGTATGCAAAGACCAGGAACTGAAACAACCCAAATCCAAATCCAGCCCTCAAACCAAAACCCACCATATGTAATTTATCAGTGAAATTTCCACGGCGATGCATCCGTTGTTGTGTAACGATGTTATAGTTTGTGTTGGCCACTTATCTGTAGTGTTCGAAAAATTGATTTGTTTTATCTGTTTATTCGCCATCATTCTGATGTATATAAAAACAGAAAGAAAGAAGGTGAAAATATACATTTTGTGTGCCTGGGTATGCTTGATGAAAGCTAACTTGTTGACATCTGCATGGAATGGGCGCACGTATATTTTGCTACCCACTAGTATCGTTTGAATACTTGTTGTATGCTTTATGTTACTATTTTAGTTTGGTGTTGCGGGAGGGTTGTGGCACTAGTTGAATCAGTTTCTGATCGTTGCCCTCTTACACTTCTTTACCTGTAATGACCTTAATTACTTTTGGCCGTACATAGCTGGTGCTAGGTGGCATTGGCAGTGTCGCAACATTACATTCCTTAGTTAAACCGAGGTTGCTGTTATTTTTTGTGATTCATCCCTTGCTTCCAGAGACTCATCCACCAGAATTTAATTTTTTATCAGTTTTCTATCAGTCTTAGAATTTAAGGTGATGGGATACAAGTTCACGTAAGTTATTCTGCCAATTTTACTTTGGCCTCCTTTCTTAATGGGAAAAAAACTTTTAAAAAGAATTTGCTGCCGTAAAAATATGTTTCCCATAAGAGCAGACCATTATTTGGAAAGGTTATAGCTTTCTCAGAAGCGAATAGGAAACATCTACGGAAATGAATATTGTTTCTTTCTAACAAATTGCAGTAAAATGCTGAGGTGTGTCCTTTCACATTAATACAGTATTATTACAAAGACTTGCCAGAAGATCATGTTGAAGCGAGGAACACACACGAGAAAGAACGTAGCAGACTCAGTTTAACTGATTCCTTTGAAAATCGGATGATATTGCCTAGAGGCAGGTATAAGATGATTATGACATATTGTTATTACTTTAAAATCATTATCAAAATGCCTTTTTAACGGAGTCATTGATAATTCACTTACTTTGACTTCTTGGTTTGGTATTTAAAAGGATAACGTACACAACATTCAAATGTAAACGATTTGTCAGATTAGATTTTTTATTTTAATAATATTTTCTGTTTGATATAATGCAATAAGGTGTCCCTAGCACCAGCTTCAGCTTAACTGACTCAAATTGAGTTCAGATGATTCTAAACATAATTTTCAATATGACGAAGTACGAGGAAGCTTTCCACAGTGGCCCAACGGTACTTTACTGTAGCTGCAGTAGGAAAAAACTACACATACTTTTTGACCTGTTATGTACGTTACTTTGGTGAAAATATATGCTTCAAGGCAACTTTGGGTTTATACATTGTTTTTATAGAAAAGGTAAATTAGAGTAAAGGGGCAATGTTATCTGCGGAACAACCCTACCACGATACCAACGTGTCTATAGCTGCATAAAGATATAAGACAAGTAGTAGGACGATACTAGCAGCTAGCCAGATAAAAATGCAGCCCCTTACAAGTTCAAAGCTAGCCTCAAACAAACAAAATTAGGCATACAAAATTTTCATCTATTTTCTTTCCTTTTCCATATATGCCAGTTATACACCAGAATGATGGCAAATATACATATGAAACAAATCGAGTTTTCGAAGACGACAGATAAGTGGACAACAGAAACTATGAAATAGATACACCAGAACTGATGCTCCACCTTGGGGCTGTCAATAATGAGTTACATGAGTGGATTTAAACCGGTCATTCTAAAAATATTTTTACTCAAAATAATAAAGGTTACGCATATTTGGCAGTAGCAATATTTAATCTCGGGGAGTATTTTTTCCCAAATGTTACAAACGTTACCTTTCTGAATACAATGAAGGCTTCATTTGAACATCAGGGCAATCTGAGCATTGCATGTCATGTAAATTACACTGTTTTCCGTCTATGTAGGCGACTACTATGAATAACTTTAATTTTACGATAAACAATAAACATATTTATCACAACTGCGTTGTTTCAAAGTCAGAATTTGAAAAGAGTGTTTTCCTGATGTGAATGACAGACGCTTTACGCAAACATTTTAATCTGTTAAGTACGTTACTCTGGCTAAAATGGGTTGTAAGGTCAAAAATAATTTTTAAGCTATTGTGTTATATCATGGTTAACATGATCTTTTGCAAAAGGCCACAATTTGTCAAGTTTAAATTGGTTACTAGCCGTTTTTTGTACGAACAATTATACGAAAAATGACTTTTCAGCCAAAAACAGGGAATAGGTGTAACTGTTCAACAGGACGTGGTTGACAAAGTATAAAAGCTAGAGGTCTCATATTTGTTTTGCTAGAAACCCACTGAAAGAGGCCAATTGAGTAGTAAGTAAAATGATCATTTTGGGCCTTTTTGTAATAGAGTCTTTGTAAAATGCAACTCATTAAGTTCCAATTTTAAATTTTCAAGGGGTACATGATATATTGTAACGAATGTAACAATACCAAAGTTCTGAACTGTTTTCTGAGCAGCCTAATTTATAGCATATTAACTGTTCTTACAGGAAATATTTAGATTTGATACATTTATATAGCTAAACACATTTCTTATTCACATCAATAAATATTTTTGATGTTCAAAATTTAAAGGGGTAACGTAAATAACTGGCCACTACAGAGTTATGCAAGGTTTGCCAAGGTGGCAAACGCTGAATTTGATAACAAGAGACCCAGATGATCATTTTGATATATAAAAACAAATGTTACACTCCGTAGACCACCCCCTTGAAAGATAGCCCATCAAGTTTGCTCCAGTTTTTGCCTTATGCCATTCAATTTAGGGTCAACAACTTGGGCCTGCCTCAACGCCTCCTTATCACTAGCAATAAATTGATCAGGAACCTTAAGTTTCCTATAGACCTCTTCACCTTGCTTAGCTTGTGACCTAGTCACTGCCGCCATTGCAAAATGGGACATATCGGGAAGTTTTGACCCGTCAATATTTCCAATAACCAGGTCATACAATGTATCTTCCATGCATAATGCCTCAGTTTTTCCTGTGAAAAAGGACAATCTATGTCAAACATTGTTAAGGGATACCTTTGGGTAGATTCATCAATCAAAGTTACATCAGATTCTCTACCAAGTTCAAGTTCAAGTTCAAAGTTTATCTACCAAGTAACTGATCATTAGAAACCAAGTTTCTACGAACGACACACCCAGTACAACCTGTGTCCCTTAAAACTACAACTTACCATTAACCGTACCCTGCGCTGTTGGTAATCGCGACCTTAAAAAGTAACAGACACCTTCCCTATCCACGTTATCATCGATTAATGGACTTTCTTCCTTACTCTTATAGAGACCTTCAATTTCATGAGACCTATTCATTGTAGTTTTACAAAAGCTCATTTGATGTCCGCCACCCCGACCACGTCCGCGGGAATAACCTCGACCACGGCCACGATCTGAATTACTACCCTTCGTCTGCACAGTATCGCTCTTACTCTGTAATTTTAGTGTCTCATCTTTCGGTACATAACTACTCCCCTTATTTCCGCTATATCCGCTTGCGCTTGCACCTACCTCCGCACTATATGCTTGCTTCCTATCGGGATTCTTAAAACATTTATATGTTAAATGTCCCTTACCACAAATACTACATTTTATCTCTGGTTTCGCACTGGGCTTATTATCGGATCTACTCTGAGTTACGCCCTTACTATCACGCTGCCCCTTATTAACACAAGCGTAAACACCGCCACGTGCTTCTGCAAATAAATCTGCTTCCCTAGCCATCTCACCTAGATTCGTGAATGTTTTCGATTTCAAATGAACATATAGTTCTTTACAACAGGATTCTAAAAACTGATCTCTAGCGAAAAAATCGCAAACAGCTTCGTAGGACTGGTCTACCTTCGCCATTTTCAACCATTTATTAAGATACGACCTAAGTCTACTACTAAACTGAATAAACGTTTCGGACTTTTCAGGCCTATCATAGCGAAATTTCTTCCTAAATCCGCGTTCAGTCATATCAAAATTCTTTAACAACGCATCTTTCAACTTGTCATAATCTGCTGCATCATCTACAGACAATCTATCATAAACATCAAGCGCGCGACCTTTAAGTTATGCTCTTAAATATGCAGCCCAAACATTTTTATCCCATTTATTTCTCAAACCTTGATAAGTAACTAGCCATTTTGTCCTTACTTTCATCAAAATACGGTAATTTGGGATCTCGCGCATGCGCTAACTTTTCAGCCTTCTGTTTTTCTAATTCAACTCTAAACGTTACCTTCTGCAAATCTATATGATTCTTTAACTCGCGTTGCTGCAATTCAAAACTATACTTCAACTTTTCTAACTCAACTTCGCTCGACAACTTCGCTTCCTTATCGCTTTCGACTTGAGACAACTTAGCTTCCCTATCTTTCTCGGCTTGCCGCTCTATACTTTCAATCCGCGCCATCTCGATTTCCCTATCCGCCGCAATCTTAGCTTCTTCCGCCGCGATCCTAGCCAATTCAATTTGCCTATCTTTTTCGGCCTGCGCGATCTTTTCTTTATCAAGTTCCCTTACCGCGTGCCTTTCTGCCCGCTCAGTCTCTTGCTGCTGCTTTACAAATTCCTGTAAAGCCTGCCCCTCATAACCTAACTCCTTTCCCGTCTTAACTAACTAATCCATGACCCTTAACGTAATGCTCACGTTAACTTAACTGAAACCGACGTTCACTTATAGTCACACATGTTAACTAAAACGTTAACAATAATAATAACGAACTAATTCAACTAAAACGTTGATTAATTAGTATACTCGCGATCTGGACGTAGCCATTAAAGTTACAATCATAACAGACCGAAAATGACGTCATAAACTGACGTTGACTTTGCCGAGAACTACTTTTCACTATCAAATGACACAATTAGATGACGTAAAGAACCCACATTACAATTACGCCAAACTTGATCTAGCGTATCGGATATACAAATGTAACGTATGTAACGCAACGTATTAACACTAACACGACAACTGTACGTCCTACATTACAAAACCTTGTAAGATACCAACGGTAAATCAAACTTAAGGTTCTGCTATTAGGTTTAATTCATTGTAACGATATTATATAACGTTACGGATAACCTACGTTACTAAATCAGGACATAAAATGGACCTCAGTAACGGTTACGACACAACGTACAAAACCTTTAAATTAACTAACTAACAGATAGTCATGCAAAAGCAGTGCCAAGGTACTCAAACGGACCTTAAAACTAAATATGTATCATCCGTGCCAAGACAGTTCAGGTCTATATACCTCAGTTTCCCCACTCAGATATGCAACCTGTTACATTCTATCACAAATTAATGCCTTGGCTATCGCACTTCATCACGCAGGGAATAAGGATAGTTGACCTTAATTGAGTGTAGGTTACATTTACAAGGAATTTAGTGGCAACATTGCTCCCCTAAAATTCACATCAATGCAAACAGCCTTACGTCACCTTAAAAAAGAACAATCAGAAAGTCAATAAAAAAATGTCTGACAAAATTGTGCCTAGATTCTATATATATTGTCAATGTCTTACTCTGGCAGATATTAACCAGAAACCAAATCCCACTTCTGACACCATGTTACGCAGAAGGTTTTACACACGGTTGACACGGGTGTAGAGCCTTATGCGTTGCCAGGACGGCGGAGGGTGACTTCCGGTTAAAGGGTTATCGACCAGTGTATTACATCAACAAGGAAACTCTAACAACGTTAGAATTTTAGGAGTTTATATATATAGTGATGTAAATTCTATATACAGACAATACAATTCACAACTATCACAATTACAATAATATACAACACATATCAGTTCATGTCGCTGGCCCAAGTAAGGTGTTTGTTTCAAATCTGTGATCGATTTGCGTATATTACGCTAATAAATTACCGCCTGATGTCAACACCGTACTCGGCTCAGCGCCATGAACTAAAGGAAAACACAAAGAACGAAAATGTTAATTGAGCTCATAAAAAAAACAAGGCCTTATGTTGGTTGACATCAACTGGTCGCTCCCTGGATAACACCATGGGCCAGTCCACATTATGAGGAACACCAACTTATATCATTCGCGCACGCTTATATACTGGTCGCTTCCTGGATCGTACCAGGGACCAGTCGATATATAATAACAACCACTTTAGTGGACGAACACTGTCCCACTTTCACCTCCGCAGTAATTACATAGACTTCGCCTATATTCTGTGCTTCCCGCCTCGGCTAGAAAAACATGCACAAGCGGCGTTGTATCTGCCTCTACCCGGGTTGGTATTAACCTGGAGATGTATATTGAATCTCCAGGTGAGACGTGGCTCTAAGCCCTAACAGCTGACTGCCGGACTTGAAGTGCCTAAAAATAACGAACTTACACTTAATACATTGTAACTACATAATAACAATACGTAAGACTTGGGCCTGGCTTGGAAATACCATACAACGCCCTCGGCGAATGCCGAGCAAAACGTGCACACGCCCACCGTGTCACTAGACACAACTCGCGCTCACGATGTAAAGCCAAAACTGAGCTTACCACTTCCGCCAATGAAGAAACGTAGATCCTACCACGCATGTGCGTCGAAGGATCTGACGTCAAACATTGTCAAGAAGTGTACTGACGTCAACAGGTATTACCATGACATACCCCACATAAAACATGAATAATCTAAACAATGACCTATCTTCATTAAATTGATTTACCAAAAATCTAACTCGCATATGTATTAATTCATTCCTTTAAACTAAGCGTATTACCATTTGCCATATAATAACTTAATAAGCGTTTCTAACACATTTGGTATCATAACGTTTGGTGTGACATCATGACGCCAATGATGTTATACCATATGACGTCATCTAGTGATGGCAAATCAAATGCATGACGACCAAATGTTATCATTATAACATATGAAAAAAACCTTAATGCGGTGCATGCTATGGCGTCAATTGACGTCACGATTATGTAAATTAGTTCCATTACAAATCAATCTACTTCTATAGGCCACGTGTACGTGAAACTAATTTAAACAGTGCTGACGTCGCAATTACATGAATGCAACTGACGTCACTGGACGTCAAATAGACGCACACCATTGCAACCAACATCAGTGATATAAACTATTTCCGTAATTTACAAAACTTCCTAATATACAAATATTATGCGCAGCATGATCATTACCAACGAAATCAGTCGATAATCCTAATATACAAATATTATGCGCAGCGTGATCATTAACAAAATCAGTCGACACATGCGCAGCATGATCACTGTCAATAAAATCAGTCGACACATATAATCATACCATATCAATCAGAAGTCACATTTTTCATTCTTAGCCAAAACTATTCTGAATAAATATAATAAAATCTTACCCCTCAGGTCTTAACACTGAATCTAGGCACACGACAATATAACATCCTTCAATTCACATTAGAATTAAACCGCCACATCTAATTTTTCAATGTAAGATTAGGGAATAAATATTATGGGTCTCACTTTTAAATTATGCGACTCGAATCTAAGCGTGCCGGTTTTCACCTTGAAATCATGCAACACGCCGTCCAGTGAAAACAGCCACGTGAGGTATTCACCAATAATCCGAGCATGACGTAGCCACACTTTCCGTAACTGTTTTATTACCACAGTTACCCTAAAAACCGTAGCCCTACTGATTGAAAGGATTAAAATAATTTTGACGACGTAGTCGACGATTCGATTCATTTCGTAACAACCTTGACCTTTTTGAAAATAACAGAACATTAAATTTCACGGCAAGTTTTGAAGAAATTGGCCTAAAAATTGCTATATACAGTCGTCTTGATGAGTACATGAAAATTTATGCATTCTTGGACCTCTGACCCTGGTCTCTCAATTTTTGACAATTTCACACATCTCCTCAAAAGCCACAGGGCTAGTTGTAACAAATTTAATATACAGCATCCAGGGGCTGAGGGAAGGAAAATTTGTTCAGACTGTCTAGGTCACATGGCCAACATGGCCACCATGCCCATATAAGAAAAATACTTATACAAATCTTCTTCTGCATAACCAAATGATCGATAGTCTTGAAACATGGTATGTAGCATCAGGTAATTGAGTACTATCAAGATTGTTCAAACGATGACCTTAGGCTGACTTTGACCTTTTTTAAGGCAAGGTCAAGTACGGGAATATGGTAGAACATTAGATTTCACGGCAATTTCAGAAGAATTTGGCCTAAATTGGTATATACAGTCATTTTAATTAGAACATGGAAGATTTGCAGGTACAAGAGGTCAAGGTCATTTTTTTACTTCTGACCCATGTGTCTCATATTTCAAACGGTCTAGCGCACAGGACCTATATGGCCACCATACTCAGATATGCTATTTAGGTTCTCATGGCCCTCTTGTTTAAACTCACCTGAGCATGAAGCTTTGGGAGAGCTTTATAGGACATGCACGCGCCATCGTCCGTCCGTCCGTCGTCGTTTATCAACATTTTGAAGCAACATCTTCTCTGAAACCACTGGACTGATTGAAACCTAATTTCAAGTGAAGCCTGCCGGGGTGGGGAAACGAAACTTCCTTACAACGGTCCTGGACACATGATCAGCATGACCGCCAGGCGCATATATTATAGAAAACATTAAATTATCTTCTTCTCCAGAACCAATAAACAGATTGCGTTGAAATTTGGAATCTAGTATTGGGTATCTAAGTACTACCAGGATTGTTCTAATTTATTTTCACCTTGGGTTGACCTTGATCTTTTTACGGCAAGGTCAAGTTGTCTTTTATATGGGCAAGCGTTCATGAAAAGTGTTGAAGATTTTGGCCAAATAATTGGTACATGTAGTCATCTAAATGAGTGTATGAAGAATAATGAGTTTATGCGGTCACAGTCTGTCTCTCACATTTTGATAGTTTCAAACATTTCCTTGAAAGCCACTGGGTAAGCTGTATTCACATTATATACGGAGCCTCAAGGAGTTGCTGGAACAAAAAATGCTCAAACGGTCCAGGTCGCCGTCATGCCCATTTATGGTAAAAACCTTTAAAAATCTTCTTCTCCAGAACCGATTCGCCGATAGCTGAAACTTGGTATGTAGCGTTTGGTACTAAAGTACTACAAAGATTGTTACAATTTTGACCTTGGGCTGACCTTAAGTATTTGTACGGCAAAGTCCAATTTGCGTTCAGGTGCTTTTATATGGGAAATGCAAGAACATGAGAGTTTATAGAACTACAGATGATCTTGGCATACAAATTAGTTATCTTTAGTTATAGTTATCTAAATGTGTACAAGAAGATTTATAGGTAAATGAGGCCATGGTCATTTTTTTACCTTTGACCAAGGTCTCTCATATTTCGATAATTTCAAACATCTCCCCAGCTGTAACCAAATTGAATATAGAGCCAGGGCCTGCGGGAACAAAATATGTCCAAGCGGTCCAGGTCACATTATCCACCATCCACAACGCCCATATATGATAAAAATATTTACAAATATTCTTCTCCAGAACCAATCGACGGATAGCCTTGAAACTTGGTATGTAGCATCGGAGATCAGAGTACCACCAAGATTCTGCAAATGATGACCTTAGGTTAACTATGACTTTTTACGGCAAGATCGAATTTGCTCTCCGGTGCTTTTATACGGGAAAATGCTAGAACATAAGAGTTCACGGAACTTATAGAAGACTCTAGTGCAAAATTGACAAATACAGTCAACTTAATGAGTACAGCAACATTTTTGTGTAACAGAGGTCAAGGTCTCTAATTGAGTGATTGATTTGTTGCTTAACGTCCTCGGTAAACAACTATGGTCATGTCGGGACGGTCAGTTAACCTAACCACTCTATTCCTGGGCAGGTTTAAACCTCCTGTAAGCGGTTAACCAGTACTAAATGCACATGCTTTCGCCAGAAACTGACAACTGCCCTTCTTAAATCAGCGGAAGGAGAAATGAAAGTATGTGGCCAGACCGGGTTCTCTAATATTTTGACAATTTCGAGGGGCTGGTTGGGTGGTCCGAATGTGCTTGGTATAACTTCCAGCACCGGTGTGTCCTACCAGTTTGGTTTAAACATATTTTATTCAGAAATATCCACAGAAACAAACACTTTATACAATAAATTAAGGATCAGAACGAAAACAAATATTTATTAAGTTCTTCTCATTGGCATTTAAGTTAGTGAATGAATGGCGGAGATTAATACATTGTGAAAACTTATAGATGGTACCAATGCATTATAGACAAACATTGTCCAAAAGAAAAGTCAGATCAACAAAAGAAAAAGCGAATTTTTCGTTGTATGTTTATATATAAGTAGAAGCCTTTTTTTTCAAAATAGGAATCCTTCTGATTTGGCTTATAGTAGGACAACGGCCTACTGTGCTTGCAGTAGCGCGGGTGGGGTAGTTTTGACATTTTTTCTCGTTTATCCTTATTCTTTTCTTTCTCCCTTTATTTGGAACACAGCCAGAGAAAGACTGAAATACTGTCTTGAAGGGCCGTAAAACCGAAATAACCAACCAACTAATTGATAATTTCGAACTATCAGGTTTGTTCAAACGACGACCTAAATTTGACCGTTGACCCCTTTTACCCATGTTAGCGTTTCAGTGCCTCACGGCCCTCTTGTTTCTGTTTCTACTGTTGTTTTCTTGGTGGCAATCGAGATCTTACTTCAGATGTATTGCTCACTTAAATTAAGTGAACAGTTCTTCTGATTGTGAACTCGATCGACACTGTAGATCGAAGCGGAAACAATTGTGTTGCAATATTATGTGTTATATTTGTATATATGCCGAAATTAAAAGTGGCCATCAGAGGAGATGGCGAATCCCTCGACCGAAAGCCCCTTGCGCCTTTGTAAACAGGGTGCATTTAAAGCACAAATAAGTTATATATTGTCATTCTTTTATGCTACTGATTGACCTTATCTGTTTAACAGATGCATGATTATCTAACACTCAGAACAAAACAGTATGCCAGGCTGGTAAAAAAAGAGGAAAAATCTCAAATAGCCACCATGTTTGCAATGTATAGCATATGATACACTCAACAATTCAAAATGTGTAAATAACTTCTAAAGTACAAGCCCAACAAATCTAATCTTGAGCTCTCTAGTAAGTGAATGTGCATTTGGACAAAGAATCCAAATCTAAAAAAAAAATTGGGGATGAGGGGTGGGGGGGGGGAGGGTTATGGAGGTATCACAGGGAGTTAGGAACATGATAGGATATTGTGGCATAATCATCAGTATTCTAAAAGTTATATGGGTATCAAAATTGTGGAGCAAGCCAGGGTTAAGCAAATATAAAGCAGAGACAGCAAACTGCAGCTCAAACTTCCAAAGAAAAATAACTCAGACAGTATAAATGACAGAGTTGTCATTCATGTATGAGACAAATATTCATTACCTGTACTGCATATCTGTGAAGTATCATAAAATATTTCAAAGGGTATTCATGTTATGGTGCAAACACCAAATCACAGCTTAAACCATAAAATCACAGCTTAAACATAATTCAAAAAGTACAATAGCAAGAGTTACCATTCTTGTTTGCGACACATTCTGATGATCTGTTCTACATATCTGTGAAATATCTTGTACATATTTCAAAGAATATTCAGGTTATAGAGCGGACATGAAATTACATTTTAAATCATCAAAGGGAGATAACTCAAAAAGTAAAATTGCAAGAGTAAGCATTCTTGTTCGCAACAGATTCTCATGACCTGTTCTACATGTCTGTGAAGTATCATGAAAATACTTTCAAAGGTATTTAAGTTATAGAGCAGACACGTAATCACACCTAAAACCATCAAGAGAAAACACTCAAAAAGTAAGAAAGCAAGAGTTGTCATTTTTGTTCGCGACACATCGTTATGACCTGTTCTACATATCTGTGAACTATCATGAGAATATTTCAAACGGTATTTAAGAAACAGAGAAGACACGAATCCGCCAAAAACATAAAAAGAGGAGATAACTCAGTACAAGCGTACAATAGCAAGAGTTACCATTTTTGTACGCGACACATCGTCAAGACATGTTCTACATAACTGTGAAGTTTCATGAAAATCTTCCAAAGGGTATTTAAGATATAGAGCGGACAAGAAAATGTGTACGGATGGATGGACGCCGGGCTCAGCGCTATATCCGAAAACCTTTCAGTCGTACGATAAAAAAGCTTAGTTATTTTTGTTATTGTGGGGATTAATGTATAGGAGGCCTAGCATACCGAAAGTCCCTCAGCTTATCTGTCTGCGTCTCAGACTCGGTGGTGCGTCTTGGATAATCGTTGCCTTCTTCCCCTAGTCAACTGAATGAAGAGAGATTGTACTTTATTTGACACTCGACGCACGTGGGGAGAGTATGAGAACGTAACACGGTTGTTCCCCTGATTTTGCAACTGTCTGCATGAATTTAATAGTGCATTGGTTATCCTCCAAAACTTTATAACAAGAGATTTTTTACCCGATATAGTTCCTACATTATGCTCAAATATTTAAATCGAGACGTTTTATCGATAACAATTCTAATGACGCAAATGCACATGCTATTGTGCAATGAGTCTTCCACGAAATCGGTATAGTCTTGTCCTTATATGGATGTCTGGACTATATATCTGTCCTTAAAAGGTAATGCACTAAATATTCCATGTACACAGTTATCTGTAATGCATATTTCAAAATGTTTTGTTCAAGTTTTTATTAGATGACAAAAGAGTTATTATATTCGGTAAATTAATTAATTAATTCTAGCTGAGTTCACCCGGTCTACAGTAAAGCCAGAGAAAAACTTGACATAAAGTGCAACTGATGTGCACTAGCCCAGAGAGAGGTGTGCACATGACTTTGAGTGAGCTCAGAGACACAGGTGCACTCGACTTTGCGACCCAAGTGCACTAGACAAATTTCCAACTCAGCAATCACCTGTGAATTCAATGTGCACATTCATGTTCAGTATATTTGCTATAAACCTACTCTACAGTTCTTAGTTCAACATTGTAAGACACCATTTATTCTTGATTTTTCTTTTTTAATTTCTTTTTATTTATCTATTTCATTCCCTCTTTTTATTTAACCAAACATATCAAATTTGATCTTTTTATGTCATTTGAAGTCTGTAATCACCATCTATTTATGAACGAATACCAGTCAATTAAAATAGTGGTAAAAGGTTGGGATAATTACATTAAATAGAGCATTCTATCAAAGTAATTTAAAGGTGCGCAAACAATGATTTTTTCTAAAACCCCTTTCTTTAATTGGTCAAAAGTTTTTCCTACTGACAAAATTATGAGTAGGCGGAGTGAGAAGTGCCATAATATTTAAATGTATATAATGCGTTATTCCCAACACACTTCTTTAATGCTTTTGTTGTTATCAGACAATAGAAGATGACAGCCAGACAGAAGTAACTTTCAGGTAAGTATTTATTTAATTGTTACCTTATTTATTGCAGAGCACCTCGTTTAGTAATGCTCATTTAAATATGTTTATTTTAGTATATCGATGTTTTGAAGAGCTTGCTTAACGCTGTGTATTTAATTATTTATATTTCAATATATTTATTTACATAACGTTACACGATAATAAATTTGGCTAATTATCTCTATTACTTTTTCTGAAGTAATTACAGAAATTTGTGGACTTAAATATATACATATGTATAATTTTATATCATTACAACTCTATAATCACTGATTATCTATCTGACAAAACCATGACATTCCCTTTCCGCCAAGCGAAGACGCATTTCAGCCTGGGAATCCGTCCAGTCTGATCAGTCTCTGTTTTGCTCATCCAGTCAGAGAAGATTCTGATCAGCCTCGGTGGATGCCTACGCCGATCTGAGTCTTTGCCGAGTCATTTTGCTGGATCTGTCGCGCAGCGGCTCGAATGAGATGGATTTGAATAAGGCATCTGTCAATACATGTATCCTTGGGCAAGAAGATTTCTTGTTTGTGTAAATGTTTGATTACTGTGTACTTAAAGGTCTGGATCTTGCTCTTCAAACCCATAATGGAATCTCCTTCAATAAATGGGTAATAAGAATATCGAATGCATCTCTTAATCTCCTCATTATTAGAGTCATAAAATATTAAAGTGCTGAGACCGCTGCCAGCTTCAGGTTTCCGGTGGTGTATATTCATGAATCAATCCAGTAAAACCTTAAAAAAATGGAGATCAGAACCATATATTTTGAAGAAAAAAAACATAAAAGGAGGAAATGCAAATAAAATAAAATAGATAGAAAAAAGAATTGAACTGAAAAAGGATTAGAAGAAAGTATATATATTGATATTTTCTTGAATATCACTTACAAATCGTACTTACTTTTTACCAATTTACATATTTCGCCATTATAATTTTCAATTTTAATATTATTAACTTTTTAATTCATTATTTATTTTTATTTTATTTTATTTCATTTATTTATTTATAGGTTAAATTTTGAATTTTCAAATAAGAAAGACAATGCAATTTGTAAAGATAAAATTTTTGTTTCAAGGCTCGCTGCACAGATCCCTCAGACTACAATTAGATTGTGAAACATATGTTTGAAAATCATTGATAATCAGTTTGAGGAAATAAGTTTAGTGATTAAAGCAAGGTATCTGTTATTGATTTCCCTCAAATAGCCCACATTAAGACATAAGGTATAAAAATAATAATACAAATGAAAAAATCTACAAAGACATCTTAATTCTTTGTATCACATGTAGTCACCGTGGAAAGGAAATACGAGGGGCGTTCGAAAAGTAATGCAAATGACGTAATTTCTCGGTAACCAATATAAAAACAGAACTTCTGATTGCAAAAACACATAAAGCTATATTATGCGTAGGAAAGTCTGCAAACATGGTGTATTTTTTTTAAAAGGGCGCATTTTTATCTTCTTTGAAAGAGGTATACCCTAAAGACACTGCAAAATTTTAGTTTAGTAGGCTGTAATTTATATATCGTCAGTCTTTGATTTGTTTTTATTTTTGCTACTTAAAGACCATGCCCAGGCAATGTTGTCCTGAAAATATCGTGGATCTTTTTTTTAATCTGGGTTCCATACTGGCCCGAGAATATGGATTATGTAGTAGCAAATTCCCCAATTCTAGTAAAATTTAAATGATTTCGTAATGAAAACAAGTGTATTAGCATTCCAAATCTTGTCAGCAAGAGCATTTACATGGGTCAACGAAAACCTGTCAATAAATTCAAATTAATGCCAAAAACGAAGCCTCTATATTACAGTATGCTTTTTTCTGGTTTCATCACCAGATATTGTCAGGGTCACTGACGAGGCTTTATTAGTCGAAACTACGTAGTCTGGCCCATGTTCCTACTTCTGTATGTATTCTCTGCTCTTGAAGGAACTTTTTAAGATTTTAATTCTACAAGCTTTTAAAAATGACGTTAACGTATATTTCAATAACGTCATAAGAATTGCGCATTGCTTTGCCAAGAATAAATCGATAACAATTGCCACCCTTCTAACTTTTGTATGAATATTGTAGGCAACAATGGACAAGCAACTGACAAAGATTAATTTTGTATTTGCAATGATATTTGACTTGAATGCCCAACACTGAAACTATTTTACATATGAAATTAGCCCAGTGGCATGACAGGGGCCTAATAAAATGCGTTGTAAGTCAATATGAAAAGGTGTCTTTGTACAGCGTTTTGTATCATTTTTTAGATAAAATGTAGTGTTTTCAGTATATGCAAAGCATTTGTACCCAGTTTTCCCCTAAACAAAGTTATGAGACCATTTGCATTACTTTTCGAACACCCCTCGTATTCCTGTTGCATTATATGTCGTAATGGGTTGCAAATTGTGTAGACTCTGACCATGCTGTGGACACATTTGAGCCGCGACACGAGAAAACTAACAATGCGGTTGTGCGCCCAGCGCAGACTCAGACAAAGACATCTTAATTCGTTGTATCACATGTAGTCACTGTGGAAAGGAAATATTCCTGTTGCATTATATGTCGTAATGGGTTGCAAATTGTGTAGACTCTGACCATGCTGTGGACACATTTGAGCCGCGACACGAGAAAACTTACAATGCGGTTGTGCGCCCAGCGCAGACTCAGACAAAGACATCTTAATTCGTTGTATCACATGCAGTCACTGTGGAAAGGAAATATTCCTGTTGCATTATATGTCGTAATGGGTTGCAAATTGTGTAGACTCTGACCAGGCTGTGGACACATTTGAGTCGCGACACGAGAAAACCAACAATATGGTTGTGCGCCCAGCGCAGACTCAGATCAGCCTGGGCATCCACCCAGTCTGGTCAGAGTCTTCGTTTAGCCTTTAATGGGTAGCTAAGGGTCTAAGCTACCTTCATGCAGACAACGAAGACTCTGCTCAGACTGGGCGGATGCCCAGGCTGATCTGAGTCTGCGCTGGCCGCACCACCACATTGTTGGTTTTCTCGTATCGCGGCTCATTTCTAGTTTCTTGATGAATTGACACCACTTGAGAAATGAGTAAAAATTGAAAATGGCAGAGTTGCTATTCCTGAAAGTGTACCCATGAATTTTAATACTGTATACTGTATTGCGTGAAAGTTTAACGTTTACACAGATCTCTAATGCAAAATCCATATGGTCACCAATTCAAACTGTATTCAAGGCCGTCGGGGCTGATCCGGAACGGCCATGGACCACTGTTTTGACAAGCATCATAAGATTACTCCCCCCCCCCCCCCCCCCCACCCCTCTTTTTTTTCCATTTGTGTTCTCTTTCCCTCATTTTTTTAAATCTTAACTAAGAGTGTTCGGTAAACACCAACCCGTTTTCATAATAGTCAATGTAATCTTGTTATCAGCGGGCGTCAACTATTGATAAGCCTGAGGGTGTGAAGCGAAGTGTCGGCACACTTCATATACAAACATTGCAATCGTGAAACAGATATCTGTTTGATCGAATTAACTTACTAAAGAATTTGCTTGATGAGAGAATTTAGAGACACTTCAACTATTTGCAGGGGTAGACATAGTTGTTTTGCAGTGCTTCAGATAAGAAGGGGTAGTGTGGAAATTTACAGATAATTTATCACATTTCTCCATAGAAAAATAAGTTGTAAGCCCTCATTAGAATCGATTCACCGAGACGGTTCTAATAAGGGGTTGCAGTCTGGAACTCTGTATTTGTGATGCTTTTTCGAAATTTTGCAGAAGTAAATTGTCGTCTGCCTTTTTGGTGCTTAGAGGGTTTATAAACTAAAGGAGGATTTTGTCTACTGTTGGTGACCAGATACACTTTCAGAGGAAGCAACTTTTATCATTTTCATTTTGTTTCAATATACACGTAGGGTTCAACCCAAGAAAGAAATGAAGTGCGCCCCTATGATCAAATTCTTTCCCATATGAGTTTATTTTGTCTAGGAAAGCAGACAAGAAAGTCACAAAAGTCGTTCCCCTTTTTTAAAAAAATGCAGAAAAAACGTGATAAAAATTGCAGGAAAACATGATAAACTAGTAAACTGTCTTATGCCTTGCAGACAAGGCATCTCATATTTTGAAGAACGAAAACAGCATAATTTGCAAATAGCATAGATCCTGATGAGGCAACTCATAATAAGCCTACACTGTTTGCCCTCTAGTCTTTGAATTCTTATCCATTTCCTTAACATAGCGCGAACAAACGAAAATAGCTGAATTTGCAAATAGTGTAGATCCTGATTAGGCGGCTCATAGTGGGCAGCCTCATTTAGATCAGCACTGTTTGCCCACTAGTGTTTGAATTCTTATCCATTTCTTTAACATCTAAAGCGCGAAGCAAAAAATGAAAATTGCCGAATTTGCAGATAATGTAGATCCTCATGTGGCGGCTCATCTAGATCTACACTGTTTTCTCTCTAGACTGTGAATTCTTATCCATTTTTTTAAACACCTTGAGCGCTAAAGAACGAAAACCGCGGAATTTGCAAATAGCGTAGATCCAGATAATGCGGCTCATAATAACCAGCATCATCCAAATCAACACTGTTTGCCCTCTAGTCTTTGAATTCTTATCCATGCATTTCAATTCTGCGCTGGGCGAACAACCACATTGTTGGTTTTGTCGTGTCGCGGCCAATTTATTTCTGACTTTGTTTACGCCGCAGAAGTGTGAATACATGTATCTACTCAGTTTTAGAGTTTATTGTTAAAACAACAGTACAATAAACTAAGATTCAAAAGGGTAATGAAAGTAGATTTAAGAACAAACAAACAGATTTACCTTTGAATATGCTTGATCCACAACCCATTGTGTTAGTTTTGTCATAATTCAAGATCAAATAAAAGAATAAAATAAAGTTGATAGTTACAATATGTCTCTTCTGATACTTAAAATAGATTATTATAATATTTTAATTGTCTTCTATGATATTTAGAATAAATTATGTAATATGAATCATTTTAATTGCTTTCTCAAAAACTGAAAGAAAGAATTAAAGACAGAAAAACTACACAAATTAAGATAATTTTCACTTTTGCAAATAAAAGTAAAAAAAAAAAAGAAAGACATCAGAAATTAAAGCAAAAACAAATTTAAAATTCTTATATTTTCTTTAAAAATAAAGTTGATAGTTTAATAGCTTACAACATGGCTTCTCTTTACTTGAAATAGAATATTACAAAATGTTTTTTATTTTCTGTAATATTAAGAATAAATTAACATATGTGTCTTTTAATTGTCTTCTAAAAATACTCAAAGAAAGAATTAAAGACAGAAAAAAAAGACAAAAAATACAAAAACTAAGATACTTTTCACTTTTGCAAATAAAAGAAAAAAGAAGAAAAAAGAAAGACATCAGAAAATTAAAACCAATACAAATTTAAAATTGTTATATTTTCTTTACTCTTGCAATAGAAATTAAAAAAAAGAAGATGATCTGGGTAGTGCACAAACTGTATGTCCATTCCATGACTGGCTAATCATACAAGTAGGTGTAAAGGTTCAATCTGAACTCTGAACTTCAGGTGCACTACGGTTTGAGAACGGGGTGCAACTCAATGCTCAAAGCTAGCTCAGGTGTAATGCAACTCATGTGCACCTGGGTTGCACAAGGGCGTCAAGTCTTTCTCTGGCTTTACTGTAGTTCAAAGTCTCGGTTGGACTTATATTGCAATTTTTGCTTTTATTGTGAATTATATAGTTGAAATAGGAGACATTCTGGGTATTCAACCTGCAAAAAATATTATTCTTAGATATCAAAATCACCAATAAGGCATTAGATTTCTTCTCATAATCACAGCTCAAATATGGACGTGAACTGCACCGTAAGCAAACCGCAATGTAGATGTAAGGTTACGGATAAAACGCCTTGCAGCAACAATGGAAAACGTATCTTATAGACTGTTTGCTGAAAGCAAACGGGTTTCCCATAATTTCTTCAAAATTAATGAACGGCATCACTTTCAAAAAGCTCATTCTCAATTCCGAAGGCCCCAGATAAGCTTGTGGCAGTAATCCAGAGTCCGGCTTCCGTCCATTCAACCGTCACCCGTCGTAAGCATGTTTAATCGTAATCTAGAGCGCAACGCAACAGTACTCATGAACTAATATGCCAAATTAAATATTTGAAATACGCTTTTGGGCCACTGTACTGCAATTTTATCAACATTGCCAATCTTTAGTGCACGTCATTTTTAGGAAAGCAATGTTTTGATTTCTAGGAACAGAAAGCTCTGGCATATAAATTCTCATACTTTTTAAAGGAGTCGCATTCTCTGCATTGCGGGCTTGGAGTTGGTAATCACAGGTAAGATTTTTTAGCGAAACAGCGGATTTATAATTATACGATCTTGCTCAAGTCTTAAACGTGTAGTGTCATATTCTATGTGCTGTTTTGGTAATTGTGCGCACGAAAATGAAACACTTTGGTATATCATTCATTTAACTTGTTTTATGTCATTTATTTATTAGTTACGCTTTGATGAAATGATTTTTAAAAAAAATGTTTAGTTATCTACGTTGCTCATAGTCCAGCTGCCGAGATTCGCCAAAAATAGTCCGCACATTTTTTATGCAGATTCCTATAATTGAGCATGTCTTGAACTCAAAACTGAAAAATGTCACCTAGGCATACTTGGGGAAATTGAAATATTTGAGATGGCGGACAAGATCGCTGCAAAAACAGAAAAGGTCTATATTTTCTGACGTATACGGGCGGGGAAAATATTTTTGGAGGCTACCTGTAGGTTTTAGAGGAAAGGAAATTTATGGCGCATACTAGAATTTAACATAAAGATACTCTAACTGCGCAAAATGGTGGACAAGATAGCCGCCAACGTATAAAATCTCCCTATATTTTCATAATTTTTGCTTGAATATTTTAGGGAGCTGGGGAGAAGCTGTATTACTTTTAGGGATTTGGGGAGCAGGGACAAACTAATTTTAGGGAGCACTGGGAAATACTTTAAGGGAGCTGGGGTGATTTGGGCATTATTTTCAGGGAGCTAGGGAGCACTGACCCCCCTGGTAGGGCCTCTCTACTTTCAACTGACTGACAAACAGTGATGTATTAATCAACAGATCGGTATCATAGTTTAATTATCTCAGTTCTATAAACTCAAAGTCACAGAAAAAGGGATTCATTTTCTTCAAACTTCTAGTGTGCAAAGGTACATGCTTTTCCATTCAAATGTGTTTTCGGTGTTCATATGTTTACAGTGCAATATATATTTTGTTATAAAACATAACCTTCTAGGCGCAAATAATGACCCAGTGGGTTGATGCGTCATTAAATATTTAATCATCATCATCATCTAATGTACAAATAGGACACGCTATCAATATTAATGGTAACAGGTCTACTATTCAGTTCTTTTCCAGGCTTTTCTTCCGAAAAATATACGTTGTATTGTCAAACAATGTAAGAGCCTAGTCTGACACCATACATTTTGATAATGGTGTCAGGTGTTCCCTCATGTGCCATAATGGGGATTTATTACAGTATAAATCATCGTAATTTTACATTGTTTCCATATGTGCGCTATGTTTAAGAATTTAGTACAGAAATATGTTAAGCATTTAAATATTTGCCTTGTGCCATAATGGTTTGTGAAGACAAATTTGCTTGGTGTTTGCTCACTGTAAGGCAAACAAAACTAGAATATGTATTTGTTAGCACTGTGCCCCGAGCTATATATACATTTCCTATAAAGACTGCTGTCTTTTCTGTGCATTTATGAGCGGTTTGTGCATTAGGCATAAGAAAGAAAATGAATAGTTTCTCAGGCCTCGCCACATTTGGTTGAAAGTTGCTTTTTATGGCTGTCAAAAAAAAAAACAAATATACACCGAATTTCCAGTCCCGCTATTTATTAAGATCAAAAAACACACCAAGGGCTTGCAAGAAAAAGCTCCTAGAAGAATTTGTGTTGCATAAAAATTAGGAATATGATTCGACGGAAATAGTCGAAAAGGACCAGAAATGACCAGGCATCTAATGATTACTATTTTCTGTCAAGTATAGAATCCTATTTTGGATCTTCGCTTGATTTTAATGGCATCAAAGAGTTAAACCACAAAATTTGAAAATAAAACTAGAACCCTACAACAATAATCGCTTTGATTTCAGTACAAATTACATTTGGGGCGACAATTGTTCTCTCTGGAACATACACGTACCGGTAATTGGAGGGTACAATGAATCCTGTTTCGTCGGAAATCTCTATGAATCCACCAAAAAAGTGGACATTACTATTTGACTTTTGTGGAATAACAAAAGGTGGCCTCATCTGTTTTTGGGGAAAAAAAATGAAAAATAAAATGCTTTCCCTCATCTGTTTTCCAAAACTGACATGGTAAACTCGGCCTCATGCATGCAAAGGCCTAGCATAATGCATGTCTGGGAATTCTATCCTCTCTTAGTCTTTGAAATCAAGAAACGATTTTGATCGTAAAATTCAAAAAGGTCAACAACTGAAATCACACCATACAAAGTTTTAAGTATTTATTACTCATTCAATCATGCAATTCTGTTTCTCATAGTTTCCCATATAATGTTAATAAGGAGCCCCAGTAGCTCAGTGGGTCAAGCTCTGGCCTACTGATCTAGCGGACCAGGTTCGAGCCTCGCTTGAGGCGAGAATCATTCCTACCGCAAACAGGGTTCCATTGCACACATCCTTTCATTATCACAGTACCATCGCCCTGATATGACTGAAATACTATTGAAAAGGACATAAAATGGCAAGTCATCCATCCATCCATCTGAATGTTATTGGATTAACTCACGTGAAACTTGTATCAAATTACTACTACCATATTTATTCGGCTTGAAAATTGTGTTTAACGACCTCAAATGAGCCGCGACACGAGAAAACCAACAAGGTGGTTGTGCGCTCAGCGCAGACTCAGATCAGCCTAGGCATCCGCTCCCACTGATCAGACTCTTTGCTAGGCGCTTAAATGGTAGCTAAGGGTCTAAGCTACCTACATGCGGACAGTGAAGACTCAGATCAGCCTGGGCATCCGCTCACACTGATCAGACTCTTTGCTAGGCGCTTAAATGGTAGCCTAGGGTCTAAGCTATATTGTGCATATTGTACGGAGTTAAGGAGTCACGTTCACAGGACTACTTTTGTGTTGGGAAGAGAAAGGTTTGGCAGCCATTTTGTCGTCGACAGAAATTTAAAACGAATAAAATGATGTGTCGGTTTTGCTGTATGAATTGCATGAAAGACAAATGAGTATTATTTACCTTTTATTCTATCACTCTTTTCAAACAAATTCTGCGAATAATTATGGAGATTTTCGAAAAACTGCAGCGAGTAAGAGTGGAAAATGGCGTCCAGTGCTTATTAACATCAGCGTTTGTTTACTGACATCACGTCCGATACATAAACGTCAGTATCACTTTTGCGCCGTCGGGCGTGGTTTTAGGATGTATGAAGACACTAGACGGCATACTGTTATTTCAAATTTAAAGCAATTTATGGGCTGACATAAGGATTCTTATTAGTGAATACTGATGAAACTAGCAGATTAATATAAAAGGTATATAATAAAAAGGTAATTGAATCTATATTGTGAAATATTCGGCACTCGTTCATATGGCGGAGACGCACTCGCAAGCTCGTGCGTCCTTCGCCATATGAACTCGTGCCGAATATTTCCCAGTATAAATTCAATAACCTATAATTATTATATACCGAAAAAGTTTACATTGGAGTAACCGTGCAATATATTTTGCATATTGTACGGAGTCAAGTGCATATTGCACGGAGTTAAGGAGTCACGTTCACCAGAACTACTTTTGTTTTGATAGGATAAAAGTGTGGAAGCCATTTTGTTGTCGACTGCAATTTAGAATCGAGTAAAATGATGATACTGGTGTTGGTTTTGCTGTATAAATTGCATATAAGAAAATGTAATACGGTTTACCTTTGATCTGTCAATCTTTTAAAACATGCGAACATATTCACTTTCGCGCCGTCGGGCGTGGCTTTAGCACGTATGAATACACCATATTGCACAATGGTATTTCAAATTTAAAGAAGTTGTTGGTTGATTTGTCGATGTTTATTTTGATTTCTTATGTAGACAGAACTGCTGAAACTAGCAGAAAAATAATAAAGGTATATAATAAAAAGGTAATTGAATTTATAGTGTGAAATATTCTGCACTCATTCATATGGCGGACGCACAAGCTCGTGTGCGTCCTTCGCCATATGGACTCATGCCGAATATTTATAGGTTATTGAATTTATGTTGGGAAATATTCGGCACGAGTTCATATGGCGAAGGCCGCCGTACGAACGAGTGCCGAATATTTCACAATATAAATTCAATAATCGTTTATTGTATACCTTTATTATTAATCTGCTAGTTTCAGCAAGTCTGTCTATATAAGAAATCAAAATAAATATCGGCATATCAATCCCACAACTTCTTCAAATTTGAAATATCATTATGCAATTTGGTGTCTTTAACGTGCTAAAGCCACGCCCGACGGCGCGAATGTGAATATGACGTTATATAATCGGACGTGACGTCAGTAAACAAATTTCGATGTTAACAAGAAGTGTGTGCCATTTTCCAGTCTTACTCTCTGCAGCTCTTAGGTAATTCTCCGTTATTTTTTGCAGACTATGCCATAAAAGATTGACAGATCAAAGGTAAATCATATTTAACTGTCTTATATGCAATTTATACAGCGGAGCCGACATCAGTATCATCATTTTACTTGATTTTTAACTGCAGTCGACGTCAAAATGGCTGCCATACTTTTATCCTCTCAAAACAAAAGTAGTTATGGTGAACGTGACTCCTTAACTCCGTGCAATATGCAATTGACTCCGTGCAGTATGCAAAATTATTATATACCTAAAATATTCCCCATTTACTTTACATTAGAGTAACCGTGCAATATTTTCTGCATATTGCACGGAGTCAAGTGCATATTGCACGGAGTTAAGGAGTCACGTTCCCTAGAACTACTTTTGTTTTGAAAGAAGAAAAGTTTGGCAGCCATTTTGTCGTCGACTGCATTTAAAAACGAGTAGAATAATGACACTAGTGTCGGTTTCGGTGTATAAATTACATAAAAGACAATTAAATATAATTTACCTTTGATCTATCACTCTTTTAATTAATATTCTGGGATATTAACGGAGATTTTCATCAGAGCTGCTGAGAGTATGACTCTAAAATGGCGCCCAGTTCTTGTAAACGTCAACGTTTGTTCACTGACGTCACGTCCGATATCGTAACGTCATTTCTACTTTCGCGCCATCAGGCGTGGCTTTTAGTGTGTATGAAGACACCAAATCGCATAACGTAATTTTAAATTTAAAACAAGTTGTGGTTAATATACTGATATTTTTGTTTGCTTTCGTACGTAGAGAGCACTGATGAAACTAACAAATTAATATCAAAGGTATATAATAAAAAGGTTATTGAATTTAATTTATATTGTGAAATATTCGGCACTCGTTCATATGGCGGAGACGCACTCGCAAGCTCGTGCGTCCTTCGCCATATGAACTCGTGCCGAATATTTCCCAATATAAATTCAATAACCTATAAATATTGCACGATTACTCCAATGTAAATTGAACGGGGATCTTTTTAGGTATATAATAATTCCCAATATAAATTCAATAACCTATAATATCGATGCTTTCATTCACCTGATGTGTGAGCGGTATTTTAGTTATAGATCTAATTACAGCTATTTTTTTTATTATTCCTAAAATGCCACCTTATTTTGAGCTCTGCATCACATGTGGCATGATTTCTCATGTCACGGTAAAATGAGCCGCGACACGAGAAACCCAACAAAGTAGTTGTGCGCCCAGCGCAGACTCAGATCAGCCTCGGCATTAACCCAGTCTGATCAGAGTCTTTGCTCTGCGCCTAAAGGGTAGCTAAGGGTCTAAGCTACCTCTATACGGACAGCGAAGACTCTGACCAGACTGGGCGGATGCCCAGGCTAATCTGAGTCTTTGCTAGGCGCACAACCACCTTGTTGATTTTCTCGTGTCGCGGCTCAAATGATGTCAAATTAACTCCATGGCCAATTGCAGTTACAGCCTTCAGTCAGATGTAAATGCTAGCACTAAAACACCGAAAAAATTAAAACTATGGCATTTGCAAACAGCATAGATCCAGATGAGGTGGCTCATAACATAACATTTATTGAAATTTTGCTAAAGCAACTTTTGTTGTATGCTGTTTTGGCTCTTGAAGCATAAGAAGATGTAAATATTAGAAACCCAGGTGTTAGTATCCTTTTCAAGACTTAGAAAACCGTTTTGGGGACATATACAAACAGCACAGACCGAGCATAGATGCTGCACAATGCAGCGCCTGATAAGTGTTTACACTGTTTGTTTGCAAGGATTTATACACAAAATACAATAAAGCGCGGCTTTGCGGGGGCTCGAAATTAGCAAGCGCAAATTTAATTGGACAATACAAGACAAGCGAAATGAGATCAGCTGCTGTGTCAGAATAAACAGTTCTCCTAAGAATAATTCAAACCTCTAAAATATTGCCAGAGATATGACAATATCATAGAACAGTGATGGATGGGTGGATGGGTGATATGCGATTTTACATCTTTATTAACAGTATTCCAGTAATATCTCGACGATGGATGGGTGGTAATAAAAGGCTGTGTGCAATGGAACCCCGTTTATGATCGAAAAGATTCCCGCCTACAGCAGGGCTCGAAACCTAGACCCGCTATATCAGCAGACCAGCGCTTAAGCTTTAAAGCTACCTTGCTCCTAGAACAGTAAAATGTAGGTCACAATGGCCTATAAGTAACATGAGGTCAGTCACTGTTTGTGGATTTACCATTACACCAAGTATAATAGAAGTCAATGAAATAGTTTAATAGATATTGGCTGAAATCACTGGACCATGAAATATAGTTCACACTGACCTACAACTGATATGAGATCACTCACAGTGTCAGTCCACATACATACAGTAACCCATATATGATATTACCGGACCATGAAACATGGGTCACACTGACTTAAATAAGTATGAGGCTACACTGAACTTCAACTAAGATGATATCATTTATAGTGTCAGCCAAAACCATTTAACCAAGTATGATGCAAATCCATAAAAAATATAGAATTATGAGGCAATGTCCCTGGACCATGAAATAGGGGGTCACACTGACCTACAATCGGTATGAGGTCACTCACAGTGTTAGCCCAAACCATTAATCGAGGTTTAAGGTGAATCTATGAAATAGTGTTAGAAATATGAGGCAAATCACTGTACCATTAAATATAGACCAATGTGACCTGCTGTTTGTTTGAGGTAAAACATCCAGTCTTTATCCAAAGCAATGATGTTAGTATATCAGATAGTCTCCAAGCTAGAAGGCAAAATTAATGTACCATGAAACATATATCAGTGTGTCGTACTGTTAGTTTGAGGTCAAACTTTGGGTCAAACTGAGTTATTATCCCAAGCTATCATGTACAACATCAAACAGTCTTCAAGATATAAGTTAAAATCACAGGACCATGAAATACGTCACTGTGACCTACTGATAGTTTGACATCTGATCATACTGAGACATTATCAGAAGAATCATGTACGGGTATCAAATATTCTTCAAGTAATAAGCCCAAATCACTAGACTATGACCTCAGGAGCCCTAAAACACTAAAAATGGCCGTAAATGGATCAACTTTAAGAGCTATTATATTGTCTTTCGGGAGTTTTCCTGATAAGACGGGCAGATTTTCCTGAAAGTTTAGGAGTTCAACTTCATAATTAACATACTGAAGTATAGTGCGCATATCCAAAATATAGGAGCGCGCAGTGCCTCAACAGTTGAACCCTTTCTATACATAATCACTATCATTATGAGATAATTACCTGTTACAGTGATTCATTACTTAAATTACTAAAATCAGTGATCAGCCAACTTTCTATCCCGATCAGTTGGACAAATGATTGCTTTTTCTGTTTTCATCATTTTCAAGAAAGACGAACACTCAAGCCAATGCGGTTACTTAAAAACTGTGCTAAGTGCCACAGGGGATTATTTTCTCTTTGTTCATTCAACCATAAAATTTACCCTATGGCCTGATATGCATCGCTGCTGAAGATTCTGGCCCTTGCGATTACTTAGAAACTGAGCTAAATGCAACAGGTGAATATTTGTACAAAGGCACACGGGCACTAGCACACGCACGTGCACGGGGACGTTCACAAAAGGTTTTACATAAGCCCGCCTTTGCTTCGCAATGTCGCGCTAATAAAATTGGAATCTACCACCAGAAACCCCTAACAGTGGATATTGATTCATCTAAACAGCCCCGGATCCAGGGGATGGGCTTTGGGGCTTCAGCCCCGCCACTTGGGTATGGTTAGATTAAAATTTATGTTGTGACATCTCATTAGAATCGCCTCGGCGAGGCGATTTTTATATGATATCACAACATATATTTTAAGGCAAAAAGGACTTTATCAAAAAAATCTCATCAAATTTATCCTTTATTATGTCATTTTCAACCCCTCTCCCCCACCCCTCCCTTCCCAAATACATATTGACACCCCCAGCCCTACCAGTATGTGGTGGTCTGGATCCGGTCCTACTAAATAAACATTGACAAGTCCTCAGGTCGAAAAAGGGTTAAAGGCAATGTATAATTATATCAGATTTGATCCTGTATCTTCCTTTGATGGGCCAAACTTCCAGCGCTTTTTTCGTGACAAATTTTAACAGTGAAGTGTAAGAAATGCAACTGCTGCGAAGACAATTATGATCGTGCTGTCAGGAGCTGTTGGTTCCGAGCTGGATATGTTCCTAGTTGTTGGCACCGTACTGGATACAGTGGATTTTGCAATACACTTTGGAACACCAGCACTATCTTGTCCGTCATAGTTTGAGCGAACATGTTGTTTCCAAAGGTCAGTATCATCGACGATCATTTCTGTTACATCTCTTGTGGTCCTGGTACTATATTGGGTTTCTGGACCGTCATCAAGATCATCCATTTCGTTAGAAGATTGTTCCTGCAAAAGATATGGCACGTCTTCGCGCTTCTTCTTTTTCATTGTGTTTTCTTCCATAATCAGATGTACAAAGATATCAGGCAGGCTGTACTCGTTTGGATTAGGCTGGCACCTTGGATGTTTCTGATTTCATTTGTAATGTTTTCTTTCACAGACTCGTCTGCTGTGCTGTTGAGTTTATTATACACACGAAAAACAGAGTCGCTTTTTAAGATAACTTCTTCTTCATACTCGTGTTTAGAAAACGTTTCGACTGGTAAGCCATATGCATTTTCTATCTTTATGAATGTGGTGCATTGGCCTCTCAACCAATTAAGAGCAACCAATGGACTAAATGTGGTACTCGTGAATCGCGTGAATCGATATTCTGACCGATATCTGCCACAGGGTAACAGCCTTGCCCTCGGTATACGGTATATCTGGCACACTTTTTGTTGATCAACGGAGACAATATGTCAGTGGCCCTAGTTAAGAGGCCGGTAAATACCTTCCATACTGCATTCTGCGAGCCACGTAGTAGATGGCTATTAACAGCACTATATATTCTCGGCATTTCTTGTGTGTACAGATTCACTACCATGATTGGATACTTTAGTGTTTCATTGTCTAAGATTGGGTAAGTTTTGGAAAGTTCTTTGAATTTCGCCTCAGCTTGTAATAGACAACCTCCGCACTGACCGAAGCCATGATCTTTAATGTAAAGACCAACCCAGTTTTTATAATCTGCTTGGTATGTATTTATATCTGAAATAGATTAAGAAAAACAACATCATCAAGCCGGGCCATGTAGCGCAATCGGGAGGGCACCTGACCCATATGTCAGGGGTCCTGGGTTCGAATCCCGGTCTGGCCACATACTTTCGTTTCTCCTTCCGCTGATTCAAGAAAGGCAGTTGTTAGTTACTGGCGAAAGTATGTGCACTTAGTACTGGTTAATCGCTTAGAAGGTCTAAGCCTGCCCAGGAATAGTGTGGTTAGGTTAACTGGCCGTCCCGACATGACCATATCTGTTTACCGTGGACGTTAAGCAACAGATCAATCAATTAAAACAAGAGGGCCATGGTGGCCCTGAATCGCTCATCTGAGCATTAATCAGTTCACTGGCTCTGGTGAAGATTTATAAGAGTTTTTACCATACATGGGAATGGCGGCCACCTTGGTCATGTGACCAAGATCATTTGAAGAACTTTCAATCCTTTGACCCATGTGCAGGCTCCATATGAAATTTAATCTGCCCAGTGGTTTCAGAGATGTTTGAAAATGTTTATGGATGGATGAAAGAGGCAGCTAACACCAATACTGTAAGGCTCGATCAGGTGAGCTGAAAATGGCAGAGTCGCTTCTCCGAAAAGTTCCCGTTCATGTTGAGTTCCTTTGATGGATTTCAACTAGACTTAACTAGGCAAACACAGATGATAGAATGGTAGCATCATTATCTCACTGTGGTGAAACTAATGTATTCCAAGGAGTTTGTGGCTGGCATCATTGCAATGTTAGTTCTGATTCTTGCAACATAACTTAATTTAAATTTGACCTAGTGACCTAGCTTTTGACCCGACATGACCCAGTTTCAAACCGGATATTGTAAGAATAAACATTCTGACAAAGTTTCATTGAGATTGGATCAAAACTGTGCCCTCTGGAGCGTATACAAGGTCGCTCTTATATTTGACCTAGTGACCTAGTTTTTGATCCGACACAAACCAGTTTCAAACTTACCTAGATTTCATAAAGGTAAACATTCTGACAGAGTTTCATGAAGATTGGATCAAAACTGTGCCCTCTAGGGTGTACACAAAGTTTTTCTTAGATTTGACCTAGTGACCTAGTTTCTGATCTGACGTGACTCAGTTTCATAAGGGGCATATATATATGGACAATAACCATTTTGACATAGTTTCATGAAGATTGGATCAAAAATGTTCCTTCTAGTGCGTACACTAGGATTTGACCTAGTGACCTAGTTTTTGACCTGACATGACCTACTTTCAAACTTGGCCTAGAGTTTATGGAGATAAACATTCTGACAAAGTTTCATAAAGATTGGATCAAAACTGTGTCCTCTAGAGCATACAAACGGTTTTTCTATGATTTGACCAAGTGACCTAGTTTTTGACCCTACATGACCCAGTTTCAAATTTGTCCTTCATATTATGAGGATAAACATTCTGATAAAGTTTCATGAACTTTGGATCGAAACTGTGCCTTCTACAGCGTACACAATGTTTTTTCTAAGATTTGACCTAGTGACCTATTTTTTAACCCGACATGACCCAATTTCGAACTTGGCCTAGAGTTTATGGAGATAAACATTCTGACAATGTTTTATAAAGATTGGATCAAAACAGTGTCCTCTAGAGCGTACACAATGTTTTTCTATGATTTGACCTAGTGACCTAGTTTTTGACCCAACATGACCCAGTTTCGTACTTGTCTTAGATATTATAAAGATAAACATTCTGACAAAGTTTCATGAACTTTGGATGAAAACTGTGCCTTCTAGAGTGTACACAAGGTTTTTCTAAGATTTGACCTAGTGACCTAGTTTTTGACCCAACATAACCCAGTTTTAAACATGGCCTAGAGTTATGGAGATATATATTCTGACAATGTTTCATAAAGATTGGATCAAAACTGTGTCCTCTAGAGCGTACACAAGGTTTTTCTATGATTTGACCTAGTGACCTAGTTTTTGACCCGACATGACCCAGTTTCAAACTTGTCCTAGATATTATGAGGATAAACATTCTGATGAAGTTTCATGAACTTTGGATGAAAACTGTGCCTTCTAGAGCGTACATAAGGTTTTTCTAAGATTTGACCTAGTGACCTAGTTTTTGACCCGACGTGATCCAGTTTCGAACTTGGCCTAGAGTTTATGGAGATAAACATTCTGACAATATTTTATAAAGATTGGATCAAAACTGTCTCCTCTAGAGCGTACACAATGTTTTTCTATGATTTGACCTAGTGACCTTGTTTTTGACCCGGCATGACCCAGTTTCAAACTTGGCCTAGAGTTTATGGAGATATATATTCTGACAAATGTTTCATATAGATTGGATCAAAACTGTGTCCTCTAGAGCGTACACAAGGTTTTTCTATGATTTGACCTAGTGACCTAGTTTTTGACCCGAAGTGACCCAGTTTCAAACTTATTCTAGATATTATAAGGATAAACATTCTGACTAAGTTTCATGAACTTTGGATCAAAACTGTGCCTTCTAGAGTGTACACAAGGTTTTTCTAAGATTTGACCTGGTGACCTAGTTTTTGACCCGACGTGACCCAGTTTCGAACTTGTCCTAGATATTATTAAGATTAACATTCTGACAAAGTTTCATGAACTTTGGATGAAAATTGTGCCTTCTAGAGTGTACACAAGGTTTTTCTAAGATTTGACCTAGTGACCTAGTTTTTGACCCGACATGACCCAGTGTCGAACTTGGCCTAGATTTTATGGAGTAAAACATTCTGACAAAGTTTCAGAAAGATTGGATCAAAACTATGCCCGCTAGAGTGTACACAAGCAAAAGTTGACGGACGTCCGGACGGACGTCCGGACGGACGTTCGACGGACGACGGACATCAGGGTATCCCAAAAGCTCACCCTGAGCACTTCGTGCTCTGGCGAGCTAACAACATCATCAAATCCAGCATCGTCTGCAAATGAACCATGCCGTGAGAAAAGTTAAGGTGTATGGAGATACCTCCATGTGAGCCGCGACACGAGAAAACCAACAATGTCGTTGTGCGCCCAGCGCAGACTCCAATCAGCCTGGGCATCCGCCCAGTCTGATCAGAGTCTTCGCTGCCCGCATAGAGGTAGCTTAGACCCTTAGCTACGTTTTAAGCGCTTGGCGAAAAGTCTGATCTGAGTCTGCGCTGGGCGCACAACCACATTGTTGGTTTTCTCGTGTCGCGGCTCATGTATTTTTTCCACCAGTTTTACTAAGGGAAACAACTGTCGTGACTTCTGTTAGCTTCCCTAAAAGGTGACACTGTTCCAAAGGAGGCCTATTAGAGGAGCAAAGTTTTTGCTTTAAGAGTTGCGTTCGAGGTTATAAAACTTGAGTATAATCTCAAACTTAAAATAAATCACACTTTTTGGCTGCTACCGAGCATTTTCTCGGAAGCAGCCAATCAGTGTGCTTTATTTTGAGCTTGAGAATGTACTCAAGTTTTATAACCTCGGGGCTTGACCCCAATGAAAAAGGAGACAAAAATGAAAATGGCAGAGTTGCTTTCCCTGAAAGTGTACCCATATACACATGAATAAGGCTGGTTAGCCAAATGCACGAGTGTTCAAATCTAGATATATTAGCTTTTCACCTAAGTCGTAACTGTTCACATCTGCAAACCAATCATCTTAGGAACGCCAGAACACCTAACATTGTTGCCAAGCCACCTTAGTTTCCGACCGGGCCGCATAGCGCAGTCATAGGCGCGTCTGACTCATGAGGTAGAGGTCTTGGGTTCGATACCCGGTCCGGCTACAAACTTTCGCTTCTCCTTCCACTGATACAAGAAGGGCAGTTGTCAGTTACTGGCAAAGGTATATGCACTTAGTACTGGTAAACCGCCTAAGAGGTCTGAGCCTGCCCAGAAATAGGGTGGCTAGGGTAACAGATCGTCCCGACATGACCATAGCTGTCAACCGCAGACGTAAAGCAATAAAACAACAACAACCTTGGTTTCCCTTCCTTGGCCATCATCAGGAGTTCCAGTTCTTCAGAGGCTGCTTCGATTTTGCTTTAAATATCCTCATTAGGTTCTTGTACGAGATGTTTTAGTAACTTTTGGTAGCATCTCATCTCAAAGTCATGCATTCTTTTCCCTAACTCTGCTGGCAAGGTCCAAATTTTACAGGCATACAAAAAGATTGATATGACAAGGGAGCACATCAGTTTCACCGTTGATCCAAGGGATAGGTTGTTATATGTCCACAGTTGCTTAAGCTTTGTTAGAGCTAGGGTGGCTTGTGTAATCCTTGAGAGAACCTCAGATTTGGAGCCATTATCATCAAATGTTCCAAGGTATTTAATATCAATTCTCTGTAAAAATCAGAAAATTGCCATAGGGGTCCGGCACGCTACGTCTCAGATTTTTTTCATTCTTGGTGTATGAATCAGAAATGACCCCCAAACTACAAAAACAGTAGTGAAATTTCTGTGAGTCATCCTGTTGCCATGGTAACCAAGACAATTTGAGTCAAACAAGAGAGTCCAAATATTAGGAGGAAAAAACTGAAAAAAAAATAGCATATTAGTGTGGTCTATCCATCCATAGGTAATTCTTAAATCCCTAATACAGATATTATAACATATAATACCAACTTAGCTCTGTATATAGAAAGAAATAAAAAACAAGTATCTCTCACACTTAGGCCACACTGGGGGCTCGAAGGGGACACAAATCAGCAAATTCCAAAATGTGGAAAAACTGGGATTTTGACGTTCTTCGGAACAAGTTTTGGTTAGTTTCGCAGAAGATGTTCAGAAAGCCACTAGTATAGTTATAACCAGTAATATACTAAAGTATATAATATAAAAATAACTGGATGGAGAAATTAATATTTGAAGGTCAAGGTCAAATTATGCAAAGCTCCTATTTCTAAAAATGAAAAAGCTTGGATTTTCTCTTTTTTTGTCCCAATTTCTGTAAAGGTTAACTGAATATAATAAGACAACCACTGCTACAGTTGAAAAGAACAACATTTAATGAATCAAAACATAAAACAGATCAATAAAATCAAATATGAAGGTCAAGGTCACACACAGCAAAGCTCCAATTTCAGAATGTTGAAAAACTGGCAATTTCTCATTTTATGTCCCAATTTTTGTAAAGGTTAAGTGAATGTCATAAGAAAGCCATTACTATATTTTAAAAGAACAATATATCATTTAATGAAGCGAAACATAAAACAGATCCAGAAATTCAAATATGAAGGTCAAGGTCAGGCACAACAGAACTCAAATTTCAAAATGTTGAAAAACTGGGAATTTCTCATTTTATGTCCCAATTTTTGTAATGGTTACCTGAATATCATAAGAAAACCATTGCTATATTTGAAAAGAGCAACATGTCATTTAATAAAGCAAAATGAAAAACAGATCAACAAAATCAAACACGAAGGTCAAGGTCAAGCACAACAAAACTCCAATTTCAAAATGTTGAAAAAATGGGAATTTTTCATTTTATGTTCCAATTTTTGTAAAGATTAACTGAATATGATAAGAAAATCATTGCTATATTAGAAAAGAGAAATATATCTTGTAATGAAGCAAAGCATAACACATATTGAAATATTCAAATACATAGGTCAAGGTCAAAATCAGCGAAGGACCTATTTCCAAGCATGGAAGTTTTCTGGATTTTCTCATTTTTAGTCCCTTTTTGTAAAGGTTACCTGGATGTGATAACAAAGCCATTGATATATTTTAAAAGAACAATGTATCATTTAATGAAGCAATACATAAAAAAGATCCAGAAATTCAAATATAAAGGTCAAGGTCAAGCACAACAAAGGCTCCATTATCAAAATGAATGTTGAAACAAGAGGTCCATGATGGACCTAAATTGCTCACCTGAGTTATGATGAAATAACATGCAAGATCATATATTTGATGATGATTCAATTGGAGCAGACAAAGTTTCATGTTCTGACCTGGCGATCTAGTTTTTGATCAGACATTATTCAGTTTCAAACTTGGCCTACATTTCATGAAGATAAACATTCTGACAAAGTTTCATGAAGATTCTATGCAAAATAAAGCCACAATTGTGTACCCAAGGTTTTTTTCCATGATTTGACCTAGTTTTTGACCTGACAATACCCAGTCTCAAACATGGCCTAGATTTCATAAAGATAATCATTTTGACAAAGTTTCATGACGATTGAACCAAAACTGTGCCCTGTAAAATATACACAACGTTTTTCTAAGGTTTGACCAAGTGACCTAGTTTTTGATCCAACATGACCCAGTTGCATCCTTGGTCTAGATTTGTTAGAGATATTTTTTTTGACAAAATTTCATGAAGATTGGAACAAACCTGTGCCCTCTAAAGCATTCACATGGTTCTTCTAAGACCTGACCTAGTGACCTAATTTTTTTATCTGACATGGCCCAGTTTCAAATTTGATCTAGATTTGATAAAGATAAGCATTCTGACAAAGTTTCATGAAGATTGGATCATAACTGTGCCCTCTAGAGTGTACACAAGGCTTTTCTAAGATTTGACCCAGTGACCTAGTTTTTGACCCCACATGACTCAGTTTCAATCCTGGCCTAGATCATATAAGGATAGACATTCTGACAAAGTTTCATGAAGATTGGATTATAGCTGTGCCCTCTAGAGTGTACACATGGTTTATCTAAGATTTGACCTAGTGACCTTGTTTTTGATCCCACATGACTCAGTTTCCATCTTGGCCTAGATTGAATAAAGAAAAACATTCTGACAAAGTTTCATGAAGATTGGATCATAACTGTGCCCTCAAGAGTGTACACAAGGTTTTTCTAAGATTTGACCTAGTGACCTAGTTTTTGACCCCACATGACCCAGTTTCAATTGTGCTCCAGATTTCATTAAGATAAACATTCTGACAAAGTTTCATGAACATTGGATCAAAATGTGCTCTCTGTGTCATTCTAAGATTTATTTCTATTTTTAGCTCTGGCGGCCATTTTGTTCAGTAGAGTGGAACCGTTTTAGCAATTTTGGTTCAGGGCCATAAGTTAAACATTTCTGTGAAATTATTTTGAAATCGAGCCAATGGCTTCTGAGGAGATGTCGTTGAAGGTTTCTCTATTATTAGATTTCTATTTTTAGCTTTGGTGGCCATTTTGTTCTACGGAGTGGAACCGTTTTAGCAATTTTGGTTCAGGGCCATGAGTCAAACATTTCTGTGAAATTATTTTGAAATCAAGCCATTGGCTTCAGAGGAGATGTCGTTTAAAATTTTTTCTATTTTTAGCTCTGGTGGCCATTTTGTTCAGCCGAGCGGAACCATTTTAGCAATTTTGGTTCAGGGCTATAACAGAAACATTTGTGTGAAATTATTTAGAAATTGGCTCACTGGTCTAGGAGGAGATGTCGTTTGAAGAAATTGTTGACGGACAGATGGACGGACGGACGACAGACAAATATCGATCACCATAGCTCACCTTGAGCACTTTGTGGTCAGATGAGCTAAAAAGGGAAATTTCTCATTTTTTGTAAAGGTTAACTGACAATGATCAGAAAACATATTGCACTTGCTATATTTGAAAAGTGCAATATATCATTTAATGAAGCAAAACAAAAGAAAAAGATCAACAAATGCAAATATGAAGGTCAAGGTCAAGCACAAGGCTCCAATTTCAAAATGTTGAAAAAAAATGGGAATTTCCTTTTTTTTCTATTTTTTATAAAGGTTTACTGCATATAAAAGAAAACCATTGCTATATCTGAAAAGAGCAACATATTTAATGTGGCAATACATAAAACAGATCAACAAATTCAAAAATAAAGGTCAAGGTCAAGCACATCATAGCTCCGATTTCAAAATGTCGAAAAAGAGGAATTTTCTCATGATTTATTTATACCAATGTTTGTAATCAATAACTGGATATGATACTACCATTGCTATATTTGAAAGTAATATATTATTTAATTAAGCACAAGATAAATCAGATTGAAAAATTCAAATACAAAGGTCAAGGTCAAGAAAATCACAGCTTCCTGTCAAAATTTGGAAAAAGTGTAATTTTCTCATACTTTATACTAAGTTTTGCAATTGTTTTTTGGAATATGAGATGAGTGAGTGAGTGAACTCGGGTTTAACGTCCCACCAACAACGAGGTCATATTGAGACGGGACCTCGGTTTAAAGTCTCATCCGAAAGACCGGAGAAGCGGGGGATCGAACTTGCGACCCCTGGATTGGTAGTCTGGAGTGTTATCCACTACGCTACAGCCGCTCCTGAATATGAGATGAACCATATGCTGTATTATAGAAGAGTCACATATCAACTAATGAAATATAAAACAGATGAAGGAGTTCAAATATGGAGGCCAAGGTCAAAATCACTTAAGATTTCTTTTTAAAATGTTGAAACATCCGGATATCTTATATAATGTACCAAACTTTGTAAAAGTTTATATGTGCAAAGAGTTATATATCCATTAATGAAATAAAACACAAAGTAGGTGCAGATTTTTAAATTTGACTGTCAAGGTCAAGATCATCAAAGCTCCAGTAAGAGTCATATATCATTAAATGAAATAAATCATAACACAGATACAAAAGCTTAAAATGATGGTCAAGGGCAAGCACAGCAAAACTTCGTTTGAAAGTGTGTGAAAAAAAAGCAGGCACATTGTACCTTTTTTTTTTTTGGGGGGGGGGGGGGTGTAAATTTAAGAAATACTATTGCCAAGTTTGAGGAGAGTCATTTATCATTTACTAAAATAAAACAGATGTGCAATTTGAATATGAAGGTCCAGGTCAAAATCATCAAAACTCAAATTAAAATACTGTTAAAAAATGATTTTCTCCTAGTTTGTAACATTTGAAAACACTAACTGAATATAATAAGGAAACCATTGCTATATTTGACTAGTCCTATATCATTTAAAGAAATAAATCATAGAACAGATGGAAAACTATAAATATGAAGCTCAAGGTCAAGATCATCAAGGTTCCAAGTTGAAAAAGTGATCCATGGAGGCTCCACATAAAATTTGTCTAAAATCAGCACTGTGGCATTAGAGCAGATCTCTGACATTATGAATAAGAGTGGTTCTGGATAATCACCTACAACCTAATGATGTAAAATTAGGAGTGAAAAGCAAATGCTATAAAGGCCCAATAAGCCAAAATATTTAATGCAGATGATGAAAATGAATGTGAAAGCATATATACATGTACAGGACAACCATACACTAATAGTATCCAAATAATGATCTAGTTAAAACTATTCTGATGGAATATCCAGTTTCTTCACCTCAAAACAGAAACTACTGCTATGGTATACTTCGAATGCAGAACTGACAATACAGCATACAGCATAGGTAGTCTAACTGTGCCTTCTCGAATAAAGGAGGGGAGGGGGTGCCTGTAAGGCCTTTTCAATTTCTACCTTTCAAAGTAAAATCTTATGTTTGCAGAATTTCTTTTAGAGACACATCAGACATTATTTTAACTTATAAAGGAAGATATATATGAATGCCATTAAATTTGAAGGAGAAATACAGCTCATACATGCGTTCACCGATGGGAGAGTGCAAATCGTTGATTAAATTTTGGTGACCTTGACCTTTGTTTCAAGGTCACAGTAAGACTTATTATGTCAATTTTAGTCAAGTTTTGACCATTGTTTACACATTAGCTCCTGAATTGATATGAAATCATGACCAAAGTGGCTTAAGTTAAACATTATGAAGAGTTAGAGCAATAGTTATGATTAAATGGCCATAACATCATCTTCAAGGTCAAGGTCAAGGTTAGACTAAATAGAGTTTCATCATAGATTTCACACAATCAGACAGCAGAAATGTACTAAAGCTGAGAGTTTTCATTTGAAAATCAATGTTTAATGTGCATAGAATGGCCTTGACCTTGGTCTGAAGGTCAACATTAGCCAGACAGAATGAAACAGAATTGGGTTAAACTTTAAGTTTAAAGAAAAGTCTATTGTGAAATACTGAACTTCTGAATGTATTGGTGACCTTCAGATCAAGGTCAAGGTATGCATATTAAGATTTGATTTACAAATAGAAACATACATATTTGTTAAATTTCTGCTTAATAGCTGTGTGAGATCTTTGATTAAACTCTGTCTATTCTAACCTTGACCTTGAAAATTATGTCATGGCCATTTAATCATAACCAGTTCTCTAACTCTTCATAATGTTTATTTTTGGCCACCTTGGTCATGATTTCATATCAATTCAGGAGCTAATGTGTAGACAATGGTCAAAACTTGACTAAAATTGACATTATAAGTCTTACTGTGACCTTGAACCAAAGGTCAAGGTCACCAAAATTTAATCAACAGTTTGCACTCTCCCATCAGTCAACCCATGTTAGTTTGGTAAGAAGTCATCCATTGGTTCTAGAGATATGGTAAAATATATTGAATTCAAAGTACCAAAATTACTGAAAATTGACAGTGTCACTAAAAGAAATTCTGCAGACATAAGATTTTACTTTGAAAGGTAGAAATTGAGAAAAGAACTCACCTCAGACATTATTTTAACTTATAAAGGAAGATATATATGAATGCCATTAAATTTGAAGGAGAAATACAGCTTATAATATGACTCCCCTGGTCCATGCTGATTTACCCCACCCACTTTAATAACCCCATTATTCCAAAAGTAATGCTTACGGAGCTTAACCACTATTGATTCAGTATAGCGGACACTATAGGCTAATCATCAGCTGAAAATAAAACATTTTGCTCTTGTGCAGAAAAAGGGCATTATTGGCACCCCCTTTATGGTGGTGAGTACACTTTAACGGGAAGCAACTCTGCAATTTTCATTTTTGATTCCTTTCTCAAAGGAGGTCAACTTCAAAAGGATTGCTCCTCTTTCCTTCAAGAGCAGACCACTTTGGAAGGGACATGCTAGTCATAAAGCAAACTGGAAGTAAAAAAAGTTGCTCCCCTTTGTAAAAAATGGTAGAAAAACATAGAGGTGTACCAATATACATTCAAGCACAGTAGGTCACAATGACATAATTAGCCACCATATACTTATGTTACATTTCTACATGTAACCACATTAACTGCCATGGTAATCCACAAACTGTCTAACATCTCTCATTCACTGCAATTCATTTGACTATAGATCTAGCTAATGGAAATGAATTTTATACATTAATAAGTTTCAAGTACTTGAAATTTGAAACCACTTGCAATATGTTCTTGGCTATCAGAATCAGAATTGTTTACTGGTGATACGTCCAAGGACAATCATTCATGAGGCTATGAAGTAGGCATATCCTTGCGTGAATCTTGAGATGTGGTTTTCAGAATCTTGGGAAAGAATGCACATATATTGCAGGAAGCGCATTCTCATCTCAAAATAATCATTTCTACGGATGATCACTATTCTATATCTCTTATTTTACTCAAAATCAGATCAAGACACTGAATCACTGTTACTATCACATTTTGGCGCACTGCTTTCTCAAAACAAGACCTTTAAGGGAAAACAACTTCAGATTTATTAAGTCATCAACTACCGGCTTTTCAAAAAGTGTATCAGAATATACAGAGATCCTTTAAAGAGTTAATTCCCACAGGTTACTTCTTTTCTCCTCTAACTGCCATGCTGGATTAGAAAAAAAAATACATGCATTTCAACATTTCATTATTTCCAGTCTGACGATTACTAATGCAGCTATCTTATATGATACGCCTTGTAGACACAGGAATCTCTTGATTTCTGATGGCCTTGGCCTCAATGAATCATTCAATATGAATGGTATAAACTATTCACAAACATTAAATTGATTGTCCACCCAGCAAACTTAAGCAAACATTGCATAAAGCCTAGAAAATTGCTTATAATCGACAAAAATTCCTAAGTATTGATAATAAGCTCGGACTGAAAATAAGTGACCTTGACCTTGAATGGTCCCCCTGATTCAGATGATGTATCATAACATTAAATGCAATTTATGCATGACCAATTAAAAATGAAATCAAGAATTGTCAGAGTTTCTAAATGATCATAATAATGATACAGAGTTCATTTGTGCCATAATTTCGTGGATATTTGTGACCTTGACCTTGGCATTGCAATTTCCTTCAACCTGATTTATGTTAGAAATTGAAGCACGGTTACTTTAAATTATATCTAGACTGTTTGCTATAATTACATACCTTATCGAAGAAGGAAAAGACCATAATTTTTATGTAAAACATGATATTTATTAAAACTTTCACGATTTTGGTGACCTTGACCTTGAAAACTTGTTGCTTCTGGATAAACTAGTGTTGCTGCGATGATCAGATTTATAATGTATAATAGTTCTTTGCGCTTTAAAACGCCTTTAAAACATAAAAAATGATATTTATACCAATAAATGTCGAAAACAGGCATTAAAATAGCATTTTTTTAGCTATTTTAACATTGACCTTGACCTTCTGATTTGAATTTCTCCATCCAGTTTTTTTGATATTTTACTTTTACATACATTATTCTTTATGACCATACTAGTCTTTGTCTGGACATCTTCTGTTAAACTGTCCAAAAACTCCGCGGAAAAAGTGTAATATTGCATTTTTCACAAATTTGATAAAATGCCAATTTTCCCCTTTTTCGGGCCCTTAGTGTAAGAAACCTATGCAAAATTTTATCACCAACTTTATATCCTTGTGTTATGCCGACGTAGTGCTTTTATGTAAAAAACAATTCTTTTCCAAACAGTTTCTGTGGAGACAGGAAAATAACAAACAATTTTGCCAATTTTCTGATTTTTTTCCCAGAACAAACATTCTCCGTTTCCATGGCAACGAAACATAAAATGAAGATTTCAATGCCGTTTATGGTGGTTTTGCATCAAACCTGATATGTAGACAAAAAATTACTAAAATCCCAGACATAGCGTGGCCAACGTTTTCCGATTCTTACAGAGAATTGATATTAAAACTTATTGCAATTCCCATCTTCTGTTCTTTTACCTTGATCTCCCTTGAGATGCTGTTGAGCATATTATATTCCGTATATATTTAAGATTCCACTTACAAATGCATAGAGTACCACTTATAAATGCATGTAGTAAATGAAAATTAAAATAATGCGGGGCCCAAGATGGATCCTTGTAGGGACTCCTGCTTTAATTGCTTGTTGGTTTTGACAGTTCTGTATAAAGAAAGCAAGTTATGAGCATATAACACCAACATAAATGATATGATAACTCTAGGAGACTTTAATTACAATTTCCAAATTGAAAACAATAACAAAATTTATAATATAGATACTGAATTAGGACTGCCTAAGAAGCAATCCTAATGTTTGATAAAGCTGAGCGTTCAGTGTCTTGATTAAGTATCTTGATTATTTGTAATCTTAGTTGTTTCCAACTATGGTTTGAGGGCTGGATTTGAATTTTGATTGTTTCAGTTCCTGGTCTTTGCATACTTTTTACTTTTCTTTATCAAACTCGGCAGTATGTTATTTCCTTTAAATTTCTCACAACGCTCAGCCTCCTTGCAAAGCGGTTAACGTTGACGCCATCTTGTTTTTCACAAACGGAACGTTTGACGTCATTACGTAACGTAGCGACAGAAAGACTGTACGCTCTGTCTTTCTTATTTTTTTCTTTGATTTCTATTGGAACCAGTCTAATTAATATGGAAAATAGGCACTGCCTATAGGCGAGCAGATCGCTCTTTACAGTGCGTGAGTGGTATGGTGATTACTCCTTATGCTGCTATCATGTTAAATCTAAAGTTTCGGACAAACATGTGTCATAGAAGTCCAGACCCTGATCTGACTACTCATTGTACGATTCTGGATTCAATTTCACAATAAGATTATTGCGAACAGCGTCTGACAAACTGGTGACAAATTGTGGGAGATGTTTCCCCTCTAAAAAAAGGTCTTTAACTTTTTAGCTCACCTAAGCCGAAGGTTCCGGGGGAGCTTTAAGTATGGACAGGCTCCGTCGTCCATTGTGCGTCCACACTTTCAAACGACTTCTCCTCTGAAACCACCTGGCCAATTGTATCCAAATTTTATATGTAACCTCATGGGTCTTAGTAACGAAAAATGATCAAACGGTCCTGGTCACATGACCAACATGGCCGCCATCCCCATATATGGTAAACACCTTAAAATCTTCTTCTCCAAAACCAATAGGCTGGTGGCCTTGAAACTTGGTAAGTAGCATTGAGTACGCGAGTACTACCAAGATTGTTCAAATTATGACCTTGGGTTGACCTTGACCTATTTTACAGTAAGGTCAAATTTGGTCTTTGGTGCTTTTATATGGGAAAATGCTAGAACATACGATTTCTTGAAAACTGTTGAAGATTTTGGCCTAGAATTGGTAAATACAGTGATCTTAATAAGTGCATGAAGAGTTGCGAGTGCAAAAGGTCAAGGTCATTCTTTGGCCTTTGACACAGGTCTCTCAAATTTTGACAATTTAAAACAATCTCCTCAAAATCCACTGGGTCAATTGTAATGAAGTTTTATATAGAACTTTCAGGGGTTGATGGAATGAAAATTGGTTAAAATTGGGGAAAATGCTTGAACATTAGATTTCATTGATAGTTTTGAAGGCTTAGGCTTAAAATTGGTATATGGAGACATCTTTATGAATATATGAAGACTTATGAGTACAAGAGGTCAAGGTCATTATTTGACCTTTGCCACAGAATCCTCATATTTTGACAATTTCAAACTCCCCAAAAGCCACAGGGCCAATTGTAACCAAGTTTCATATAGAGCCTCCAGGGGTTGAGGGAACGAAATTTCTTCAAATGGTCTGAGTCACATAATATCATGGCTGCCATGTCCATCTATAGTAAAAAAAATCTCCATAACCAATTGACTGATGGCCTTGATGTAGCATTGGGTACTAGCGTACTATCAAGATTGTTCAAATGATGACCTTGGATTGACCTCGACTTTTCCAGTGGCATAGTCAATTATTGGAAAATGTTAGAACACAAGATTTCTTGGAAATTTTCAAAGATTTAGGCCTAAACTCTGGTATATACAGTCATCTTAATGAGTATATGAGGATTAGTGAGTACTCGAGATCAAGGTCATTCTTTGACCCAGGACTCTTATATTAAATAATTTCAAACATCTCTTTGAAAGCCACAAGGCAAATTGTAACCAAATTTCATGTTGAGTCTCCTGGGGCTAAAGGACTTTGATAATTTTTTGGCAAGGTCAAATTTGCGTTCTGGTGCTTGGGAAAATGATTAAATATAAGAATTCATTGAACTTGTAGAGTTACGAAAGAAATTCCATTTAAAGTAATGTGTCTTACAGGTAAAAATATGCCTGACCAACGCTCTATTATAGAGCTCCCGCTCTTTCAGAGCTTTGAATTGCAGAGTGCTCGCTATTACAATCACACTCGCTATTACAATGCTAGCTATTACAATCACGCTCGGGCGTCTTCTGTTTTATGACCGTTAAGTTGCCGGTTCCTGGTTCCCGGTTCCTAGTTCTCGGTTCCCGGTTCCTGGTTCCTGGTTCCCGGTTCCTGTTTCCCGGTTCCTGGTTCCCGGTTCCCGGTTCCTGGTTCCTGGTTCTCGGTTCCTGGTTCGCGGTTCCTGGTTCCCGGTTCCTGGTTCCCGGTTCCCGGTTCCTGGTTCATGGTTCCCGGTTCCTGGTTCCCGGTTCCTAGTTCCCGGTTCCCAATTCCTGGTTCCTGGTTCCCGGTTCCCGGTTCCTGGTTCCCGGTTCCTGATTCCCGGTTCCTGGTTCCCGGTTCCTGGTTCCTGGTTCCTGGTTTCCGGTTCCCGGTTCCCGGTTCCTGGTTCCGGTTCCCGGTTCCTGGTTCCCGGTTCATGGTTCCCGGTTCCTGGTTCACGGTTCCCGGTTCCTGGTTCACGGCCCCCGGTTCCCGAGTTCCTGGTTCCGCTTCCTGATTCCAGGATCCTGGTTCCTGGTTTCTAATTCCCGGTTCCAAATTCCCGGTTCCCGGTTCCCGGTTCCTGGTTCCGGTTCCCGGTTCCTGGTTCCGGTTCCCGGTTCCTGGTTCCCGGTTCATGGTTCCCGGTTCCTGGTTCACGGTTCCCGGTTCCTGGTTCACGGCACCCGGTTCCCGAGTTCCTGGTTCCGCTTCCTGATTCCAGGATCCTGGTTCCTGGTTTCTAATTCCCGGTTCCAAATTCCCGGTTCCTGGTTCCCGGTTCCTGGTTCCCTGTTCCTGATTCCCGATTCCAGGTTCCCGGTTCCTAATTCCCGGTTCCAAGTTACCGGTTCCTGGTTCCCGGTTCCCGATTTCTCGCTGCGCCAACTATATAATAATCAGTATTGTTCATAAGGAACTGTTTCCTTGTTTCTCTTTTGCAGTTCTTTCAGATCTATGTGTTTTTTCCAAATAAGGAACAAGGCACTAGTTCCCGGTTCCCGGTTCCCGATTCCCGATTAGATTTTTTTCTTAGTCAAAAAAAAAAAAAAAGCATTGATTAGAAGTTGCCGATTTGTCGTTTTCAAACAATGATGATGGATATACTAGTAAGGAACAAGAACTAGTTCCCGGTTCCCGATTCTCAGTTCCCGATTAGATTTTTTTCTTAGTCAAAAAAAAAAGCATTGATTAGAAGTGACTTTTCACAATTACTCGATTGCAACACCATTATACGCCTTACAACATGTTATATGTCAGAACAAGTATTAATATGCCAAATATTAAATAATTAGTATTGTTCATAAGCAACCGGAAATTGTTTCCTTTTTGCCTTTTTGCAGTTCTCTCATATTGATGATTTCTCTGCAAATAAGGAACAAGGAACTAGATCCCGGTTCCCGGTTCCCGATTCCCAGTTCCCGATTATTTTGTACTTTCATTTCTTACTTACAAAATTGAATTAATTGTAATAAAAGCATCACATTTTGTCCGTGGCAAAATTATCTTATGCCAAATAATATGTAATATGTCAAAAACAATTATTCACGCAACTTTATTTAAACCGCTTTTTGTTCTATAAGGAACCGGGAACTGGTTCCTTGTTGCCGATTGGCCGTTTTCAAACAATGGTGATGGATATACAAATCAGGAACAGGCAACTAGTTCCCGGTTCCCGATTCTCAGTTCCCGATTAGAATTTGTATTTTCTTTTAGTTACAAAGAAGCATTTATAAGAACAAATGACTTTTCACATATACCCGATTGCAACATTATTAAATGCCTTATACAACATGTTATATGTCAGAATACATATCGCTGCGCCAACTAAATAATAATCAGTATTGTTCATAAGGAACTGTTTCCTAGTTACTCTTTTGCAGTTCTTTCAGTTCGATATCATTTTTTCCAAATAAGGAACAAGGAACTAGTTCCCGGTGCCCGGTTTCCTATTCCCGATGTCCAGTTCCCGATTACATTGTGCTTTCGAACTGTTTCCTTGGTCCCCTTTTGCAGTTCTTTCAGATCAATGTGTTGTTGTTTTTTTTTCAAATAAGGAACAAGGAAATAGTTCCCGGTTCCCGATTCCCGATTCCCAGTTCCCGATTATATTAGGCTTTCGCTTGTTACTTACAAAGTTGAATTCATTGTATTAAAGCATTAGTTTTTTTTGGTAGCAACATCATCTAATGCCTAATATCATGCGTTATTTCAAAAATAGATTATTTATGCAACTTGGTTTAAACCGCTTTTTGTTCAATAAGGAACCGGGAACTGGTTCCTTGTTGCCGATTTGTCGTTTTCAAACAATGGTGATGGATATACTAATAAGGAACAAGAACAAGTTCCCGGTTCCCGATTCTCAGTTCCCGATTAGATTTTTTTCTTAGTTACAAAAAAGGATTGATAAGAAGTGACTTTTCACGTTTACTCGATTGCAACACCATTATACGCCTTACAACATGTTATATGTCAGAAAAAATATTAATATGCCAAATATTAAATAATTAGTATTGTTCATAAGCAACCGGAAATTGTTTCCTTGTTGCCTTTTTGCAGTTCTCTCATATTGATGATTTCTCTCCAAATAAGGAACAAGGAACTAGATCCCGGTTCCCGGTTCCCGGTTCCCGATTCCCAGTTCCCGATTATTTTGTACTTTCATATCTTACTTACAAAATTGAATTAATTGTAATAAAAGCATCACATTTAGTCTGTGGGAAAATTATCTTATGCCAAATAATATGTAATATGTCAAAAAACAATTATTCACGCAACTTTATTTAAACCGCTTTTTGTTCTATAAGGAACCGGGAACTGGTTCCTTGTTGCCGATTGGCCGTTTTCAAACAATGGTGATGGATATACAAATCAGGAACAGGCAACTAGTTCCCGGTTCCCGATTCTCAGTTCCCGATTAGAATTTGTATTTTCTTTTAGTTACAAAGAAGCATTTATAAGAACAAATGACTTTTCACATATACCCGATTGCAACATTATTAAATGCCTTATACAACATGTTATATGTCAGATTAAATATCGATGCGCCAACTATATAATAATCAGTATTGTTCATAAGGAACTGTTTCCTTGTTCCTCTTTTGCAGTTCTTTCAGATCGATGTGTTTTTTTCCAAATAAGGAACAAGGAACTAGTTCCCGGTTCCCGGTTTCCTATTCCCGATGTCCAGTTCCCGATTACATTGTGCTTTCGAACTGTTTCCTTGGTCCTCTTTTGCAGTTCTTACAGATCAATGTGTTGTTTGGGTTTTTTTCGAATAAGGAACAAGGAACTAGTTCCCGGTTCCCGATTCCCGATTCCCAGTTCTCGATTATATTAGGCTTTCGTTTGTTACTAACAATTTTGAATTCATTGTATTAAAGCATTACAATTACTTGGTAGCAACATCATCTAATGCCGAAAATCATGTCATATTTCAAAAATAGATTATTTATGCAACTTGGTTTAAACCGCTTTTTGTTCAATAAGGAACCGGGAACTGGTTCCTTGTTGCCGATTTGTCGTTTTCAAACAATGATGATGGATATACTAATAAGGAACAAGAACTAGTTCCCGGTTCCCGAGTCTCAGTTCCCGATTAGAATGTGTTTTTTTAGTTACTACGAAGCATTGATAAAAATGGCTTATCACATTTACCCAATTGCAGCATCATTATATGGCTTTCAATATGTTATATGTCAGAATAAATACTATTGTGCCAACTATTTAAACATCAGTATTATTCAATAAGGAAGCGGAAACAGGTTCCTTGTTACCTATTTGCAGTTCTCTCACATTCATGATTGTTTTACAAATAAGGAACAATGAACTAGTTCCTGGTTCCCGGTTCCCGATTGCCGATTTTCGGTTCCCGATTATTTTGTGCTTTCTCTTCTTACTTACAAATTTGAATTCATTGTAACTAAAGCATCACATTTACTTGGTGGCAACATCATCTTATGCCTAATATCATGTCATGATGCCCTTTTGCAGTTCCCTCACATTTATAATTCTTCCTGCAGATAAGGAACAAGGAACTAGTTCCTGGTTCCCGGTTCCCAGTTTCCGATTATTTTGTGCTTTCGGTTCTTACTTACAACGGATATAACTGTATATGTACGTATTAGAAAGCAGAAGAGAAATTTATATCTACGAATCAGTGACATGTGAAGTGAAAATATTGTTAATGTTTAGAAATATAGAGGCTGCGATAAAGAGAGTTACGGTGAAAGGGAAACTATATTTGTATGTAATCTTCTTCAAATAAATATTGTTTAAACCAAAGGGAAACTATTTACATCGACGGGTAACGGTACATAATCAACAAATGAGGGACTCAAAAACAAGAATGCTGTTCGTTAATAAGCACCGGAGTATATGTGTTCACCAAATGAATCTTGCCTGTTCTATAAAATATATTCAGACAGCACGTCATTAACACGTGCGAAAGAAAATTAATTCATTAAAGTCTGTTCCGCGGAATGTGACAGTAAGTGTGGCTTGGAGAGGGATGCCTACCGAGATCTGCCCATCCTGTTTTTTTTGTCAAACTTTTTTGGTTTTTCAACACTGAAGAAGTTAAATACAGAACCTGTCGCACTAAGTTTGGTATGGATACATTTTATATTAAAATCCAAAAGGCATGCATGTTTTTCTCTCTCACTCTGCTGTTAAGGCCAATGACTCACAGAGATACAGAAATATAGAAATAACAACGAAGGGCACCAGTTTCACACCGGGTAGGCGGCAATCGAAAACGCTCGTGCAATCGACGAAATCGGATCAAAAACAGTTAGAAACAGCGTTTTTGATTGCAAACTGGCGACAATTTGCAATCGAATACGCTGTTTTGCAATCGAAAACGCTGTTTGATCCGCGTTAATCGATTTTTAAGAGCATTTTCGATTGCCGCCTACCCGGTGTGAGTTTCACATTTGAACAAATAGATATGTTGTCATCTCTCCAAATTGGCTGAAGCTTTGTAAGTTTGGTTTTCTCAGCACTGGTCTCCATCTTTAAGCTAGGGCTTCTCGTTCCTGCCCTTCCTCAGCTACAGCATTTAGGTAATCGGCAAACAACAGCCCCAGAAAAATGACCAAGAGGGGCAGGGGGGCAATATTGTATAGATATCATCAAAGGGCTTATCACTTTCTAACAAGAGTCAGTATTGTATAGAAAATGGGTCATTTTCTAAACTAAAACATGCAAGAGGGTGGGTGAGGGAGGAATTTTTTTATTAAATTGGGGTCGTTCTACTTCGTTAGATCAGCTTGTCTCTATCAAAGAACACAGGGAAAGTGCATGTAAAAACAGAAATCGCTGGAGGTATATATCAATTTTAATATGCTCACTAACTGATTGAGACCTCTTAGTCTGTTGCGTTATCCGTTTAATGTTCTCATGTCTTCCTCATATTGGTTTGCACGGTCTGGGACGCATTGAACTAGTTACATCGGCACACATACATCACTTCCAAAGTGTGGCGTAGTCAACAACGTGCTTTGAACATATCCAATTTGACAACAGCTCGTTCGGTTCAATGCAGCATTGCCCATGTGCTGCAAAATCTGAAAGAAACATATAAGATCAAATAATTTCTTCCAAGGCAAATATGCGAACACTTAATCATAGGTTTTATCTACTGCCCAAAACACAAAGTTTTATTTAACAATGCGTTTGTTTTTATCATATCCACAAGAATGTTACTTTTTATCCAAAAGGAAAATGCAAAAACAAAAAAGCACCTACTAGTAGTCAGAGCAAAACTGTGACAAAAAAATTAGAATCGGGAACCGACTTTTGAGAACTAACAAGGCATGATATTCGGCATTAGCTGATGTTGCTACCAAGTAATTGTAATGCTTTAATACAATGAATTCAACTTTGTAAGTAACAAACGAAAGCCTAATATAATCGGGAACTAGGAATCGGGAATCGGGAACCGGGAACCGGGAACTAGTTCCTTATATGGGGGAAAAAACACATTGATCTGAAAGAACTGCAAAAGAGGACCAAGGAAACAGTTCGAAAGCACAATGTAATCGGGAACTGGACATCGGGAATAGGAAACCGGGAACCGGGAACTAGTTCCTTGTTCCTTATTTGGAAAAAGAAACACATCGATCTGAAAGAACTGCAAAAGAGGAACAAGGAAACAGTTCCTTATGAACAATACTGATTATTATTTAGTTGGCGCAGCGATATGTATTCTGACATATAACATGTTGTATAAGGCATTAAATGATGTTGCAATTGGGTATATGTGAAAAAGTCATTTGTTCTTATAAATGCTTCTTTGTAACTAAAAGAAAATGCAAATTCTCATCGGGAACTGAGAATCGGGAACCGGGAACTAGTTGCCTGTTCCTGATTTGTATATCCATCACCATTGTTTGAAAACGGCCAATCGGCAACAAGGAACCAGTTCCCGGTTCCTTATAGAACAAAAAGCGGTTTAAATGAAGTTGCATGAATAATTGTTTTTTGACATATTACATATTATTTGGCATAAGATAGTTTTGCCACAGACTAAATGTAATGATTTAATACAATGAATTCAACTTTGTAAGTAACAAACGAAAGCCTAATATAATCGGGAACTGGGAATCGGGAATCGGGAACCGGGAACTGGGATCTAGTTCCTTGTTCCTTATTTGGAAAGAAATCATCAATATGAGAGAACTGCAAAAAGGCAAAAAGGAAACAATTTCCGGTTGCTTATGAACAATACTAATTATTTAATATTTGGCATATTAATACTTGTTCTGACATATAACATGCTGTAAGGCGTATAATGGTGTTGCAATCGAGTAAATGTGAAAAGTCACTTCTAATCAATGCTTTTTTTTTAACTAAGAAAAAAATCTAATCGGGAACTGAGAATCGGGAACCGGGAACTAGTTCTTGTTCCTAATTGGTATATCCATCATCATTGTTTGAAAACGACAAATCGGCAACAAGGACCCAGTTCCCGGTTCCTTATTGAACAAAAAGCGGTTTAAACCAAGTTGCATAAATAATCTAATTTTGAAATAACGCATGATATTAGGCATTAGATGATGTTGCTACCAAGTAAATGTAATGCTTTAATACAATGAATTCAACTTTGTAAGTAACAAACGAAAGCCTAATATAATCGGGAACTAAGAATCGGGAATCGGGAACCGGGAACCGGGAACTAGTTCCTTGTTCCTTATTTGAAAAAAAGAACACATTGATCTGAAAGAACTGCAAAAGAGGACCAAGGAAACAGTTCGAAAGCACATTGTAATCGGGAACTGGACATCGGGAATAGGAAAACGGGAACCAGGAACTAGTTCCTTGTTCCTTATTTGGAAAAAAAAACACATCGATCTGAAAGAACAGCAAAAGAAGAACAAGAAAACAGTTCCTTATGAACAATACTGATTATTATTTAGTTGGCGCAGCGATATGTATTCTGACATATAACATGTTGTATAAGGCATTAAATGATGTTGCAATCGGGTATATGTGAAAAAGTCATTTGTTCTTATAAATTCTTCTTTGTAACTAAAAGAAAATGCAAATTCTCATCGGGAACTGAGAATCGGGAACCGGGAACTAGTTGCCTGTTCCTGATTTGTATATCCATCACCATTGTTTGAAAACGGCCAATCGGCAACAAGGAACCAGTTCCCGGTTCCTTATAGAACAAAAAGCGGTTTAAATGAAGTTGCATGAATAATTGTTTTTTGACATATTACATATTATTTGGCATAAGATAGTTTTGCCACAGACTAAATGTAATGATTTAATACAATGAATTCAACTTTGTAAGTAACAAACGAAAGCCTAATATAATCGGGAACTGGGAATCGGGAATCGGGAACCGGGAACTGGGATCTAGTTCCTTGTTCCTTATTTGGAAAGAAATCATCAATATGAGAGAACTGCAAAAAGGCAACAAGGAAACAATTTCCGGTTGCTTATGAACAATACTAATTATTTAATATTTGGCATATTAATACTTGTTCTGACATATAACATGCTGTAAGGCGTATAATGGTGTTGCAATCGAGTAAATGTGAAAAGTCACTTCTAATCAATGCTTTTTTTTTAACTAAGAACAAAATCTAATCGGGAACTGAGAATCGGAAACCGGGAACTAGTTCTTGTTCCTAATTGGTATATCCATCATCATTGTTTGAAAACGACAAATCGGCAACAAGGAACCAGTTCCCGGTTCCTTACTGAACAAAAAGCGGTTTAAACCAAGTTGCATAAATAATCTATTTTTGAAATAACGCATGATATTAGGCATTAGATGATGTTGCTACCAAGTAAATGTAATGCTTTAATACAATGAATTCAACTTTGTAAGTAACAAACGAAAGCCTAATATAATCGGGAACTAAGAATCAGGAATCGGGAACCGGGAACCGGGAACTAGTTCCTTGTTCCTTATTTGAAAAAAAACAACAAAGAACACATTGATCTGAAAGAACTGCAAAAGAGGACCAAGGAAACAGTTCGAAAGCACAATGTAATCGGGAACTGGACATCGGGAATAGGAAACCGGGAACCGGGAACTAGTTCCTTGTTCCTTATTTGAAAAAAAAAACACATCGATCTGAAAGAACTGCAAAAGAAGAACAAGAAAACAGTTCCTTATGAACAATACTGATTATTATTTAGTTGGCGCAGCGATATGTATTCTGACATATAACATGTTGTATAAGGCATTAAATGATGTTGCAATCGGGTATATGTGAAAAAGTCATTTGTTCTTATAAATTCTTCTTTGTAACTAAAAGAAAATGCAAATTCTAATCGGGAACTGAGAATCGGGAACCGGGAACTAGTTGCCTGTTCCTGATTTGTATATCCATCACCATTGTTTGAAAACGGCCAATCGGCAACAAGGAACCAGTTCCCGGTTCCTTATAGAACAAAAAGCGGTTTAAATGAAGTTGCATGAATAATTGTTTTTTGACATATTACATATTATTTGGCATAAGATAGTTTTGCCACAGACTAAATGTGATGCTTTTATTACAATTAATTCAATTTTGTAAGCAAGAAATGAAAGTACAAAATAATCGGGAACTGGGAATCGGGAACCGGGATCTAGTTCCTTGTTCCTTATTTGGAGAGAAATCATCAATATGAGAGAACTGCAAAAAGGCAACAAGGAAACAATTTCCGGTTGCTTATGAACAATACTAATTATTTAATATTTGGCATATTAATATTTGTTCTGACATATTGTTATGAATATGGTGTTTAATTTGGTGTAAATATTTTCTTTTACCATGATTTTGCAGTTTTTAGATGTTTACTAGGTTTGAAATAAACAAGTTGTTTACATTGTACTTTAGAACATTCTGGAATAACTATTTTTAGGACTGAGAAAATATTAGACCTTTCTGTTGTAAACATTAAGAATCTTCTGGTATGAAATTATGTCAGAATTGAGTACTTTTTGGTAAGATCTATTTTTGGTTAGTTCTGGAATGTTCCTAGATATTATATAAAGAGGAGAGATTTTCATTTAGATCATCTTTGTAAGTTTCACCAGTCTATAGTTAAATAAGTTATACTGGAATTTAAACATACTGGATTACTTTTGTGACTATTGGAAATATTCATGTGCTCATACAGACTTTATTTTCTGGGATCAGAAATTATTAAAGGCCTTGTGTTTTAAATTCTGAGGGACTTTCAGACTAAAATAAGGTATCTTAAATTACATATTTTCTTGATTAACAAATGACTGTTTTATTTTGATGTACATGTAAATAAATTTTGTTAAGTTTAAAAACAGGCTTGTTGCTGGTTTACTTCCATCTTTTTGTTACCTCCGCCAGGTTGTAACAAATTGGGGGCTCGAGTCCGGGATTGAAATTTCTAGTGCATCAAATAATTTTGAATTTAAAAAAAAAAAAAAAAAAGCTTTCACTGTTATTCAAACAAGTAAAGCCAGCAAAAAGCAATCATGTCTTTTGATCTTGATAAATTCATTGCTGCGCCTTCTCAGGAGCTGTTGAACTTGGCCAAAAAGACTGATTTATTGGATATTGCAGCGCATTATGAATTAACTTCAGTCAAAAGATCCATGTTGAAACATGAAATTAAGAATATTTTGATTCAGTTCTTTGTTGATGAGGAAATTTTTGATTCCTCTGCAGCCTCTCACATTCTCGTCACTCAAACTGATTTGCAGATGAGAGAATTAGAAATTCAAAGACAAATTGAAATGGAAAAATTAAGATTGGAGCATGAAGAAAGAGTAAGGATTGAAAAAGCTGAGCGTGAGGAAAGAATTAGGCTTGAAACATTAGAACGAGAAGAAAGGTTGCAGAGGCAAAAATTAGAGCAAGAAAAAGAAAGACTAGAACATGAAAAATTAAGGCTAGAAATGGAAGAACGAGAAAAAGAAAAAGAAAGAGAAATGCAAAAAGAACAATTAGAAAAAGAAAGAGAAATGCAAAAAGAAAAATTGGAAAAAGAAGAAAGAATTGAAATTGAAAAGGAGAAATTGAAATATGAAAAAGAAGAAAAAGAAAGAGAAAGACAATTTCAGATTAGAATGAAAGAAATGGAAATGCAAGAAAAGACCACATCAAAGTCTTTGCCTTTGGACTCTAAAAAAGTTTTTGATGTTACAAAACACATCAGACTCGTTCCTCCATTTCAAGAAAAAGAAGTTGATAAATATTTTCTTCACTTTGAAAAAGTAGCTGAAAATTTGAAATGGCCAAAAGAGCATTGGACTTTGCTTCTTCAGAGCGTTGTGATCGGCAAGGCTCGTGAAATTTATACTCAACTTTCTCTTGAGCAGAGCTCAGATTATGACAAAGTAAAAGAAGTTATTCTTAAGGCTTATGAGTTGGTCCCTGAGGCTTACAGGCAGAAATTTAGGAACTGTAGAAAAGAAAATGACAAAACTTATGTTGAATTTGCTAGGACAAAAGAGCAGTTATTTGATAGGTGGAGCTCGTCAAAGAAAGTAGGCTCTGATCATGGTAAACTAAGACAGCTCATGCTTGTTGAGGAGTTTAAAAGGTGCATTAATTCTGACATTAAATCATTTTTAGATGAAAAGGAAGTCGAAACGTTAGAGGCAGCAGCTCGTTTGGCTGATGATTATGCTTTAACTCATAAGACTTCTTTTGTGCACAAGCCTTTTCCTAAAAAGACCTTTTTCCCTCAGTCAGGTCCAAAATTCAGTCCCAGTAATCCATCTGGCAATTCCAGTCCCTCATATACTCCAAAACCAAAACCCCCTGGTGAAAACAAAGGTCAAAATCCCTTATCTCAGCCCATTTGTAATTATTGTAAGCAAACAGGTCATATAATTTCTGAATGCTTACTTTTAAAGAGGAAGAGAGAAAAACAAGAGGGCCCAAAACCCACAGGTCTTACCTCTTTACGGTCAACACCACAGTCTTGTGTTCAGGATCAAATTCCTATTCAGGCCAAAATTTCTGAGACTGATTCTGTTATGGAGATTTATGAACCATTCTTATCAGAAGGTTTTGTGTCACTAAATTGTGACTTTGCCCAGTCTACCCCTATTACTATCTTACGAGATACTGAAGCTTCTCAATCCCTTATTTTGGCAGATACCCTGCCATTTTCTGAGAAGACTTCTTCTGGGACAAGTGTCCTTATTCAGGGAGTAGAATGTGGATTTGTTAATGTACCGCTTCATAACATTTATTTGTCCTCAGACTTAATTTCTGGTCCAGTGGCTGTTGGTATTAGACCTTCATTACCTTTTAAAGGTGTTCACTTATTGTTAGGCAATGACCTAGCAGGAGATAAGGTTGTGGTTAATCCACTTTTGACCAACACTCCTTGTGTTGATCAACCGCCTGATCCCATTGAGCAGGAAATTCCTGACCTTTACCCTTCATGTGCTGTCACTAGGGCTATGGCAAAGAAAGCCATGTTGAATGATGGGAATCAGGATATTGATTTAACTGATACTTTTATAGGTCAGTCTTTTAATGATGAGATTTCAAAATCTCTTTCACCCAGCCTGTCTGACATGCAGACAGCCTTTACTCACACCTCATCTGTGTCCAACCCAGATCACTCTCCTTCATTTTTAAATGACAAAGGTCATGACCTTCTGTCAAGGTCACAGCTTTGCAAAGAACAACACAGTGATCCTGAGATCTCACCTTTATTTGAAAGGGTTTTAGATGAGAATGACATGTCCCAGGTTCCTGTTTGCTATTATGTCAAAAATGACATTTTGATGAGAAAATGGCGTCCTCCTGATGTCTCAGCAGAAGACGAGTGGACTGTTAACCACCAAATTGTGGTTCCAAGGGTTTATCGCCCTGAAATTTTAAACTTGGCCCATGAAACTCCCTTGTCAGGTCACTTAGGTGTAAACAAGACCTATCACAAGATTCTTAATCATTTCTACTGGCCAGGGTTAAAATCTGATGTTTCTAAACATTGCAAATCTTGCCATACATGTCAAATGGTAGGAAAACCTAATCAAACTATCCCTAAAGCCCATTTGCAGCCAATTCCTGCATTTGAGGAACCTTTTAGCAGAATAATTATTGATTGTGTAGGTCCTTTACCCAAAACAAAGTCTGGTTGTGAATATCTTTTGACCATAATGTGTGCTTCCACACGTTTCCCAGAAGCCATTCCACTTAGGAATATCAAGACAAAGACCATAGTTAAGGCTCTTGTGAAGTTTTTCACATTTGTAGGTCTCCCTAAATCTGTCCAGTCAGATCAAGGATCTAATTTTATGTCAGGAATATTTCAGCAATTGATGCATGAATTAGGTATTAAGCAATATCGGTCATCAGCATATCATCCTGAAAGTCAAGGTGCCTTAGAACGATTTCATCAAACACTGAAAAACATGATCAGATCTTACTGCTTTGACACTGAAAAGGATTGGGATGAAGGCATTCATTTCCTGTTATTTGCAGCTAGGGAATCCGTACAAGAATCACTTGGTTTCAGCCCATTTGAGCTTGTTTTTGGTCACACAGTTCGTGGACCACTGAAACTTTTGAAAGAGAAATTTCTTTCTGATGATAACAGTTCTTTGAATTTGCTTCAATATGTTTCTGACTTCAATAACAGATTGTCAAAAGCCTGTGAAGCTGCTCGGTCCAATCTCAAATCAGCTCAAAACAAAATGAAATTTCATTATGATGAAAATGCCAGGGAAAGAAATTTTAAACCTGGAGAGAAGGTACTTGCTCTTTTGCCAATTCCTGGCAGACCTTTGCAGGCCAGATATTACGGCCCTTACACTGTTGACAAAAAGCTCAGTGATGTAAATCATATTATCAACACACCTGGGAGGCGCAAGGCAAAACAGTTATGTCATATTAATATGTTGAAAAAGTACATTGATAGGGATAATTCAGTTTTTTCACCAATAAGCGTAGTAAATTCTGTCCCTCAAGAGCAATCTGAAATGGACTCTGAGGATATGAACTTTATAAAATCTGATCCCTCATCATCAAAACTCCAGAATTCTGACATCTTAAAGGATCTCGACCAGAAACTGTCACACCTGGATCCAGTCAAGAGACTTGAACTGAAACAGTTAATTCTTGAATATGAGCACTTATTTCCGGACATTCCAACCAGGACTGACAGAATCTTTCATGATGTTGACATTGATGGCGCAAAGCCTGTGAAGCAACATCCTTATCGAATGAACCCTGTGAAGCAACAGTATCTCAGGGAAGAAATTCAGTATTTGCTGGAAAATGATTTTATAGAACCAAGTCAAAGTGACTGGAGTTCTCCTTGTATTCTGGTGCCAAAACCTGATGGAACTTTTCGCATGTGTACAGACTATCGAAAAGTTAATTCTGTGACTAAAACGGATACATTTCCAATCCCACGTATTGATGACTGTATTGATCAAATTGGACAAGCCAAATATGTTACTAAATTTGATCTTCTGAAAGGATTTTGGCAAATTCCTTTGACAGACAGAGCTAAGGAGATTTCGGCATTTGTTACTCCAGATGGACTCTATCAGTATAAGGTTATGCCATTTGGTATGAAAAACTCTCCAGCAACGTTTCAGAGACTTATAAATAGCTTGACATCTGATCTGGGTGGTTGTAAAGCATATATCGATGATGCAATCATCTTCAACGATGAATGGAAACTACATCTACAAACTATCAGAGAATTCTTTCAAAGACTTAGTGATGCAAAATTGACAATCAATTTAACAAAAAGTGAATTCTGTCATGCAAATTTGACATTTCTAGGACATGTTGTGGGTCAAGGTCAGGTTAAACCTGTAGAAGCTAAAGTGGAGGCTATCTCGGATTTTCCTGTACCTACATGCAAAAGACAACTGATGCGCTTTCTTGGTATGGCAGGATATTATAGGAAGTTCTGTAATAACTTTTCTGTAATTGCAGAGCCCTTGACAAATTTACTAGGTAAAGGAAAGAAATATATTTGGAATGAAGACTGTCAAAAGTCCTTTGATAAGTTAAAGGCCATACTTAAGAGTGCTCCAGTTCTCTTAGCACCAGACTTCAACAAAGCATTTAAATTGGCGGTAGATGCTAGTGACGTTGGTGCAGGCAGTGTTTTGGTTCAGGAAGATAATGATGGTGTGGATCACCCTGTTTGTTACTTTTCTAAGAAGTTTAACAAACATCAGAGAAATTACTCTACTATTGAAAAAGAGTGTTTATCTCTCATCCTTGCTATTCAGCAATTTGAAGTGTACTTATCTTCTTCAGCCACACCAATTGTTGTCTTCAGTGATCACAATCCACTGACCTTCATTCATAAAATGAAGAACAAGAATCAGCGGTTACTCAGGTGGAGTCTCATGTTGCAGGAGTACAATCTTGACATCAGACATATCAGAGGAAAAGATAATATTATCCCAGATGCACTTTCAAGAGCCTAAATTTGGCTATTACTACATGATGTCTGGATTAGTACTGATATATATACAGTGTATATGCATTAAACTTAATTTTGTTTCATAATTGGTCATATGGCAAAAGAAAGCTTTATTTCATAAAACTTTCTTTTCCTTGAAGAGGGGAAGTGTTATGAATATGGTGTTTAATTTGGTGTAAATATTTTCTTTTACCATGATTTTGCAGTTTTTAGATGTTTACTAGGTTTGAAATAAACAAGTTGTTTACATTGTACTTTAGAACATTCTGGAATAACTATTTTTAGGACTGAGAAAATATTAGACCTTTCTGTTGTAAACATTAAGAATCTTCTGGTATGAAATTATGTCAGAATTGAGTACTTTTTGGTAAGATCTATTTTTGGTTAGTTCTGGAATGTTCCTAGATATTATATAAAGAGGAGAGATTTTCATTTAGATCATCTTTGTAAGTTTCACCAGTCTATAGTTAAATAAGTTATACTGGAATTTAAACATACTGGATTACTTTTGTGACTATTGGAAATATTCATGTGCTCATACAGACTTTATTTTCTGGGATCAGAAATTATTAAAGGACTTGTGTTTTAAATTCTGAGGGACTTTCAGACTAAAATAAGGTATCTTAAATTACATATTTTCTTGATTAACAAATGACTGTTTTATTTTGATGTACATGTAAATAAATTTTGTTAAGTTTAAAAACAGGCTTGTTGCTGGTTTACTTCCATCTTTTTGTTACCTCCGCCAGGTCGTAACAATATAACATGTTGTAAGGCGTATAATGGTGTTGCAATCGAGTAAATGTGAAAAGTCACTTCTTATCAATGCTTTTTGTAACTAAGAAAAAATTCTAATCGGGAACTGAGAATCGGGAACCGGGAACTAGTTCTTGGTCCTTATTTGTATATCCATCATCATTGTTTAAAAACGACAAATCGGCAACAAGGAACCAGTTCCCGGTTCTTTATTGACCAAAAAGCGGTTTAAACCAAGCCCCCTAAATAATCTAATTTTGAAATAACGCATGATATTAGGCATTAGATGATGTTGCTACCAAGTAAATGTAATGCTTTAATACAATGAATTCAATTTTGTAAGTAACAAACGAAAGCCTGATATAATCGAGAACTGGGAATCGGGAATCGGGAACCGGGAACTAGTTCCTTGTTCCTTATTTGGAAAAAAAACACATAGATCTGAAAGAACTGCAAAAGAGAAACAAGGAAACAGTTCCTTATGAACAATACTGATTATTATATAGTTTGCGCAGCGAGAAATCGGAAACCGGGAACCAGGAACCGGTAACTTGGAACAGGGAATTAGGTACCGGTAACCGGGAACCTGGAATCGGGAATCAGGAACAGGGAACCAAGAACCGGGAACCAAGAACCGGGAACTTGGAACCGGGAATTTGAAACCGGGTACCAGGAACCGGGAACCTGGAATCAGGAAGCGGAACAAGGAACCCGGGAACCGGGAACCAGGAACCGGTAACTTGGAACCGGGAATTAGGAACCGGGAACTAGAAACCGGGAACCAGGAACCGGGAACCAGGAACCGGGAACCGGGAACCAGGAACCGGGAACCAGGAACCGGGAACCGGGAACCGGGAACCAGGAACCAGGAACCGGGAACCGGGAACTGGGAACCAGGAACCGTGAACCGGGAACCAGGAACCGGGAACCAGGAACCGGGAACTGGGAACCAGGAACCGGGAACCGGGAACCGGGAACTGGGAACCAGGAATCGGGAACCGGGAACGTACTTAACGGTCATATTTCAAGAAAATCAATCAAATTATCTAGGACGAGTTGCGATAACAAACTTTTTTCTACAAAAAAAATACAAAGGGATTTAACTCAACAATAAAAACCTTCCAGGAAAAACTGAAAAATACGTATCAACTTTTTTCTTATGCTGCATCCATGGACAAAATTTCAAACAAATCGGAGCAAAAATGGCAAAAGCCCTATAAAATAGGGCAAAAAAATACCAAAAAGGTGCATAACTCAGGCAAAAAGGGGCAGATTTCAAAATCAAAACCCTAATGCACATCTACATACCAATATGGGTTCACATATTTAATTTCTAGAAAATCCATCAAACCATCTAAGAGGAGTTGCGAAAAAAAATCTTGAAAATACAAAGGGGTATAACTCAGCAGGAAAACACTTCCGGGCAAAATTTTGATAACAAGTGTCAAATACTTTCTTATGATGCAGCTATTAACCAAATCTGAATCACATCAAAGCAAAACCGACTAACCCCCCACCCCCCAAATTTAGGGCCAAAAATATAAAAAAAGAGGCATTACTCAAAAAAGAGTGGTCAGATTTTTCAAAATGGAACCCTCTATGCACATCTTCATACCAGTATGTGTTCACATACTTAATGTCAAGAAAATCGGTCATGCGGTTTAGGAGTTGCGATAACAAACTTTTTTAACGAAAAATATAAAGGGGCATGACTCAGTATTAAAACCGATCCGCAAAAAACTGAAAATACGTATAAACTTATTTCACATGCTGCATCCATGGACAAAATTTGAAACAAATCGGACCAAAAGTTGCGGACGGACGGAAAGACAACGTGAAAACAATAAACCCCTCTCAAACACAGTATTGCGGGGGTATAAAAATAACGCCTTTGAGAAGGGAGGAAAAATGAAAATGGCAGTTGTACCCATTCACCTTAAGAGGTCTACATGTACATTAACATTGCAGGGTGGAATGTTTTCTGTTATAGAGTATATAAATACTGTAAAATTTGAAATTAAGGTGAGCGTTTTACCTATATATTTTCCCACGTTTTCACTAAAGGTATAAATTACTTTCGTGACATCCTGTTTAATTTCCCGGAGGTCAGAACCTTTCAAAATGGGGGTCTACTCCTAAAGGAAAAATATTGCCCCACACCCGTTCCAACCCCTATTGGGAAGGGAGGCAACTATTAAAATGTCGGCGTTACATCACTGATTGCCACCATTGTGCGCACAATGAAAACTGATCAGACAAGAGGCCCAGGCTGATCTGTCACCCCTGGGCACACGTTATTGTGTTGATTTTGACATTATTTGGTCAGAAGCTTACCGCATCTGCTGGATTTAAGGATGAAATACTGTCTTGACATAAGTAATGAAAACAATACAAGCTTTGCTTTTCTCGGAGGTTGGGAAGAAACAAATACATATAATAATAAAACTGACTAGCAAGTAAACTCCGACTTACAAATAAATTTGATCTCATGTGTTGCATCTCGGTCCTATATTTTCTTCATGCCGAGAACGAAGTACTCTTTTTTTACGATAAAGGACCTGGCTGCCTGCATCTTCGCAAGCCAAGGGTATTGAGTCCACTTTGTTCCTCACATAAGGAGCAATCTTCGCAAGCCAAGGGTCCTGAGTCCGCTTTGTTCCTCACATAAGGAACAAAGTGGACTTAGTACCCTTGGCTTGCGAAGATGGGCAGTCAATTGTTATGTCGTTTACTGTAACATCTATGGGATTTTGTTTTACACAAGTGGATGTAATTGGCACCTGTCTGGACGAAAATCGGTAGAGTACTAATGCCTGTTTGGTGAATAGTATACTTGCACAATAGCTCGCAGATAGGATAGTAGAGGTATTCTATTTATGAATTTTCTAAAGGAAGCTTTACTGTTTCTAGGACAGGATCTACACTACTGATATCGGCGTTTCAGTTACTGATATATGTGTTTGTGCTTGAATTTGGTTGGTTGGTTAATTTGATGCTTAACGTCCACGGTAAACAACTAAGGTCATGTCGGGACGGTCAGTTAACCTAACCACACTATTCCTGGGCAGGCTTAGACCTCCTAAGCGGTTAACCAGTACTAAGTGCACTTACTTTCGCCAGTAACTGACAACTGCCCTTCTTGAATCAGCGGAAGGAGAAACGAAAGTATGTGGCCAGACCGGGGTTCGAACCCAGGACCTCTGACTTACGAGTCAGGTGCCCTACCGATTGCGCTACCCGGCCCGGCGTTTGTGCTTGAAACATCGATATCTCTATTCACTGCACTTATGGGAAGCTTATGCCCTCCTAGCCGATTTTACATGCACTCCGTTCACCGGTGTATACAGTAGGCGTACCAATATCACGCCTGACAATTAGTTTCATGCGGAACCGGCGGTTAAGCAAAGCAATCCGTTAGATCACTTTCCGGTGACGTAGAAGAGGAGCCGAAAAAGGTAAACAAACGACAATCGTTCGTGTAAGAAGACGATTTATTTTCTTAGAAAATGTGCTCTTTAAAATATGAGAATGCCATTTTGCTGCTAACACATTGTTTTCTTTGTATGCCGAAGGATTTGCTGAAGCGTTGTCTTGTTTTTGTCATTTTTATTCCCTCCTCCGAAACACCTGTTCGTACTGGATTATACATGAGGTAAGCAACACATGTATCCACTAAATCTGACATTTGTGTACATATGATCTGCAATTTAGACGGCGTGTGGATATTTTAAACAGAAAGTGAGGTATGTGATACCTTTACATTTTGCTAGAACCAAGAATTCTTTTGAAATGCATGCATAATTGGTCTCGAAAGTTTGGTTCCGCATGTAATCATTAAAAATAAGAAGAAAATAATTTCACAGATAATTTTATTTTCAACCTTAAATGTGCAGTAAAACTGTGCTCTGTATAATTCTTGAGTTTCTAAAGTTGACAAATGCAAGTCTGACGGCTAATATTTGCTTGAAACCAGACTGCAAGAGAAATCAAGGAACACTGCTTTGAGCCATTATATGTTGAACATTATGCATTGATTACGTCATTGGAATATCAAATGACTCCATATAATATCTGTTTAGCTTATTTTAACACTTTTGGTTTGCCTATTTTTAAGGTAAGTCCCCATGTCATTTTTTCCTGGTTTCGCATGCGATAGCTCGGTTCAGCATTTGACTTCTTTCAAACTTCACAATTTCTTTTGCTTAAACGAAGCTATAAACGTCTCAAGCTATACATGGATCACTTTTAAATTAGTTATGCCAATACTGTTTTTCTGATTTGTCTTCTGATAAAAATAACCCTCGAAAACACTCATATGCCCTGCTTCAGTATCATAATAATATTTAAGTGTTTAATGCTACGCGTTGTAGTTTTCGACATCACCTCGAGCAATGACTTTTTGACTTTGTTGGAGACAATATAGCAAAATTACGGTGCACCTTGTCCTCTTTCGTAGCAATCGATTATTTACGTTTTTAATGCTACTCGCTGTAGTTTTCGGCAACACCACGAGCAATGACTTTTTGACTTTGCTCGAGGCAGTATGGAAAATACGGCGTGAATCGAAAGGTTCTTATATAATGGCTTGCTACAAAAGCCAGGAGGTATCCGCACTTCACCGCACGAAATTTCATTGAGTATTAACATCGAAGGTAATGTTTCAAACTGACCTCCGCTGAAATATGTTGAAAACTAATTTGACTATTTTCCAGTAGTCAGTTTGCAGTTTTCGTGGTCTATAGATGGGTCACGGGTAAGATTTTTGAGTGTTGCACAGGTATTTCGGCTCTGTGAATGCATTTATAGGCTTTCCTTAAAATCTTAGTAATGCGATAAGGCGTGCCCATATCATACACACTTTCAAATGATATATTTATAATACTTAATGCTTTCATTACTGTGTGTGTAATTAAATTCTCGTAATGACGTTAAACCACACACCCCAGCGGAACGTATCCTTAGCCTCAGTAACTGGGAACCGTTCATCCGTCCAGCTTTCGTTACTACATCTTTACCGAATCTAAAATATTGATAGTCAGTTTGAAACTTAGGAGAAAGTCTAATTGAGATTAACCCTTAACCCCACGATCGCGCGAACTGTCAGTTTTGAGGGGTAGCCTGTCAGGAAACCCCACTTTTTGAGGCTGTCAATGCAAAAGGGAATCTGTTTTATTACTAGAGCAAGGTTTTGCCCTCATCACTGGTTTGTAGTTTGCAAACACTGAAAATACGTTAAAATTTTAAGATTTTTTTTTCAATACATCTTTTCAAGTGGCACCATTACCCAGTTGATCCGATTTTCTGGAAAGTAGACCTCATCCATCTAAACTTTTTCTGTTGATAAATGTTCAGCAACAACACCGGGTCTCAGACAAGCAGTCACTTTCCATTTCTAAAGCATGTACCTGGGGCTGATATCTTGTATTCTTTTTTAAGCGTCTTGGTCGGTTTCCGGTTGATTGTGTTAGGTCGGAGCATGGATGTCGATGGACCTTGGTAACTTCCAGAACGGCAGCACACACCTTATTGCAGCTGAGTGAATATATCAGTCAAATCGATCAGAGTTTGTGGCTTCTGAGGTATGGGTTCCCGCTTGTTTAGGGTCCCATGAATAACTTATGTGGCAGGTAAAGAGTTACTATTGATATACTGAGACCAAGACCATCTTACTTGACCAAAATTATCTGGCGTATGTTTAGAAGTATTTAAACGTGCTTTTAAATTCAAGCGCACAATCCCTTTTGAGCAGAATATAATTGTCTCCATGTCAATTTCAATACTATTGACCTCGTGGTTTTCAAATTGACCGCCGATAAATATTCGTTGAGGGCGAAGTAACAAAAGCATGCATTTTCTTGAAAGTGAATTTTCAACGCGGTTATATAAGTGAAGTGTCTTGCTGCATCGATAAGATTTCACAGAAAATCTGCAAATGCACGCACAGGGCCGATTTATCTGTGCAAGACTATTTCCTTCTTTCGGTACTGAACTTGGAGGATAAATGTAATATACCAAACACCACTTAAAACTGTTCATATCACTTGGTCTCAACATACAATTGTAAACAAATGATAGCATGACATTCTCCATTTTTTTGCAATACCTTTCCTTGAGAGAAAAATCTGATATGACTGTAATACTGCTGAAAAACGTAAAATCGCAAGTCATCCATCCATCCGCCAGTTAAATTTTAGGCCCTTAGAAACTTTTAGGAGTGGCTAGTCTCATAAACCATTTTATTCAAATGGTTGTCGTAAGAAAAACATGTCTTCCTGGCTACATTACCAGGTCAGAAAAAACTAGATTATTTGCCAGAGAAGATCCTTAGAGTTGTAGGTTTAATGATACAACAGCTTTTCAGTGCTAAACGAGCAGACCAAACTGTGTGTAGTCGCAGGTTGACCGATGTTTTCGTGGTTCATATATAAGTCAGGCTGCGTCGCAGCTAAATCAGGCACCCAAGCTCATTTGATATTTCATACATTCCAATGCTCAACCGAATATTCTCATGCGCAACCACAAAATTTTTGACAGGAGCCTCCCATTCAATTGCAAAAAATCAAAATTTTGTGAAATCGTATTAATTATTCAAATGTAATCTTAAACATTTTAATTCAGCATGCAATTAAAACCATTGAAATAGTAAACACCAAGTACTTTAGGGAATGGGAAAAAACTTTGTTCTGTGTTGTTTTTTTTTTTTTTTTTTTTTTTTTTTGTTAAAACATAATCTCAACTGCATAGACCCTACAAATCTTAGCTGACATCTAACAAATGTTAAGAAAATCCAGCATAAAATTAATGTCATTAAACAGACTAAAATAAGCAGATTGATATTGACATATTTCCTTCTATTGTTAATGATTAAATGCTGAACCAAAACAACAATGATTTCAGAACAATGCTTGATACCTGGTCACTGAAACATTGTTGTTGGTGACAGATATTAATTATTACATTGATATGCAATGATGAATTCGGATGCTTTTTGCTCGTTTTTGAGATCGAGCATAAAATGTTGTTATTTTATCTCCTGTTTTGTCTGACCTTGAACGTGGTGAACAGACATTTCGGAGGAGGGAACAAATATCAAGAAAACCGCGGAACCAATTATAGAATTATTTGGTGTGTTGAAGGAGCAATGTTTAAGGAACAAAATAGCATTCTTAGATTTTGGATATCTCTCCTATCATTCTGAAAAAACATTCTAAAATCTGACTGTGTATGTATTGTTTACCTTTTTCGGCTCCTCTTCTACGTCACCGGAAAGCGATCTAACGGATTCCTTTGCTTAACCGCCGGTTCCGCATGAGACTGATTGTGAGGCGTGAATATGGCGGACGGCACAGTTGGTGTCCTTGCAGACGAAACATAAAACCTCGTCGCTATTTCAAAGTAACACAAAAAGAAAAGGATCATATAACTTTTTATTTCCCGCAAAGTATCCATACACGCATCCGATTTCTAAGACTCAGTAATCTGCTTATCTACAGTTTTCAATATCCGTCTTGTACATCAGCATGTGTGTGCAGGCTGATCTACAGAGACACAGCTTACCTAAAGGCTGATCAGGTGTCTAGTAAGTCAATTGGTATTGAAGTTTCACAGCCATGACAAATATGACAAATAAATATAATGATATTAATTAATATATTTTTTTTCCTTTTTGTCAACCTAAACTAAAGAGGTACTTTAAACTAGAACCTCTTTCACTGACTAATGTTCATAGATTTTACAATCTGTTCTGATTGTGTAGACATTATCACAGGTTACTAGATTGTGTAATGTTGGTCAGCAATGATTAAGACCCTGATGGTTTTATTGCCACTTCAGAACTATTATCACCCTATGGGGTAATTAGAGCCAAATAGCTTCTTCCACAGCAAAAGTATGGCTGTTCCTATACCTGTTATGTGCATGAGAATGTGCACTTTGACGTGTAAGCTTTGGCCTAAATTTAACATACACGCCTGCTTGCATTCGAACTGTATCAATTATTTTGTCTGCCAGTATTCTGCCGCCTGGACATAATATGGGGAGAGAAACTTTTTTAGTTCGACCAACAGTTGCCTATATATCTCCTCTAATCATTGAATTAATTGGTGTCGGCAACCAGTTGTATAACATTGTAAATCGTGTTACAAAGTTCCAATCGTAAAGGGTCAGAGTCAGATAGATACCTGGTAACCAGATTCAATGGCCATAAAAATCAAAGAAACAGTCCTGTGAATTCTGGTCAACCCATAATGTTTCATTTTTAATGAAAAACAGTATTCTCTTAAGCTTGCTTAAAAACTTAAGAGGAAAGTATTGGTAACTGTATTTGTTGGAAAAAAGTGGAAAATAATCAGGTTCAGAAATAGCGATATCTGCATTTCAAATACAGATATCTCTTTTCGCATTATTGACATCTATATAAATACAGTTATATGTATTTGGAATACAGATATCCGCATTAGTAAATCTTATACCCCCATTTGATTAACAGATATCCATATTTAAATGTTTCTTGTGGATATCTGCATTTCAATAAAAAAATATCTGTGTGTCCATAATAGATATTTGTATTTCTAAAATATATTGTTATTTCGGATTTACCTAAAGTTATCTCAATTGAAACGCAGATCTCTGGAAGAAAAATGCAGATTTTTGTAATTTAAATTCAGATATCTCTTTTTAATAATAAGATAGAGATGTCTACTTTTCAAATACAGATATCTGTATTTGAAATACGAATATCTTCATTTAAATCTAGATATCTGTAAAATGCATTTCAAATGTAAATATCTGTATTAAATTTGTATAAACCAAAACAGGCCGCCATAGAACACATTTTTGTTTTCTTTATGACTACATATAAGCCTAGTAGAAGATCTACCAGTGTCAGATGCAATCTTCCTTAACAATAATATAAACTGAGAAAACAATTCATGTACATTGTAAACCTAAGAAGGTCATCCGTCGGTAGCGAGGTTTGTCTGATGACAACAACGAGATTTGATTCGGGCTGAATGCAATAGCGCTGGAAGCTGCTCCATTTGCAGTGGTTTTACAGTGAATTTCCCGGTCCTTGTATGACTGAGAATCCTTCTGGCTTTCTTCCATCACAGAACGGTCATCTCATATAATGATCAAATGTGATCATTTCATAGTAGAAGGGAGAAAAAATAATGTGAAGAAAGTTAAAGTGCAATTGTAATGCGTCAAAAAACGTAACAGGCCTATGAATAACTAAGCTATGCTCTTTTACTAGTAAGGTCCGAATTTAGGTTGATTGAAGTTAAGTCATGTGTATCAAGTTTATGATTAAGTGTCGTATATATGTTGAACTATTTCAGAAGGAAGGGCGAGGGTTGGTCGATCACAATCCGGTTAAGCATCCCAGTAATTCCATTGCTTGTCGTCTTAAGGTGGCACTTCTGGAATTTTTCTCGGTTATTTTTTGCGTTGTTTGTTGCTTTGTATGTTACTGATATATTATTTGTGGTGTTAAGGCTAGCTCGGTGACCACCTACATGAGAAATGGCTGTTCACCTGGCTGCCATTGGTGATGTCTTTGGTAATGTCTTATTTTGCGTTTTTCCCGCACGGTGTTTTGGGTGAAATCTGGGATTGAATTATGTCAGTTCCCGAGCATTTTCCTACCTACTTTTGTGTAACGTTACATTTTTCAGCAGGACTAGCAAACGTTCCTGTAATTAGCCCTTGGGTGAATTGTCAAATTGTTTGCAATAGCCGCTAGTTCTCTCTTTGTTTCGGCATCGATTCGGTCAGATACCCTTAGCGTATGCCTTAGGCCAATGATTTGTTATGGTTATTGTACACAGATGAATTGTGGCGGCATCTGTCCCATTGTACAATAAAACCCAATACCAAAATCCTCATGTACCCCAGAGGTTACAAAGTTCAAATTCAAATTTCAAGCGTTTTATTTTTGACAATCAATAACATGATATCTGTTTCATAAGAGTAAATATGTCGCTGCCGACCTTTTTATCAGATGTGATTTAAATCGTTTGTTTTTACCCTCATTAATGCATGTGTGCGAAACACGGTCTGAAAATTCAGACTCGATTTTTTCATCAACGCAAGAAAATAATTCCAATGACGGAATGTCAATAGTGAACGATATGCAGTGAGTGTATGGTCAGAGCACTTTGGACAATACTGTACGCCAAACTACACTAATCTACTGTACAGGTACAGAGACAAAGGGTGTGATAGACGGCAAGGAAAGAATATGTCTTACTATGATAAGGGAGGTGTTCAGTGACATATGGGGAAAAAACCTATGACATGCGCTATAAATAACCTATCATAATAGCCTAAATAACGTGTAATTTTCATAAACTTCTGTTTACTCCCATGTGAAACGAATTGTTCACTTCGTCCGAAAATTTACTGAATCAGCGCTTAATACCTCCTCTATGCTTCTTTTCTGTCTGTCTTTCATACTTTCGAAAATAATCGTTGAAGACAGAAACAAAAAAATGACTCAATGTGTAGAGAGAATATTGTTAGAACTATACACTCATGAGAGTTTCCGGGATAATGCGGTTCTCCACTGCAGATCTAAGTCGATTCCAGCTTGAGGCGGGAATCTTTTCAACCGTAGGAGGGGCACTACTGCACATTCATTCAGCTTTTCATTATAACCCTCCCATTATCCTGATGTGACCGAAACAGTGTTGAAAGGAACGTACAATAGTAATTGATTATCCCAGTAATCCATGCATTCAGCAAGCTGTCATGTTTTCATGTGGATTTGTTTTCAGTCTGTCGTAGATTGTGTCAGCAAAGTTGCCACTTCAGCCATTTTTGTTTGGTTTAATTCATAATGGCTACGGACGCGTTATCTCAGGTTACAGAGTTTCAAACTACATCACATTAGTGAAAAATTAAGATAAGAACAATTGCGCATGCCCGGCGACAGACTAAATCACGCCTCGAAAAATAGTTAACTTGTTGGTTTTACACAGAATAGCTCAAGGTAACAAAGTTAGATGGTTTTAATAGAAACCTTTTGTTATTTTAGGATTGACGAAAAAGGAAATTTCACTCATAAAAATTGTGCAGTTTGCTTGCCTTACTACAGATGTGAAATATGCCATTCCGTGTACAAAAACTGCTACCCGACGCTGAAGCTTTGCTAACATTTCATTCATTAGCCCAAGTATATTAAACAAAATCTGCAAATGACCAATCAAAACTCGGCGATGGCATATGTGGCCTGCACATTTCATTAGTCACCGCGGACGACTCTACAACAATTCCTTTCCACCTTGACCTGTCTTCAGCTGCCCTATTAGAGCTAGCAAACTCCATCGTTGTTGTCTACCCACCTCTTCTTCTGTCTACCTCTTCTTCTTTTTCCCTTTCCCTGTGCCTCGCAGAATTGTCTTTGCTAAGCCAGAAGACCTTAATAGGTGGCAAAACCACCTAAGTTTCCGTTTCTAGAGAAGGATGCACTGACAAGAATACGCGACATTGATTCTGTAAACAATATATTCCAAACGAGAAAAATCATTTTAAAAAGGATAATTCTATATATTTCGGAAAGCGAAAATCGCTAAATTCAACATTATGATAGTTTCGTTCCAACAAAATCGCTACTTCTATTCCCATCACCACTTTTCTTCTGATTGTTTATCTATTTAAATACATGTATGCACAACCTGATCAAATGGAAGAAGCTGTCAGTATTTCCAAAACGACGAACTTGTCAAAGACGGAATCGTCCTGATATTTTAATTTAACAGCCAACCGCATTATGTTGCAGCTTGCTGAAGATATGTCTGGGCTTGAAATATGAAATTAGCTTGAGATTGGTCACTGTGTTCAATGTTTCTGTAGGCAATATGTTCTAAACAAGAAATACCTTAACAACATATTCGAAAAGCACAATATGCTGATTTCTGGAAAGTCTGGATGACTGCAACACAGCTATAATTTCGTTTATATTTGCCCATATTCAATATCTGCAACATGATTAAAAGAATAATACTACAATGTCTTGACGGTATTGTCACAAGCACCCAGAGGGATATGACGTCGAAATGACGTCGTATTGACGTTGATGCGACGAAATGGCGTCGCATCGACGTCAGTACGACGTCATTTCGACGTCATATGCCCGCTGGGCAGCATCGACTTGGTTTTTTATTTTGCCAGTCAAACGCAGCTGGCGATATGTCTGAGAAAAAGAATTTAACCCGATATTTGTTAAAATTCCTAATCTTTATTATATTTTTCTTTTCTGTGAGCAATATGTTCAAAAAGAAAAACATACTTGATTATATTTCTGGTCCATTGGGATCACTGAGTTCATTTATACACTGTAAAAATTGCGCTTAGCTATAAAACACAAGTGGTTACATGTTTAGGTGTAAACATGTTTAGAAATATGTCATATAGCTAAACATGCACGCCTTTTCTATTATTTTCCTGGACAAACTCTGCTAAACACGTTTTATTCTGTTACGCGTTTCGGATGAATCCATTCTCTCTCTTCCCCGTTGAAGAACGAAAAAAGGAGAAGAAAATGTTGACAGAGGAAATTTTCAAAATAAAAGGTAAATATAACCAGTTTTGTACATGTTTAGTTTCTAAACCTAAACCTAAACATGTTGCATATTGAACATGTTACGATTTAAACACATAAAAAATCGGACTGCATTTTTTGCATTAATTCTAAACATTTTTACAGTGTAGTCATGTTGAATATAGAGTTCTACTTAAGCCAGTGCCAGGGAAAATTTGAAATTTGACATGACTATAAGTTTGAAAAGATGAAAGCTGTCACAGATGATAAATTGATGGCATTTTACTGTGTCTGCCAAACGCAATATGTTGCATCTAGCTGGCAAAAAGTCTGCGCTTGAAATGAAAATTTAGCTTGAGATTGGTGACTGGTTTCAATGTTTCTACTCAGCAACGAAGGTTTAAGAATATAAAAAGCATTTTGGAAAGAAAAAAGCTGAGTGACTGGCATTGGGCTATAGATTATACATATAAAGCGCAGAAGTAGCCCCACCCACACTTAACCGGGTCGAAGAAATTTGTACAGCAGAAGATACTGAATTGTAAATCAGGTTTAGGGTGACTGAAAATCTCATCTCCAACACAAGCGATGCAATGAATTTACCAACTTCCAGTTTATCTCCTCCCTACCCTTCCACCCCACCCCAGCACCCCCACACCGCACCACATACACCCGGCAACACACACAAAATAACAAAACAATGCCTCGTTTTAAACAAGAGTAAAATGATGATTGGTAATATCTTGACGGTACTTTCAATAGAATAAAGCTGTCAGAGGTAGTATTGTGATGGCATTTTACTTTTTCAGCCAACTGCAATATGTTGCCGCTAGACGGCGATATATCTGGGCTTGAAAGAAGAGTTTAGCTTGAGATTGTTGAAAATTCATTATTTTTCAAAACAATATATTCCAAACAAGAAATATCTTTCAAACGGGTATTGGAAGCATTTTGGCAAACACAAGATGTTGAATTCTAAAGAGCCAAATAGCAAAAGTTTAGTTTTTTGACATAAGGACTTGTTTTCTCGTCTTTCAACATGTGCTATGAAGCTGATCTGTACGCAGTATCCTGACGGTATTATCAACAAGAGGGAATAGCGTGATGAATTGTTGCTTTGACAGCCAGTCGCAATATGTTGCAAACGGGAGACGATAGCCGGGGCTTGAATATTCACTATTTTAAATGTTCTTGTAAGAACTTACAAACGAGAAATATATTAGAAAAAAAATAGATGTTCGGTATAGTTTGGAAAACACATGATGGTACCTTCTCAACGATCTAGGAGACTGGCCCACAGCCGCAGTGTAGTTTCGTGTCCTATATTAGCCCCAATTTCGAGCTGCTTCCCTACTCCCCCTGTCCCCGCCCCGGTCCTCTACCCCCAAATGACATATTTGAATATGAACAACCTGATTAAAGGACCGAAGTTGTGTAAGCAGCATTTTACCAGAAATTTGAAAAGATGAAAGCTGTCACAGATGATAAATTGATGGCATTTTACTATGTCAGCCAACTGCAATATGTTGCATCTAGCGGGCGAAAAGTCTGCGCTTGAAATGAAAATTTATCTTGAGATTGGTGAATATTAACTATTTTCAATGTTTCTACTCGGCAACGAAGGTTTTTGAATATGCAAAGCATTTTGGAAAGAAAAATGAAATAAAAATGAACTGAGTGACTGGCATACAGTTATAGATTATATGTATATAAAGCACAAAATTTACCCCACCCATTCCCCCACCTCTTATTTGAACATTTACAAGGTGATAAAAAGGAAGAGGTCCTGGTGGCATTTTACGTCAAACTGAAATAAGAATGAAATTAAAATCAGGGAAAAAAGTAGTCATCACTACCGAATTTTTGGGTCGTTAAAATACACAGAGATCGGTTAAGGTAAAGGTATATAACGGGTCACTGTACACAATCAGCAAATCCGAGACCCAAGTACCAGAATGCTTCATGTTAGTGAACACATAAGTACATGTGCCAATCGGCAAGATCCGAAATACTACATCTTCCCGTTCTACAAAATGTATTTTGAAAGCATGTCATTAAGGCGCGCAAAAGAAAAATATTTCATTAAACTTCTTAAACCTAAACTAAATAGGTCTTCATAATCTGTACCATCAACATACATTGTTCTTTATATACATGTATTAATAACCACTTACTCTTATATTAGTAAAATGAACTATACGCAATTATTACACTACGCTGCATAGATATTAATGGGACAGCGTATTGTACTGTAATGAGCGGAAGTCGACGTTACGGCGTATGCGACAGGAACGCTACGTTGCTAACGTCGTCTCCATGCGACACAAAGCCGCCATATTTGTTCCTGATGATCTGTACTATAACAGTGAAACCGGTAGAAAACAGCGAAATAAATCATTCATTACTGTGAAATCGGACTCAATTGTATTTTATAGACTTTCCTTGTATGTGCTTTTATTTTGGACATATATATATATATATATATAGTTCTTAAAAGACTTTGAAAATTGATTAAATTCATGAAACCGGTTAGCCATAATTAGGAATAAAATATATTTGTGCATCCATAGAGTGTTTTCGTATTATATAAATACCCGTATTGAGGCATTTTTCAAGATTTTCTCGCGTAATTACCCAATACGAGGCAAAGGATGCCACCCAAAGGACAGAAAAAATCAAGTGAAGACAGTGCAAATGCAACGACAAGCCAGGAACACGAGACGGACCTCGATGACACAGCTCTACGACCTTTCGAGAGATTGATGTTGTCAAAAATGGATAAACTTGGCGCCAATTTGAAAGAACTGTCCGACACTGTGAGTAAAATTGCAAACCATTTTTCGAAAAAAGTAGATACAACTGGGATTATAGATGTGCTAAAAGATACGAATAAACAATCGACGAGCGCTTTAAAAGAACTTGCTGACAGTATGAAAGACTTTATAAAACAGAAAGAAAATACACCAATTATACAATCAGAGCCGTTACAAATTGAATCAACTCAGATATTATTGGAACAAGAAAGCCGGAAAATCAAACAATCTTTTATCGAAAAATGGAACCAGAATCTTACGAAAAGAAGAACTGAATATTGGCAGATGATTAGGAACGACAATACATCAAAGACATATGAAACATGGAAGAACAACGCACCAATGGTTATCCCTAGAAAATTCCAGATGAAAAGGATTGAGGGTGAACCACTTGCACAAACGCAAAGAAGAGAGAAACAAGTAATTTATAACTTTCAAACGGATATTGAACTTCTAGAACTTAGAGCCAGGAGCCATGAAGAAAAGATGCGTACGATTGACCAGGAAATGGAAGGCCTAATAAACCAAAAATCCACAGGTCAGAGGAGAGAACTCGTCAAGAAGATTTGGAAGAATGATTGTGAAAATGAGGAACGAATCTCTCTACAAAGATGGGAGAACACAAACGTAAAATGGTTTGAAAAGTACGAAAAGGAATTTTTGAAATTCTTTGACACGAAAAATCCGCTTATTCGGGACGATGCATTTATGCCACCAAAGGTAATAAACTCCATCAACGATCAGTCGAACCCGGCGAACGAGGGACAATCCAGTCAACAACTAGACACAGATGACGATGATGTTATAGTGACGGGTACCTCCTATGCTGATGCCACAAAGAAAAGACTTGACAATAAAACGAATTTTTCAACACCACCAAACACAGGTAAAAACGTTCGAATAACAGACAAAAACAAATTCCAAAGCAATCCTCCATCAAACTTTAAGTCACGACCCCAAACCATTCCTTATCAGGGCAGTCGAAATCCAAATATAAATACAGCGCGACAAGATATCTTATACAGAAATAATAGACGGCCAGAACAGAGGCAATATAATGATTCCGAATACCAGTATGTCCAAAGGCTAAACCAATATACAATAAATCCCCAAATACTTACAGAAACAACATGTATGAAGCAAATTACGAATCTAATGATTTTTTGTACTGGGGCAACCGACAAAACCAAAGAAGGTAGCAAACAAACCAGATATTAAAATTGTCAATTTATCATCTAGAAAGCTTACTCATAACGAAATAAATCTTTTAGTAAAAGGCTTAAAATTTACACCTACACCTACAAAACCGAACATACAAGAGCTTAATGAAGACATCATGGAATTCACAAGGAAAATCCGATTAACAGAATATTTTGAGGGTGTTGAATCGAACACAGATGAATCTATTGTACGAAACAAGACAAACTGGATACCACCTAAAGGTAGGGACAAGGATTTAGAAACGTTTATTCGAAATGTTTCAGATATCCCCCTTACTGCAAACAAAAAGTCAAGTATCAAACATAATTTATAAAAATCACAACGTGACGCAATAAACTCATTGACAGAGGACGAAACCATTATTATTAAGGAAGCAGATAAAGGTGGTGCCACTGTTATTATGGACAAAACATTCTACCAAACTCAAATTGAGGCGATGCTTTCAAACGCAGACTACTACAAGGTCCTTGATGAAACCCCTCACAAAGGTATAATGAAATCGTACACAAAATATTTAGATAAATATGAATCAAATCTGACTGAAAAAGAATTTGACTATTTGACTAATTTTGATAATAAAAAAAGCAATTTCTATGGCCTACCAAAAATACATAAATGCAGAGATATAAATGAAGCGTGTGGTATATCAGATAAAAATTACGTAGAGCTAAAAGCACCAGTAAATCTCACTTTCAGACCAATAGTGGCAGGGCCTATTTGTGAAACGCATAGGTTAAGCAATCTAATAGATATATTATTACAACCCTATACCAAACATGTCAAGAGTTTCATTAAGGACACAACAGATTTTTTATCAAAACTGCCTACAACAGTTAGCCCTGAAACAATATTAGTATCTTTTGATGTAGAAAGTCTCTACACAAACATCCCACACGATTTAGGTCTAAAAGCCATACGGTATTGGTTAGAAGAATACCCTCATGAATTACCTTCAAGGATAAACAAATCTTTTATTTTAGACGGAATTAAATTTATCTTGGAAAATAACTATTTTAATTTCAATGACACATATTATTTACAGACCAAGGGAACAGCGATGGGAACAAAATTTGCCCCAATATACGCCACACTAGTCCTTGCGCATCTTGAAGAAAAATTGTATGTCCAGCTTGAAGAAGACTTCGATTTTGAATTCAAGCAATACATTCAAGATCATTTCAAACGATTTCTTGATGATTGCTTTATTCTCTTTACAAGATCGGAGGACGATTTAGATATATTTTACAGGGCACTGAATTCTTTACACCCTAGTATAAAGTACACAATGGATAAGAACTATTCAAATCTATCGTTTTTAGACACAATGGTAATAAATAAAGCTGGCAAAATACAAACAGATATATTTTATAAGCCCACAGATTCAAAACAGTATCTTCTATATACATCATGTCACCCTAAACATACAAGGAATAGTATACCTTATAATTTAGCCAGACGACTGAAAACTATTGTGTCGAAAGAAGCAGTATTACTTCAGCGATTTGACGAATTAAAAACTTTCTTGTCACAACGAAAATACCCATTAAAACTAATTGAGGATGCCATTGAAAAAGTAAAATCGATTGATCGAAATGACCTACTTAAGAAACCAGAACATTCAAAGGATTCTGATGTAATACCATATGTTACAACATTTAATCCATACAACCCTGAAATTTTCACGGAAATAAGACAGCATAAACAAATTTTACACAGAAATAATGAACTGTATAAAATCTTTAAAGACAAAATTTTCTTGAAAAGCAAACGCCAACTACCAAATCTAAAACGTTTATTGACAAAAGCAAGATTTACGAGCCAGCATGTAGGTGAATTCAGAGTTACAAAATGCGCAGAGCCAAGATGTTGTTCATGCAAACATTTAATGGAAGGATCAACCGTATCGTTTAAGAATAATAAAAGTTTTAAGGTTAATGATAATATGACTTGCAAAGCAACAAACGTTATATATGTAATAATATGCCGGGGTTGCAACGAAACGTATATAGGGGAAACCAATAATCTGCGAAAAAGAGTAACTCTCCATAACCAACATATAAGAGTCCCGGAACTTCGGAAAATACCTGTTAGTGAACATATTGCTGACTGCTCTGATAAGGAACCGAAATATTTTATATTTCCTTTTTTTTCAAATGAAAACCGAAAGCATAATCAAAAGGAAAGAAAAAGAGAAGTTCTTTATTCGAACGTTTTTACCTAAACTCAATTCCCTGCTTTAAATGCATTACACATCATATATTAACCGGAAGGAAGTTGATAACGTTACGTTACGTTAACTTCCTTAGCAACATAACGTTATCATTGTTACAACTCAGTTAACGGTGTAGTTCTTAAAAGACTTTGAAAATTGATTAAATTCATGAAACCGGTTAGCCATAATTAGGAATAAAATATATTTGTGCATCCATAGAGTGTTTTCGTATTATATATATATATATATATATATATATATATATATATATATATATATATATATATATATATATATATATATATATATATATATATATATATAAATATATTAAAACAGCGCTAAGATAACGTTGTTGTTCCCATTCGGGTAAAATACGACAATAGAGTTAACAACAATTTTTACCACATAAAACTTTGACAAACAAAAAAAAAAGAATAAATAATGAAATAAAGACTTCAGTTAACCTGTTCGGTGATTGTTTTATTAATAGCCAAACAGCAAAACGCACTAAACTGCTGTAAGCTTACAAAATATGCGGGCTTGAATTCAGAAGTAAAGGAATACCCACAAATTACCCTCGGATACATGATAATAAACCTTCGGCACAGCAGAGGTTTCTGTTAAAACTACGTTTTATAAATCGTAAATGAGCCCTATGGTATTTTACTTTGAGTAAATAAAATATCTACTTTTTACATTAATATTCACGATCGCATATTAAAACCAGAGGACCCATGGTCCTATATCGCTCACCTGAGCACTGAGGTTATGTTGAAAAAAACTTTAAGTTGTCACAACAACAAAACCACAAGCACAACAGCAATAAAACACACCATTTATGTAGGAGATAATATCATAAACATTTATGCAAATAAGATTCAGCTTTATCCCCCTTTATGGCTTCTGAGAAGAAGAAGAAAAAAACATGAAAATGAAAATCTGGCCTTTCTGTTGCAATGGCAACCAATCAAAATCAGGGATTTAGGCAAAATTCATATGGCTGGTAGAGGACTACTCCAGGAACATTTTGTAAAGCTTTTGTCAAAATATCTGCAGTAACACAGAAACAAATGCAATATTTCCAATTTCCCCATTGTGAGTCTATGGAAACTCTAAGTTGCCATAGCAACAAATTCACATGAGCAAAGGTAAAATAAAACACAATTTAGGTAGAGGCTAATGTCATTAACATGTATGCAAAGTATCAGCTTCATCCCTCTTTTAAGGCTTCTGAGGAGAAGATTTTGTAATATTGTTCAAAAAATTTTCCCTTTATTATGCCATGGCAACCGATCAAATTCAGCAATTTGGACAAAACTCATAGGAATCATAGAGGACTACTCAAGGAACATTTTCATAGAAAAAAAATTCTAAATAACTGGTGTGAGACAGCAACAATTGCCAATTTCACTTTCCCCATTATAAGTTAATGGAAACTATAAGTTGCCATAGCAACCAAAGTTCTGATGGGATTAGAAGAAAAAACATAATTTATGTAGAGGCTAATGTCATTTACATGTATGCAAAGTATCAGCTTCATACCCTTATGCCTTCTGAGGAGAAGATTTTTGAATATGTTTTTCTAAAATTTAGTCTATATATTGTCATGGCAACCAATCAAATTCAGCGATTTGGTCAAAATTCAAATGAATCGTAGAGGACTACTCAAGAAACATTTCTGTAGAAAAAAAATCCAAATAACAGCAGTGAGATAGCAAAAAATTGCCAATTCCCATTTTTTCCCATCATAAGTCAATGGAAATTATGTAGCCATAGCAACCAAACTGCTGGAGCAATTGCCATGACAAACAGTTATTATATAGAGGCTAGTACTTAGATCATTTCTGTAAAGTTTGGGCTTTATTGGCCATAGAGTTTCTGCGGAGATGAGTTTTTAATATTTTTCTATTTTTAACTATTCGGTTGCAATGGCAACCAGCCTAATTGTGCAATTTGCCGTAATCTAAAACAGCTGGTTGGGGACAACTCAAGGGACATTTCTATGAAAGTTTTGTTAAAATATCTGTAGTGACATAGCAATAAATGCTAATTTTCCATTTTGCCATTATAAGTCAATGGCAACTTTAAGTTCCCATAGCAACCAAACTGCTAAAGCAATTGCCAAGAAAAACAGTACTTTTATAGAGGCTAGTACCAAGATCTTTTCTGTGAAGTTTGAGCTTTATTGGTTGCATAGTTTCTGAGGAGATGATTTTTGAATATTTTTTCTATTTTTAGCCTTTCGGTCGCCATGGCAACCAGCCAAATTGTGCAATTTATATAAATTTCATGTGGTTGATGGAGGACTACTCAAGGAACATTTCTATAAAAGTTTTGTCAAAATATCTGCAGTGACATGGCAATAAATGCAAATTTTCTATTTTGCCATTATAAGTCCATGGCAACTTTAAGTTCCCATGGCAACCAAACTGCTAAAGCAATTGTCAAGAAAAACAGTACTTTAATAGAGGCTAGTACCAAGATCCTTTCTGTGAAGTTTGAGCTTTACTGGTTGCATAGTTTCTGAGGAGATGATTTTTAATATTTCTTATATTTTAACCTTTCGGTTGCCATGGCAACCAGCCAAATTGTGCAATTTACATAAATTTCATATGCTTGATGGAGGACTACTCAAAAAACATTTCTATAAAAGTTTTGTCAAAATATCTGCAGTGACATAGCAATAAATGCAAATTTTCAATTTTTCCCATACAAGTCAATGGCAACTTCAAGTTGCCATAGCAACCAAAGTTCCAAAGGGATTTGGATAAAAAACAGTTTTATTGGTTCCCCTTGCCTATAGATGCTACATATGAAATTTGGTAACAATGGGCCTTGTAGTTTCAGAGGAGATGTCGTTTGAAAATGTTGACGGACGACGTACGACGTACGACGGACAACGGACGACGGACGACGGATGCCTGCTTATACTATAAGCTCACCTGTGAGCCTTCGGCTCAGGTGAGCTAATAACTAATTCGTGATGGCGAAAAGAAAAATGAAATGATACAATGATGTTGTATCTATTTATTTTTTTATGGAAATCATATCAAACAAAAAAATACATATACAAAACAACCCAAAAACATATTTTTATTCGTAGCGACTGGAGGACGTCTTTTCCCTGTTGTCACGTGCGCAGTAGGCGTGGCGTATTAAGTATTTGGTCACATGATCAGTAGGCGTGTCGTATTCAGTATTTCTGTTATCACTGATTGGTCGTGGTGAAACCGATGAAACTGGACAGAGCTAGAGAAAATAATGTATGCCTGTCTATATGAAATATACCTTCCGTACATTTTTGCCTTATTCATAATACTTTATGTTTTCGTTTTTTTGACTCCATATGCTTTAAATTTACAGCTGAGACATGCCCATAGACTGACATTAAATGGATGCCAATCAGGTGTACTGTATGCATCAACCTGTCATGTAATTATTTACTTATTTTTATATATATTTCTTTCTTTCTTCTCCTTCCTTTATTTATTTATTTATTTCGATTTGTCGCCCTTGTGTCATTCCCATTATTAATTGTATCGCATGTAGTTCTACAATTTGAAAACCTTCTGCGAGTAAAGTTTTACTATTTGAGTTTTTGGAGCCTTTCGTTACGTGCAATATTGTTTCTGAATAAATTCAATAGTTGAAGCAGAGAAAATGATCAGTGCCGGGTTCAGGAGTGGGCAAAAGGGACAGCTGCACCAGCACCTGCAACCTCTCCATTCCCTCAAACGCCATGGATAAATACTCGCAGTACCGGTAATTTGATTTTGCTTGACGATTTTGATAGTAAAACAATTTAAATATGCTTACGTATTAAAGTCAATTTAGTTGAGGCCTATGCTACTAAACCAAACCTGTTCTATAATACCTCTTTTCGCTTACGCAGCAAATAGCCAAGCCGCAGGCATATCTCACCGGAAAAGGGATCATAAAGTTTTATAATACCTTTCAGTTCCGTAATAGGGACCAGTCCGTCAAAATTAGCGTATATCACCGGAAAAGGTCATAAAAGTTTTACAATACCCATACAGTTCCCGCGGAAAAGGTACAGATATGAATTGCACTTAAAGAAATAGTACCTTCCGCACCTTGGTCAGAGTCTACCCTAATCAGAGTCTACCCTTATCTCACCAACAATCTGTGGATCTTTTTTGCGGACTTCGGTCCGCGCAGATGCTTAGGCTGGTCTGGGCACTGGTCGGCCGAAAGGTCAGACTCGTCGTTTTCATGATAAATATTATCGAATTTGGCATCTGAGCAGACTGATCAGAATTTTCACACTTTTTTCCCAATTTTCAGATCTCACATGACAAATGGCTTGTATATGCTAATAGGGAAGGTTAAGCAGACGGCGCGTGCACCCAGGCTGACCCGTGTCGTTCCTTTTCGCACAAGCCATAGAATACCTTTTCAGGTGATACTTAGGAAACATTTTATATAATTGCGACAATATGTAAGGAATTGAAATGCTAGAATATATGTAACATTAACTTTGTAAATCAGAACACATTGAAAAAAATCAAATATGCAACATGCTTAATGGGTAAAGGTGCATGCAAAAATTACATTGCCTATTTGATTGACAAATGTTTCAATTTTGGTTCATAATGTTTTATGAAAATTCCCAAGGCCTGAAAGTCCTCACGCGCCCTCCCGTGAGCCCCGTCAGCTACTTCTAGATTTTCACCAGAACCTGAAAATTCAGACGCCCCGGTAGGATTAGCGCTTGCCTGCTGATCTAGCTGTCCCGGGTTCGAGACCCGTTTCAGGCGTAAATATTTCCAACCGTAATCGAGGGCTACTGCACACAGCCTTTCATGACCACTCTTCCATCGTCCTGATATAACTGAAATACTGTTAAAAAGGACGTAAAATAACTTCATCTCTACATTATTTTAAGCGAATCTGATTAACGTGATTAAGAACGGGTCTAACATGTGGCTTGGTATAAATGTATCTCGTTTGACAGAGGTCTCGCACGGTACGCGAGAGACTCACAATTTTTCCATCCCATTTGAAAATGATCCTTAATAGCTAGGTTATTGTATTTAAACTTACATTATTATGTAATTTAGCCAAGTTAGATATTCTCCAGACGAATGCAGACGCCAACTTTGAAGAAAACCGTAAGCGAAGTGCCCACGGAGGGACAGACGTACGTACATGGACGGCCGTACAGACACACGGATAGCCAGCAGGAAATTATAATAACCCACCACTAACAGAAAGGCGCCGTAGTCGAGTGGTTAGAGTGGCTCGGTTATTGTGCAGAAAGTCACCGGAAGGTCGTGAGTTCGCGACCGTGACCCAATTGAAATACACCCGTCTGAAAACCCGGCTGGATTTAGCCTACTAGGAAGTTTGAAAATAAATAGACAGGTATAAAGCCAACATTTTGCTCTATTTCTTCAAACACTGTATTATTAATCCAACCACTGTCAGTCCAAGGCCGCTACAGATAAAATCTGGGCCTAATCAGCCTAGTGGCTTCAGAGTAGATAAAGATCCGATTTTCATAAAAACAAAACAAACAAAAACTTTCAATCTCCCAGCCCAAGGAGATTACCTGTGAAACTCGGGCAAAGTTGGCCCAGTTAAGAGATGTTGTTTGAAAGGGTTGACGACAAACCACGACGACAACGGACAACAGTCTAATATCCTTTAAGCTCTCATGGAGCCTTCGGCTCTAGTGAGCTAACAAATAAGTAGCAAAGTTGATATCGACATGGTAAGTTGGTTGGTTGGTTATTTTGGGTTTTGACGGTCCTTTGAGACAGTATTTCAGTCTATATTTGGCCGTTTCCCAGAGAGAGGGAGAAAGAAATGAAGAAATGATAGAGGAGAGAAAAATTTCCAAATAAACCTCGCCCGCGCACACTGTAGGCACGGTAGGCCCTCGTCCTACTTGTATCCAAATAATTCGAACGCCCCGGCACTGGAAGTTATAACCAGCACCATCACCTGACCACAACCCTCGACATGTTAAGCAATACAGCCTAATCCGGTCTTCACTGTTTTTACAGTTTCTTCCGTCAAAATATTCAGGCAGTTACAGTGAGCTTTAAGAAAAGTAGTTGACCATCACACTCTTCTTAATTGGTTACCTTCGCAAACTGTTCAGGTTATTTTTTTTCTGACAAAACACATCACATACAAACAAGAATTCCGATAAGGAACTGAAGCTCAACCGTAGGAGTGTGGATGTCATATTAGGTATCGCAAAATTCTATAAATTAGGACACCTGAAATAATTACCGTACTGTTCCTAAATGAACACTGCAGTAATACGACTAAAAGATGCAGATGGAACGGCAAACCGTGTAGACCCGGACCGGACTGCTTAGGAGCAGTCTGATTTGGGCCTGCCCTGTTTGCTTAGACCTATCTGTCCCAATGTTTAGAATTTTTACGGTAATTAGCTTTTTTTGAAGTAACCGTGAATTATCAGCCTGCTACCCTTTATGGCAGTATTTTGAGGCTGAATCATACTGACCATTTAGAAGGGAGATCAGAACTGGGGTCATTTGGAGCTGACCTCTAACTTTATCATGTTTGGCATTTAAAGAGGGAATTAGCGATTGATCACTTACGTGGACCCTGTCACTTTCAGTGAGACCTCAGCCCCGCAAGGGGTCATCAGAGGTCAGTCTCTTATTGTAGTGATCAAGTATCAACTTGAAGATTTCGACGAGAACTGTAGCCTCTGATGACTCAAATAGGGCGCTACCAGCCTCACTACCCAAAGGGACATTAGGGGTCAGCCTGTACATAATCTACTGCTTCTATAATCAAAGTACTGAAAGTACTGAGAGGCGGGCATTTAATTCAAGTGGTTTAGAGATGTTTCGCTTCATTGTCCTCTATCAATGTGTGAAGTTTCATTTAGTTCCCCCTTACACTCTCAGAGATATGCTCTAGACAAGCAAAATATTGAAACAAGTGGTCCATGATGGACCTAAATCGCTCACCTGAGTTATGATGAAATAACATGGGAGATCATCTATTTGACGATGATTCAATTGGAACAATTCTGCACTTTCCAATCTATTATTCTGACAAAGTTTCATGAAGATTGAGTCAAAACTGTGCCCTCTAGAGTGCACACAATGTATTTTCTAAGATTTGACCAAGTGAACTTGTTACTGACCTGACATATACCAGTTTCAAACAACTTTTCATAGAGATAAACATTGTGATAATGTTTCACAAAGATGAAATGTACACAAGGTTTTACTAAGATTTGACCCGGTGACCTAGTTTTTGATTCAACATGACCTAGTTTCATAACTGGCCTAGATTTCATGAAGATAATCATTCTGACAAAGATTCATGAAGATTGGACCAAAACTGTGACCTCTAGAGTGTTCACAAAGTTTTCTAAGATTTGACCTAGTGACTAGTTTTTGACCCAACGTAACCATTTTTCAATTCTTGCCTAGATTTGATAAACATTCGGACAAAATTTCATGAAAATTGATCTAAACTGTGCCCCCTAGAGTGTACACAAGGTTTTACTAAGATTTTACCTGGTGACCTAGTTTTAACCTGACACGCGTCCGCAACTTTCTACGCCACCTGGAGTAATGTGTGAATTCTGTTGGATATTTGCGGCCAGCATAGAAAATAAGGGTGCTGATCGAAATTGTAAAAATGACCGCACTGTTTTACTTCCTATTTCAATAAAAATTATATCAGTAAAATGCTGAATAATTGTAGTTTTCGGAATGAACACGGAAAATTTTCATTTTATGAACAAAAGAGACATATGCGGGTAAAAACTTTGATCAACGCAGTAAAAAAGTCATGATTTACTATATATTCTATACATTTTGAGGGTAGTCAACTTAAACTAAAAAATGACCGCGGTATTTCTTACGCAATCTTTTCAAAAATTATATCAGGCTGTTCGCAAATTAATGCGGTTTTCGAAATGAACACGGAAAAATGGATTTGAATATAAAGAAAAAATAAAATAAGAAGGAAAAGATGACTTGCCCATACCTCGTAGTGTATTTCATTACCAGCTCTATTCGCGAATATCGATTATCGATTTTTAAACAGTGGCGTGGAAAGTTATCCATGGACCTCCGTTCA